>OZ014522.1:568206241-569406241 GCA_963966055.1 Lathyrus aphaca
TTTAATATACTTATATATAAATATATATATATATATATATATATATATATATATATATATATATATATATATATATATATATATATATATATATATATATATATATATATATATATATATATATATATATAAAAGTATAAGTATATATAAGTATATATATATATAACTATAGGTATATATATATATAAATATATATATATATATATATATATATATATATATATATATATATATATATATATATATATATATATATATATATATATATTTATATACATACTTATATATATATATATATATATATATATATATATATATATATATATATATATTTATATACATACTTATATATATATATATATATATATATATATATATATATATATATATATATATATACTTATACATATATATACATACTTATACATATATATACATATACTTATACACATATATCTATATATATAACAAAAAAATATGAAAGACACCACATAACACATGCACAACATTCCAATTGGCGAGTTGGTTGTAGTGTTGCATGCATTCGCCAAATGGTTTGGCGAATTGGTTGTAATGTTGCATGCATTCGCCATTCCATTTGGCGAATTAGTGAAGAATCTCACATGTTCAACAAACCATTTGGCGAACATGTTACCAAACTATGTTAGTTTGGTAATTTTTTTCAAATATATGTTATTTTGGAATTTTATTTTATAAAGTATGTTATATTAAAAAAAAATTCTCATTTATGTTTGAAAAATCAAGTGAAAGAAATTATTTTTAAATGTTAAAAAACAAATAAAATTATTTTTTTATGAAAATTTAAAAT
Source organism: Lathyrus aphaca (assembly GCA_963966055.1). Lineage (NCBI taxonomy): Eukaryota > Viridiplantae > Streptophyta > Magnoliopsida > Fabales > Fabaceae > Lathyrus > Lathyrus aphaca. Next base: position 568,207,071 of record OZ014522.1, read on the forward strand.
ATATTAAAAAATATATTTTTTGGTGATTTTTTCATGGAATAATATATTTAAACATTTTTTTAGAATTAATGAAAAAAGAATAATTTAAAACTCAAAAGAATCAGAAAGTTATTAATTTTTGAATCAATTAAATAAAATGATAAAATTCAAAAATTTGAATATTTGAAAAAGGGTGCCAAGAACATGCGTCATGGTTGTTTTGCCCAGATTTGCAAAATAAATTGTATCTCATAAAATAGACATCCATTTGAGATGAAATAAACATCAAAGTTGTGTGCTTTAATCCCACGAACACAATGAAACACATTAAATTCATTTATTTTAAGTGTATAGTGAAAAATCAGTGATGAACACTGAAGAACCCTAACTTGGCCTAAGCCTTATGAAATTCAACATGATGATGATTTTGTGAAATTTATTAAGGGTAATTACTTAGAATATGATTACGCACACATGGTAAAAAGATAGTGCGATGAAATATGCATGGATTATGAAATGACTAAGTTTGAGGCTTACTTGACTTGGAGCTTGCACCAGCTGGGGTGATTTTAATCTGGAGGTGTTACAGAAGACTTATGATGATCTGAACAATTTCCTTGGATCATATGGAGTGTGTTTGAACCCTTAAACTTGATTGCAAGTGGCTGGATCAGGTTTTGATCTTCAAGTTGCAAAAATAGTGCCTTTTTGAGGTTTTGAAGAGTGATTTTGGGTTGGAGGTTTTTATGGGTTGGTTCAAGTGTTTTAACACCTCGGATATATCATACATGATGTGTTTGAGCAATTGGTTTGAGCTTGTTGTGGCTCAAACTCAAAAACTGATGGTGTTTGCTCAAAATATCAAGTTTTGAGTCTTTTAAGAGTGAATGAGAGAAAGCTTATAATTCAGAGGCTTTAATGTAATTTTATGTTCAAATGAGATCTCTATTTATAGGAAATTGCTTAGTCCTTAAGTCTTGAAGAAATAAGTTCAGAGTTGTTGATCATTTCTTACCATAAAATCTCTTAAATGTTGAAATGATGAGATACACAAATGGCTCAGCTATACAGCAGGCTAATTCACATTCTTCAGAAGTTTTGAACTTGGATTGTGGACACCCACTACTTGTTGATCAAGAGATCCAATAATATGCCATTTTGGAGCATGGTGTCCATTGATCAAAAGGCATATGTGTTGAAATTCATAAATTCCATTTATGGGAATTGCTTGGTGCAATCATGAATTTTCAAGTTTGATCAGGTTTACAATGATTGTTAAAAAGCTTAAGACCACTTGATCATATCCTTTGACTCACAAAATCATAATTTCAAGTTTTGTGAAAATCTGTTGTTTTTAAAAATAAATAAAAAACAGTTTGTCAAGGTCACTTTGATCCATGATTTCTTCATGCACAAGCAAGATCTTTTCATGTTATTTGGTTCTTTGAATTGTTGGCAACATTTGCAACAACATTGGCATTTTCACAAGGACCCGAATCAACTTGGAACAATGTGAAAAACACTTTCAAGTTTTGATGTTTGGACTGATTTTGTACTTAGGCATATTTTATCTAAGTGTTGAAATTTCCAACTTTTTCTTGATTTTGATCAATCTTCAACTTAAAATCCATAATGAATGGGAGTTTTGTGTAGTTGAATCATTTATAGTTTGTGGCAAGATCTTTCATTTGAGCTATGATTCACAAAAATCTGATGCTTGGATCATAAGTTATGATACTTGGAAGTAGGGTACTTGAACACTTTTTTCTTATAACTTAGAAAAAATTTCTAAGTTTCAAAGATCACCCCTTTTACAAGTTATCTCCAAATTTCTGATTTTTTGTGATCAAATGTATTCATGGTCCATATATTCTTGTAATATAGTTCATGAGGATCATTTTAGGTTTAAAAGTCAAACTTTGATTTTTTTGTCCGGATGGAAATTACACTAGATACCCCTGGTTTTTTATTTTTTGATTGGACATCCTCTGAGGTATTTTGACCTTATGAATGGACTTCCAAGATGTATGTGAGCTATTTAAATCATTCCCTATGGTATTGGCTCTTGTCCAGATGAAAATTTTGACTTTGGGTTCCCCGATAGTCAGAAACCCTAATTTGGGCACTATGAAACCCTAATCTTGAAATCCTTGATCTCTGCATCTTTCGAACTTGTAGATGGCTTGTCAAAGTCATGTCAACCTTTCTTGATGACATGTGGAGTCCTTGTCTCCCTTTTCCATGAAAATTTCATATGAAGGGCTCAGTTAACTGAAACCCTAATTGGTGATACTGATGACTCGGGGCCCAGATCACTGAAATTTATGTACAATCTTTGAATGATTCTCCATCATTTGAGATTATTTGACCCCTTATGAATGATTAAAAGGTTGAAAATCTTATGTATTAATGATTTTTCCTTTTCTTGAATCCTTTGAGGGACTCAAGAATCCTGATTCATTGTGGGGATATTGTTTAGACCAGTCTAACAAGGTCGAAGTAATCCAGTTATTGAAGGAGTTCAAGGATTGTTTCGCTTGGGATTACAACGAGATGGTTGTTTAAGCAGGGAACTGGTGGAATTGAAGTTTCCAATAAATCCTGGGAAGAATCCCAACAAGCAGACTCCAAGGCGGTTCTCACCAGAGATTCTATCGGGGGAAAAAAAAGAGGTCGAAAGGCTTCTAGAGTGAAAATTCATATGTACGACCAGGTATGTTGAATGGATTTCCAAACGTTATCGATCACACAAAAAGTTTTTGATAAATTGCCCTTGTGTGTTTTTATTGCTTTGTGTAATTGGAAATAAGTGTTATAAATAGATTTACATTTAATTGATCTATATCTTGATCATTGTTGAACAATTTGTGTTCATTATCACTCCATAAGGTTTACGTTACACATTCCGAACATTTCGATAGTAGGTTCAATTAGACGATTCAATTTGGGTTGTTTCTGTTGTGCCTTATTTTTTTAAAACAAATTTTTGCCAAGAGTTTTTTGTTTTAATTTTGTTATCTATTCACCCACCTTTTAGATCTAAGCTCATCATCTAAATGATTTTTCTTCTGAATATGAATTAGGAGGAGAAGTTTGGGAGCTTGCATTTTGAGTGTGATTTGATCTCGACCGAATCAAGGCAGGAAAAATAAGATTGTGATTGTGGTATGTCCATTCCAACTCTGTCAAGTTTTGTGATTTGGTTTGAATTTGGGAGAAGTGGGCCTCCCCCTCTATTTGGCTTGTACTTATTAGATCAGAATATTCATGATGGTCCACCATCCCCTTCAGACCACAATTCTACTAAGTTATTTCTCCTTTATCTGATTTATGATTTTGTATGAGTTCCATCATTTGGACTTTCTACTTCTCTACCTGATTAGCCCATTACTGCACCTTCCCCATTATCATTTAATTTCTCCTTTTGAACCCTCATTTCAATATCTTCAATTGTACCTTCGGTTACTTTTGGAGAATATCATTATGTACACTCTACTTTGAATTAAATGCCTCCACCTAATTTTTGTTTGGCATGACTAATTCCTTTTCTCCATTTTTTCTCATTTCCCATACACTCTACATTTTCCTGACATATATTATCCTCCATATAAGATCTAACATCATCATCATCATTTCTCTGAATTCCATGTCCTTTGTCGTCTAGCGTCGCTTCGGAGTCTTTAAAGTTCCTTTTTCCTTTCTCCTTTTTGGACATTAAGATTCTCTTTGGTCTATATTTATCTTTAACCAACTTTATCCCATAGACATTGTGGTTGATTTCCACATTGAAATATTTGTTGAGGATCATGGTATATTTGGTCCATTTTAGTCCGATTTCTAGTTTTGTCGTTTGAACATAGATACTTTCCCATTGGCGAAATGATAAACTTCAAGAATTAAGGAGACCACGCGTGACAAGGCACACCATAACATCTTAACCACGCAAGTCTTTCATTATTCACCACATCTGGAGTCCACTATTTGATCTCATCAAACCATTGTTCTAATTAGCTTATCGTCTTTTCCACTAACGCCTTTATCTCACATTCTTAATATTCTTCTAAGAAGGGTTATTTTAATGGAAAAGAAACCTTCCATATGAAATCTCTCGTGTATGTTATAGATCATTTTTGACTCTAAGACGACTCCCACATATGCTTTTCGAAACCTGAGTAGATCTTCCTCTTTGATATCAAACGCCAAGTGTGCAAAGACTGGCTTATATTTCTTCATTCCTATGTCATTTTTCCTTCATGTGCCCATATTATGTCTCTAATTGTTATCTTTATTTTTAGCACTTAAGCCTAAGATTTGTTGTTATCCCTTGCATGCATGCCCCTAACATGCTCTCATTTATTAGTTGTGTTAATATGGCCAAACCTACTCATATTTCCCCTTCCACGTAAGCTTTTGACATCCACCCCCTTCGCCACCCTTATTGATCTCTGGAACTTTGGGACACTAGCAAAGATCTTATGTTCGCTGATGATGATATGATCAAGTTTCATATATCGTCATCATCCTTATGTTTCCAACGTTATTGAACCTTGCAAATCTATAGCACTTCCATCTCTTATCCTTCTTCGGTGGAATAACTACCTCATCAACTTCACCATAATCCTTGAAAATGGAATACATTTATTTCCCTCAGAATGTGTCTGGTATTTCTATGAAGACAAAAGTTGACTTTCCTTCTTTTGTGAGATTTTCTCTTACCTTTGGTTGCATCCCAAGTTAGTTTTCTTACATCTGCATGTGCATTTCTCCTTTTGTATGATACTTTGCTCCACCCCTCTTCATCTTTTGTATGTCTTTTATGTTACATACTTGCAACTTGCTTATTTTGTAACTAGGATTAGGTAAAATAGATGGTTTGGGTGGAAAAAAAGTTGTTGATTGTGGGTAAGTAACACTGAAATGGATGATTTGAGTATAAGAAAGTGAATATTTCTGGGTAAGTGGTTAATAGTTTATCTAGATTTTTATATGAGAAGGGTTAATGGATGAAGAAACTATTAATGGTGATTTTTAGTTGGAGATGATGGTTTGGGTAGGATAATGGGAACATTTGTATGCAAATAATAGTTGAGATGGCTGAATTGGATGATTAAGATGAATGTTAGATTTAGGTTTTGATTGTAAGAGTTTCGAGAGAGAAGAAAAACGGTCTCTCTCTAGAATTTATTTGAGTAAAAAGTAATATCTGGATTCTCACGCTTAGATTTAACTTTTTTTTCGATAAGCAAGATAAAAAAAAGAGTACAAGAAATATTCAAATCCTTACCATTCAACAACTTCAAAACCAAAATGATTACAAACCAATTTAATTTGTACCAAAGCAACACAAAGGAGCTATGCTAAAGTCATAAAAATTACATATGATGTATGAAATTTCTCAAATCCCTCTCCAATTCCACACATATGATGAATTAACTTACATGAACCAACATAAGTCAATAAATACAACATAGAAAATAATTGCAAAATGAATTTTAAAAAAAAAGTATTGACCACTACTTTCCATCTAAGCTGCAGGGCTGATTTTGACAGGAGTTGAATGAAAAAAAAAGTAAACCATATTGTCTTCCCCTTACATCACATGCAACAACATCAACTATTCAAAATTTCAAACAAGTTGTCTATAACAAGCTCAAACATGTTCACATTTATTCTTTACCTTCGTATTACCTTACTTGCTTTACAAATTTTGGTCTGGTCAAATTAAAATAGGACCAACTCAAGGACCCAACCAATTAAGAGTAGAGCTCAAAAATATTAAAATGACTCCATTCAATTAAAATATTTATATATTAACAGCAGTGTTTCTTGACCAATGAAAAAAATATTACATTCTTCCAACATTATTTATATGGTTTTCGCCACATTTTTAGGGCTTCATGGGGTGCATGTTGCTTTAAATATTTTTAAAATGTAGATAAAGTTAAATAATAATAATAAGGAGACCAAGTTAAAAATAAATAAATAAAATGAAAAAACTGAATACTAAAGTTATAATTTCTTATTCTACAAAAAAAAAGTTATTATTTCTTGGGTAGATAATATAATAAAGATGAAACAATGCTTTCTATAAAATAAAAAATAAAACAATGAAGAACTAATGGAATATCTATTCCAAAACCTAGTGACCAAAAGCAATATGAACATCCACAAATTCATTTTGCTTCACACACTTTCTTTTTTTTTCTTTTTTTTTTTAAATTGCTAGAAAAATATAACTAAATCCAAATATAGAACCAAATAGCTTCTAGTTTCTTGAAAAAATACTAGTGATTGTAAGCTGCACTGTTGAGGATATTGGGATTGTTGTTATTGTTGGGAGAAGCAGCGCCAATTATGGTGGAGATAGCTGCGGCAATTGCTGCAGTGAAGTTTGGATCGGCGGTGATGGCAGCACTGAGTGATGAAGCTTGTTGAGTTGAGTGCAATTGGGAGGAGCCACCAACATCTTGAGACAATTGAAGGCCAGAGAATTTGGATTGGTTATAAAGTGCTTGTGCAATGACTTGTGGTAACTGTCCTGATCCAAAGTTTTGAGGCTGTCCGAGGTGAAACTGGGAATGAGAATTCTGGTTATTGTTATTATCTGTGCTGTCATGTGTGAGGTCTAGTGTGACAGTAGGAAATGGTGCAGTTGCTGAGAGCGTGGCCATGCTAGAAGAGCAATTAGGAAGAATTCTAGATAGTAAATTTGGGTTCACCACCCCATCAGCACTTGACATTGATCCAGATAGTAACACGGTGGCAGCAGCTGCGGTGGTCGACGCCATCGGCATAGCAGCAGGTGGTAGTGGATGACTGTGTGTTCCTTCGTATGTTGTTATCAGAATTGTTTTGTCTTCGGCACAACGCTGAACCTATAATATATATAAGTAACAATAAGATTGATTCATATAAACTTGGTCACACATTGTAGTAAGATGAGACTCACTTGCTTGCGAACTGGGCAACCAACCGCCATTGTGCATCGGTAATACGCTCGTGGACAAGGGTTTCCCTTCGCCATTTTCTGTCCATACTTTCGCCATTGGCAGCCATCATTGATCTGCAAATTGTCACCAATTAGTTTATTAATTCAGTTTAACCAACATCTCTGGTGTCTGATACATATAATTATATTTAATTTATTTGTGTCAACGTGTTAGTATCAGACAATAGTACATACCATGTGGGCTTCTGATCGGGCACGGACGGAGACGCGCGCTTTTCTCATAGTAGCTTCAGCAGCGGCTTGGTCAGTAACATTGTTGGGGTTTAATCTGGGAAGCTTATTTGGCTCCCAAACTTGTACCAGTTGATCTGTTGAATCTGGATCCGTCTCTTTCTGATCCGTTTTATTGTTGTTCCGGGGAGATCTTGATCGCTTTCTTTCATCGGAAATAGGAGAATTCAATACTTTTGGATCAACCACTTCCGAGGATGAACCAGTCACAAACTTTCTAGTCACAGCATCTCCGCCCTCAGCTCTTCCATTCATAGTCTTAAACAATAGTATCAAAATCCATTAATTCATTCATAGTCTTAAACAATAGTATCAAAATCCATTAATTCATTCATCCATTAATCAATCAACAGTTAATCAGCACAATCAATTATTAATTAACTACCTCACTCTCCGAAGCTTGATTCTGTTGCATTAATGACACATAACGCATTTGGAAATCGCTGAGCTCTTCCTTGAGCCTTTGGTTCTCTACATTCTTAAGTCTAAGCTCTTCTTCCAACTCAAGAATCTTAGCATGTTTATTATCTCCGCCATTTATTGTAGATTCATCCTCCAAATCACTTCCAATATTAGTAATCAGAAGTTGTAAACCAGTCTACAATATTTTCATCAAAATTTATAAGAAAAAAATAATAATAACTTTAATTATTGTTAGGTCAAACCAACTATATATATGATTTATAATGAAAATAAAAAAAATTGGCTTACGTTGACATGGTCAGCATCATTGAGATTGCAATGAGGATCATAAATCTGATTATTCTTGATGGAAACATGATCATCCGGGGACGAGGATTTCTCCTTTCTATCAGAGAAAAAATCAACTTCGTCGACAATACGGTGATGATGATCTTCATCATGATCTTGAGACCAAGTGGTAATCAAACTCATTGGAAATTTCATCATGTTGAATTGATTATTGAGAGGATGTCATGGTTAAGAATGAGAAAAATAAATAGAAGAAAAATGGAGAGGTGGAGAAGAAAGAAGAAGAGAGTGACGAAGTCAAAGAGAGAGAAAAGAAAAGAGAAGTGTATGGGTTATTATCAAGTCTCTGAAGTCTTCTACCCGCTGCAATTGCATCGCCTATAAAAAGGGTTTACATGGGCTAATATAAACCAAATGCATTTTTTTTCTTTTGTGTTTACTTGGATACCCAACGATTCACTTATTTAGGACTCAGATCTCAACTTTCCACCTCATGTAGCTAATACTATTATTCAATTCAATTTGACTCTTTTTTTTTGTGTGTACATAATTCATTTTGACTATATCCTTCTTTGGACTCTTTTTTTTTTTGTTGGTAATAAATAAATACTTGGCCTCTTTCACATGGAGTCTTATTTTAAGTTCAAACCTCTGACCTTATATTAAGCTACATACACATGTCATCCTAATAGAGCACTCTTGGGTTTGTGTTTATCTTGACATAATCATCTAACTAACTAACATTCGATGACTTGTACATTTATTTAGACGACTGTTTAGTAATTGAGTTATAAAAATAGCTGGTAAATTTCAGGTTAATGTATCTTCATTATATATGCATTAATACAGTGCTATGAATAAAAAAAATTAAATTTTTTAGACAAGTAATTTATCAATTGTTATTGAATTTATATGTTATGCACTGTCAACTTAAAAGTATTTTATTTTATGTATTGCAAAATTGTTTCATAAATTTGAAAATACATTATCTATCAAAGGTTTGATCCTCTACTCTTATATGTTACAGTATTACATTTAAAAGAAGGGAGAAATTTTTATCTTCATAAAAGAAGGAAGAAATTTCTATCTTCAATTAATTCTCTTAAATGATTCTTTTGAAAATATGTTACAGGAAAAGGCAATATTTGGCTTTCTTGTCAAACAAAGACAAAAATCCACATTATTTAAGTTTTTTTTTTTAATCTTATTTTTGATATCTTGATACCTTGACTAGGAAGAGTTCCTTAAAACAAAACTTTTACCATCCAACATTGAAATAAGAAAAGACATGTTTAGTTGAACATTGACTATTGATTTGTAAATTGGAATTTTATTTTGCTGGTTAGCTTTCTTAAACTTAAAATCAAATAACACCCAAGAAATTCTTTTAAGGGAATCTTTTTTATGTTTATGACTTTTCAAAATTTTAAGGTATTGTCAAACTTAAATTTTTATATCACTTAGTTTTACATCAATTGATTGTGTTCGAATTTATGTCATTTGATAATTATTCATATTTTTTACGAGTTAACACGTCTATTAGTTGTTGCAGCAGTTGGCGAAAAGAGGCATTGTGTGCAGGAATTCGAGTCAACTTTGTGGTAGCTGTGGTCTTTTTATTGAGACACTAGATCATGTTTTTTTGGAGTGTCATTATGTAGTTCAAGTGTGGCAAGGTGTGATTTCGTGGATTGGGTTAAATGTTTCGGTGCAGCCGCATTCAGTTACAGTTGCTTTTGTGGAGTTCGGGAGAACGGTGAGGAAACTTAAGGGCAAGGATATAGATTTTGTGGTTTGAATTTTCTCTTGTTGGAGCCTTAGGAAGAGGAGAAACAATCTAATTTTTAGGGATGAACAACTTAGTGTAACTGAGCTTATAAACAATGTTAAATATCTCTATTGGAGATGATTATTGTCGTTTGATATTATGGTGAGTAATTACTCTCTTTTAATTCCAATATTCCATTACTTTTAAAAAAAACTATTTATTTCAATATATTTTGAGTTTTTAAACATTGTTTGAATCATCTTACTCGAATAGGTTATCCATTGATATCATGGTATGAGTTGTTTATGTTGAGATATAATATGAATTGGTTGAAAAACTTGAAATGTTATATGATTTTTCGGATTGAGTGTGTAATTGTGTTTGCTAAACGAGTTAATGAAAATATTAATTCAAACATTGTTAGAATAATTTATGAGTTACGCATTGTCGACTTAAAAATATTTTATACTTTGTGTTGTCAAATTATTTAATGAATTTAAAAATATATTATCTATCAAAGTTTTGATCTCCTACTATATTATATGATATTACATTTAAATTTATATTTTCACCGAAATAGATGGAAAGATAAAAAAAAATGCAATTAAACAAAAGGACAGATTGTTATCTTCATAAACTTTTCTTTTTCTAATGCTTGTTTCCAATTGATTATTTAAATGATCTTTAACTATTCTTTTGATTAATATTATTCCCTTCATCTTACAATAGGTGTTTTTTTTTTTCAATTTTTAAGATAATGATTAATTGTGTTAATTTCAATAATAAAATAAACCTCATTTACTAAAATAATTCTATTAATAATAGATAGTGGAATAGTTTTATGAATTAAAATACAATAAATAAAGATAAATTAGTAGAAAAAAATAATAAATATAATATTGATAATCTAAATGGACAAATAATTTGAAACAAATAATTTGAAACAAATAAAAATAAGAAATAGGATATCTATTCTGACACGGATAGAGTACATAATATGGCTTTGTTACCAAACAGAGAAAAAAATTACATTATTTAACCTTTTATCTTATTTTCTATATTTTGATACATTGACTAGGAAGTGTTCTTTAATACAAAAGTTCCCCACCAAACATTGAACACATCCCATTTTAAAAGAAAAACATGTTGGTTGAACATTGACATTTGGTACATGACTTGAAATTTTATTGCACTAGTTATCATCTCAAACTTAAAATCAAATAACACAGAGGAAAATTATCTCTAAAGGAGGTTTTTTTTATTCTTATAATTTTTCAAAATTTTAACTAAGATTGTCAAACTCAAATCTTCGTATCTAACTCGTTTTGCATTAGATGATTGTGTTCGAACTTATGTCATTTGATAATTGTTTATTTTAATAATATTAACTCGGTTTGGACAAGTCTTGCGAGTTCATTCACATTTTCAACAAGCTAACTCGTCTACCGTATCAATTTCAATATATTATGAGTTTTATAACATTATTTAAATTACCTTATAGGAGTAATTTATAGATTAATATCAAATTTATATGTTGATATGAGGATTGTAAGTATTTGTTGTATACGTTTGAGGCGAATCAATAATTGAATCATCTTGTATGTGTTAGATACTTTGTTTTAGGGCTGTTGCAAAACTAAGAAATAATGGAGAAGAAAATAGATAAATAAATTTACTTGATAAAATTCAAAAGCGTATGTTTCTACACTAAGCTTAATTAGCCCCCACCAATCTTTGTATGTTGGATGCAAACGGGTTTACCGACGAATTTCTTGCAGGATACTTTGGAATCCTTAAAGAGAACTGCACAATCTCTCTAAGCGTATCTTTGATAGTATTTTACAGAAGAATATTCATTTTACTTGCTCTCAAGCATTAGAGAAGAGAAAGATAATTTAGTATGAGAAAATAATTTGAGACTAATTTGTTATATGTTTTCATTATGCCAAGACCTCTTATTTAAAAAATTTGAGTACAATATTTATATTATTAATTCAAATAATACAATTATTATTATTTTGGAAATTCTCTCACAATCCCCTACCATTTTCAAAATAACTAAATCTCATAATTCTGGAAATATCATGGTTTCAGATATTGGTATCTTACGATTTGAACCGATACTTAGTAAGTTATGGGTTTCGCTCATCCCGAATAGACATTGATAGACATGCTTTGAACCAACTATTCATTAAACTCATGAACATATGACAACTTCAAGTAATGAATATGTCATGGCACCATCCTTGAATCATGATATATATATATATATATATATATATATATATATATATATATATATATATATATATATATATATATATATATATATATATATATATATATATATATATATATATGTACTTAATTCGAATGGCCTTTGAACATAAGATTAAGTTACAAATAAATAAATATTGCTCCATGTAAACTCAACTTAGTCTTAAAGAACATTTTGAACCATGAATGAGTGACTTACAACTTTATTGAAGCTTTGTTATTCCGGGTGGCCAAAAGCGATAAAATATGAACAAAAATTATATACCTTAGCGTTAAAGATTCTCCCTTGTGAAATGAAGAAACATAACAAATGAGTTGACCTTGTGCATCTGGTTGCCTTATTTATTAGGATCTTATAATAACTAAATAACCATAATCACTCGATCACCTACTAATAACATTCGTCTTCAAACTGACTCATGATAAACTATAAGTGTTCACCATCTTTGCTAGTTTAACAGAGTCTTCCACTTGAATTGGATCATGAACGAGTAGTCATTGAATCGGCCTTAGGTACTTTTGAAACAAAGATCCTTCCTTGACAATCCTTACGAATCAAAACATGCCTGATATGCGCTATGGTAAACCGATTATGAGATGAAATGTATGACATGAAAAGACAGGGGTAAAATTTGGGGTGTGACAGATATGTTTTACAAAATAGTTTTAGTTGCAGCAGAAAACTCAAAAGAAACATAAAGTAAGATTCAATTACAAAATGTTTTTCTAAAATAAGTAAACAAGGAAACAATCGTCGACCCGACACCACAAAGCACGTATCAGAGCTGACTCCTCTAAACGTGAAGTACACCGACTTCACCGACCACCACTCTACTAATCCTGATCACCTGCACTTTACCAACATAAGGGCAACATTCAAACAGAATGGGTGAGATCCTTACACCAACAAAAGGAAAAAATAATAAGAACAAAAGTAAGTATCATCAAATAGTCACCACTTCTCACCAAACGATAATTAAACAAATACACCGAAACGTACTACTAACATCATACACACAACAACAACAACAAATGCAATGAGGCTCTACCAACTCTATGCATGCGGTACCATATATCGATCTATATTTCAAGATCCAGTTCTCGTCGGAACTTTCGACCCCTCTTTCATGGTCCAGTATGATCCATATTTCATGATCACACCATCGACCCCTGTTTCATGGTCACATACGATCCCTATTTCATGACCGCACCAACATCACACTGATCCCCTTTAGGATTAGAATGGACATACCCTGCCTTGGTATATCATTATCAACCATGCACATGCCATGCACCATCAATGACAATTATACATGTCTACAACAACTACTTCATGCAAACAACACCAACAACTAATATATAACAACAACTTACCACAACATCGAACAACATCCACAACATGCATCAACAGTTACATCAACATATATCAACATCAATGTCATGTAACAACAACAACAACCACACATAGCAACAACAACAACAAATGTACATATCGATTCATGTTCATTTCAAGTTATGCTCATTATCCTTCTAATTAAGCTCATAACCCATCTCTACCTACCTCTAATAGCACTATTTCAATCCTCATCCCTTAATATATTAATTAAAGAATTTTAGTGAATTTTTCAGAAATAAATCATTTTATTTTTCACTCCAGATCTCGCTGAGCGATGGGCTTGCTCGCTAAGTGAGAAACTCTCTATAAAGAACGCTCCAAAATCTCCACTTGATCGCTAAGCAAGGACTGTGATTTTCTGGGTTTTCTTTCTGCGACACAGTCAAACCCTACTACGATTAATTCACCCAAAAATCAGGTTTTTAGCCAGAAAATACAGAATTTCCACAATCAATTGCCTAATTCATACAATTATCATACAAAATCAACAACTTCTAACAATCTAACACACTTTTTCATCCAAAATCACCTATCCCCATATCTTCTACTCAACAACATTATACCTAAAATTCCTATTATCAAACCCTTAGGAGATGAAGAAATCTCACACTTACTTTAGTTTTATGAGCAATTTCTACTCTTATGCAGAATTCTTCTTCAAGCTCTTTGCTTTTCTCTTTCCTTCTTCTATGTGTACGCTTCCTCTTCACTTTTACAAAAACACGATTGATTTCCTTCTTTTCCTAATTTCCAAACTTAACCCTTAGACCCCAACTATGGTTTTCCTTACTTGCCCTCACTATCCTTCACCAAATTACCATTGTACCCCTTTCTCTTTATATTCCAATATTTTAATTATTCAATCTAATATAATTCATTTAAAATAGTATCATACTAAATAATATAATACTTTCTTCCATACACTATCAACTTTACACCACACACCAAAACACAACAATTCCAATTAAATAAATTAAATAATAATTGGAGCGTTACACATATCGTCCATAGTAGTGTTCATTTGCGTTATGGTATCTTGGTAGCCACCAGAACTGCTATCGAACGAAGTTGTTGCTTGCTTGTTCACCATATTTGAAGGGGGGTGAAAAGGTGGATAACAAGTTGATCGTTTGATGCAAAGGTGAATCAGGTCAGTTTTATCGGGGTCCCACGTTGGCCGCCAATTCTACTTACTAAAAAGGTACAATTAGGGTAGCATTGTATTTAGAGAGTTGTATGTGATGTTTAAGTTGTATATGGTGTAGAGCTAGCTCGCACATAATGATGAAAAGTTAATGCATATATGATTTTTGGATGAAATGATTTGATATGTCCTCAGTCCTAAGGCTGAGATATTTATAGAGACTCCTTGGATATGGGTTAAAAAGTGGCTACCTATGCTTCTCCCTCACAAATGTGAAGAATAAGGGAGTTATTCTTCCTTGGATCATGGAGAAAAATGTTATTCTATTTGACCATCCCTTCATTTCATTATGAGGGGACATGTCATCTTCCATGTTTAGTGGAAAATGATTAGTGGGGAGGCGTTCATATGGACAAAAAACAAGTGGCTGACATCTACTAAATCCAAGTGATCTCGTGGCTCATTTTGGGTCGCTCATGGCATCGTTGGGAACTCGCCTCTTGCCACTGTCTTTTTATCTTTTTTTCATGGACTATTCCTTCTTAAGGCCCAATATCATTATAATAGTACATATTATAATTGAAATGCATAGAGCTTGACAATTCAAAAAGGAAAAAAGAAAAAGAAAGAAAGAAATTAAAATTAAAGAAACCATAACAATAATGGAATAATAAAAGCAAAAGAAGGACCTAAATAAAGCAACCACACTTGCAGACATTTTTGTTCTTCATCAATCAATCTAGTACATGTTCATATTTGCATTCATCTCTAACAATGAGTTTCCACTCAATCTCACTACTACTAACAATAATTCATCTCACAGTAACAAATTGTCAATCCACACTTTGTAGAACTTCATGTGGTTCCATTCCAATTCAATATCCTTTTTCCATTGATGATGGTTGTGGAAGTCCATACTACAGATACATTCTTTCTTGTTCAATGTCTTCTGATCGTTCACATAACCTTCAACTAAGAACACCTTCTGGCACTTACCTTGTTCATAATGTTAGCTATATTGATCCACACATTGTTGTCACTGATCCATTCATGTGGAACTGTGAAGACGGTGAAAATTATCGACCAACAAGACCGTTTAGTTTGGATACAAGCACGCGTTTCAAGCTTTCGCCACAAAATCAGTATCTTTTCTTCAATTGTAGTGAAGAGAAAGTTATTGTTAAACCAAAGCCTGCGTTTTGCGAAAAGTTTCCTGAACACTGTGATTCTTCTTGTGACAGTGCTAGTTATCTTTGTAGGCATTTGCCAATGTGTTCTTTTGCTATGAGTGGTAGTTCTTGCTGTTCTTATTATCCTAAAGCTACTGAATCTTTGAGGTTGATGCTTATGTATTGTTCAAGTTATGCTAGTGTTTATTGGAGAAATGTTGGTGCTCCTCAACCTTATGATCAAGCTCCTGAATATGGGATTCGAGTTGATTTTGATATTCCCGTTACGACGAAGTGTCTTCAATGTCAAGATCAAACTAAAGGTGGTGGTGGAACTTGTGGATTTGATACACAAACTCAGAGTTTCATGTGTTTATGTAAGGAAGGAAATTTCACCACTCATTGCAATGGTATGTCTCAAACAATTACACAGCGATAACGGATGAATCATTGTGTTCTTGTATGTTTATTTATGAGTTTAGATTTAGATTTTTTATTCTAACAATTGAATATTATTTGTTGGCAGTTTATGATACTGCAAGGCACAGTAGGAATGTCCATGTAATTGCAGGGACAGTTACTGGTATTTCGGCTTTTGGCGCACTTGGAATAGGAGCTTTTATTTGGTACATAAAGAAAGTGAAAGCTAAAGCGCCAGTAACATGTGGAGTTCAAACCAATGAAAACAGGCTTTTCTAGATTTCTTTATGTTTGCAGATTGTATTTTTATCTCAAGTATGTTGATACAAAAACACTCTTTTGTAGTGCAGTATCTAAAATTATGAAACTACAGAATGTTCATTCGTTGCCAACTTGTGATTCATAGATATATTAACATGACCTTCCAACGTAGCAATTCAATGGACCTGCATTGAGTGTTATAGCAGGCACCATATATGCTGGAACAGCGACAAAAGACTGAGAAGGTGTATAATTTGGTGCACAACTTCCATAACCAGAAGGTACGAAATAAGCACCGTTTGAGAATGCGTCTTTTGAAGACCTCCATTTCCAGCTCTTCCAGTTTCCCTTTGCTTCCCTCTTTGTAATCTGTCATACCATAGTTAATATCTTAAATGGTTGAATTTGAAATTAAACTAGGTATAGTTTTGTTTTTTTTACCTGTTTTGCATTATTGTCATTTGGTGCTGTAAAAAAGTTGCCTTCACTTAAAATAGTTGGGTTTGCACTTCCTCCTATAGCATACATTTTCCACTCATCATACTGGTTGTTGGCCACATGTGCATAACCAAATCTCACCCTGCACATATCAGTAGTATCAACGTGTTAATATCGATCGTGTCTGTATCACAGCTAGTGTTAGTATCATGTCTGGTATCTGTGTGTCTATATCAGCTAGTGTCAGTATCATATCTGGTATCTGTGGTGATAAGATATCAGTATTAGTGTTTCATTGTAGTTTAGTCTCTAACTAACATTAGTCTAACCTTGGCATCCTTTCGATGAGTCCACTAGCGAACCGATTGAAAACTATTGTTACTTTCATTATTTTATCCGCGGTGTATTCATCATTGTGTCCTAGCAACATAACCTGAAAACACATATATCAGTCCATGCATGCTTATATACATAAGAATGAATCAAAATGTTATTGAACTTACTTTATCATGCTGAGTGAAGTAATTATTGGAAACAGTAACCGCAGTTGAAGCATGAATAATATCAATTAATCCATCACTACTTCTAGCCAAAAAGCAATGATCAATCCAAATATTGGAGGAAGCAAATATACTAATAGCATCACCATCCGCGCCCCGTCGACGACCAACATGATCAGGAGTACTTCTAACAAGTCCGGCATTACTCGGTTTACAATCATGAATACTAATTCCATGTATAATCACATGATTAACACCTTGAATTGTAATACAAGGTCCATTTCCAATCTCAACTTTCACTCCTCTACCATCAATAGTCTTATAACTATTCATAATAAGTTCATTCTTTAATCGAATAACCATATCCCTATTGAAAATAATCCATAGCGGCTTCGTTTGTATGGCGCCATAACGAAGTGTACCTTGTTTAGGATTGGCAGGATTGTCAGATGAATCAGTAACTACATATATAGCACCATATTTGCCTCCAATTGCATCTTTGCCAAAACCAATAGCACAATCAGCTAAAGCTTTTCGGTTTGACGACCAATTCGGTTTGGCGCGCCAACAAGAATCAATCTTATTGAGGTTTGGTTTGTTAGTGTTATAGTAGTAATCATTTGAATATGCATTAACAATGGTTAAAGCAATAGTTAGTAGGAAAAATGAAAATGAGAAAAGTGGAGATGAAATGGCCATGTTTGTGAACTGTGATCAAGTTTTCAAGTAATTAGAAAGAGATGAATGTGGTGATTAAATAGGTGAAGAGAAGGTTGTGCACACATTTTTTTGAATTTAGTTAAACTTAAAACGTGGTTGCACGAGCTTCGTTAGGTTGACTTATTATATAATTTCCTAAACTTCTTAAACTTATATTTGTAATAGGTTAGAATAAAATGATGATGGTCTCTATGAGTTTATAATTTTATCTACGGGTATTAAAAATAATAAAATGATGATGTAAGCTTTTCTTTAATAGAAATCCTATATATTTGAGACGGCTTTTAAGTAGGACTAGCACGTCTTATGAAATAGGCATGGATGGGGATTCAATATAATAGCTTATATATTTAAGTCAAAAGCTAAGTAATGTTTTTTAGTTCTGAAAGGGATTCAATTTTCAGTTATGTTGGGAGGTGTGCAATGGAGACTTACTGGTTTAGATAGATTAACTTTCATAATTGGTTTAGTTGTAAAGATTAATGCATTGAGTCGAGAGAGTCACAATGTACGGTGTAGATCACTCACAAAATATTTAACAAATATTTTATTGTTTTGTGAACGTTTAATATTATGCTATTTAAATTATTAATAAAACAAAAATAAAATAAATAGCAGTTGGATTGTAATTAATTGTTTGCTTAAATCTCAATACTATCAATGCAGATTAACCAATATTTTTTATTATTCTTTTCTTTTCATTCTTAACGGTAAAGAGTCGTTCTCACAAAAACTGGAAAAAATGTCTTTGGAATACTATAAAAGTTAACATCTAGAACTGGAAAAAATATCTTTGGAATACTATAAAAATTAACATCTATATTGATGGAAACGTGAATTTGTAGGTTAAGTTTTAGACTAACCCTTTAACATATATTGAACTTATAATAGTGTGTTTAGTTCATATCACAATGAATATTATTTTGAACTTATAATAGTGTCTTTAGTTCATATCACAATGAATATTATTGAAGTTAAATTTTGTATAAGCACCCATGACAATAAATTTTCGTCATTCTTTATAAATTTTGTTATAAATTTGACATATTTTAATAAACCTTAAAGTCATTTATACAAAGTATATACATTTGTTATACAATTAAACTATACAATTATGTAATTTAATCAAAATATAATAATTAAGTCAAAATGCAAACCATACATGTATATGGATCCTCTCTTGTTGGGTATCTACTGCCTTCCATTCTGCTTCAATCCAGGGCATTGACTTGATCTAACAACATGAAAGAGAAAATAAAATGAAAATTAAACGATTCAAGTCAAATCCAACGGTCAATACTGCACAGGAGAGAGGGCGAAATTGAAAACGATGGAAGGGAAATGTTTCTAACCATACACTGTTCACAATATACAAACTAAAATATAATTATCAAAATACAAAGATAAAGTTAACTAATGGGTATATTTGACTCCCATGTTTCTCCTCAACCTCTTGTATTGCAAGGCATGTGGTATCTCAACTATCATGGTCTCTACAATATCAATGGCTCTCCTAGGAATGCCTTTCTGAAACTCTCATCTCTTTATGTCCACTCGCCTGATAGCCACAATATGCTGACAGATCGCCAACACATCAGCTATATGCAGGTCCACCTTAGCCTGCTCCTCTTCCAATATTTCCTGATGAGATGGTCTAGGTGACTTTTCCTCTACATCTAGTGTCTTATAAGGATGTGACACTCTTAAAAACTATTGGATGTAGTTCTATGTAGTACTCCATGGATGAGGAGATGGCACACAACATACATCTTATGGGACCAGATAATCATGGTACTCCATAAATATCTCATCAAAATCTCTGCGGCGGAGTGTAAAAGTGTTAGCCTTAGGGGATTTCGACACCAGAATGGAGTTCGACTATGCAGGGAAAAGGAAATGTGTCGACCGATCAACACAAAGAATATAGTTGGCAAAGTCAGGATGTACGAAGGAATTTATCGAAGCATTTCGACGCTGCATCAATAACAACACATTTCGAAGGTCTTCGACACACCACATAAAGCTTCATGAAGAAACCACCCAAGGAAGTGAGAAGGAAAAATGGGCAGTTATCAAGAGTAGTGGGGTGACACATGTCATCACCAGATTTGTTGGAAGGGTCTGACAGTTACCTTTTTAGTGTCTATTTAAGCAGATTTCATTGTCAGAAATAAGGGTCGCATTTCTTTACATTGTACAAGGGAAACACTCAAAGTACTAAACGTTAAGAGAAACGAGTTAACCCCTTAAGCAAAATGTATGATTGCGTCCAATACTTTATCAATTTCATCAATTTAAATTACAAGTCATTTTAATTCCTTTGTCTTTCTTTTGTCATTTAACTGCCTTTCGTTTTCTTTGTCTCTTTTATTTGCTTCCCAATTCTATTTAATTTATCAAGCATTATCTTTACCGAGCATTTTACTTGTCTGTTTCCAAAACATACAAAAACATGTCATAACCATCAGACACTATCATAGATCGCATAAACTCAAACAAACGACAAAATTATGTCCTAAGACTCGTTTGACCGGTCCCGCAAGTAAACCTTCAGATAGGAGGTCAGCGATTGTTCGTGCAAAAAACATGTGCGAACAAATTGGCACACCCGGCGGGACCCTCTTGTGTTTAGTATATGCATTTGCGTAGTGGCAAGATGGATTTTCCATGTCCAAACAAAGAACGGGTTTCGGAGGGAATTCCAATTGTTATGAACACAACTGAAGTAGTTACGCAGATTACTTCAGCAGTGTCGACCGCATACAACGGATCGACTACCAAGCCTCGTCGGATTGAACCGATAAGATCGATGATAGGTGGAAATATTGGGCCACAAGGACCCTAGTTTTACCATGCCTATGCCACGAACTGTTAGTTCTGTGGTTGACATAAATTTTGGTAAAACATGATATTCCTTTAAGATGTCATGGCTGATGTCATGACATGTGGTTCTAAGTATTATGCAGGTGTGTTCTAAGTATTATGCAAGTGTGTTTGTATTGTTGCATGAATCTGGTCTTGATGTCAAGACAGATGTTCTGATATTCTTTAACAGAAAATTCTTTAACAGAACATTCTTTTCAGAATGTTATATTTGCCTATTGTGCAATTATCTTTTGTTTATTTTACTGAGCGAATAATTGCGCAATTATTGAGGATAATATTATAGTCGACTATTTCGCTTTTGAAAGGATCAGTTGTTTCCTTTCTTGTGCTTTTTATTTTTAGAAGATTTGAAGATCAATCAGTTTTAATGAAGATCAATTCTGACTGCTTTCCTTGCTCATGTTCATGAAGATCGTTCTCTACTTAAAGTGGTGCAAACAGTAATTGAAGGTTACAGAAATTAGAGAGATTGAAAAAAGATGTGTATTATGAGTTAGGTTTTTTTTTTTTTGTTGTTGTTTGTGAGTCATTCATACATCACCTATATGTTTGAATTGGACCGATTTTTGAGTTGTAATTTTGTCCACTCTAAGCTTTTAAGCATGAGTGTTTGTTCTTGATTGAAGCTTTTAAGCAAGATCAATTTTTTTGTTTTGGAAGAATGTTCTTCTAATTTTCCAAAATCATCAAACACTACGATGATTCTCACATAAACCAGAAAGCACACCACTTTCTATTACAAATAATTGTCACCACACACTTAGTGATCAAAACAAAACTTGAAACAGATTTTAAATATATGTTATGTTCTTGAATCAATTCCAATATAGAAAATTGATCTTCTCTTTCAATGTACAATTCAAGTATAATAACCTTAATTTCTCAAAAATGTTTCGCAAAGATTTAATTTTTTTTGCAGAAAAAGTTTCAAGGTTTTGGATGAATGAATCACATAAAACAAATTTGAACTCTATGTAAATTTGAGTGAAAGAGGTAATTTGAAAACTTATGTATTTTTCCATAAATGCGTCTTAAGAAACCTCTATGAATAAATGCATAAGTGTTACACATTTCCACAAAGGTTTGCAATAGTTTAGAATGACAATGGTTCATTAAAAAACACAATTCTACATTTTGTACCCGATTTCTTAAATCGGTTAAACGACCATCTGATATAAAAATTGGAGAACTATTTTCAAAATTCAAACAAAAACAATCATGTAACTAGTTTCTTAAAACAGTAAACCAGTTACCTGACTTATAAAGTGCAAATTCAACGTTTTTAAAATTTCTAGCATAATGGGGTATGTAACCTAATTACACTAAAAGTGTAATCGATTAGCACCCTTAAATATTTGAGAAATATGCTTTGAAAAGTCTTGAGTTGAATAGTTTTGATGCATGAATGCTTAGGAACATTAGAGATGAAAAGATCAATGATTTTATAAGCATCTAAGGATATACATGATGTGAATTATATTTGAATACCTTTTCTTCATGATCAATCTCCTTTAATTCAACATCCAATGACTTTTATAATCTTGAAATTTGATTGGGCTAGACTTTAACCTTTTTCTTCTTTGGTAAGCTTTTGTCTTCATCAAAACTAAACCAAGATAGATGATGAATATCTTCTTCACATAAGATAGCGACAATGACATCTTGAAACTATGTTTCATCAAGATGTAGCAGTTTCACAATCTTTCTAACGTGGTTAATACATTTTAATGACTCACAATGCTATGGAAAAATACAACATCGTCAGAAAGTTTAAATTTTATAACACATATGTTTAAAATAATAAATACAAATTTATTTTGCCTCTCCATCCCACATGTTCCTAGTAGCATGGTCTGCATTCATACAAAGTAGTGAGTTGTCTGAAGGCCTCCTGGAAATAAAATAAGATTGAAAGCAACAGGTTGGACTTATGAGGCTTTTGGGATAATTGGTTGGACTTATGGGGCATCATGGCCATCAACAAGGGACTCATATCTCTTGTAGGACAATTCCAAATATACATGAACTCCAGAAGATGATGTTACTGCATCAAATGAAATGGTGCCAATGTATGGACAATAAGGTCTAGCTTTCTCCCTCCAAATGGAAGCATAATCAAATATATATGAACTCTTTATTGGTTGTTTTAACTTTAATAAACTAGTAAAATCATATCGTAATCAAATAATTCAAATCCATGGGACATTAAGGAAAAATTTAAACAACATATGCATATCAGGAAAATATGAAAGTTAATTTTCGTACTGGTGCGAAACCGGAAAAAAAAACACAGAAACAAAGCATACCCAAATGCTTTAAACTTAAAACTTCAAAAAAATATAGATTCATTTCCCACTAAACAACCTATTATGTGTCCTAATGTTCTATAAAAAAACTATTATGTGTTTAACTTTAAACTAATACATCACAAAACAAAACAAAAAAGTGAAAATTAGCGAAAGTGATAAGTGAGCATTTTTCTATAAAATTGAGTGGAATAGAGATTGAGCAATGTACTAGGATTGAGTACAATGTAGTAAAAGACGTGACAAAGCTTGAAAATGATGGAAATGGAGTTTTCTCATGAGTTATGTTTTGGGATCAGAGTAAACCTTCTGAAATGAAGAAAGAGGGGGGAAGGTATGGCGCTTCATATAAATCAAACAGATTCAGAACTTAACCTCTGTATAAAATACAATTATTAACCTATGTAAAGAATGCAGACATTAACCTCTGAATTTTCCAACTCTATTCTAACTTGGATCTAAGACTTGATTATGGTTGCATTTTTGGTGCGTTCAGAGGTTAAGTTCTGGATTTTATGGGCATTATTGGTTTTTCACTAGGGTGGGTGAGCACCACAAAAAGTGGGAAGAGTAATGCCCTATTTTTTTTATTTAAAAAGATTAATATTCTTCTTATCTAAGTAACACTAAAATTAAAAGGGGAATGTTCATTGAACCCTTAATATTTCTCTCGCACCTTGGTAAAAACTCCAAAATACCCCTTTCACAGCATTTCAAGTTTAAAATTTGGACGCACCATAACACGACAAATCTCTTCTTCATAGTTGCATCCAATGCAAATGAAAAAATATTTTTAAGTTATATCTTCAGAGAGACCCTGCCGACATTGAAAACCAGACACACCCATTTAAGTGACACTACTTGTCTTTCCCTCCCCCATTCTATAACATTTGAAATCAAGTGAAAAAACTCAAAGAGACAGAAGAGACCTCTACAAAAATTTGGATTCTTTTAATTTCTACTAGTGTTCATTCAAACAAATCACTTTTACTCTTTTTTCATTTAAACTAAGAGCTTTCATTTCTCACATTTGGTAAATTTCTCATTTTCTCACATTTTTACTGAAGTGTATAAATTATGCTAGGAAGATAGCAAATCTGTCACATCTAAGTAAACCGCGAGTTCAGGAGATATTGTAGATATTTGGATCGAGGAGTTATGTAAGACAATATATGGTTATATTGACCATGGTATTTTGTCTGTATTTGTTGAGTGATGGCATACAGAGATGTCATCATTTCATCTTCCTATATGTGAGATGAGTATTACTTTGATGATGTTTTGTGCATCCTTCATCTTCCGGTCACAAGAAGATTAATGGGTTATTCTTTAATGGATTAAATAAGTTTTAGGTCCTTCTAAATATAGCAGTTTTCAATTTTAGTCCCACTAAAAATTTTCTTTAAAGAATAGTCCCTTCAAAAAAATTTCATCCATACAATTGGTCTTTGACGTTAAATGTCACTAACGGACGATGACGTGACATGCCACGTATAACTTTTTTGTTGACTGGACATGCATGTGGTAATGTCTACATGGCAAAAATTATGACATGGATGCCACGTGGAAATTTCTTCCATTTTTTGTTTTTTTATATTAATTAAAATTATAGAGACAAAAAGTTTGACGCTAACCCGTTGCTAAGATGAACAGCATAAACATACCCAGAATTTGCAACTAATTCTAAACAAATTCCTAGCTAAATGCAATTCCAAAAATTCTCACACAAAATTTGAATTTCATTTCTTCTTGAAATGAATTAAATATGAATTTCTAATATATATATATATATATATATATATATATATATATATATATATATATATATATATATATATATATATATATATATTAAAGTATCACCCAAAAAGTTCCACGTGGTATGCCACGTCATCATCCATTAGTGATATTTAACGTCAATGACCAATTGTATGGATGAAAATTTGTAGAGAGACTAAAATTGAAAATTGTTATACTTAGAGAGACCTAAAACTTATTTAACTCTTCTTTAATTCAGAGATCTGACTAGAGATAACAATAACAAAATTGGGAGTTGTTTTGGGTGATACCCAAAGGAGAATCTAGATACCAGAGGATGACATGTCAAATTTTTTCTTCTGAAGCAAAATTATATTGACTAATTATAGAAGACGGAAAATAATTTTGGTGAATGAACAGGTTGCATATATAGATATTGTGTATTGAAGATATACTTCTTGTTTTTGGTTGATACAACCATTTTTCGTGGACAAAAGAGTAACAATTATCAATGTTGTACTCCTTAAATAATTCAGAGATTTGGAGAGTATTCACGAGTATAAAGAGATGTATTTGGTTCATTTGTAATTCACAAGATAAATAATAAAGTGTTTTTACTCATACTTAGTCAAATAACCTCTAACATAACTTCAATTAACTACAAATAGGATACTCATTCCCATTTGTTTAGTATCAATGTGGATGTCACACTGTCTAAAAGGACAAACTATACCAAATGAGTTATGGTTTCAACCACAACGACATAAGAAGGATGATAAATGTCGAGTATCATCGTCCGCCAATCGACTTAGACAAGTGTGTTTAGTTCACCAACATACAAATTCAAAGCAGTGATGATATGAGAATCATGTTATTGATATTTGATCAGTATAATATCAATGGACCAATCGAGTTAGACATTAACTTGGTCAAATTTGTTTATGTTATTTATTCAAACTTGATTTTTCCGTGAATATTTGTTGAAATCACAACGTGTATGATTGAGTCCAATGAAAAAGTGACTTAGTTTGTCTCATTTATTTTCTTGTTTGTTAACTGTGATTATGAAAATGATTTAATCTCTAAATCAATGAGTAAAAGATTATTGAGGATTTTGAATGAAAATGGAGATTAAGAGTGGTTCATCTTAAGAAAATAAAGTTAATTTATTGTAATTTTTCTGTATGTATCTTATAACGATTTTTTATATTTATACTGGATCAACAAACTTCTCTCTCATTCTGATATAGACATTTTTTTCTATCGAGTTGTGTTAACATACAATATGGTATTATTCATATATTCTTTTTATCTTTGTAATAGTTTTGATGTTTGAAATTTATTTTACTAATATATTCTAGTTATATCAAACATTTGTTTTCTGCAACTTTCTCGTTTTTGGTATAAACAGATTGAAGAATCTAGTTCTCCCTTATATTATATTTTGTTTACATTCAAAAAAATAAAAAATAAAAACTCAATCAAATGACATGAGGACTTTGACCCAAAAAAAAAGTCATACGAGGATTCAAAATTTTATATAATTGCTTCAAAGTATTTTTGTATTTAAAAAATAATTTATTTAAAATTATGATATTCTTAAAAGAGTTTATTAATAAACACTTTTTCTATTTTGTATATATCATTCAAGAAGAAAAAAAATGTATCGAGCTATATATATCATTTCACAATACCAATAAATCATTACTATATTACTTTTCAATTTTTTAATTTATCTTTTTAATTTAATTAATAAATAATAATTTTAATAAATATTTAATAATTTTTCTTTTTCATACAATAATAATTATATTTTTTAAATATTTATGAAAAAAACAAAAACAAGTTATAATAAAGATGTAGGGAATAATGTTTTTATTTTCACCAACATTTCATCTTCTTTTAATATGTTTTGCAATAATGGAGAAAGGTTCATTAAATGAAGCTTGTGAAAACTCACACCACCAACTTCTTTGGGCTTGTTAATGGTGTTCTAGATACATTGATTTCTACACCATTGACTCTTCCATTCAATCATTTTCATTTGTTAAACTCATGTCACACTAAACACTTACTTAATTACTTTCACACCTTCTATTTATTAAAGGAACTCTTGTTTGGTTGCATGAATGTGAAATGCATCCCAACATTCTTTACTACTCATTTCATCTTCAACTAAAATCAGAATAATTTCCTTTGTTTAATCAAGTAAACTTCTATATTATATGAAGCTTAACCGATATCTCAAGTTGAGATTAATGTTTAATACATGTTAGACACGATTTTCTACATATTATTTTACATACTTTTTTAAATGTTCTTCTTTGGCTATATCAATTCCTAATAAGAGAAGGGTTAGAAATACACTCTTTAACATATATCATATTTAATTTATATAGCTATATATATTTAAATTTACTTGCAACAATTTACGTGCAGCTTTCACAGAATATGCAACAATTTACTTGCAGCTTCCATTTATTGTTCTTTTGTTTCAATTTCAACTGATAATACAACAAGTACAGAGAGGCATGTTGTGTCTCTATATACTGTTCCCTATGTCACGTGCATATGTTAAATTCATAACACTCTCTCTACTCCTCCTGGTTACTTCATTCATGGCACAAAACCTACTAATTTGAAGGGGAAAACATGTGAGTGAGAGAGAGAGAGAGAGAGAGATAAAGAAATGAAAGTTAGAGAATCCAAGCTCTATTCTTTTCCAAATTTGGAGACTTCGCTTCCTCAACATGTAGTATGTGATAGAATATATTTTTACTATAGATGAATAAATGAAAGCAACTTCAATTGAAAACTTTCATCTCAAAACTAGTTTTTTAAGATCAAAGGAACTCTTGTTTGGTTGCATCAATGTGAACCACAACCACTTCCTTCGTTTAATCAAGTAAACTCCTAATATCGTCTCTTCCGAATGTGGTTCAAGATTCAACTAAACTCCTAATACCATCTCTTACAAACGTGATCAGAGATTCGATCTTTGACTTGTATGTACATAGAAAATTCTTGTTGGAAGAGGAGAATTCACTTTGTATCTGAACAAGTTCATCAACCATGATTAGTTTATGTTATACAACAGTGGACACTTCATACTTACATAATAGAAGGGCCCAATTGACAAGATTGTGAGTTTGGCAAAGATAAGACAACTCAACTCAATTACTACTCTGCCAACCGTATCATTTAGATCAACATAACCATAAACACATGGCAAATATATATATAAATTTCCATCATTCTTCTTCACATTAAACTAACACACTCCTACACAGGAAAGAAATGGAAATATCTCTTCCTTTGATGATGCTTACCACCATGGTTATTATAGCTATGCCACTATCATTTGTGGTAGAAGGGAACCAACTTTCTTACAACTACTACAAGAATTCATGTCCAAACTTGGAAAGTTTGATCGAGAAAGAATTGATGAGCTTATTCTTGACGGATTTTACTGCACCATCAGCATTTCTTCGACTCATGTTTCATGATTGCCAAGTTCAGGTTATTATTAGCTAGAAACACTAATTGCTTACTTGATCAACACTCAACATTTTTAGAAAAATATTCCATCATACTTGTTTTTATGTCATTTAAGGTTTTTGGGCCCTCATCGCATGTTTTGTTAATTTTCATGCAGGGATGTGATGCCTCAATTTTGTTGGACACAAACTATGCTTCTCACGGCTCTGAAATGACATCTTCGAGAAATTTTGGAATCAGACATAGGGAAACAATCAGTTACATAAAATCAATATTAGAAGAAGAATGTCCAGACCAAGTGTCTTGTGCTGATATTCTTATATTAGCTGCAAAGGTATCAGTGTCACTCTCTGGAGGACCGTTTATTCAGGTTCCACTTGGAAGAAAAGATTCGACAACATCTAACCCTATAGAGGCGGATGCTAAGCTTCCTTCACCAACAATAACAGTTGATGAATTTATATCCATCTTCAAATCTACAGGAATGAGCATTCAAGAATCTGTTGCCATTTTAGGTAATCCTTATAGGTGTATACCAAACATAAATAAGTGCAACTGGGAAAACCACGAAATAAGGCTTTGATGTATACTTTAAAAATTGTTATCTAAGACAAACAAAAGTTTTTGATCTGTTAATATTATTACTATTGGCAGGTGCACATACACTAGGAGTTGGACACTGCTTAAACATTGTTGGATCATTGTATAATCAAGATATAAGAGACAATATGGATTTGAAGTTTAAAACCTTACTAACACTAGCATGCTCAACAGAGATTCCTCTGACAAACCTGACAGTTGTACCTATTGACATAACCCCCATAATATTTGACAATCAATATTACCAAGACATTCTGAGGGGGAAACCTTTGTTCGGTATTGACTCGAGCATTTCTAGAGATCCACGAACTGCACCCTTTGTCATGAGGTTTGCTATGGATCAGAGATACTTTTTTGAGGCTTTCTCATCTGCATTTGTTAAGCTTTCTTCTGCCAATGTTCTCACAAATATGCAGGGTGAAGTCAGGAGGAAATGCAACCAGGTGAACTAACGTAGACAAAATGTTATACAATTATCCTCTCTATTTGTAAAAAGATACAACACAAGCACAAGGCTTATCCAATTCATTTGTTAATGATTTATTCACGTATCGGATACTTCATTATCATCTTAGAAGTTTAAATTGTATGAATTATGAAATTAAAACCATGATGATTGTACCCAAAAAAATATTAATCATCAAATGAACAAGTAAAACATAAAATTTCATGACGGACCCACTCATGAAGATATGGTCTTTCTAACTCCACTGTCTAGCTATTAAAAGAAAGAAAAGCCTTGAACTTTTAACAAGGCTCATCAGATTCTAAGGGAGAGGTCCACAAAATCTGTAACATGTGTAAAATGCAAAGGATGGAGCACTTTCTTTTGAGAATTGCTTTTTCCACCACTTGTTCTTGCCGGTCACACCACCGTCCTATCTTTTTTATTTTGTCCCCAAAATACCCTCTACAAATTACTATCCCTTTTGAAAAAATTAATACAGTGCAAAACAGTCAACACTACCCTTTCTTACTTCAACACTCATCAAATACAAAGCTTGTAAAAGCGGGAAAATCCAAAAAAAATGAGGTGAAATATTTAAGAGTAATCATATCATTAATATATAGTTCTAATTTCACATAATCTGAAGCATGGCAGAATTTATATAGGCATATATTATTATTATTCAAAAAGTAAACAGAATTTTGGGTGGAGAACAACAAACATATAGCAATCAGTTGAAGCGAAAGTAACTGACCTTAGTTTGAGTCAGGCCAAACTTGATATCAGGAGATGCATATTGTGCAGCCCTTTTTACCTGATTCCCACTCAACAACAACTTGAGTAAGGACAATTTGAACCAAAGCTCTAGTCATTTATTTTAACATCCAAAACATACAACTAGGTCTACCAAGTCAGAAGTATACATGTTGTTACCATGAATCACTTCTAGCAAATGGAAGTCAAAACCAAATGTAGTATTCACTTCGTAAACCTTCAACTTGAGTTCACTTTAAGCATTATGCATCCATGTGATGTGACTAGTAAGCCTGGCATTCTTATGTTATGGGAATGAGGAGAGGTTATTTTATGAGAAGTATATCCGTGTATTACATTATGTTCATTCAAATAAATTATTATATAATTGAAATTTATTTAATAAATAGGAGTTATGTTTATGAGTGTATTTTATATAATTAATATAAAAAGTGGCATGTTTCTCACAGTATGAGACCACTTGTCCATATCTTAGGATATTTTGCATTATAAATATCGCTATCCCTGAAACACGAAAATTGTGCAAAATATCCATTTGTAACCATCACATTAATCTGCCCTGCACACCAACAGCCATTTGTAGCAAATGCCCATACCGTGATCTGGGATTTGGTCAACAATGCGAAATTGAAACATCCAGAAATCACTTGGATGTTGTCTCCTTCATGAGGTTAACTCTTAGATCATCATAGACCCCTTGATGCAAATACAGAAAGTTCATTTAAACATAATCCTAACGTGACTAGAACCATTCCAAATTTTACAGCAATATAAAAACAAAATTATTACATTGTACAAGAAGATCCAGAGTATATTGGTTACACATGTAGAGCATTTTAATGATCGAAGCACACCAGAAACAATGTTGCTTCTCTACTTCTCTTATTAACAACCATTTGAGGTGAATAATTAGCTAGCTGTCACTTACCGTGCAACAAACACGATCCTCCAGCCAATGCTGCTGTCTTTGGATACACTTTGGTCATTCAGCAGATACAGGGCAGTTAAGAAGTTAACAGCACAACCAAAATTTACATTTTGATTGTCTCTTCCAGTAGAAATGTACAGTGTAAACTATTGTACACCAACCTTGATGTTTTTACGGTCCAGAACAACATTCAAGATCTTGCCAGGAACATAAATTCTTTTCCTGACAGATTGACCATCCAAATACTTGGATAGTTTTTCATCCCTTGACGCTAATGCAAAAGCATCCTCCTCTGTACATGTTTCTTCAACCTGGATGGTACCTCTGGTCTTGCCATTAATTTGAACTGGGAGGACTATGATTGAGTCCTTCAGATAAGCAGGATTTGCCTGCAGTTAGAATATATAAAGGATATGATCACTGCTGGTGTATTGATATGACACTCAGTCCACTTGATTAAAATTTAAAAATCAACCTGGAAAACATCCCCCTTTAAAGAATTCAAAGTTGTGTAAACTGTAAAGGGAAGAAATATTGGCATTTTTAAAAATGAAGTATTCCTGAATATTGGTTTTTTGGTCATACAGATGAAAGTAAGAAAAACATTTCGAGCATGTGTTTAACTTTCGAATTATTTACCATAAAAGTATTGTTATAATATTGAAAAATACTGTATCTTGTAATATCCCAATTTTATCTGTAATAATTTAGAGTATCTTAAATTATCATTTAAACTTTTTTTTTTATATTTCCTTGTTTGTTTATTTAGGATTATAAGTCTATTAGCATAAATAAAAATCAGTGCTTTATTTGTAGTAATAACATCGAAGATATAATCCACATCAATATCAATATTTTTTCCTATTGTAGTTTAGTATCTTAGATCATCTCTTGGGATTGGTTTGTATATTTCCTAATCTAAGATGATTTATTTCCTTATTTAATTAGTAATAAAAAATCTTATATTTGTATAGATTTTATTTGTGTTTTGTCGTTTCAAATGACATTCAACATACCATTCGCACCTATAGGAAACTTTTCTTTCCCACAGTATATCTGAAAGACTAACTTTTAACAAGCATAAACACAACAAGGAGTCATTTGTTGTGATCTTTGTGAAATCTTGGTCCTACATGTGTTTCACATCACATCCCCACATAACTCACTGTTTCACACTCCCCCTCCCAATTTACGCTACCTCTCTTTTATGTTATTTCTCTAACCCCACAAAACATTCTCACATTATGGCAAGCTCGCAGTTCATTTGCAAGAAAATAATCAGTAGAGTCAATTGTTTTGAAATCCAATATCTTATGTTCCTCCTATATCCCTTGATTCTCTTTCCATTTTTAATCAACTTAGAATCTAAAACAAAAAGCAACATCCCCCCCCCCCCCCCCCCCCACATGTGTTTCAACATCCCCACATAACTCACTGTTTCACACTCCTCCTCCCAATTTACGCTACCTCTCTTTTATGTTATTTCTCTAACCCCACAAAACATTCTCTCATTATGGCAAGCTCGCAGTTCATTTGCAAGAAAATAATCAGTAGAGTCAATTGTTTTGAAATCCAATATCTTATGTTCCTCCTATATCCCTTGATTCTCTTTCCATTTTTAATCAACTTAGAATCTAAAACAAAAAGCAACATCACATCACATCCCCACATAACTCACTGTTTCACACTCCCCCTCCCAATTTACGCTACCTCTCTTTTATGTTATTTCTCTAACCCCACAAAACATTCTCTCATTATGGCAAGCTCGCAGTTCATTTGCAAGAAAATAATCAGTAGAGTCAATTGTTTTGAAATCCAATATCTTATGTTCCTCCTATATCCCTTGATTCTCTTTCCATTTTTAATCAACTTAGAATCTAAAACAAAAAGCAACATCACATCACATCCCCACATAACTCACTGTTTCACACTCCCCCTCCCAATTTACACTACCTCTCTTTTATGTTATTTCTCTAACCCCACAAAACATTCTCTCATTATGGCAAGCTCGCAGTTCATTTGCAAGAAAATAATCAGTAGAGTCAATTGTTTTGAAATCCAATATCTTATGTTCCTCCTATATCCCTTGATTCTCTTTCCATTTTTAATCAACTTAGAATCTAAAACAAAAAGCAACATCACATCACATCCCCACATAACTCACTGTTTCACACTCCCCCTCCCAATTTACGCTACCTCTCTTTTATGTTATTTCTCTAACCCCACAAAACATTCTCTCATTATGGCAAGCTCGCAGTTCATTTGCAAGAAAATAATCAGTAGAGTCAATTGTTTTGAAATCCAATATCTTATGTTCCTCCTATATCCCTTGATTCTCTTTCCATTTTTAATCAACTTAGAATCTAAAACAAAAAGCAACATCACATCACATCCCCACATAACTCACTGTTTCACACTCCCCCTCCCAATTTACGCTACCTCTCTTTTATGTTATTTCTCTAACCCCACAAAACATTCTCTCATTATGGCAAGCTCGCAGTTCATTTGCAAGAAAATAATCAGTAGAGTCAATTGTTTTGAAATCCAATATCTTATGTTCCTCCTATATCCCTTGATTCTCTTTCCATTTTTAATCAACTTAGAATCTAAAACAAAAAGCAACATCACATCACATCCCCACATAACTCACTGTTTCACACTCCCCCTCCCAATTTACGCTACCTCTCTTTTATGTTATTTCTCTAACCCCACAAAACATTCTCTCATTATGGCAAGCTCGCAGTTCATTTGCAAGAAAATAATCAGTAGAGTCAATTGTTTTGAAATCCAATATCTTATGTTCCTCCTATATCCCTTGATTCTCTTTCCATTTTTAATCAACTTAGAATCTAAAACAAAAAGCAACATCACATCACATCCCCACATAACTCACTGTTTCACACTCCCCCTCCCAATTTACGCTACCTCTCTTTTATGTTATTTCTCTAACCCCACAAAACATTCTCTCATTATGGCAAGCTCGCAGTTCATTTGCAAGAAAATAATCAGTAGAGTCAATTGTTTTGAAATCCAATATCTTATGTTCCTCCTATATCCCTTGATTCTCTTTCCATTTTTAATCAACTTAGAATCTAAAACAAAAAGCAACATCCCCCCCCGGAACTATTGAATATACATCAGTTAGTTTACTAATTACTTTTTTTACATATGGATGAGTTGGGATCCTCTCTATTTCTAGGGTTAATCAGTAATTGTGGAGGAAATGTGTAACAAAATAAAATATTTGTTTCACGTTAGTGGAGAATTGAAGATATTACGCTATCAATAAAAGAAATTGAAAATCAGTGAACACGTAACTTGACAGGGCTGAAAGAATAGGCATGTCTGAGATGGACCCAATTTCATACCTTAGGAAAAGGCTCATAGGCTAATGATTTGGTGTGACCAAGACGAGACCATAGCTCTTCAGCCATGTGTGGTGCATATGGTGATAGCAGCAAAACAAAAGCCTCGACCACTGATCTTGGATGTTTATCCCACTGAAAAATATATGCCAACAAAAATATACAGATCATACTGAGTTTCTATAACAGGGAATGAAGGAATTTACTGACTATAAAGAGAAAAAAAGTAAATTCTTTCTAAAGGATGTATGAGGGACACCAAAAAAGTAAGACTTCTACTATAAAAAATAAGAAACCCAAACACAGCATTTTCTTTAGTAAGAACAATGCATTTCATAAAGGTATGTCAGTCATTATCATAAAGGATATATTTTCCTTTTGCGTCTTATTGTATACATCCAAACATAAATAGATTAAAAAAAATCAGGTAACTCAAATAACTTTTTATCATGTATAATATACAGTTTTTCTGATTCAGTCCCTAAAGCTCTTTTAGGTTTTAATGCCTCAAACATGGGAAAATTGCTTTTGGTCATTGTTGTTTTTGTTTTAGACTACATAATATTGTCTGAGTTGGGATCCTTTTGGTCACAGTGGGTCAACTTGTAAGCAGATTTGTCTTGTATTTGTACAGCATTTACAAGAGTGATTTCACAACATGAACCCATTACCTTTTGTCAAATGGCGAGAACTCCAAAAGTTGTGCCAACTGCCAAAACCTCCGTTGGATATTAAAAATTTAAAACACTGGCCTGAAACAAATAAATACCTTGTATGCTGCATTAAGGAACTCCATCATTGCAGAAATTCCAGTGTTGAACCGTGTGCCTTCAATTTCCTCCGTTACCTGAATACTGAGAGTAAACTCTTATCTCAACTGTCCCAAATAGGTGTGTTAAATCCATAAAATAGACACTGCTAAATTATGATTAGAAATTGAGATATTGACCTTAGCAATGCATTTATGAAGACAACGAAGTTGTTCTATAGTAGGCTCCTCATCAACTGATACAGTTCTATCTTTAAATGTGCCATCAGACAAAGGTAAGCCAACAATCAGCCTCCAAGTTCTACCTAGAAACCGATATACACCTTCAATACCGCCAGTACTCCATGTTTTTGAGTCTCTGAGAACATAAAAGGAAAAATCATTGAGAAAAGGGAGGTGAGGTGAAAGTCCGTGTTAGAACAGGATTCACAGCTTGGCAGAGCCCCATCCCCACACCATCATAAAAAAATAAATGAAAAAGGGGCAGAGTAAAATTCGAATGTTGTTTTGATTAAGGACCGCTACACAAGATGCCACGAGTAATAGGGTTCGAAGTCAAACACACCTCAGTGGTCCCATGAACATTTCATATAAACGAAGAGAATCGGCACCATACTCAGATATGACATCATCAGGATTAACAACATTTCCCCTGCTTTTACTCATTTTATGAGCACGGGCAACTACACGTATTTCTGGATTTTCTTTCAAGACAAAAGAATCCCCAGATTTTGTGACCTACAGCCCAGGAAAAAATAATATAAATTCTTGTCAAGAAAAAAAGTTTAGGTTCAAAATCTAAGCTCTGGAAAATATTGAATATATTGACAAAGTGGAAACTTAATTGAGAAACCTTTTCCTCAGAAATTCTTTCAAGATTATGTTCATTTAACATATTAGTAGAATCAGCAGATATCAGATTTCCATCTTTATCCCTGTAAGCCAAATATTGAACCTGCCATTCAAACCATTAGAAAACTGTGATGATTACTTTTCTTTCCCATATATTTCAAGAAGAAGAAATGAAATTACCTCTCCAAGGATAATCCCCTGGTTTATGACACATTGGAAGGGCTCCTTGGTGGAGACAACACCAATGTCAAAGAGAACCTGAGATAGGAAACTAGGTTAAATCTGCACAAATATTGCACCACCACTAACAATATGTAGTAGGTTTTTTATGCCTCAGTGAACTCATTTCATCCCTAATTGGTGGATTTATCAATCTTTCAGTCAGCAGTCAACGACTCAACCAAATTGCCAGTTATTTAATTAACTTCTAGAAGTATTAAAAATTGATGTAAATAATAGATCAAGTTAGTTTTATTTTTAGTCTGTTTTCTTAGTTTTTATCTTTTTGTAAGGGCCCATTAGGTCTAGATTATTTCCCTATTTAAACAAACTACTTATTGAATTGTAACTTAACTTTTCAATATATTATAAAATATTTGTCAACAAAAATTAATGTCAGTCTTTCATTTTTATGCACAACAGCAATTTAACTGTAGATACTGTCTTTTTCATGACCATCAACAACTAAAAATGAAAATTATAGAAAAAAAACTCGGCATAGTGAATCTTTTTTGTTATACTGACATGTTAAAACCAAAAATGAGCGGACTAACTTATATTGCACCAAGAATTGCTAACTTGAAGGACACGAGTACTTTCTCTTTTGAGGCTTATTTGAGACTTATAAAAACATTCTTAACAGATATTATGGAATAAGAGTGACAGGAACATAGCTGCTTCACATACAGGTTAAGCTCATGACTTATAGTGAAAAATATCACAAACCAACATATTCCAGATTGAGAATAAAACCAAACACAGACCTTGTGCCAGAACCTAGCATATAGTAAATGGAGAACTGCATGCTCGGCTCCACCAACATACACATCAACAGGACCCCAATACCTGCAAGAAAAGAAAACAATTTTAAAGTGGGGAAATTAAATCAGCTAGAAATTGTGAAAGTAAAATATAAGAAACCGGCAAAAAAATGGATAAATGAATAAGTACTGAAAAGAAAGACAAAATTAGTTGAAGCTACACCTTTCTTTTGCCTTATCAACCAGTTCTTTGGAATTATTTGGGTCCATAAACCTCAAGTAGTACCTGGGTAGGATATTAAAAGAAAATGTGACATATACACACAAACAGAATGTTATTTTATTTCATTTGTATCAAACCATACAAATCCTTAATCAAGACAACAAAACCACTAAACTTAGCCACAAAACCATGACCAGTGGCTAAGTGCTTACTAATAAACCAATACCATT
This sequence comes from Lathyrus aphaca, assembly GCA_963966055.1. NCBI lineage: Eukaryota > Viridiplantae > Streptophyta > Magnoliopsida > Fabales > Fabaceae > Lathyrus > Lathyrus aphaca. Next base: position 568,244,711 of record OZ014522.1, read on the forward strand.
CAAGATCTTCCCCGGACTTACCAGCATGAACCAGCCCACTGTGGCATGGTATTTGTTTCCCGAGTAGCAGGTCTTCCGGATAGTCTATCTGTGGTCTTCACCTAAGAGTAGTGCCATCCAATAATATTATAAGAACTATTACAATGGAGGAAAAACCAGCTAAGAAAAAAAAATAGTTCACTCGGAATTATCTAAGTAATTTAACTTATGTCCCACTACGTAGAATGTATAAAATTATTCCAAAAATAAAATGTACAAATTTATGATATTATGTAGTAATAACTAAGCTTCACTTTCATGTGAGTTAATGTATAATATTTATCAAAGAAAGATTGAATAGAGTAGAAGAAATAAAACATAGTGAAGTGAGCATTGTTTTTGAGTGATGCAACATAAATATTAGTATAATTTTTAGAATTTGTAGAATTGTAGTAATGCAGGCAAAGCAGGCTATCTGTGGCCCATACGGGCACCCCTAATGGATAGCATGCTTTCTAGGGCCAAACTAAATACCCTTAAAAAAAATTGAACTCAAATTTTAAGGCACAAACCCTATGTTTTCTCCACATTATTGCATTTGCATTGAAACAGCAAACTTGCCCTGATAAGGCAATGATTCAATTTTTTCAAGCATTATCAGGAAAGGACCGAGTAACATTGTCTTCATATGCAAGGGAAAATAGAAAAAAAGGAAATACTACACCATCCTGTTATCATGTAGCCTTTTCAATTTATTGGTTAAGGTATAATAGCAAAGAACTTAATAGCCAAAAATAGGTCTGGCCTAGGTTCAAGTTTGGTATGTTTACCGTATTATCAGCAAGTCAAATCGAGATCAATTACACTAGGTTTTTATGCATAGAAAATTTAATTGCAAGATTTCAATAAATCATAAACATTTGTGTCAATGCCAAAGAAATGATAAAAAAAAGTATCCAATTGCCAATATATCTAGGTAACAAAGTATGCAGAAGGAAAGTAATTATCGGTATAAGCTTACCCAAGACACTGCCTTAGACAGAGGAGGCTCCCCTGTTCCTGAGGGAGAAAAATCATCCAATTCAGGTAGAATAAGGGGCAATTCAGTCTCATCCAGAGGGACAGTCTCACCACTGTCATCCAAGAAGATGACAGGGATTGGTTCACCCCAGTAGCGCTGCCGAGCAAAAAGCCAATCCCTTAACTTGTAGTTCACCTGAAGAATGAACAATGTATGCATATTATACAAACCATTAAAAACAATGTTCCAATAAAATGAACATTAGCTAATTATAATTTGAGTTATGAACCTTTCTCTTTCCATTTCCACCTTGCTCTGCCCAATCAATGACTTTCTGAGCAGCTTCTTTGCTACACAAACCATTAATGTCAAGCCCCGTTAATGTATCTGATGAGTTTGCAATAATGCCTTCACCTGGAAAAGCCTTTCCAGATTCCTTAATACTTTTATCATCTGGCATCACAACCCAGCGAACAGGAATATCATATTTCAAAGCAAATTCATAATCGCGTGAATCATGTGCCGGCACAGCCATGATTGCTCCTGTTCCATAACTGCAACAGTAACCAAAATTATTTTCTGGTTTCGTATAAGCTTTCAAATATTATTGTATGCCGCATTGACCATGTGTCCGTGGAATATTTAGCAATCAATAAATGCAATTTGCATTCTAAATGATACTTGTGTACACGCACCTCCCCAGAACATAATCTGCCACCCATATTGGAATGGCTTCCCCATTTGCCGGATTTTTTGCATAACAACCAGTAAAGACTCCAGTTTTTTCCTTCTGAAGCTCTGTCCTCTCTAGGTCACTCTTTCTTGAGGCAAGGTCAATATAATCCTCCATCTGAGATTAACAGCCCTAAGAATAAGCATCTCCTTATCCATGGTTAAAACCATTCTAATAAACTAGAAAATGAAAAAGCATAACTAACATGATTGCTCTGGGAAGTGGAAACCAATGACGACAGCAAGGGATGCTCTGGTGCCACAACCAAGTAACTAGCACAAACGAAGCAAATTGGAAATCGATAAATAGTTAATTTCAAGAGTGCTTTATCTGATTCATAAATTTTATAAAGTATATTAGAAAATTGAATAGATAAATACGTTGCCCCAAAGATCGTATCAGGCCTGGTAGTATACACAATAATCTGCATGTCTCTCTCCTTTCCATCACCATCAAGAATGCAAAATTCTAACTCAGCACCTTCTGACCTTCCTATCCAATTTCTCTGCATTTCTTTTATACTTTCAGGCCAGTCAAGGTCATCTAAATCCTCCAGAAGACGGTCAGCATATGCAGTAATCTTGAGCATCCATTGCCTCATTGGCTGCTTGGCAATAAACAACGACACTGTATGATTATGAAACCATTCAAAAATATAAGAGAAAGACCACCCGAAAAAGTAAATTGAAAAAAAAAAAAAATAGATGTACCTAAATCAATATACCTTTCTTACTACTGGATGACCACCACGCTCACTCACACCATCAATAACCTCCTCATTGGCCAGCACCGTGCCAAGTGCTGGACACCAATTAACAGGAACTTCAGCCTGAATTTTTTATAAGAAGCTAAGAACACCATAAGATCCTTGATACTCAGGATGAAATTAAATAAGCACAATTTTAAAGAAATTGTCATGCATATCCTCTACCTGATATGCCAATCCTCTCTTGAAAAGTTGTAGAAAGATCCATTGAGTCCATTTGTAATATTCAGGTTCTATGGTTGATAATTCACGATCCCAGTCATATGAGAATCCTAATGATTTCAACTGTAACAAGATGTAAGAAGACATAACATGAAGCGAAAACAAGCTATTTTATGCCTAGATCCTAGAAGTGACGATATCTATGAGGATAAAAGCACAAAAAACTATTAGTAATGTACACAAATAAGATATTTTTCTTATCTGGTAAACACATAACAAAGGCATGGGAAGCAAACCAAGTGGAGGCCATTCAAATCACTTTGCATTTCCCAATTACTTCAGTTAATAACCAAATTCAAACAGGATGAGAATTAAGCGATAAAATTTATTTAGTTAAGTGATTAAATTGTAATTTGTAATACATAAACTCCCAATTGTTTTTGTAGTTCCAAACAAAGGCTTACTGGTTACTTTGAAGCATTTCCAGGAAAACAATGCCACAATTCCAATATTCAGATCCTTTTCAACATAATTATTCAGATTAATTGCAATTTAATTTCACTAGTTTGGACTAAGTGAGATTTTTGCCCCTCTTTTCCCATGCCAATCTAGTAAACAAATTTGGCCCTGCTGTCAATATTCTTCTACCTGAAATTCCCATATTTTCCTTTTTTATCTAAATAGACGGGGTCTATCAGGGATTCGTGAAACGATTTCAAAAGTTGAGAGAAAAATTCAATGAAAATTCGATAAAGTTGAAGGAAAGTGTGGGATGTGAGATTAAGATTTGGATAGGGGGAAATTTGAAACTCTTATTTTGATTGAAATTTGAATTTAAGGTTGGTGAATTTTAAACAAATTTAAATATTTTAACTTACAATGATATTAAATAGAAAATGAAATTTCAAAAGTTTTCTAACAACCAACAAAAATTAAAATCCCTTACCATCCCTACCCTTAGGGTCTGTTTGGTTCAACGTAGGGAAGAGGAGGGGAGGGGAGGGGAGAATTTTTTTTTTAAATGCACATTTAGGAGGGGAGGGGAGGAGTTTTAATGGAGAGAAAATACAAAATTACAGTTTTGTTCAATGGTGGTATGTAATTTGACATTAAAACTAAATGAAAGGACATTTAAGTCCAAATGGGAAAGAAATATGCACTCCCTCCAAATCCCCCATTTTGGAGGGAAGCTAAAATTGGCTTTTAGAAAGATTTTGCTCTCCCTCCTTTCCCATCTCCTCCCGTCTTAATAGTTGAACCAAACAACATAAATTTAAAAGAACCCCTCCCCTCTCCTCCATTTTCCTCCAACCATAAACACCCTAACTAGTTGATAGAGGGACAGTGAGACCTAACGAACTACTTTAACTATTCACAACTACAACATAACACAGATTTCAAAAGAGAAAAGATCTTCAAATGGATCAAAATTGACCGCATAAGTTCATCAATGGCACAACATCAGCGGCAAATTTTAATAATTCTAGGATACCTCTAATCATTTAATTCAATAATTAAATAAAAGGTGTTCGTGAAAGTAAAACTAAGTCATCGCCAGTTTACCTGAGAGGTAAAGCGATTAATATTCGTCACAGTGGTGAGCTTGGGGTGAGTTCCTGTCTGAAACAAAGGCAATTAAAAAGACGAAAATAACTCAAAGATTGTAGACAACACATACATGGCAGTAATATAATAATAAGAAGCAAGAAAGAAAGAGACCTCAATTGCATATTGTTCAGCAGGTAATCCAAAAGCATCCCACCCCATAGGATGCAACACGTTGTATCCTTGCATTCGTTTAAACCTAGCTAGAATATCCGTCGCAGTGTATCCAAGTGGATGTCCAACATGTAAACCAGCTCCACTGCAACAACAAAATAGTAGAGATTATAGATAACAATCTCAATATAAATCTTAAAATAGCAAAATCGAAATAAGTAAAATTCAAAACCTAGGGTAAGGGAACATATCAAGAATGTAATATTTAGGTTTTGACATATCGATATCATCATCAGGAGTTCTGAAAGTGCGGTGTTGCTCCCAAAACCGCTGCCACTTAGGTTCAATTTCATGGAAAGGATAAGGTCTGTTGACAATCTGTGGCGACGGTTTCTTCTGTTCATTTGTGGCGGAGTTTTTGATTCTGCGGGTGCAATTGCGAAGTGTGAGAGTAGAAGAAGAAGATGATTTTCTGATTGGAGTGGGAAATGGAATGGTGTAGCGTTTGGAGGAAGGGAGAGAGGAATGTGGTGAAAGGAATTGGAGATTGGGATGAAGATGAGAGTGCAGCATTTGGATTGACAGAAAAGTGGAGCGAAGAGAAAGGGGATAACGTTCTGAGTGAATGAAGATGGCGCTTAAAACTGAACAACCATGCTCTTATTCTACTTTTCACCGTTGGATCCAACCATTTACAGCTTAAGTTACTCCACGCTCTATAATGGAGAAATTTCGATAGTACATTTTGACTGGACTTCCTATTTTATTTATTTTATTAACTGTTAGAGTGTATTTTTAAAGTGTTGAATTTCAAATTCTAAAATCTATAAGTATAGCGGTAAATAAATATTGAATGTAACACTTAATTAAATTCAATAACATAACAATATATTAACATCACAAATAAAATTAAGAAAGAGATAAGATTTTAACAACATATAATATAAAATAATTGGGTAAGATTTCGGTGACTTTAGCGCGACAAAGTCATCATGTCTTTGTCTCTTTCTCTCTTCTGTTTTGTAGTTTTTTCATCTTCTATTATTTGTTAACCATCACTATTTAGACTAAAGTTACGGTAATTTTTCCACCATAAAGTTACCTGTTCCAAAATAATTTCATCAAATGTTATCGGAAGAATAAGTTGTTAGATATTTCAGATTTTCCAAGACTAAATTGTGACAAATGTGTACCCATGTCTTATGTCGATGTTTTGTCATGTTGTCACAACCGATTGCATTTGATATATGTTTGTATTGGAAGTCAATATAATTTTTGTATTCATCGTTTAAAAGTCAAATTACTAATTCTAGTTATCTTCCTTAATATAGAAGAGGTGTTGGTGGTTGGTTGAGTTGTAACAAACTTTAACACCTTCAACCAACCTATAATTAACTCAACATTAAGTTATAAATTTGTTATCCTAACTAACAAACTTAAAACTAAGATGTAAAGATATATTTGCAAAACAAAAAGTTAACAATACTTGGTTGAGAGTCAACTTTGAGTTTAGTCTTGAGGTTTTAAAGGAGACAAGTACGAAGAGGTTTAGTCAAGGTGTTTGAAATTTATGTAGTAGAAACATGTTGAATAACCATCTTCTTGGTATATTTGTGGAGTAGTAGAAACATGTTGAATAACCATCTTCCTGGATACTATCACTTATGCGACAAAATGAATATCAAGTTCTACATGTTTTGTATGATAAAGAAGCACGTGATTATGAGATCAATGCACAACACTCAAACTATCACAAAGAAGAGTTGAAGGAAGAAATGGAATGCTCAAATCATAAAGTAGATATTCTAACCATATTACCTTATAAGTAGTGTGCTAGAGCTTTACACTCGGCTTTTGCATTCGACCTTGCCATTAGGGGTTGCTTCTAGAGCTCCAATAAACCATATTTATACCAAAGAAGATACATGACCTAAAGGTAAACTTGTGATCATCAACATCACTTTCCCCATCATTATCACTATATGTTTTTATAAATAACTTTTTGTTGGCACTTGAGAGAAGAATAGAAATGACAAATTTGATTATGCAACTCAGGTACTTGAGTATTCTTCGAATATCAAACAACTTACAGGTGAAAGGACGAAACATAAAATGACAACCTTTGTTCACTTTGAAAGATATATTAGACATAATAATAACTGCATATTGTAAAACACTTATAAAAGACATGTAATGTTGAGGTTCAGGAAAATGGCTAACATGCTTGCTAGGTTTGAAATTGCTTAGTATTAATATAGGAACAATGTACTTGTTAAATGTATAAATGTGTGGCAACCCCTAGCGAGTAAGGGTTGCTAGATGCTTTATGATTTTCTGCGACGATGAGAGTTAGCTCACATAGGAAGAGAAGCTTTTTATGTGTGTATTTATGTATTCAAGTTAGATTGTTCACACTCAGCTTTAAGGATGAGGTATTTATAGAGTTCCTAGGTGTTGAACGAGAGAGGAAGTCAAGTCCACTTCCTCCGCCTTTTCCCTTAATTTGCTCGTGAAGACTAGTTACTTCCCCACTAATAAGTCAGGAGGGTTTTGCCAGCTCATTTTACAAAATGAGATAAAAACATGGATTGTATCATGTATCTTAGCTAAGCTTAACAAGGTGGCTTAACCCTTATTTGCGCTTCCATGGGCTCTTATAGGGAAGACCTCTTTAGGAATACCTCTAAGTATCCCCTTTTATGAGTTACCCCCAACAATGTGGGCAGGAGGACCTCTTTGAGGATACCTTAAGGTATCCCCTTCTGTGGGTGGCCCATAACAATATGGGCAACCCCCTTTTGTGGAGGACCGATTAGGGGCTACCTCGAGGTAGTCTCTTCAGTGGATGACCCTAACAATGTGGGTGACCACTTTTATGGAGTACCTCTTTGGGGTTACCTCGAGGTAACCTCTTATGTGGGTGACCCTTAACAATATGGGTAACCCCCTTATACGAGAGACCTTTTTGTGGCTACCTAGAGGTATCCTCTTCTCAACCCTCTAAAGTTCAACATTCTCCTTTTTATGGAGTTCCTAGTAAGTCTTAACATTAGTTCGTTACTAACTTTGTATTAGTTAGAAGTCAGTTAGCCAACCAATAGTGGTTACTTATTATACAAATATTGTATATCTTTTGTGTATAAGATCCATCAAGTGACAATAATAACATAACTTTCCTTTTACCTCAACAAGTGGTATCATGAGCCTCGTTCAAGGGTCATGTGTAGTTGCATGTTCATACTTCACTAAGGGGGAGCATATATATCTGATTATTTTGTTGTTTGTCTTATCGCTTTTATCTTTGGTTTTATTTCGATTAGTTGAGTTTCCTTCACGATTGTACTTCTCGGAATCAAGTTCGTTTTTAGCAAGCATAAAACTTTGGTTAGATTTTATATTATTCATGATGTCATTTGATCAATAGCATATGTTGGTGGAATGAAAACATTTTCCATTTTGGTTAAAGTTTGATTCAAAGTAAAATCTCAAAGTCCTTTTTGAAAATTTGAAAATTTGAGATTTTACAAGATTGATTTTAATCATTCAGTTTTACACTGAATTTTTTTATCCTGATCAAATTAGATAGAAGTGGAACTCAGACATTTGATTTAAATCAAATTTTGCACTTGATCCGATCATAATTTTCCTGGTGACAGATTTTGTTTGATTTGATTCAAATCAAACTTTACACATAATTAGAATCACATGACATTTGATTCGAAACACCCCTAGCCTGATTTGAATCAACTAGAAGTTGTTCAAAAATATGTTATTTATTTTATTCCACTATACTTGCTTATTTGATTCAAATCATAGATTTCTCTTGATTCAAATCTAACTGACTTTTTCAACCATTTTGTGTGCTTAATCCCAAGTACATATAAAAGCTTTATGTCACCATTTCTCAAATAATCATCTATCATTCTGATCATAATTTTCAGTGTGATTTAGTGAAAAATTAATTTCCTTTATTTTGAGTGTTCAAAGTCTTGCTACGAAATTTTTGCATCTTCAACTTCAATTGAGTTCTGATCTTAATGACGAGAGTTATGTAATTGTTTGACGGAGGCACGTACTTGAAACTAGTCATTCTTGGAGATCCTGTTGAGTTTTGCAGGTTGTTAGCAAGATTGAGGGATTGTTAATGGTGGTGACGAATTCCATTGAAAAAAAGTAGTTACTTCTCTCTCGAACTGCCTTAGTAGTGATTGTATGGAAGGCTACACATAAGGCGGGGTTCTTAATGACGAGAGTTTTGTAATTGTTTGAAGGAGGCACGTACTTGAAACTAGTCATTCTTGGAGATCCTGTTGAGTTTTGTAGGTTGTTAGCAAGATTGAGGGATTGTCAATGGTGGTGACGAATTCCATTGAAAAAAAAGTAGTTTCTTCTCTCTCTCGAACTTCCTTAGTAGTGATTGTATGGAAGGCTACCCATAAAGCGGGGTTCTTCACATATCTTCGGACAATTTCATCGCTCAAGGAATCAGTAGGATCGAGAGGTTGATTTCTAAACACAAAGGCTTGTAGTAGAATTGGTGTTATTGGAAGATTCAAGAAACATATTCGAGTAAGGATTACATGGAAGAGTTTGGCAAGTGTGTTTTATACAAGTTAAGATCCAAATTATGAGATTTATTTTCTCAACTGTATTGTGGATTGGTGGTTGTATGAACTCTATGAAATATTTATCAAATAACAAGGAACTATGCAGGTTCCAATAGGAAACCATTGGATAATGCACGTAGGCAAAGCAGGGACAAACTTCAAAGCAATATAAATCTCAAATCTCATTTTAATCTCTCTATCTATCTATCTATCTATCTATCTATCTATTTATCTCTCTATCTATCTATCTCTCTATCTCTCTATCTCTTTATATATATATATATATATATATATATATATATATCACTCTTGCATTTAAATTTGTAGTGATTGCATGCTTAGGTTTTTCAATTCCGTCGTATATCGTTTATTCTCGATAGTGATTCATCGCAAGTATTAGGTTTTTGTTGGAATTACATAACTTATTAAGTAAAATTGGTGATTAATAATTTGAAAACAAATTGAACTTAGAACTACATCAATTGAATCATTGTGTAAACACTTCTTTTGCATTACATAATTGAATGAATTCATATCGAGCATTTCAATCATATTAATATTTGACATTTGTGAAACAATCTATATTGACTTGATCAATATTCAAACTGTATAATTTTCATTTTCGCATCAAACTTTTCGCTCGCAACTATTTTGAGAACATTATAATTTTAGAAAATGGCGGTTAATTTTTAATTTGAGTATATTCACCCCCTCTAGACCATTTTTCTACTTCCATATTCACACCCAAAATCATGTTTTTACTTTCAATAATCAAACGTAAATTCTTGTTAAAGGCAGGAAATTTTATTATTTTGATTATCTTCATCTTCCTCGTGTTACGCCATTTTAGCTCTTCCTGTGACTAATTCTTCAAAGTTTTTAACTCCTGCAATTCCCTAATTCGATGGATTATATGATTATTAAGCTCACTCATGGAAAATATTCTTCTATCGAAAAAATATTGGGAATTGGTTGAGCATAAAGTGATTGTTTTCCCACCAGATGCAACACCAAAACAACAAAACTTGTAAAGGAGAGCAATCTCAATGATCTCAAAACCAATAATTACTTATTTCAAGCAATTAGTAAAGGAAGGCTATTTATGGCCTTAGGTGAGCTCCAAGAGTCGGGCACACAAAAATTGAAGTATACTTCAGTCAAGAGAACTTTGAAAAGTGCCCTCATGAACATACATTGTTTGTGAAACATAGTGAAGGTAGGATTCAGATAGTCGATATGTATGTAGATGATTGGATTTATACTAGCAACAATGTGCATATGTTTGAAGGTTTCAAGGAATCAATGAAGAGGAAATTTTGTATGACAAATCTGGTCAAAATGGGGTATTTCCTAATGGTGGAGGTGAAACAGGAAAATGCAGAGATATTCATACACCAACAGAAATATGCCAAAGAGATCCTCATAAGATTTTCCATGGATCAATGTAACAAGAAGTGTGGATTAACAAAGGATGAGCATGGTAAAATCGTTGATACCAAAAACTACAAACAACTAGTGGGATGTACGATGTATATTCTTGCAAATAGGCCTGATCTAGCATATTCGGTATGTTTTGTGGCTAGATATATGTAAAGACCAACTGAATGAAGTTTATCTGGCTGTAGCGAGGAGAATTCTCAATTATTTGTAAGGAACTATGAACCTGGATGTTTTATTTCAAGAAAAGTGATAAGTTGGTGCTTCAAGGGTGGTCACATTCAGATTATGCATGAGATATTGATGACACAAAGAGAACTACAGGTAATGTGTTCATGCTTGGCTCAGGCTCAATCTCATGGTCTTTAATGAAACAACTCATAGTTACTCTCTCAACCGCTGGAGTTAAGTTTGTTGCAACAACCTCATGTACTTGTAAAGGCATGTGGCTTATAAACATCCTTCACTAACTTGGACAAACTCAAGAACATGACACGATTATAATAGGTGACAACAGTTCTACGACTAAGTTGTCAAAGAATCCAATTATGCAAGAAAGATACAAACATATAGATGTTAGGTTTTACTTCCTAACAGACCTAACTAAAAATTAAATAATTGAGATATGACATTGTAGTTCATAGGATTAACTCACATATGTGCTAACAAATCTATTAAAGTTGGATTCCTTTTGCAACATGAGAACAAGACTTGGAGTATGTGATCTTAGAGAAAATTAGGAGCTAACATATTTTAATTTATTTGTTCTAGCATGCTTTAATCTATTTGTTATTTGTTCTCATATTATGGGAGTGTATGTTAGGTATTTTTAGTAAATCTTAGCTTTGATTGGTAACTAACTTTCTGTTAGATGTTAGTTATCCAACTAATGGTGATTACTGGTTCTACGAGTACTCTCTATTTCTCTCTCATAAAATCCACGCAGTGACAATAAACAATAGAGCTTTCCTTTTTAATCAACACCCTTCCCTTCAAACCCCTCACTAATAAGAGATTTTTGTCGATCAATTTTCAACTATAATCACGTACTTTCTTAGTTTGAATAGAAATTTGTTTATAAAATCTTTTTGAAAATGATATTTTTGTTTAAAACATATTTCAAGAAGATAACAACAAACTTTAAATAAAAGAGTTGAGGGAAAGAACAACATCACTTGTTAGAAATAGATCAAACCTTAATAAAAGGAAGATTGCATGATTTAAAATGAATATAACCAAATGTACATTTGAAATATCAGCTAAAAATTTTATGTTTCCTAATGCATAATAAGGGATGAGGTAGGTCACAATTTTTTTCACGTGTCTAGAGAGAAGTCACACACTCTCTCTCTCTCTCTAAACTAACTGGGTATTTCCCATCCAAATGGTGGATTTTCCCAGGTTATCCTGGATTTCCCCCAGATTTGTGTTGAGTCCCAAGGCTTATCCTTGTTAGTTCTTGTTGTTATGAGGTCCTGGTTTGAAACTCTTTAGATTTTGTTTGCTTCGGGTGACAAAAGTTTTGTTCTTCTTTTGTGAATTGTTTTTTCCAGCATAGATGGATAAATGGAAGAACATTTCGTTTTCAAAGGAAGAGGAGGAATGTATCACAGTGGAGGCGGAGGAGGTAAGTGTAGGTGAAGTATTAAACCGTACACTAGTTGGGAAGCTCAGGAACGAAAAACCCTTTTAACTATAGGGCTTTCACGAATACTATGGTAAATGCTTGGAGACTGAAAAATCCAGTGGAAACACAGGAGTTGGGAAAAAACCTTTACTTATTCAGATTCTCAGCAAAGAGAGACCTCGAGACGGTTCTTCGAAATGGACCATGGAGTTTTGAAAGAAGCCTTCTTGTTCTTCAGAGAATCTCAGGCGAAGAACAACCATTCAGGATCGATATGCATTTCAGTTCATCATGGGTTAGAGTCTATGATCTTCCTTTGGTTATTAGATCGGAGGTGATAACGAAAAAATTAGGAAACGTTATAGGAAGGTATGAGGAAATGGATACGAAGGATATACATAGAAATGGTAGATTTCTGAGAATCAAGGTATGGGTAGATCTGGAGCAACCTTTGAAGAGAGGAACAGTGGTCAGATACAAAGAAAAATCACGCAGAGTCTATTTTAAATATGAAAGATTACTAGCCTTTTGTTTCTCTTATGGTAAAATGGGACATCAACTCAAAGATTGTGAAGCGGTCGGAGAACTCGGTGAAGAGGGCTATGAAGAACTGGAAGAAAAGGAGTTATAATATGGGTTATTGTTGCGGGCGTCTCCGTTACCTAAATCTTTTGAAGATCCAAGAGCAAAAGATTCAAGTTCCGGAAATTGTAGCAAGAGTTTATTCAACGTTCCTTCGAGCCAAAGTCGATGCAAGCCAAAAAGTTGGAAGACAGGGGAGTGAAGGTCATCCAACGGAAAAAAGGGAAGGAGCTAGATTGTAATAAAGCAGTGGTTCATGAAAAGACTCCTCAGAGCAAAGCCTTGGAAATCGAAATAGTAGTTGAATCCTTAGGAGCAGTGGTTCTCACCAATGCAAATGAATCTACTGAGATTACCAAACCACCACTCAAACAGAAGGGCAAGAAAAGGTTAGACAGAAGGCAGGAAAAAAGGCTATAGAAGTAAGGATCAAGAAAGTTGAGCTTAAAAATTGTAAGAGACAATTGGTAGACGTTATGATTATGGAAGGGTCGATGGAAGACGTAGAAGGGATAGGAAAAAAGCGTAAGGGGGAGAAAAAGGTATCTGAAGGAGAAACTACAAAACCAGAGGCGGTGTTGCTTGGCCAACACCGCCTAACCCAATGAAAACAATAAGTTGGAATTGTAGGGGTTTGGGGAGTACTCTTGAAATTCAATCCTTGAAAAGGCTTATCATTGCTGAAAACACCAGTCTTGTTTTTCTCATGGAGACAAGGCTTAAAAGTAAGGAATTTGATAGGGTCAAGCGAATATGTGGCCTTTCTCAAGGTCTGGTGGTTGACTGTAAAGGTTCGGGAAAGAGGAGAAGTAGGGGACTTTCCTTGCTTTGGTCTCAGGAAGTGGAGCTCTCAATTGAATCCTATTCATTGAATCATATTTGTGGGTTGGTACAAGTTGGTGAAGGAGTCCCTCCATGGAATATGGTTAGAGTCTATGGCTATCCAGAGGAAGGAAACAAGAAGGAAACATAGAGAATTTTGTGTGAAGTGGTCAGGCCAAATAATTCCCAATAGTTATGTATGGGGGACTTCAATGATATTCTGAGTAATGAAGAGAAATAAGGGGGTATATAAAGGTCTGAAGGGCAAATGAACTTAGGGAGAGATACGATGGTTGACTATGGGCTATAGGATCCCGATTTTGAAGGATACCCTTATACGTGGATTAACGGCAGGGAAGATTCAGAGAACATCTAATGCAAACTCGATAGATCCTTAGCCTCGGATGAACTTACCCAACAATGGGCTCCTATCAAAGTGAAACATATAGAGAGGTATGGATCCGATCACACAGCTATCTCCATTGAATTTGAGAGTACATGGGAAGATAGAAGGAAGGGGGGAATGTACATTTTGAGATTTGAAGAAATTTGGTTTAAGGATGATAATTGTGAAAATCTTATCAAATCCATCTAGAACAAGCCGCACCTGGAAGGCATAAAGAATATTGAAGGAATCAAAAGCCTAGGTGAGGAATTCAAGTGTTATAGAGCCAAAGAGATCCAAAGAGAGTTGAGAAGGATTGAAAATGAGTTGAATGATCACAGTGCTTGGAACTCAAGTCCTGAAGACATAGCGAGGAAGAAAGCCTTAGAAGCCTAGCAAAGGAAACTGTTAAAGGCAGAGGAAACAATTTGGAGGTAGAAAAGTATAGCGGTTTGGCTGAAGGATGAAGATAAGAACACAAAGTTTTTCCATGGTAAAGCCTCTCAAAGGAGAAAAAAGAATCATATCAAAAAGTTGAAGGATGCAAGGAAGGTTTGGAAATTTGGGGAGGAAAATTGTGAAAAAAATCATTGTGTCTTACTTCAAGGATCTCTTCTCAACATCAAATCCTGAAGCTATTGATGAGGCGTTCCAGGTGGTTAAAAACAAACTGGATACGGACCAGAAGGAGTGGTGTGAAGGAATCTATTCGCAAGCTGAAGTGGAGGAAGCTCTGAGGCAAATGCACCCCTTGAAAGCCCCGGGACCGGATGGATTACCAGTCCCTTTCTACCAGAAGTATTGGAAGGTGGTAGGTGAAGAAATCCTAAGGATGGCACTGGGAATTTTGAATAACAAAATTGACCCTACTAGTATCAACAAAACCTGCATATCCCTCATCCCTAAATGTAAGCTTCCAAGTAGCCCTAAGGATTTTAGACCGATAAGCCTCTGTAATGTGATAATGAAGATTGTTACAAAGACCGTTGCTAACAGTCTCAAGGTAGTCCTTCTGAAGGTAATAGGTGAAGAGAAAAGTGCCTTTGTTACGGATAGGTTGATAACAGATAACGCCCGCATTGCACTTGAATGTTTCCACTGGATGAAAAAGAAAACCAAAGGAAAAAGAGGAACGATGGCTTTGAAGCTCGACATGTCTAAGGCCTATAATAGAGTGGAGTGAAGTTTTGTTATTAAGACTATGGAGGCCATGGGATTCCCTCAGAACATGGTGGATCTGATCCAGAGATGTATTGAAATGGTGTCTTACAAAGTGTTGATCAATGGTCAGCCAAGTGTTGAGTTTTTACCTAAAAGAGGATTGCGTCAAAGCGATCCTCTTTCCCTTTACCTGTTTATTTTATGTGCAAATGTGCTCTCATGATTGGTGAACAAGGGAGCTAAGGAAGTTTCTATCCATGGCATCAAGGTGGCTAGGCAGGCTCCTACGATAACACATGTGTTCTTCGCGGATGATTGTGTTCTATTCTCCAAAGCTAGTAGAGGAGAGGTTGAGAAAGTAATGGAGATCATGCACCTGTACCAAAGAGCTTCAGGCTAATTTATCATTTAGAGAAGTCAGAGGCTTTGTTCAGTCGAAACGTGGACCAGAAAAGCATTAATATTATCCATCAAAGGATGGGAATTAAGAGTGTAAGTTCTCACTTGAAGTACCTTGGACTTCCCTCTACTTTTGGCAAATCAAAGAAAGTCATCTTCTCCTAAGTCATTGATCAGTGTATTTTTATGCACATTCTACCATGTTTGCACTTAAGTATTTCTTTGGTTTTCTTTGTTTATTTTTATATTTTATTTTGTTTTTCTATTTTACTTTATTTTTGGCTTAATTTAATTTTCGTACTTAATTTTCAGCTTTAATAACTTTTACGGAAATGATCATAACCAGAGTTCCAGGAATCTGATTGAGGCGTTCTACCAGTCGATGGAAAGCTAAGAGAGAGAGCTACAACTTTTGTGTCGGAGTCAAAGTCAGATTCAGAGTCATATTTTCCAGAATTTTGTTTGAAGCTGCTGCATTAGTTTTATTTAGTTTCGGGTCATTTAGAATTGGGTTTGGGTTGTATATTTGACCCAGTTGGGTTGTAAACGGGTTTTTTAGGTTTTTCTATTTAACCTAGCAGCCGCAACTGTTGAATATACACTTTTTACGATTTTATTTTTTACTTTCGAAGAGACGAATTATGGAGAACTAATTCCAAGGATTAATCTGCTGTGATCAGTTTTCGCCGACACTTTGAGGTTCATATATTTTCCAATTAATTTATTTCCTTTCAATTCTTATCTTGGTATCTTGTTTGCTTAATTCGATTTATCTAAGGTTAGATTGATTTATTTCGATGATTGCATGTTCCTATACTTTAATCGCGTTTGCTTAATTCACGTATGTTTATTGTGTTTGCTTAATTCACGATTGATATATTTCATCCGTTTGCTTAATTCGGAAATTAGGAATATTTATCATATAATATCAATTACGCTTGTTTGATTGTTATTATAATCGAAAAGGAAATAGAGTCCTCTTAGGAATTGGGAATTATTTGGGTCGATGATAAGTTGTCAAATCAAAATAGCAAATTAACCGTTTTAGCTTAAAATCAACCCCCATTAATCGTTACTATCATTAGTTAATAAGATCAAGAATCCTTGTGAGACGATACTCGAGTTGTCGTTACCGTAACTACATTTTTAAATCACTCGTTTTTGATCCGTGCGCGACACGCGGATCAGTCATCGACAAAGTGTGGGAAAAGGTGAAGGGATGGAAATAAAGAAGCCTCTCGAGAGCAGGGAAATAAATCTTAATCAAGTCTGTGGCCCAAGCCATTCCAACATATGTGATGAGTTGTTTCAGATACCTGGCAATTGCTGCAAGGATACTGAGTCAATTATGGCAAGATTTTGGCGCGGATCATCTAAGGATAATAGGCGGATTCATTGGGCTAGTTGGGAAATTTTGTCAAATGCTAAAGGTGTAGGTCGTATGGGCTTCAGAGGAGTAGGGGATTTTAATCTGAGTTTGCTAGGGAAACAGGTGTCGAGGCTGATGCAGAAGGGCAACAACCTTGTTCAAAGAGTCCTCAAAGGAAGATATTTTCCTATGGGAAGTTTTTTCAGCGCAACTTTGGGATACAAACCTAGCTTTGCTTGGAGGAGTATATTAAGAGCAAAGGACCTTGTGGTGAACAAATCAATGTGGAAAGTAGGGAACGGGGAGAAGATACATGCCTATGGTGATAATTGGTTCCCGAAAGAGTTTTCTCAATTGATAACCAAACCTTTGAGTGAAGAGTTTAAGGAGGTGATGGTAAGCAAGTTGATTGACAAAGATTTATGTTGCTGGAGATTTGATAGAGTTGAGAATATCTTTGGTAGAGATGTTGCTCAGAGAATTATGGGAATCCCACTGTCTTGGCGTTTTCCAAATGATAAGTTGATCTGGGTGGCTGAAAAATCTAGGGACTACTCAGTTAGATATGCTTATCATATTCTCAGGTCTATTCGAACCTCCAAACTTCCAGGTACGTCCTCCTCTATTAAAAGCAACACCTTTGGAAAGGATTTTGGAACATTCTTGTGCATAATCGAGTCAAAAACTTTCTTTGGAGGTTGAACAAGATTTTTCTCCCCCTGAGCTCAAATCTGCAGAAGAAAGGTGTAAATGTTCCAGTTGATTGCCCTCTCTGCAATGAGGCCGTGGAAACCAAAGACCATATATTCCTCCATTGTTACTTTGCAAAACGTGTGTGGTTTGCTTCGCCTCTTGGATTTCACTCCGAGTCATGCTCTAATTTACCTACTTGGCTTGATTTCTGTCTTTTGCAGGCTGGTCCTGAAGGGATTCAGCTGGTTGCTAACGTTCTGCACTCGATCTGACATTGTCGTAACAAAGTCATTTTCCGTAAAGAGTCTCAGAACCCTGTTCAGGTGACAACAGAAGCCTTGGAAAGGAGGAATGAGTTTAATGAGGCAAACATGGGGAACAAATGGAAGAAGAAACTGGTGGCAAAAGATGTGGTTCCGGCAAACTTAACAACCCATGGGAGATGATATGTGGATGATGGTTGCTACGAGGACGGATTTATGGTGTTGGGTTGTGCCTTGCTCAACAAGGATAACAAGATACATCTTTCTGCTTCTGAAAAAATTGTTTCGTGCAGGACCCTACAACAGCTGAGGTTTTGGCAATTAGATGGGTCTTGGGTATTGCAAAAGATGAAAAGTTTCAAGAGGTGGTCGTGTTTTCGGATGCAAAGGTGGTGGTAGACTGTCTCATTGGCATATCTAAGAATTTTTCCTTATTTTTGTTATTGGATGACTGTATCTCTTTATGTTCTCATTTCAAGAATGTTTTTTTTTTTTTACATTAATAGAGAGCACAATTTTGTCTCCCATTCTCTTGTTGGATTGGGACATGACTGTATCTCTTTATGTTCTCATTTCAAGAATGTTGTTTTTTTTTTACATTAATAGAGAGCACAATTTTGTCTCCCATTCTCTTGTTGGATTGGGACATCATTGTGGCTCCAAAACTTGGTTAGGTTTTCACGCTCTATTTGCTTGTAACCATGATGGATCTTTGATCCCTCTTTCTTAATGCAGTATTTTACCATCAAAAAATAAAATAAGAGATGAGGTAGACAAAGGATAAAGCTAAAGGTATCTCAAAAGTTAGGCCTCCCAACACTAAGGAGTTACAAAGCATTTTGTGAAAAATCAACTTCCTTAAAAAGATTTATACCCAATTTAGCTGATAAGATGAAATCTTTCTCGCCTCTCAGACGAGGTTTGAGCAGAATTGTTTTGAAGTTATATTCAACAGAAGGCATTCGATCAAATTAAACAAGAATGCGTACTTCATTTCAAATACAGTCACTCGAATTCATTCATAAACTATATCTCAGCGCTCTTGTATCCTCAAAAAAACAACAAAAACAAGCACACTGTCTGATGTAATGCATGTATTTTCTTTTGGCATGAATACCATAATTATTCAGTAACATTTCTATTGAATACAATTACTTTTTCTTTAATTGAAAAAAAAGAAGTAAAAGACACAATTGTGAAATAATCTAAAATCAAAGATTCCAACTTCAAAATTTTCTATCTGGACACTGTTTATACTCCCACCAATCTTCAAAATTTTCTATCTGGACACTGTTTATACTCCCACCAATCTAGAGGATCATCAACAAAGGAAAAATGAAGTAGTATTCTGCCAATCAAGAAGAATCGAGTAAAGCCTCTAGGTCCCCAAGAGCTTGATCAACAGCATAAACTATCATTTTCTTTATCTGTTCCATCAAAGAAAAAGCGAACGTCAATAATTCATCACACACTCCAATAACTTAATATTGAAACTGTCATGATAAGGAGATGAGTGTAATGAAAAAGACAAGAAATTATGATTTAGAAGCATATCACCTCAAGTTTATCTTCTCTAGCTTTGTGATTCTTCGGAAGCTGGCGGAATTCTTCAGTTAAGCGAAGACACTCATGAACGTTTTCTGGGGATACGAAGTCTACAGCAACTTTTGTGCATGACTGTGCAAGATTCAACATATGATTAGAACAACTAATACAATCAAATTATTTGAATGTACAATCAAATATGCGTTACGAGATATTTTACCTTGAGATTTCTGACTTGATGTGGGCATCCAGCAGGAATAAATACTGCCTCCCCGAGTTTTTGCTCAAAAGTCCACGGTTCTACACCTAAAAGTCGAGATTCGCGTTAATAACTAATCACTGTAGGAATTAAAGCAAGCAATTATACACAATTCTATGGACTAACCAAACTCCTCCATCAACTTCTTCTTGTGCTCCAGAGTCAGATAAAAGCACTGGTCGTGAATTGGATGTACAACCTAACCAACAAAGAATTTGATTTGAGAATAAGCATTAAAAATAAGAGTAGACAAAGAAATATGAATCATTACAATACCTCTTCAATCGGTGAACAATAAGTATGTCTGAATTCTTTCGAGTGTTTTCTAAGATATGCTCCTAGCTTTTCAGTGTCCTCTCTCCGAAATATATCCCACAGGGCACTGCCTGTTACCATTGCTTCATTTTCTGTAGTAGCAGCAAAAGTGCCCCCCTCAGACACGTCATTTCGAAAAATATCTCCACTGATTTGAATAGGACGGTTTTCATGTTCTCTGTTGTCACAAAGTCGACTATTTAAGCATCTTGCAGCCCTTTCTGGGGCACGGTTTTCTCTCTCATCTTGTGCCTTGTGTGCTTCTTTCAATTTGGGAATAACCGAACGCTGTTCATCGGTTAATTGTACCTCTGCTGTATGGGTCAAAATATTCACCTATGACAACAAATTAAACTATAAATTAGAATAAAAAGGATATGCATCCCATTGAAATTTAAAGCTATATAAGTAAATTTTAACCATATAGTAACACATGTTAACAAATTAAAATTTTGAACCATATAATGATATCCTTTTAGACAAGTAATGTGTTATATAAAGGTTTTCAACATCTAAAGGAATGTTCATTCACTATGAATGAGCAGTTGGAAAAATATAAATGAAGCATGTGCATGATGCATTGAGAACAATGTTTTTCAGTCCAATATGCAAACCTAGATGCAGTAATGTAGGTTCTCAGAGAGAGAGAAGAATGAATAAATATGCAGAAAATATTCAATGCTGATGGATAGGCTGAGAGTGCTTAAGCATACCGCATCTGACATATCACAGTGAAGTTTTGTTACAGAGTCTCCCCTACCAAGTTCTTCTCTAATCCCATAAGCAATATATGTTTTTGGACCCATATCAGGTTTTAGAACATGGGCTGGCAACTTTACAGCCAGATTGAGAATTCCAGCCCGAGGATCAGTATATTGTTGAAATGGCAAGGAATGAATAAATTCATCACAATGACGAGGCAAAAGATCTTCAAATTTATCAGAAGGGGGCCAGTCTTTTAGCTTGAGCATCTCTGGCCAGAGGTTTCTATATGTTCGTCCCTCTATATAACCTTTAAAGAACCGACGAGTATTAATTTCAACCTGCAAAGGTTTAGAAGGGTGAATTGAATTTTGGAAAAAATTATTGCATACTGCAGAAATACAACTAAATATATTACAGAGGATTTAAGAAAACACAATACTAAGATGGCGATGGAAGCTCCAAGATATGCAAAATCTGAATTATACAAATAAAGATTTGGAAAGCTATGCACAATTGCACATAATACAATGGAGTATCATAGTCAATAGACTCAATACTATACGCCCTCTATACAAACAAAACTAAGATTTAGTTATCGATTTTATAAATATACTAAGGGGAAATGACAGTTCTAAGGCACTCTTACGGTATCTTATAAAACTAGAAATTTTTTGTGTCTGTTATTTATGTACTTCTGTTAACATCTGCTGCATAATGAATTAAACAGAATCTGAACATCAATCAGTTAAAAAACTAGAAATTCCTACAGTCAAGATTAGTAGAGGGATTTAGTAAGAAAACACTAAAAATTGAGACTTACATGCTCTAATTTGACAAAATTTACAAACCGTGTAGTAAAGTGGACGGGACGAACCTCACAATTAGCCATGCAATCGATGGCCTTCACATCTGACATTTTTGAACTCATAACTGAACCGACATTATCACACAATGCACGCCACATGACCATTGGCTCCCAGCTCAGACCTGTACCCTGCTTTAGAACATCACGAACAATAATTGGTTCGCCATTAGCCCAATGTTTTTGGAAGAGCGGCATCCCTTGTTTTAAAATGTCTCTTGACTCTGAAAAAGATTCCTTTTTCATTGAGTTGTAGTTTGATTCAGCTCCTTCCCGCTGAAGAGTTGTTTGTTCAGTTTCCCAATTTTTCAGCATATTGTGAGCTCTGTCTTCCAAGTCAGACATCCACCCATGTGGGAGGGAGCGCCTCAGCTTCAACACAGAACTACCACAACCCCCCATCTCCTTCGGTGCGCAACTAATACTTCCATCAGCTTTGGCATTCCACTTTGTAGATATCTCAAGATGACCATCTGAAGTCTCTAAATCAAAAGACATTGGTAGAGGGTCACCACCATGCATGTAGTCATAGCCCCTATTCACATAGGGGAATTTCATCTCAGCACGGGGAGTAATACTTCCATCACGAACTTCTTGGCAACATTTAAGGCAAAGTTCATAGGAGCAACTGGGGCAGCTTCGATGAAGGTCAATGATTGAGGTAGCACAATAATCACTGTTCCAAGATCAAAATGTTAAAAGATATACTAAAGCACAGAGAGAAACATGTCATTATCTCAAGTAAAAGAACACTTACCAATATACTCGCTCATTGTCCCAACAAAGACTTTGTGGTACCACAATCTCAGATGAAGATTTTCCTAAAAGAATGGTTTATTATTGTTAACTGTTTCAATGCAATAGCTAAAACAAAAACGTAAGGGAGGAAGATTAATACCTTGTATTTTGGCTTCAATGTCTACCTCTTGACTTTGTTCATGACAAATTTGTTTTAGATATGGATTGAGTAAGTTAATCATGTAATGCAGATACTGAGCTTTTTCAGAATCGGTGATGTCCATGTTAGATGTCTGAAAGTAAATTTAAAAATAATTTGAATAAGAGTTAAGACATTTTTGTTTCACCACATAAATTAAATTTAGAAGTCAGAGTAAAACAAACCTTAATTGTTCCTTTTGAACGCAAACAAACATTGCAATTGCAAATTTTAAGACAAAATGGGCAACTTCCAGCAACTTCTTCTATAGACATATCAGGGTACCTGTATTACAAAATTAGCAACAGCTCTATCTTATAATAGCCTATTATAGACCAAAAACAGACACATATTCTCTTTCCAGAATTGACTAATGCGATATAAATACACAAGCCTTTGGAAGAATTCATTAAGGAGATGAAAATTGTCATACCATTGGTTGATGCATCGCATACAGTACATTTTGCTGCATTTAGTACATGGCACAAAAGACATTCTTTCCTTTTTCAGGCACTGATGACATTTCCGAGTATTTTGTTGAACACCCTGCTGAGACAATTAAATAAGCATCATCATTAAGCATAGTATTCTTTCCTTTTTCACCAATTAAATAGACCTATCATAAAAGATCAAATGTTTCAGCTTTTAAAGTGTAGGAATTAGGCGGCAAGAAAGATAGTCACCGTCATGTTATTGCTTCTAACAGTTCTGCTGCTCCTGCTCTTTGTGTTAAGAAGAAAAAAGATTTCATCATCTTGTTCAACATCATCCATCAAGAGATCATCTTCAAGTTCCTGTTTCTTGCATGAAAGAACACGCTTCTTTGGCTTAACTCTTTTCTTAGATGGAATTTTGGGTGTCTCTTTTATACAATCCATAACATCTTTTACCCCTTCTGAACTTGTATCCCTATGATTTCTATGAAATTCCTGAGTTCTCCTCTTATATGAAATTCCAAAATATTTTGAGGATCTTGTTTCATTACCATCACACTCGTGAATCTCTTCGGCCTTTCTCTTTAAACTTTCAAAAGCCGCTTTTGAGCATCCAGACAACTTCAACTTATCACCGGTCTGTTTATTTGACCGCACTCGTCTAGGAACTACTACTTCCATTCTTACTGCAGAATCAACAAGGAAACTCAAATGATTACAAAATATCCAAAATAAACATCAACTCATTAAACCACTGACATGCAGTTGTTCTAAAATACCTAGATTCAAAAACCATAAATTATTCAACAAAATATACACACAAAACCATACTATAGACTCAACGGAAACATTCTCTACAAAAGCACACAATCCGTATCACAAGTTCATAATTAATAAGCTGGGACCTAAATTCAAATCCTAATCGGACGATCAGGCTTACTTACACATGGTTAAGAACAAAATAAAATAGTATCACAATTCATGATTCAATTCATGATTCTTCAATGCAATATCATTTCGGAGAAGAACACACCAAAATCAACTGCAATATAAATTTCAGCTCTAATTTAAAAATTTGAGATAAAAAACACCAAACCATTTGATAAATAATAACTGTTAAACTCAGTCACCACTAACAAAAACCAAATGGAGTTGACTAAAGTCAACTCAACGACATAACTCAATAAAAAAACGAAATTAGAATCGCATTCATGAGAAAGCACAAAGATTAACCGAATATACTGAGAATTATACAGTAATTATTCCTTGCATTTGCATGAGTATATATAGAGTAATTATAAAAATAAAAAACAAAAAATAAAAACAGAATTACTGAGAATTAAATCAAAACGAAATGCGAATAAAAAGAAGGAAATCAATCACGCGTACCTGATGATCATGAAAAACTGAACCGGAAAATCGATTATCTGTATGAATTGAACGAACTGTGAAAGAGAATGAATATGAATTTAAAAAAGGATTGAAGCGATTGAGAAAGAAAAATCAATGGCGTTAAATAATGAAAGAGAATCTTGTAATCGATTTAAAGAGGAACGAAAAGATTACGAATCAGAAACACGTAACTCCTCACCAGCACACAGTTTCACTCTAATTCACTTCAATAAGCTACAACAACTATGGGCACTTATTTATATTACTTTTTTATTTTTAAAAAATAATCAAATATTATCATTTTATTTTATTTTCATTTTTATTAATGCAAGATTTATATTATTATGTTATTAATTGTTTTTGGTTTTTTTATATGTTTTTTTCAGGATGGGTGGATTTAGTCATTTAGTATATCGAATATTTATGTACACATTAATTCAGATATAATATTTAGGAGGTCATTAAGGATTAAATTTTTTTGGATTTCGTGAATATATTAAATATACTTTTAAATTGATTGGTCTTTTTTTCTTTCTTTCCAAATTTGGGATTCTAAACTTGCCTACTATTTGACCAATCAATTTCTTGACCTAGATTTGTGATGGACTAAATTAGGGTTTATTATATTTCCAAGTTATATCCCTAGTGTCCTTTTGCTATTTTGAGGATTACAATGTTGACGTATTGTTATAATTGTTAGTGGATTCGAACAAAAAACATTATTGTTTTATCATTAAATTTGGGAAAGATTTTTTTTTTTGTGTAAACTTTTTTTTAGTCAATTTTTATTTTATTTTGACAATTAGAATGAATAGATAATGATAGTGGAGTTCGAAATGTTTTTATTGTTTTATTATTAAATTAGGAAAGATACTTTTTGCAATTTTTTTTGTTTACTCAATTTTTATTTTATTTTGACAATTAGAATGAATGGATACATGGATAATAAATTCAAAAGATCAGTTAACTATTAAGGATAAGTATTTCCAAATTTGCATATAAATTAATGTTTGATATTATAATTCTCATTAAGTTATGGAGAGAAATGTGTCCAATTTTTTATGAGAAAGAATATAAAATTGTCTTTGTTAATGTTAATTGAAATAAACAACTATTTAGTCATGGAAAATTTCCATTTGTATTTTAATAATGATTATAATTACAATCCACGATTATACTTTTTAGATTTTTTTAAAGGAACACACATATATATATATATATATATATATATATATATATATATATATATATATATATATATATATATATATATATATATATATATATATATATATATATCTTTAAATATAAATAATATTATCTATAAATATAAAAAAAAAATTCAAGATTAATCTTACGAGTTTAATTTCTAAAAATATTAACATGTCAAGAAGCTAAAACTAATGATATGTGACATTTTTTTTGGTCTAGTGATATGTATGACTTTATAAATGGTTGAGTTTTTCTTTTATAGATATAAGTAATTACGATTAAAGTTAACAAAATTTAATTATTTAAAGATTACAATTGATTAAAAATGAAAAAAAAATGTTTACTTTATATATAAATTAATATTCATATTTGAAAAAAAAGAGTTTAATTAATATGTAATGACAATATAAAATAATTTTCTATAGTTATTCAAAAAGAATTTGACATATCATATTAATAACTTAAAATCTACCGTCTACTTACAATCAAGATAAAATTATTTTACACCGACTTTTAATATATATATATATATATATATATATATATATATATATATATATATATATATATATATATATATATATATATATATATATATATATATATATATATATATATATATATATATATATATAGAGATATATATTATTTTCTCTTTTTAAATACATATAAAAAATTTATAAATAGATTTAAAATGGTAAATAAATTAATATTCACATTTAAAAAAAAAGAGTTTAATTAATATGTAATGACAATGTAAAATAATTTTCTATAGTTATTTAAAAGGAATCTGAAATATCATATTAATAACTTAAAATCTACCGTCTACTCGCAATTAAGATAAAATTATTTTACACCAACTTTTAATATATATATATATATATATATATATATATATATATATATATATATATATATATATATATATATATATATATATATATATATATATATATATATATATATATATATATATATATATATATATATATATATATATATATATATATATATATATATATCATTTTCTCTTTTTAAATACATATAAAAAATTTATAAATAGATTTAAAATGGTAAATAAATAATTATTGACCTAGATGTATGATTGACTCAAATAAGGCTATTATATTTCCATGTTAAACCTCTAATGCGTTTTTTCTTATTATTTTATCATTAAATTAGGATTTTTTTTTTGCAATCTTTTTTGTTTAGTCAATTTTTATTTTATTTTGACAATTAGAATGAATAATTATTGATAATAAATTGAACAGGAATAGTTAATTGTTATGAATAAGTATTGATCTTACCTGATCAGGAGGACCTTCCAGTGACTTGATGTAACGGCAAAAGAATGGGAGAAGAAAAATGGGGGTGTACCTGCAAGGCACTCCAATGCTTAAGTGAGTAAAGGTACAATAGAATAGGTGAGTTAGAGTGAATCAGAATACCTGACCCTTTAGTGAAAATGGGTATTTATAGTGTGCCCCCAACGTTAGGCCAAGGTCCCTCTTTGGGCTAGATCAGCTAGGCCCAAGGAAGAACTGCCAAGGAACACGTGAGAAGCGTGAAAACCTAGCTAAGAGGCCTGGTCCTTGGTCCAACTGCCCCTATCTTTCAGGAGATAATAAGGGACAGTTGGGTGACGTGGCAAGTGACCTGGCAGACTTGTTCTTTGCTCGTCCTGGGTGCATGCTCGTCGTATAAGAAACTTGTCTGACTGTGAGGTGCCCCTACTCGTCTGCTAGGCGTCTCTGCTCGAGACTATGGGCCTCTGCTCGACCTGTTGGGTCGTAGCCTAATACATTCTTGAGGCCTAGTCCGGAACAGGAGCCCCCCAAGTCGAGTCTCCGAGTCGGAGTGATGAATTGTAATGTAGTCGGGCGCAAGCACAATGGATAAAGCAGCGGACATATAGCCGAGTCGATCATGATGTTTACAGAGTTGACTTTAGTATTCCTTTCCGTCGGGCATGTGACGTTCAACAGATTCGAGGACGTTTCATGGGGTCGAGGACGTTTCGTAGAGTCGAGTTTGAAAGTCTTCGTCGGACACGTGACGTTTAAGAGAGTCGAGGATTTCTTAAAAGGTCAAGGACGTTTCATAGAGTCGGGGAGGCGTATGGTTGCTCGGCGTCATTCAAGATTCCTTATGGATTGACGTGTTTCAGCATTAATGGTGTGTCGCTTCGTTTATTGTGCAAACGGTGGCGTAGGCAGTAGGTAATGATGACTTAACGCGTCAATCCACGCGCTTATGGCTATAAAAAGGGAGTAACTATTTCATTTGAACTTTTTTCGCTCAGACGTTCACCGGAAGCTCTGAAGAAAATTCTTCTCTTCGCCCATCTCTGCCACCTGAAACGCCGTTGTTGCTCGAGCGTCGCCGTTCCATTTCCTTGTTTTCACTATGTCAGGTACTGATCTTACCTTTAATCCTCTGTTTTTTATGTTTTCTGCGTCTGGTAGCTAGGGATTGCATGATTTATTTGTATAGAGTAGGTAGAATTAGCCTAGAAACAGCTTATTAGATTATAAGTGTGAAAATTTTCGGTAGGGTTAGGATATCCCGGAAAAAATTTCATATGCGTATGAATGAACCGGGAAAAAATTTCATATGGGTATGAATGAACCGGGCTTAAAATTCATACGCATATGACTGTCACGGGCAGGTATGTATGTGAATTTCCCCAAGTGAGGGTCCGGTGGTCGCGGGCGTAGAGTCTACGTCAGTGTCACTTCGCGGGCCAGGACTTCACTTGCTCGCGAGGGTCGCCCATTCGCTAGTCCTAGATCAGTAGTCAGGTTTTGGGGCGTGCGTTTTTAGTCCTACGCCCTTTCACTTGACTTGCGGTGGAAGGGTGGATTTGATGCAATGTCGAATTCACTTGCTGTCTGCGTTTCAGGTACGACCGGGCGTCTTCAACCCAGAGGAGAAGATACTGAACCGCGGCCCGTAGAAGCAGATGTTGTGCGCTTGAATGTCGAGGAGGGAAGTGTCAGGGGGGCACTGAACACGTCTCCTCGTCTGGGCAAAACGACCTTTCCTGGGTTGCGGACGAACCCTTGGACGAGGAATCTTATTTTTGCGACGAGTCGACCCGTGCCTACGTCGTGGTGGAAGATCTGGGTCCCGGGGAGTCAGACAATTGGCAGTGTCGTGCTCCTAAAGAGGCGGACCGGATATGTCATCGCTTCCTGGGGAAACAATTTGCCATGTACGAGTTCGCTTTGCGAGAGGCGAGGGTCAGGTTGCCCTTCAACTCATTCCAAATGTCGATCTTCAAGTGGCTTCGGCTGGCGCCATCACACTTGCACCCCAACGCCGTCGCTTTCATGCGGGCGTATGAATTAGTTTGCCGTTTCCTCGGCATCGGGTGCACTCGACCTCTCTTCTTCCATATTTTTCACCTTCAACGGTCTGGTCTTCGAGGGCGTCACAGTTGGGTTTCCTTTAAGCAGCCGGTGAGGCTATTCAAGACGTACGTGGATTCCACCCGACACTTCAAAGGGCGATGGTATGTGGTGAGGCCGATCACCCGTTTCTCCCTGCATTCTCTTTATTATTACAAGCGAGATGCGGACGGGGAGGAGAAACTCATGTCGAGGATACCGTTGAGGTGGCAACCCGACCATTTCGATCTTTCCACTAGCCATTATCGGGTGAAGTTCTCGAGTCTGGGTGTCGAGGACAGACTTGCTTACAAAAAGCTGGTGGAATTCGTGCAGAGTTTCAACCTAGCGGTTTGGGTCGACCGGAAAGGTGTCCCCTATGTTGATGAGGTCGGGATGCCGCTCTACGAACCCCGTCTCATCAATACGAAGGCTCTGCTCGAATGTGATACTGACGATCAGGCTATGGAATTATTGAGTAGGTGTTCTTTTATTCATATGTTCTTTTCTCTTGTGTTTTGCCCACTGACGTTTGTGTTTTTGTTTTGCAGGTGCTATGCCCTCTGCTCGTGACCGAGTTCTCAAGCTGGCCAATCAAGCAGGAGCCTCGGACAGGGTTCCCAAGAAAAAGAATAAGGCAGCTCCTCGTGTCCAGGAAGTAGCTGGCGACTCTGGGGCGAGGACCTCGAACACGGCTAGCCCGGTGCCCGCTTCCCTAGCGCCCATCCCGCGCTCCTCTCCGATCCATATACTAGATAGCCCGCCTTCATCTACCTCCTCTCTCCACAAGCGGAAGCGCCCGGATGGGACACTTGCTAGGTCTGCCTTGGCGGGGGGCAGCAGTCCGGGTGGCCCCAGAAGCTATTTGCTGCCTCCTTGCTACATAGAGCAGGAGTTTTTCAAGGTTGAAGATGATATTGTTGTGTCAGCGCCTGAGGCGAAGGTTATTCTGAGCCAGGAGGCTGGTGTCCGGTGAAAGGAATTGGCGAAGGATCTGGTTGCAGTCATCAGGGTGATGGAGATGGCCATGGTTCTGACTGATACCTCCGTATCCACGGCTTCCCTGGAGGATGCCCTGCTGAAGGTCTATTCTGAAAATGACAAACTGTCAAAGGACCTGTCGGACTATAAGGAGGAGCATCAGCTGCAGGAAAGGCTGAAGAAAGAGCTGGAGGAAGTGAAAGGGGAGCGAGATACGCTGAAGACGGAGAAGGAGAGCCTGGAAGAGCAAGCCGCTGGGCATAAGAAAATGGCCGAGGAAAATGTTGTGCTCCGTGCTCAACTGGCTCTGCTCGAGGATATCGTCCGTCCCTTGGCGAATGAGAGTGAAGAGGAGCTCGCTCTCCATTCCTGGGGTGAACTGGTGGGACACATTCGTTCGCTCAACCAGGATCTGGTGGCCGTGTTCAAAGAAGGGTTTGACAACGTTGTCGACCAGCTAAGGATACTGAACCCTGAGTTGGCGACGGAGGGGTCAGCTCACAATTACTGCGTTCAGGACGGGGAGATTGTGTGTCCCTTCGAAGCGGAGGAGGAGCTGGGAGAAGAGGAAGAGTAACTCCGGGCGGAGTCTTTGGATTTTATTTTGTTTATTTGTATGGCCTGCGTGCCTAATTTGTATGGCCTGCGTGCCCAACTTGTATGAATATTGGCCTTCGGACATACTTGTATTTTCTTCGGCTACGGCCGCGTTTGAATGAATGTTTTGTTTTAGCTGTTACCTTGCTCGGTTTTATTCATTTTATATTTGCTATATTTTTGTGAACTGTTTATGGTCGACTATGTTGGTCTCGCCGGTTTAGGGAACCGATGAGGTAGCGGGTGTCGTGCTCGCCTAAAATCGAAGTCGAGTTCGCGATTGGAGAACTCCGACCTCGGGGCTTGGGCCTTCCCATCGCGAGTTGGGTTCCTTGCCAATCTTGGTACAGCGACGTTGGGGCTCGATCGAGGTCCCAAATCTCGGGGAGGGTTGTGTCCGCTTGAGGGGTCGTGTTCGTCCCTGGGTAGCGTGGATCCTCCCTGTAGTTTCGGTGGTGAAGAGCGCGGTCGTACCTCCCATGTCTCCCCGTGACGTATTCAGCTGTAATATTGTCTAAGTTTCTCTGCGTTCCATGGTCGAGCGAGTTCTTCACCTTGTAGGTTTTCTAGATAGTAGGCCCCGTTGCTCGTCTTATCGCGGACGCGGTAGGGACCCTCCCAATTGGCGGCCAGTTTACCTTATCTTGGTTTTTTTTTATTTCTTATGAGGACCAGGCTCTCCACCTGGAACTATCTCTTTATGACCTTCGCGTCGTGGCGCAAGGCTATTTTTGAGGGATATTTCCCTAAGGGCTGCTTCAGAGCGGATCTCGTCGATGAGATCCAGCTCGGCTCTAAATGCCTCGTCGTTCATCTCTTCGTCGAGGGGTTCCTCTACGCGTCTCGTCGGCTCTCGTATTTCTATTGGGATGACTGCTTTGGTGTCGTATGTTAGTCGGAATGGGGTTTCCCCGGTCGTGGAATGTGGTGTCGTGCGGTATACCCACAGGACGCTGTGTAATTCCTCGACCCATGCCCTTTTTGCCTCGCCGAGTCTGCGCTTTAACCCACGCAGGATTACCCTGTTGGCCGCCTCCGCTTGCCCGTTGGTTTGAGGGTGCTCGACGGATGTGAAATGTTGTTTCGTACCTAAGCTAGCCACGAAGTCCTGGAATCCTCCGTCCGTGAATTGCGTCATGTTGTCAGTGATGAGGACCTAAGGTATACCAAACCTAGCGAGGATATTTCGTTTGAAAAATGGAAAAATGTTATGTGCTGTTATTTTTGCCAGTGCCTCTGCCTCGATCCATTTGGTGAAATAGTATACCCCTACAATGAGGTATTTATTCTGGTATGATCCAGTTACGAAGGGTCCGAGGATGTCCATGCCCCACCACGCGAAGGTCCAAGAGAGGAGAGTGTTTTTAGTTCGTTCGGGGGTGCAAGGTGCATGTCAGCGTGTCGTTGACATTTGTCGCATTTTTTGACGTGTTCCTTGGAGTCGTGTTGCATAGTCGGCCAATAGTAGCCTGCTCGAAGATCCTTTCGTGCGAGCGATCGTCCGCCGGGATGTTGGGCGTTGATTCCTCGGTGCATTTCCCCCAATATGTCGGGAACTTTCTCTTCTTCGACGCATTTGAGTAATGGGATGGAGAGTCCTCTATGGTAGAGTTTCCCTTCGAGAAGGACGTACGAGCACGCCCTACGTTTGGTGACGGTCGCCTCTTTAGGATCAGTGGGGAGTTCGCCCTTTGTGAGGTAATCAAATATGGGTGTCATCGAACAATGAGTATCCTCGATCACGTTAACCTCAAGTGGGGGAGGCGGCTTCTCGGTACTAGGTCGAGGAAGGATTTCCTGGATTACTGATTTGTTTCCGCCCTTCTTTTTCGTGCTAGCTAATTTCGATATGATGTCCACTCGTGTGTTGTGCTCGCGAGGTACGTGTTGAACTTCCCACTTCTCGAATTTTTTGAGTCTTTCTTTGACTAGAGCTAAGTACTCGATGAGGTTGTAGTTCTTAGTTTGGTACTCTCCCCGTACTTGTGATGCTACGATGAAAGCTTCATATTCGGCTTGGTTGTTGGATGTTGGGAAAGCTAATGCCAGTGAGACCTCAATCAGGATTTCGTCCTCGTTTTCGAGGATGATCCCGACCCCACTGCCCATCGTGATGGAGGCGCCGTCGACGAAGATCGTCCAGTTATGGGTGCCGTCCGTTGGTGCCGGGCTGTGATTCATTTCCGCTACAAAGTCGGCCAGGGCTTGAGCTTTCATAGCTTTCCCGTTCTCTTACTGTATATCGAATTCGGAAAGTTCCAACGACCATTTTAGCATTCTGTCGGCCATGTCTGGCCGCCCGAGGAGTTGTTTTATTGGTTGATCGGTTCTTACCCTGATCGTATGAGCAAGGAAGTAATGACGTAATCTCCTCGCGGCATTTATGAGAGCTAATGCAACCTTTTCAATTTGTTGGTATCTGAGCTCGGGGCCTTGGAGTGCTTTGCTCGTGAAGTAGATGGGTTTTTGTCCCTCGTCGGTTTCTCTGATTAGAGCGGCACTGACGGCCTCGGTTGCTACGGACAGATATGGGTATAAGGTCTCCCTTTCCAATGGTCATGATAGGACCAGGGGTTCGGAGAGGACCCTCTTCAAATGGAGTAATGCCCGTTCACATTCGTCGGTCCATTCGAAGTTGGCCTCCTTACGGAGGAGTCTAAAGAAAGGTAGCGCGTGCTGGGCGGATTTTGCGATGAAACGGGAGAGCGAGGCGAGCACCCCGTTGAGGGATTGGATGAATTTTTTAGATTTCGGGGTCGGAAATTGTGAGAATGCTCGACATTTGTCGGGGTTGGCCTCGATTCCCCTCTCGGTGAGGTAGAAACCTAGGAATTTTCCTGCCCGGACGCCGAATGTGCATTTCTCAGGGTTAAACCTCATTTTGCATTGTCTCGCCTGCTCGAAGACTTTGTAGAGGTGTCGAGCGTGGTCAGTCTCCTCGTGTGATTTGATGATCATGTCGTCCATGTATACCTCGAGCATATCCCCAATTTCTCCTTGGAAGACTTTGTTCATCATGCGCTGGTACGTGGCCCCGGTGTTCTTGAGTCCGAAGGGCATTACGTTGTAGTAGTAATTGTCGGTCGGGGTCATGAACGCCGTGTGTCTCTTGTTTATGTCCGACATAGGGATTTGATTATATCCGCTATATGCATCCATGAAGGACAAGAGTTTGAAACCTGCAGAGTTGTCAACGAGTTTATCTATGTTAGGGAGAGGAAAAACATCTTTGGGACAAGCCCTATTAAGATTGGTATAATCAACACACATACGCTATTTTCCATTATTTTTCTTAACGAGGACTACATTAGAGAGCCAGGTTGTGTACTGGGCTTTAGAAATAAAATTTTCCTCTAGGAGGTCTTTTCAGCTCGCTCGGCAGCCTCCGCTTTCTCGGGGGACTGCTTGCGCCTACACTGTGCTACGAACCTGATTGCCCGGTCTAAAGCTAATTGGTGACATGCGATCTTGGGATCTAGGTCGGGCATCTCTGCGGCGTTCCATGCGAAGAGATCGAAGTTCTCCCTGAGACATATCGCGAGTTGCTTCCTTGTTTCTTTGGGCAACCCCTTGCCTATCTTTACTGTTCTGTCAGGGTCGTCGCCCAGAGGGACGAGCTCGAACTCTCCGTCTGGGACTGGGAGGAAAGGGTGAGCGGGGAGCCTGCTCATCGGTGGGTTTCCACTCTTCAGTTTCGTCCTGGCCGATGCGGCAATCGAGGTCGATGGCGTTGATTCCCTAGGGGGGAGGCTCCTCGGCTCTGGGTTTCTTGTTACCCTTTGTATTACTATGGCCTGTCCTTTCACTGCGGCATCGTAACACCTTCGGGCAGCTTCAATGTCGCTGTGGATGGTGACTACGCGGCCCAGTTTGGTGTAATATTTCATCTTTGGGTGGACGGTAGACGGGACCGCTGTTAGCTCAGCTAGAGTCGGGCGACCGATGATGCAGTTGTAAAGAGAGGGACATTCTATGACCAGGAACTGGATCTTGATTTCTCTGGCCGTCTTTTGCTCTCCGAAGGTGACGAGGAGCTCAACGTAACCCCAAGGCTTTTTCGTGGCTTTGTTGAATCCTTGGAGGTCGGACCTAACATAGGGAGATAGGTTGGTTTTGTCCAATTTTAGGGTCTTGAAAAGGTGGACGTACATGATGTCCACCGAGCTTCCTTGATCGACCAGAATGCGTCGGACTTCGAAGTGAGTCATCTTGGCTCTAATCAGCAATGGGATGCCCGAGTTTGAAGAACCGCCCGGGAGCTCCTTTAGAAAGAAGGATATTGGGTTGGATTTTCCTTGGTACTTTGTCAGCGTTGCCTCACCGTCAAACTTGCGTTTTACCGAAAGGGCGGTGGCCTCACCGTTTATCCCTCCGCCAGATATGACAAGGGCGGTTGGAAAGTCCTCCCACGGGCTGAGAGCAGTGATCCGCCCTTCGGGTGGTGTACCGGGGAAGCTGAAGTCTTCTGATCGAGATATGCAAAGGGCCACCTGATAGGAAGACTCGTCGGGGGGAGTGTCCTCCTGGGGTCTCTTCTTTTGTGGCTCTTCGTGCTTGGAGGTTTCATTCCTCCTAGTGTATTGCTTGAGATGTCCTTCTTGGATTAAAATCTCTATTGCCTCTTTCAGGTGAACGCAATCTTCAGTCACATGCCCATGGCTTCTGTGGAACCTGCAGTATTTGGACTTGTCGGTGTGAGGCTTGGGTGCAGACGGTTATGGGAACCTTACCCTGCCCTGTTTGAACTCGGAGTTGACGCATTCGGCGAGGATGCGCTCGCGGGGAGCTGTCAGTAATGTATACTCGCTGTATCGCCCAGCGGGGCCTCTTCCTTCCCGGGGTTCGCGGGGTTTCTCTTCCCTCCGCTTGTCTCCATTGCGACGGGGGACGTTCGGATCCTCGCGCTTGGGATGGTCGGTTTCCCCGGTGTTGCGGCTGCTGCGAGCGTTGTGGGCTACATGTTTCTCCTTGTATCTGATGTAAGCCTGGGCTTTATGCAGGAGGTCATTCAGAGTGCGGGGAGGTTCTATCCTAACTGCTCGGCTAAGCTCGCTTCCGGGCAAGAGTCCCCTCTTGATGAGATATTTCTTCATATGTTCCGTTGTGTCCATCTCGAAAGCCTCTTGGTTGAATCGTTCGATATACGAGCGTAATGTCTCATTTTTCCTTTGCACTATGGCTTCAAGGGTCGCCTCCGTCTTGGGGTGGCGTCGGGAGGCTGTGAAATTCCTCGTGAACATGGATCTCATGACTCTCCAGGATGTGATGGACTCTGGGGCCAAGCTTTTGTATCAGGCCATGGCTCCTTTCCCGAGGGTCGTCGAGAACAGCCTGCATTTGAGATTCCCGGTGATGTCGTTGCGGTAGTCGAGCATTGCATTGACATTGTCGACGTGATCGTCGGGGTCAGTGGTCCCGTCGTAGATGGCCAGGTTTGGGGGCTTCTCCATGCCTTTGGGGAGTGGAGCTTCCATTATTGCCCGTGACAGGGGGCAATGTAGGTCTTCTTCGTCGCTCCTCGGTGGGGAGAGCTCGTTGTGGTTGGGACTTCGATCGCGCCTTGGCGAGGTTCCGGATCGACCAGAGTCACGGTGGGCACGCGCCCTACTCATGTTGGGCTCTAGGGAGCGGCGTCCCTGTTTCTTTGTCGCCTTTGGACGTTGTTGCGTCCTCCTTTCTTGCTAAGGTCGGCCCTCCTGTCGATCCGCTTCTAGGGCCATGATTCTCTCGTGCTGCTGGTAGAGCATGGAGCTGGCCTGGTTTAGGGCGTTCACCATAGCAATCAGGGTGGCGTCCCCCTCGACGGGAACGAGGGTGGGTTGGAACGTGTCAGTCACCTGGTTTTGAACTTGAGGCGGGTTCCCATTGTTCTCGGGTTCAGGAGACGGGGTGGCTGGGCACCCATCTCGGGCGTCAGCCTCATGGTATTGCAGATTGTCCTCCATCGTGTATTCGACGAGGGGACGATTGCGTTCGTTGAGTTGTTCTCCGGACATGCTGGAAGGATGGTGTTTGAGCTTTGATCTTCTGTTGTGGAAGAAGGGGAAGCTAGTTTCCCACAGAAGGCGCCACTGATCTTACCTGATCAGGAGGACCTTCCAGTGACTTGATGTAACGGCCAAAGAATGGGAGAAGAAAAAGGGGGGTGTACCTGCAAGGCACTCCAATGCTTAAGTGAGTAAAGGTACAATAGAATAGGTGAGTTAGAGTGAATCAGAATACCTGACCCTTTAGTGAAAAAGGGTATTTATAGTGTTCCCCCAGCGCTAGGCCAAGGTCCCTCTTTGGGATAGATCAGCTAGGCCCAAGGAAGAACGACCAAGGAACGCATGAGAAGCATGAAGACCTAGCTAAGAGGCCTGGTCCTTGGTCCAACTGCCCCTATCTTTTAGGAGATAATAAAGGACAGTTGGGTGACGTGGCAAGTGACCTGGAAGACTTGTTCTTTGCCCATCCTGGGTGCATGCCCGTCCTGGGTACATGCCCGTCGTATAAGAAACTTGTCTGACTGTGAGGTGCCCCTGCCCGTCTGCTAGGCGTCTCTGCTCGAGACTATGGGCCTCTGCTCGACCTGTTAGGTCGTAGCCTAATACATTCTTGAGGCCCAGTCCGGAACAAGTATTATGGAAGTCCTTGGGCAAGTTGGATATTTACATTTGGGGATCAGGGCAATATGAGTATTGTCGAGCACACGAGGGTTAGCGTTGTTATTGAGGACATCCACTACCATTTTTGTCAGATCATAACCAACAATGCTATAGTATTTTGGAAAAATAGGGCAGGGAGACCATCCGGCTCAGGCGCCTTCAATGGTTACATTTGAAATAAGGTTTCCTTCACCTCAAGGCTAGAAAACTTTTCTGCACACCAACTGATATGATTCCGCTTCAACTTACCATACACGACTTCGCAAACCTCCTTGATGTTGATATGAAGAGAGGAAGAAAACATCTCCGAAAGATAATGAACCAAAACTATCTCACAATGCACCTTTCCTTTCCACCAGACCCGGTGCTCATCTTTGA
This sequence comes from Lathyrus aphaca, assembly GCA_963966055.1. NCBI lineage: Eukaryota > Viridiplantae > Streptophyta > Magnoliopsida > Fabales > Fabaceae > Lathyrus > Lathyrus aphaca. The sequence goes on from OZ014522.1 coordinate 568,282,089, forward strand.
TTCTTTTGATGGCATTAGTTTTCCTTCGTTGATTAGATTTACAGTGGAAGAACTTAGTGTTCTTGTCACCATGACGAATCTATAAAGCCATGTTTCTCTGTCTCCAAACAACTTCTTCAGCGCTAAGAAATTTATCTTTCTTATGTTCTAAAGTCTTGTAGTGTTTGATACTAGCTTCATGTGCCTCCTTGTTTCTTTCCTCCTTCAATAGCTCGTCTATTCTATTAATCTCCTTAACAATGGAACAACTTCTATACCCCTGAAATAGAGCGTCAAAGCCCTTCATGGCTTCAATTTTATTGTACCCCTAACAATATTGTCGTTCCACAAACGGAAAATGTGTTTCTCGTAACTTGGATCTCTACTTCACACTTATTCAAACTTAAATATGTGCTTTCTTTTTTCTTGTTATTCCTTCGACCTCAGCCTCCAGTTCAACTTTTAACACAGCATGATCTGAACCATAGCGAGCCAAGTGATAGACACAAATAGGGGGGGAACCTGTTGATAAAGTTTTCAGTAGCCATGCTCCTGTCAAGTCTGCATTGGATGTCTTCACTGCTTTCACAACCATTAATCCAAGTATATTTATAACTGTAAACACCCCAAATTTGCCCTCACCCATTCACACCATGGCTTGTGATCATTCTCATATGCATAAACACAATCATATCATCTCATATCTCACTTTTGATTCACTGCATAGTTTCTAAGTCATCTGCACCTAGGGTTTGTGATCTGAGCTATCCAAGAGCTTCTTGAGCCTCTCCAAAGGCAACCAATCACTTCAAAGGGGTCCATGTGTGTTCTTATATCATCATACATCCTCTCAAAGTCAAAATTCCAAAAGAATCACAAGAACTAGGGTTTGAATGGATGCAGAGCCAGGCTTGACTGCACAGTTGACCTAAAATTAGGGTTTTGGTTTCAGAGGCCATAACACCAAATTTTTTGGCCATTCTTGTTTCCATTGGTCTCTATATGGTATAGGGGGTATGCATATCAATTTTCATGAAGAAATTCCATGGGGAAGTCATCTGATCAAGGGTTGACTTTCTGGACAAGTCAGTGTAAAATCAGGGCATCTGAGGCCCCCAATGACCCAACCAATGGGTGATCTTCATCATTTTGAGTGTATATGGTCTTTATTTGATCATGGAAGAAGATTGAAGTTCACAAAAATCAAGAATTTAGGTTTTTTACAAATGTTGACTTTTGGGGCTTAGTTGACTTTTCAAGAATGCTTCATTTTAGGTCATTTTTCAAGCCTTGATTCTTGATCCAAAAATGCTTCAAATGGAAAAACTTTGGTCATGAAAGTTGTAGATTACATCTTTCCCTTTTCAAAAAGTACAAGAACATGATCAAACTCTTCTTGGATCAAAAGTTATGGTGTGACAAAGTTGGCAAAAATCATTGATTTTCAAGGCATGCTTCAAATGAGAATTTTGCAAAATCATGAACCAAAGCCAATTGCAACTTCTAATTCACTTCAAACCAGTATGCAAACATTCCATATGTCCCAAAAATCAGAATTGAACCAAAATCACATGTTCATGGTTCATGTAACAAGACTTTTTTTCATGAAGTTCAAAAAGGTGACAACTTGCAAAACCATCATGATGCTTCTCTCCACTTGATGCATTGGCTGCTGGACCTTCCCAACATCACACACACACCATGCTGCACCAGAACCATGCCTTGTACTAGCCTAGATCATGAGCCATACTTCTCTTACACAAAAGGTGGACTTTGAGCAAAAGCAAACTTACCAATCACTATAGGCCAGGTCACATCATCTGACCTATAGGATTAAAATACAATATCCTTTGGCAAGCAAAATATATCAAGAAGCAAGGCTGAAACTCTCTCATCCATCACATACACAAAACTCACCATTTTGCAAATTGCTTCGAATCTGCCTCCACCAGCTTAAAACATCAAAATCATTTCCACACATCATCTCACCTTGCCTTGCTGAGTAGAAACCACCAAAGCTCAAGCCTGAAACCAGCCTGAACTGAGCTTCACCATTCCTCACCCTCAAAGCCAGAACTCTTCGAATCCCTTCATCCAGCCATCAAACACTTCATTTTTCTTCACCAACAAGTCAAACACATCACTAGGAGTCAAAACCACCCTTCACATTGATCTGAAGCTGCCTGTACAAAGATCCCCATTTCTGCTACACCAGAGTTGGATCTTTCAAGCCAGCCACTCTCCAAGCTTTCTGAGCCTCATTTTGTATTCAGGGGGTTTAAGGGAGCAAGCTTGCACAGGAGAAAAGCCCAGAAAGCTCACAAACAGAGAAGCTTCATCTCAGGTGAGCTTCATGAACTTTTTTCCCAGAAACTGATTTTTAAGTTCTTTTATGATGCCTTGTGTTCCTCTGATCATGAATGTATGCTTACTTTTGCAAATAGTGTAGAAACCAGCATGTATGAAGCTTTTGAACATTTGCCCGTTTTTTGCATTTTGATTCGATTCAGGCTTATGGTTGAAAATAAATGGATTTAGGTTGAGGGTTTAGGTTTAGATTGATGAGAGAGTCATTTTGGTGGAAGAAATTTGTTGTTTGGTGACTTGTAGAAGAACCTAGGGTTTTGGCTCGCCGGAGAAGACGACCGGAAGTCCTCTCCGGCAGCCTGAATGTGATTAGGGCTAAGTCTCATTAATTAACGAACTTTGAATTTGGTCCCTTGGATGGACTCTCCCGCGCGTGAATGAATGGCTGAGATGAGTCATTAGAAGCCCTAATCCTGATTATCCATTTAATTTATGTTTAATTAATTCATAAGTATTAATTAGCCAGATTTGAATCTGGGCCCTTGGATCTGGCGCGCAGTCAACCAGACCAAGCCCAGATCAAATCCTGGCCCTCCCTTCTGATTACCTTTCATTTTATTTATTTTAATTTCATTTCTTTTCCATTTAAATTGCACAATTATTTTAAAATAGTAAAAAGTCTTAAAAAATTATGAAACTTTTTCTCCTAAGTTTTATTATTTTTCATGACACAAAAATATTTTTATTTTTATTTTTATCATTAAAAAATTATTTTTAAATATTTAAAAGATTATTTTTAATTGATTAATGGAAATTAATTTATTAAAAATACTTTTAAGTGTTTAAAAATCACCAAAAAATTCATGAAATGTTCTAAGACATTTAGAAACATTGTCCAACCTTAAAACCAAATTTCTTTTTTGATCTTGATGCATTTTGAGAATTTTTCATTGAATAAAAATCATTTTTATGCATTATTTTGATCCTAAGTTCAAAAATTCATTTCTGCCTATCCATGAGGAGTTGGACATTGATTCTTCTTGCATTGCATTGTGTTTGGCATGTAGTTTTTGAGATAAAATGGTCATGATTTGATCTTGCATTTTTCAATTGTTTGGCATTTCTTTTGCTTAGGAACCCTAAAAACCCTAATAACTTGTAAAAATCATAACTTGAGATTGGTTAAGAGTTGAGACCTCCCCTTTGGACTTTGGTTTAGTATAGGTTTAGGGTTTCTTTGAGTGGCCTTTTCCATTTTTTATCTTAGGGTTTGCTTCTGATTTTGAGTTTTGTTTGATGTTTGATCCATAAACCCTAATTTGGGCTTTCATTTGCATCCTTCTTGCATTCTCTTGCATAACATGACTTGTCTTAGCATTTCAAGCATTCATGTGATCCATTTGACATCATAAGACATATAGGAAACATGTTTGATCTTTGCATCATGTATTTGCCATGTTGTATGCTTTGTATGCTTCCTGACTTTTCATGTGTATCCATGCTTCTAAACTTGCTTCATATGCATCCATGAACTTGTATGAACATTTCCATGTGCTGCCTCTTGCTTGTAGCATCTCATAACATCATTTTCATCATCAACATGCTTCTGGTTTTGTTTATCATCATGTCATCTCATCCCACTTTGCATTGCATTGCATTTTCTTTCCTAACATTTCAGGTGGTAAGTAAACTTGAGAAGTGAATTTGCCTTCACTTCTCATAACTTTTCCTTTCATCTCTCTTGCATACATTGCTGCATTTCTATATGTGTTTGAGTTTGAGCTTGCTCATTCTTCTTCCTCCCACTTTCTTTCTTCAAGTGACTTGACTTCTTGAATGAAGCAAGTCACTTTGCTTCTCTTGATCTTGTTCATCTGCTTCCTGGTGACTCCTCTGAAGATTGTTCTTGCAAACCTCACAAACCTTAGGAACAACCAAGCATGATCATGATTAGGGTTTTGATTAGTCTCCCCATTAGTTTTTACCTTTGTGTCTCTTTTGAGTCTTCTCCTCTTATCTCATAATCAGAGACTAAACCCTAAAGGCTTTAAGGCTTTGCGATTAAGTTTATGCCTGCATCCTTCTATTAGGATGGAGTGTATAACTTTAATCCTAAGTGTTAAACCCTTAATGTGTTTAAATCTCTTAATCAATCCACTTAATAATCATCAAGACATCACACTTGTAACTTGGGCCTTGCATTAGGGTTCTAATTCTTCCTTAATTGGTTAAGAAGGACTAACCCTAGTGTTAATGGACAAGTCCCCCTCAAGTTGTCTTACAAATCATAAAATTCACTTCATCATCATACCACTAATTAAAATCCATCTAATAAAGGCTTTGTTTTGTCATGAGTTTAATCCCTAATCATGGATTAAGTTGAGGAGCTTTCCTCAGCTTAAACATTCTCATCTATTATCCTTCTATTAGGATGGTGTAATGAGTCTGTTTAATCCTTGATTATGGCTTAACCTCATTACTTAACACTAAACAAAAACACCAAAAACATCTAAATAATCACAAGTAGGTTAATGATCTTAATCCTACATCAAAGGTGATTAAGTGTGAGAAGCTGACTTCACACTTAAGGTATTCTCATTACCCCTAATCAGAGGGAAGATGTGATGAGTTTGCTAAATCCATTGGTTTAGGCTTAAGCTCATTAACTCATGACAAACTTTCAAAAGCAATAAAAGACTGAAAACTCAAAAACAAACAATAATCGTCTCCTCCGGGATTCTTTTCTCATCACCTTCACTCACAAACGAGAACTTGCTTCTTCCGTCTAATGCAAGACAGTTTGCACCTGAGCCAGACAGGTCATACACTTGAGCATTGACAAGCAAGCAGTTCACAAGTCAATTCATCTTTCAGTCTCTTTGGGTCGAACTACGGTGTTCTGACTTCCTCATTGCACGAGAGGATACGTAGGCATAACTTAACAGTTATCGAACAAAAGTCTCTGTATATTCCCCCTCCTTCTAGCCTCATTCTTTTAAGCCTCATAGTCATGAGCATTTCACTCTTATCCTTACAGTGACACTATATATATCACATTTCACATTTCTTTTTACACTGACACCTGTGCATTCTTTTTCCAGCTATTTTATACACAGATTGCACTGACACTACCCCTTTAAAACACAAATCTTTTAAGCGTGGATCCCGTCTAGTACGACGGACAATCTGGGTGCTAATACCTTCCCAGGTTGTAACCAACCCCCTTTCTCAGTCTCTCTGGTTCGCAACCGTCTTATCCGTATCTTTCTAGGTCTATGCAGCATTGCCTTTCCTCCGGGATAAAAATGCCTAGCTGGCGACTCTATTCATCTCCGGTGAGTTCACGGCTGTGTGTTCTCATTGTCTCCCTTCGCCGACCGTTCGCGTCTGTACCTTTATTTGGGCCTCTTCCCATTTATCGGGAGCGACAGCTTGGCGACTCTGCTGGGGACCCTTATACTGCAACCAGGGCTTCTGGTTCTTTTTGTGGGTTCCTCCTAGCGCTTGTTTGATTTATGTTTACCGGGGTGTTATGTGCTTGTTTGTGCTTGTATTTATTTTTGTTTATTGCTTTATGTACAGTTACTTTACTGCTTTCTTTATTGCATTTGTATATATCATACTGTCATTGTTGCTGGCTGGATCTGTTGTTTGCTTTGGTGGGTGGGTGATTCATTGAGAGTTAAGGTCCTATACCTGGGACCTGAGTGACACCTAGGCTAGAGTGAATCATATTCTTTCCCATTCCATTTCGGTCTGGTGCGGGAATGTGAAACACGGTTCAGATGTGGGTTTCTTCTTGAGAACTCTGTGTTGCAGATTTCCTGCAATGCTAGGGCTATCTGGGAAGCCTGCTAAGTCTGGATGACCTTTTAGTATTGACCTTCAGAAACTGAGGTGAATTAGAGGAGGAATTGTTATGGTTATTGTAAACACTGTACCTCCGGGTTAGAAGTGTTTACACTTCTCATAACTGATCCAAGACTGAGGATCCTTGTTTTAGAACACCACCTGTGAGGGGGTTGGGCTGTTTACAGGTTTGCAGGTACCTTGACCTCAGAATACCCTGTTACTTTGATTTTGTTAAGAATACTCCATGTTGGACAGTTCTTGTGATTCTAAGCCCTGGACTTGTGGCTCTTTATTTGAGTCCCCCCACCCTGGTTACTGGATTTATAGACCTCCATCTGGATTTCTTACACACATGGACTTATATCAGAGCATTTTGATCAGATCCAGCTCAGTCACAAACCCTTGCATATCATTTGCATACATAATCATTGCATCATATTAACATTTGCTTATTTGTGTTTCAGGGTATCCATTTTCATCTGGTTTTGGTTTTGACCCCATCTTCAGTATTGACCTGTCTCCATCAGCACTTGCTTCAGCTGTCAGCCATACACTTCAGTTACTTGCACTAGCCAATCAGTGGCCCTTCTCTTCAGTATCTTCATCAGCACTTGTCTCTACTCAGTCTCAACATCATGTCTCCAAAGAAAAGCAACATCACTTACCACTTCTTCCAGCCAGACTTATCTGACATCAGGAGGATTCAAACCCTGATCACTCCAGATCATGTACCATTGTTCAGGGAACACCATGGATATATACTTGATATGGTTATGGATCTGGACCCCTCACAGAGAAGCCTGATCCACACTTGCCTCCAGTTTTATGATCCCCCACTAAGATGTTTTACTTTCCAGGATTTTCAGATGGGGCCCTTATTGGAAGAATACTCATCATTGGTTGGTATACCTATTAGGAGAGAAATCCCTTTCAATCCTGAGATGGCCTTCCCAAGTAATGAGGGGATAGCCAAAGCTTTGCACTTGGAACCAGTCCTGATTGGGCAGCATATGACATCTAAAGCTGGAATCTCTGGTTTTCATCTGGATTTCCTAATTTCTCAAGCTAGTCTGAAGGCGTCCCTGGGGGAGTGGAAAGCAGTTTGTGCCTTGTTGGCCCTGAGTATATATGGGATTGTATTGTTTGCAGATGAGCCTCGATTCATTAGTAAGAATGCAATCCACTTGTTCATCCTGAAGAACCCAGTGCCAACATTATTGGGAGATCTCTACTATTCAGTGCATCAGAGGAATGAAAAGCAGAGGGGAAGACTAGTGAGGTGTTGTGCTCCATTATTCCATACTTGGCTCCTCAGGCATCTACCCAGGACAGATGTATTTTTGAACCCTCATCAACAGAAAAACTGGGCTGGGAGACTTACCACTCTAACTTCAGCTGATATCAGGTGGTGCACCCAAAGTACAAAAGGCAGGGATATCATCACCAGCTGTGGGCATTTTCCCAATGTGCCTTTAATAGGAGTTAAGGGTAGTATCAATTACAACCCTCTGCTGTTTAAAAGACAACTGGGCTACGCACTGGTCCACACTCCTAAGGCACAGGATTTGGTTGAGACTCTCTATTGTGAGAACAAGGTTAGTCTGGCAATTGTTAGGCAGGCAGCCTGGGCCTGGGATAATGTGCAGACAAAGGGGGTAATTATCTTGGGGAAATGTAACAATGTGGCATCAGCACAATACTATGATTGGTCCTATGCTAGGGCTCAATTCTCTGGGATGCCCTTTACTATTGAAGATGTGCCTGGGCCTTCCACAACACCACCTCCAGCAACTGTCAGCTTAGAAGAATTTGAGGGCTTGAAAGAAAGAAATGAGAAGTTGACTCAAGCCTTGCAGAAGACCCTTTATGAGAGGAGGGATGGAAGACTGGATATTGAGAAGCTGGAGAAGTTGAAGAAAGAGCATCTGGTTAAGATTGAGAAGTCTGAGGAGTACATTAAGAAATCTAGGGCCGGAGAACAAATCCTGAAGAATGCTTGCAAGGAGGCCCAATTCCAGAAAGCTAGGACAGACTTGTATCTGAAGGAGAGTCAGGCCAGGTGGGTCAGGATCACCGAGGCTCGTACTCTAGAGGACAAGAGAGTTCAGGACAAGATGGAGCAGATGGAAGAAGCCCTGGCAGCAGCCCAAAGGGAGATATCAGAGCTAAAAATCAAAGCTGGAGTGAAGAGGTCTAAGGACCAAAGTCAGAACAAGAAGTTGACTACAGCTGTTGCTACCCGGAACCTCCTTATCCGGAATCTTACGGAGCGTCCGGCTGATCCTGTGACCGAAGCACTTCTCAAGGAAGTTCGTGAGGATGAGTTTGGTCTTGGAGTTTGATCATTTGCTTGTTGTTGTTTCTATTCCATGTACTTTTACTTTTTTTGTGATGTATTTTGCCCCCTTTAAGGGCTTGTGTTGTAAATTGAACAAGTTGTATTATTTCACCTTCTGTAATATATTTGTGTTATTTTGTTCCATCCAAGTTTACTTCAAAAGCAACTTCAACAGCATCATCTTCAAGGGTCTGGAAGGGTCAAAACTGAATGCCGAGCCGGATGCCTTGAGAACAAATAAGCATGCTGCATTGCATGCTAACACTTTGTTTGTTTTGTAGGTTTTGTTTTTGTTGTTGCTAACTCTGTTGTGATGTTCAGGAATTATTGCTCGGCGACGAGGGTTCCCACTCAACAGGCCACACAGGTATCCTACTAGAAACAATCTTCCGGGCATCCAGATGGATCAGATGCAGCAGGACCTCACTGAGGTCAGAAATCAGATGACTAGCGAGAGGTTAGAGATGAGAACTCAAATGACACAATTCATGGAGGTCATAAACAACATGGCTCAAAGCCAGGAGAGACTCAGAGCACTGGTAGAAGGGATAAACCAGGAAGATCATCAGCCAGGGACTGCTGGGACCAGTAACAATGAAAGGGTCCAACCACATGCTAATCCCCCGGTCTTTGGCCCCCACCTCCATCCAGAGGCTAATATCCCTGTCAATATTCAAGGGCCTGCTACAGCCGGGAGGGTACTGCAAGAAGATCCTCAAGAAGACCAATTCACAGTAATGGGAGTCGGAGAAGAGGCCTATGATAGAAGGTTGGAAGAAATAGCTGAGAAGTTGAGATCCTTGGAGTCTCAAAACTCTTTGGGTTTTGACGTTATGGATATGGGCTTGGTAGACGGGGTTAGGATTCCCCACAAGTTCAAGCCTCCATGTTTTGAAAAGTATAATGGGACCTCCTGTCCCCGAACCCATCTGCAATCTTTTCTCGGAAGATTAAAAGCTTATACCATGGATGAGAAATTGTGGATGTTCTATTTCGAAGATAGCTTGACTGGAGCATCGAGGGAGTGGTACTCCCATCTGACAAGAGCAACTGTAAGATGCTGGAAGGACCTAGCAGAGGCCTTCATTAGACAGTATTTGTATAATCTGGATATGGCACCCAATAGGACCCTCCTAATGGGAATGTCACAATCATCTAGAGAGAGCTTCAGAGAATATGCTCAAAGATGGAGACAGCTTGCTGCTGCTGTCCAGCCACCTATGTCTGAAAGAGAGATGGCCGATATGTTCATGAATACCCTTCAGGGAACCTATATTGATAGGCTAGCTGCCTTCTCATCCACCAGATTTGCAGATGTTGTCATAGCAGGGGAGAGAATTGAAAGCCTATTGAAAATGGGTAAGATCTCAGACAATGGTGCAAGCTCATCCAGTAATGCAAGGAAGCCTTTTGCAGGCCCGAGAAGGACTGGTGAGACTAATGCCATCCACACCAACAGGGGTAGTCCCCAATATGTGCATAGATCAGTAGCAACAGTCACCATCCCTGCTCCAGCTCATCCACAGCCAGTCTATCAACCTCCTCAGCAAAGCTATCAGCCACAACCTCAGTATCATCAACAAAATCAGTATCCTCCAAGAAACTACAACAACAGCAACACCAACAACAATAACCAGCAAAGGCCATTCCAGCAGAGGCCATCTCAAGCCAACAGAGTGATCGACCCGATCCCCATGCCATATGCTACATTGCTGCCACAGCTCCTGAAACTCAACTTAGTTGAGCTAAGGACGTTGGCACCTCCGGATCCCAACAGTTTACCCAGGAATTACGACTCCAACGCTAGGTGTGCCTTTCATTCGAACGCACCTGGCCATAGTACGGAAAAATGCAGAGCCCTGCATATGAAGGTACAAGACCTGGTGGACTCGAAAGCTCTGAATTTTGCACCACCACCCAATGTCAATAAAAATCCTATGCCAAACCATGGTGGTCCCCGAATTAACGCTATTGAAGAAGACAAACCGTCTTATTTAATAACCAGTGTGGGACAGATCAGGACACCATTGGTGGAAATCAAGGCTCAGCTCTTGGAATGTCAGGTGTTCCCAGGGTGTGAGTTGGGGTGTGCTTACTGCAATATCTCAGTAAAGGGGTGCGATAATTTGAGGAATGGCATAGATAGCCTTATTCAGAGTGGCCAACTTCAGATCACCACATCCTTTCCAACAAATCCAGCAATATCATCAGCAACGGTTTCAGAACCTCCTACAACTGCAGCAACCATTGTTCCTGACAATTCTTCGGCTTCGTCAACAAGTACTTCATCTATCATCTCAACTGATCAGTTTTCAACAAATTTTCCTGCTACAACTTCAGCTTCATTCCATTTTGAATCTCCTACAACAACAACATCCATACTTCCGACAATGTCTCCTACAACACCAGCAACCAATCATGAAGATGTCTCTACTGTCACCATATTTTATGATCCTGAAAACAACTCTGCCTACCATTCAGAAGGTGTTGCTCCCATCAGAGCACCAGTTACAATCTATTATGATCCACAAACAATCACAGTCCCTTCAGCAGCAGCAATCAGTCCAGTCACTGTTACGGTGCCTGGACCAATACCATATGAAAGCAATAGGGCCATCCCTTGGCACTATGGCTCTGACATGTACCGCGAAGGAAAAAGAATCACTCTTGATACATCAACACCTGCACCACAAATAGATAATGTGGGGGGAGGCGGAGGCTTCACTCGAAGCGGACGTCTCTTTGCTCCACCAATTCAAAGACCTACTGCCGAAGCAGAAGCTGCTGCCAAGGCAAAAGGAAAGAGCCCGGTGCAGGAAGATCAAGCTGCTAAGGAAGCCTTGAAAACACCATTCGATCAAGAAGTTGATGAGTTTATGAGGATCATCAAAAAGAGTGATTATAAAATTGTGGATCAGCTTCATCAGACGCCATCCAAGATCTCTATCCTCTCACTGCTTATGTGCTCTGAAGCCCATCGGAATGCACTACTTAAAGTCTTGCACGCAGCTTACGTGCCTGAAGAGATCACTGTCAACCAGTTGGAAACCGTGGTTGGAAATGTTACTGCTAGCAATGGGCTAGGGTTCACCAATACTGACTTGACAGCGGATGGCCGCAACCATAACAAAGCCTTGCACATCACCATGGAATGCAAAGGAGCAGTCCTTTCCCATGTGCTGGTAGACACAGGGTCATCCCTGAACGTTTTACCAAAGAAGGCTCTGGTGAAGCTAGAGTATGAAGGATTAGCATTGAGACCCAGCAACCTGGTAGTGAGAGCCTTTGATGGTTCTAAGAGATCGGTTCTGGGAGAGATTGAGCTACCTATGACAATTGGCCCACAGACCTTTAAAACTATCTTTTATGTGATGGACATTCAGCCCGCCTACAGCTGTTTGTTGGGTAGACCTTGGATTCACGCCGCCGGCGCAGTAACGTCTACCCTTCACCAAAAGTTAAAATTTGAGTGGGAAGGCCAAGTTGTTACAATCTGTGGGGAGAAGGATATATTTGTTAGCCATCTGGCTACTTATAAATACATTGAGATGGACGGGGAGATCCATGAAACAATGAGCCAAGGGTTTGAAGCCCTGAATGTGAATGAAGCATCTGCTGTATCTGGAATCTCCATGTCATCTTACCAACAAGCCCGGAAGGTTGTTGAGGAAGGAACAACCCTAGGCTGGGGCAAGGTTTTAGCTGTGGAAGAGAAGAAAGACAAATTTGGGTTGGGTTACAGACCAACTCAACATCAAGCAAAGGCTACCGAGAAGCCTGGTTTTGTCAGTGGGGGAATGCTCACCCCCGATGCTATCAACAATTTGGAAGACGAGCTGGAAGAGGAGCGCAATCTGGAGAATTGGATTCGTCCAAAGATCCCGGGGAGCAGTATCTCGAACTGGTCTTCCCAGGAAATTATAAGAGTTACTCGAGCAGAGTAATTATTATTTCCTGTATTTTTATAGCATGCATTAAAGTCTTGCATCTTGCCCAAGATGACAAGACTCATTTTGTAATCGGGCCATCTGTACTTTTTGTGCAAACAAGATTAAATCAATGAAATATCAGACATCTTTTTGCAAACGAGTCTTTTTCCTTTTCTGCTCACTGTTTTTCCATTTTTCTTTTTTGTACAAAAAATAAATGGCGATGTTTTCAAAATGATAACTTCATTTCACTTTTTCTAAAGCAAGATTAAAATCAATCACTAAAATGAACAAATTAAACCCTTGCAGAGAGTGCCTTCCAGACAGCACCGACAACAGCACGGCTATGACATCGTATGACTTTGACAATCCAATCAATCAAGCCGATGAAGGGGTTGAAGAAGAATATGAGCTTCCTGAAGAGCTAGCCAGGTTGTTGAGACAGGAGGAAAAGGTCATTACTCCTCACCAGGAAGAGGTTGAAGTGATTAATCTTGGTACAGACGAAGACGTGAAAGAAGTTAAAATCGGGGCCTGTCTGCAAGACTCGGTGAAGAGACAACTGATCGATCTGCTTCAAGAGTATGTGGACGTGTTTGCTTGGTCGTATCAAGACATGCCAGGGTTGGATACCGACATTGTTGTGCACAAGCTGCCTTTGAGGGAAGAATGCCCACCGGTCAAACAGAAGTTGCGCCGTACTCGCCCAGACATGGCTATGAAAATCAAGGAAGAGGTACAAAAGCAATGGGACGCCGGGTTCCTTGCTGTAACTAGCTATCCGCTGTGGGTTGCTAACATAGTACCTGTGCCCAAGAAGGACGGAAAAGTAAGAATGTGTGTTGACTACCGGGATCTGAACAGAGCCAGCCCGAAAGATGATTTCCCATTACCTCACATTGATGTATTGGTGGATAACACGGCTCAGTTCTCGGTATTCTCCTTCATGGATGGATTTTCAGGATATAATCAGATCAAGATGTCACCTGAAGACATGGAGAAGACAACATTCATCACACCTTGGGGCACGTTCTGTTACAAAGTGATGCCATTCGGACTGAAGAATGCTGGTGCAACATATCAACGGGCTATGGTGACATTATTCCACGATATGATCCATAAAGAAATAGAATGTTATGTGGATGACATGATTGCCAAGTCCCTCACAGAGGAAGACCACCTGGTAAATCTGCTGAAGTTGTTCAAGCGCTTGAGGAAGTACCAATTGAAGCTGAACCCCAACAAATGCACATTCGGGGTGCGATCTGGTAAGCTGCTGGGTTTTATTGTGAGCGAAAAAGGGATTGAGGTTGACCCTGATAAAGTTAAAGCTATTCAAGAGATGCCTGCACCGAAAACAGAGAAAGAAGTTCGAGGGTTCTTAGGTCGATTGAACTATATCTCACGGTTCATATCCCACCTTACAGCAACCTGTGAACCCTTGTTCAAGCTGTTAAGAAAGGAACAAACGGTCAGGTGGAACGAAGATTGCCAGAAGGCTTTTGACAAGATCAAGGAGTATTTACAAGAACCTCCAATCCTCATGCCGCCAGTTGAAGGAAGACCTCTGATTATGTACTTGACAGTACTAGAAGAGTCGATGGGGTGTGTGCTGGGCCAGCATGACGAGTCTGGTCGAAAAGAGTATGCAATATACTACCTGAGCAAAAAGTTTACCGACTGTGAACAACGTTATTCACTGCTCGAGAAAACTTGATGTGCTTTAGCGTGGGCTGCTCGCCGACTAAGACAGTATATGTTGACCCACACTACCTTATTAATCTCAAAAATGGATCCAGTTAAGTACATTTTCGAGAAGCCAGCTCTTACCGGACGGGTTGCAAGATGGCAGATGATTCTCACAGAATACGACATACAGTACACATCTCAGAAAGCCATCAAGGGCAGTGTACTATCTGAATATCTTGCTGAGCAACCTATTGATGACTACCAGCCTATGAGGTTTGACTTCCCTGATGAAGACATCATGTTCATTAAAGCAAAAGATCATGAAGAGCCTGTTCACACTGAAGGGCCTGACCCGGAAGAAGAATGGACTATGATGTTTGATGGGGCTGTTAACATGAATGGTCGTGGTGTTGGTGCAGTACTCATTACACCAAAAGGAGTTCACATGCCTTTCTCGGCAAAACTCACTTTCAACTGCACCAACAACGAAGCTGAATACGAAGCTTGCATTATGGGTCTTGAGGAAGCCATTGACCTCAGGATCAAGACTTTAACCGTATTCGGAGATTCAGCTCTGGTAGTTAATCACACCAACGGCAAATGGTACACCCACCAGGACCATCTGATACCTTACAGGGATTATACGAGGAGGTTATTGACTTTCTTCACAACGGTCAAACTTGAGTATATCCCTCGGGACGAGAATCAGTTCGCAGATGCTCTTGCTACCATTTCATCCATGATCAAAGTTCAAGCTGCTAACTTTGTACCCCAGATATCAGTGTCCAGACTTGACAGACCAGCATATGTATTTGCAGCCGATGTTGTCAAAGATGATAAGCCTTGGTTCCATGACATTAAATGCTTCTTGGAGGATCAAACATACCCACCTGGGGCATCTTCCAATGATAAGAAGACTTTGAGAAGGCTTGCTGGTAGTTTCTTTCTGAACACTGATGGGTCCTTATACAAAAGGAACTTTGACATGGTACTCCTCAGATGTGTTGACAAGACGGAAGCAGATTTGTTGATGCATGAAGTGCACGAAGGATCTTTTGGTACCCATGCCGGAGGGCATGCCATGGCTAAGAAGTTGTTAAGGTCGGGTTATTATTGGATCACGATGGATGCTGATTGTTGTGCCTACGCCAGAAAATGCCATAAATGCCAGATCTACGCAGATAAGATGCATGTGCCTCCCAACCCTTTGAACATCATGTCTTCACCATGGCCCTTTGCCATGTGGGGCATTGATATGATTGGCAAGATTGAGCCAACTGCTTCAAATGGCCACAGATTCATCCTGGTTGCCATTGACTATTTCACTAAGTGGGTCGAAGCAGCCTCATATGCAAACGTCACAAGACAAGTGGTAGCCCGATTTCTGAAGAGAGATATCATCTGTCGATATGGAGTTCCCGAGCGAATCATTACTGATAATGGTTCCAACTTGAACAATAAGATGATGGCTGAGTTATGCCGGGACTTCAAAATTCAACACCACAATTCTTCTCCTTACAGGCCGAAGATGAATGGCGCTGTTGAGGCAGCTAACAAGAATATCAAGAAGATTGTGCAGAAGATGGTAGTCACTTACAAAGACTGGCATGAAATGTTACCATTTGCCTTGCATGGGTACCGCACGTCAATCAGAACATCCACTGGGGCAACACCGTATCAGCTTGTGTATGGTATGGAAGCAGTCCTACCTGTTGAAGTTGAATTACCCTCGTTACGGGTATTAATGGGTGTTAAACTGAGTGAAGCAGAATGGGTTCGGGCCCGATACGAACAACTGAGTCTGATCGAAGAGAAAAGATTGGCTGCAATTTGTCATGGGCAGTTATATCAGAAGAGAATGAAGAAAGCCTTCGATCAGAAAGTCAGGCACCGAGAGTACCAAGTAGGAGATCTTGTGCTGAAGAGTATCCTCCCTCCTCATACAGACCACAGGGGCAAGTGGACTCCAAATTATGAAGGACCATTCGTGGTGAAGAAAGTTTTCTCTGGTGGAGCACTGATGCTCAGCACCATGGATGGTGAAGATTTCCCATCCCCTGTGAATTCAGATGCAGTTAAAAAATACTTCGCATAAAATGACCCGCTGGACATAAAAACAGAATGTAAGTCCAGGCAAAAATAGGGCATCCCGGCGAGTCAAAAACAGAATAAAAGACTCGGGCAAAAATAAGGGAAATAAACAAAAAAATGTACATCCGCTGAGTTGAAAAGCCGCATTGGACAACTCAGGCAAAAATGGGTATCCCGATGGATTGAAAACCCGAAAGGGCGATCCATGCAAAATAAGGGAATAAGCGAACAACTGCACTCTGAATTCGTCTGTATCACTTGCAACTTGGAAAACTTCAAAGGATCAAGCTTCAATCAGAATCAGCCTCCTTCAGAAAGCAAGACGAGAAGAACGTCATTGTCATGCGAGTCATAGCAGAAGAGGAAGCTCCTTGGAAGCGTCGTCAACATCGCCAGCACTTTGTTTCTCAATTTGTAACAGTCTCTTCATTTTAGGAGATTTGTTTCCTTGACTGTATCTTGCCAATTCAGGGCACATGAATTAATAAAACCAGATTTTTCAGTCATGTTTCGTTTTGTATATTTTTATTTGCAAAAGAATGTCCGATGTCTCTTAAAAAACTAATTGCATAAGTACAGATGCTCTTCTCTAAGAAAATAAAAACACATGCTTGCAGGGAATAAACTCATTCTTGAGAATGCCTAACTCCTATGATGGAATCCAGTAAGGGATACCTCGGGACCGTTTGTGCGTTTCTTTATCTCTGCAGGATTGCAGGTATCAACAAACAGTCTTGGCACTCGGAGTGTCTTCTCCCCAGCTGAGTTGCCTCTCATTACTCTCCCCAGCTGAGTTGCCTCTCATTACTCTCCCTAGCTGAGTTACCAGCAACGTTCCCCAGCCATGAAGCTAATCTTTCTTCCTCAGCAGAATGTGAAAGTCAGGGAACCATCTCCCCACTGATTTCCAGCCTCTATTCGGAAGAGCAACGCATGAAGGAGTCACAACAGAGTACAGAAAGCTTCTACAAACCCCCAACTGGGTCCCATATTTCAAAGATATGTCAAATCAGTGACTTATCCCCAAGCAGATACGTCTCATCAGATCTGTCAATGATCTCATTCCCAGCTGGGAAGTCCATTTCAAACAGATCAACCAGAGATCTTCATGGCAGCGGGATCCGAATCCCGGATCTGTACCTCTTTGCATAATCATGGCATTCGCATCATATTATCCCTTCAGAGCGTAGCATTCCGTCTAATGCGGAGCATTACGGCAAAAATCAAATACATAGCATAATCATAAGTCATGTTGTGAATTGAACACTTGTGAATAATAATCATCTATCAGGATACAGAGTACTCTCCTCAAAATCCCCCAGAGTCCCCAGCAAAAGCAGTTGCCTCACAATTCCCAAACAACAGCATATACACCCTTCGACACCCATCCGTGTCATCATTCCCCAGAAAAGTTGCCTGAATACACTTTACAAACAAAATCACCCGTACTACAGATACTTCCTGACACCCGTCCGTGTCAAATCACCAGCAGAAAGCCAAAGACATCCTCTTTGCACTCACATATACTTATATATACACTTTCTTGACACCCGTCCGCGTCATATCCCCAGCACAGTCGCTTACACTTTCATCACCCATATACTTGTTACTATTATACTTTTCTCTTTTGACACTCGTCCGTGTCACTCTCCCCAGCAGTTAAACACTCATCTATATATACTCATACTACTCACACTTATACAGATACTCGTCCGTATCTTGTATACATCACTTATATCCCCGCAGATTCGACAGTAGTCCTTGTTCTTTGTTAACCAGTTGGTACTCGTCCGTATCATCATCTCAGAGCATTGCGTCTAGTGTTTGTTTCTACATGATACTCGTCCGTATCATAGTCTTAAGGATGCTCGTCCGCATCTTTAATCCATACACCGTGTCAAGCACTTATGTCTTCTTGAATATAGATACTCGCCTGTGTCTACTATTCTCCAGAAGAGTCCCTTCGGATTCAACACTCGTCCGTGTTTCTTTGTTAACCAGTTGATACTCGTCCGTATCATCATCTCTGAACACGTGTCAGTATTTGTTTCTACCCGATACTCGTCCGTATCGTAGTCTTAAGAATGCTCGTCCGCATTTTTAATCTATACACAAACGTCTAAACACTTATACTTTTCTTTCCTTGTTTGTAAACGCTCGTCCGTGTTTACTACATCCCCAGTAGATCACCAACAAAGCAAGTTTTTCTTTTTATCTAGCACTCGTCCTGTGTTATGATAACCTTGAGAGCAGCCGTACCCTGCTGAGTGGTCGTCCTCCACTTCTTGATGGTCGTCCTCCATCATGCTCATCCGATGGCCGTCCCCATCGTTGATTTTTGGCAGCCGTCCCCTGCTAGGTGGTCGTCCTCCACCTTTTTGATGATCGTCCTTCATCATTTTCCAATGGCCGTCCCCATTGTTGATTTTGGTTATCTGGTACTCGTCCTGTGTCATGAGAAACCTCGAGAGCAGCCGTCCCCTGCTAGGTGGTCGTCCTCCACCTCTTGATGGTCGTCCTCCGTCATGCTCGTCCGATGGCCGTCCCCATCGTTGACTTTTTATCCGACATTCGTCCTATGTCGTGATATTTTCGGCAGCCGTACCCTGCCAGGTGGTCGTCCTCCACCTAAGATGACCGTCCCTCATCTTATGCCCAACAGAGCAGCCGTCCCCTGCTAGGTGATCGTCCTTCACCTTTGATGACCGTACCTCATCATCTGTTTATTTCATTTATTCTTTAACCCGATGGCCGTCCCCGTCGTGGTCCCTTTTCTTTTTTAGCCCAATGGCCGTCCCCATCGTTGGTTACTTTGCTTTATTGAACTTGATGGTCGTCCCCGTCATGTTTCATTAATCCCCAGAGAATCTTACAACTTTATCTCGATGGCCGTCCCCATCATATTATCTTATTTTTCCAGCTAGTCGGCCGTCCCCGTCTTGGCTTAACCTTTTATCCCCAGCATGTCGGCCGTCCCCGTCATTGCCTTACTTCCCATACTCTTCCCAGCATGTCGGCCGTCCCAGTCATTGCTATTTACCCAGCAGTCATCCTCTGCTCGACGGTCGTCCTCCGTCGCCCACACTTTACAATATACTTTATTTTCCTTTTACAATCTATATCCCTTTTCTTCTTCATTTCTGTGAGTGCAAATTTTGGACTGTCTTTGGTATTCAACCATAAGTTATCTTGTTTGCCTGCTAAGCCACTGCTTACATCCTGCACAGCTAACTCATGTTTGAATAGGGGCAGCTGTAAACACCCCAAATTTTCCCTCACCCATTCACACCATGGCTTGTGATCATTCTCATATGCATAAACACAATCATATCATCTCATATCTCACTTTTGATTCACTGCATAGTTTCTAAGTCATCTGCACCTAGGGTTTGTGATCTGAGCTATCCAAGAGCTTCTTGAGCCTCTCCAAAGGCAACCAATCACTTCAAAGGGGTCCATGTGTGTTCTTATATCATCATACATCCTCTCAAAGTCAAAATTCCAAAAGAATCACAAGAACTAGGGTTTGAATGGATGCAGAGCCAGGCTTGACTGCACAGTTGACCTAAAATTAGGGTTTTGGTTTCAGAGGCCATAACACCAAATTTTTTGGCCATTCTTGTTTCCATTGGTCTCTATATGGTATAGGGGGTATGCATATCAATTTTCATGAAGAAATTCCATGGGGAAGTCATCTGATCAAGGGTTGACTTTCTGGACAAGTCAGTGTAAAATCAGGGCATCTGAGGCCCCCAATGACCCAACCAATGGGTGATCTTCATCATTTTGAGTGTATATGGTCTTTATTTGATCATGGAAGAAGATTGAAGTTCACAAAAATCAAGAATTTAGGTTTTTTACAAATGTTGACTTTTTGGGCTTAGTTGACTTTTCAAGAATGCTTCATTTTAGGTCATTTTTCAAGCCTTGATTCTTGATCCAAAAATGCTTCAAATGGAAAAACTTTGGTCATGAAAGTTGTAGATTACATCTTTCCCTTTTCAAAAAGTACAAGAACATGATCAAACTCTTCTTGGATCAAAAGTTATGGTGTGACAAAGTTGGCAAAAATCATTGATTTTCAAGGCATGCTTCAAATGAGAATTTTGCAAAATCATGAACCAAAGCCAATTGCAACTTCTAATTCACTTCAAACCAGTATGCAAACATTCCATATGTCCCAAAAATCAGAATTGAACCAAAATCACATGTTCATGGTTCATGTAACAAGACTTTTTTTCATGAAGTTCAAAAAGGTGACAACTTGCAAAACCATCATGATGCTTCTCTCCACTTGATGCATTGGCTGCTGGACCTTCCCAACATCACACACACACCATGCTGCACCAGAACCATGCCTTGTACTAGCCTAGATCATGAGCCATACTTCTCTTACACAAAAGGTGGACTTTGAGCAAAAGCAAACTTACCAATCACTATAGGCCAGGTCACATCATCTGACCTATAGGATTAAAATACAATATCCTTTGGCAAGCAAAATATATCAAGAAGCAAGGCTGAAACTCTCTCATCCATCACATACACAAAACTCACCATTTTGCAAATTGCTTCGAATCTGCCTCCACCAGCTTAAAACATCAAAATCATTTCCACACATCATCTCACCTTGCCTTGCTGAGTAGAAACCACCAAAGCTCAAGCCTGAAACCAGCCTGAACTGAGCTTCACCATTCCTCACCCTCAAAGCCAGAACTCTTCGAATCCCTTCATCCAGCCATCAAACACTTCATTTTTCTTCACCAACAAGTCAAGCACATCACTAGGAGTCAAAACCACCCTTCACATTGATCTGAAGCTGCCTGTACAAAGATCCCCATTTCTGCTACACCAGAGTTGGATCTTTCAAGCCAGCCACTCTCCAAGCTTTCTGAGCCTCATTTTGTATTCAGGGGGTTCAAGGGAGCAAGCTTGCACAGGAGAAAAGCCCAGAAAGCTCACAAACAGAGAAGCTTCATCTCAGGTGAGCTTCATGAACTTTTTTCCCAGAAACTGATTTTTAAGTTCTTTTATGATGCCTTGTGTTCCTCTGATCATGAATGTATGCTTACTTTTGCAAATAGTGTAGAAACCAGCATGTATGAAGCTTTTGAACATTTGCCCGTTTTTTGCATTTTGATTCGATTCAGGCTTATGGTTGAAAATAAATGAATTTAGGTTGAGGGTTTAGGTTTAAATTGATGAGAGAGTCATTTTGGTGGAAGAAATTTGTTGTTTGGTGACTTGTAGAAGAACCTAGGGTTTTGGCTCGCCGGAGAAGACGACCGGAAGTCCTCTCCGGCAGCCTGAATGTGATTAGGGCTAAGTCTCATTAATTAACGAACTTTGAATTTGGTCCCTTGGATGGACTCTCCCGCGCGTGAATGAATGGCTGAGATGAGTCATTAGAAGCCTTAATCCTGATTATCCATTTAATTTATGTTTAATTAATTCATAAGTATTAATTAGCCAGATTTGAATCTGGGCCCTTGGATCTGGCGCGCAGTCAACCAGACCAAGCCCAGATCAAATCCTGGCCCTCCCTTCTGATTACCTTTCATTTTATTTATTTTAATTTCATTTCTTTTCCATTTAAATTGCACAATTATTTTAAAATAGTAAAAAGTCTTAAAAAATTATGAAACTTTTTCTCCTAAGTTTTATTATTTTTCATGACACAAAAATATTTTTATTTTTATTTTTATCATTAAAAAAGTATTTTTAAATATTTAAAAGATTATTTTTAATTGATTAATGGAAATTAATTTATTAAAAATACTTTTAAGTGTTTAAAAATCACCAAAAAATTCATGAAATGTTCTAAGACATTTAGAAACATTGTCCAACCTTAAAACCAAATTTCTTTTTTGATCTTGATGCATTTTGAGAATTTTTCATTGAATAAAAATCATTTTTATGCATTATTTTGATCCTAAGTTCAAAAATTCATTTCTGCCTATCCATGAGGAGTTGGACATTGATTCTTCTTGCATTGCATTGTGTTTGGCATGTAGTTTTTGAGATAAAATGGTCATGATTTGATCTTGCATTTTTCAATTGTTTGGCATTTCTTTTGCTTAGGAACCCTAAAAACCCTAATAACTTGTAAAAATCATAACTTGAGATTGGTTAAGAGTTGAGACCTCCCCTTTGGACTTTGGTTTAGTATAGGTTTAGGGTTTCTTTGAGTGGCCTTTTCCATTTTTTATCTTAGGGTTTGCTTCTGATTTTGAGTTTTGTTTGATGTTTGATCCATAAACCCTAATTTGGGCTTTCATTTGCATCCTTCTTGCATTCTCTTGCATAACATGACTTGTCTTAGCATTTCAAGCATTCATGTGATCCATTTGACATAATAAGACATATAGGAAACATGTTTGATCTTTGCATCATGTATTTGCCATGTTGTATGCTTTGTATGCTTCCTGACTTTTCATGTGTATCCATGCTTCTAAACTTGCTTCATATGCATCCATGAACTTGTATGAACATTTCCATGTGCTGCCTCTTGCTTGTAGCATCTCATAACATCATTTTCATCATCAACATGCTTCTGGTTTTGTTTATCATCATGTCATCTCATCCCACTTTGCATTGCATTGCATTTTCTTTCCTAACATTTCAGGTGGTAAGTAAACTTGAGAAGTGAATTTGCCTTCACTTCTCATAACTTTTCCTTTCATCTCTCTTGCATACATTGCTTCATTTCTATATGTGTTTGAGTTTGAGCTTGCTCATTCTTCTTCCTCCCACTTTCTTTCTTCAAGTGACTTGACTTCTTGAATGAAGCAAGTCACTTTGCTTCTCTTGATCTTGTTCATCTGCTTCCTGGTGACTCCTCTGAAGATTGTTCTTGCAAACCTCACAAACCTTAGGAACAACCAAGCATGATCATGATTAGGGTTTTGATTAGTCTCCCCATTAGTTTTTACCTTTGTGTCTCTTTTGAGTCTTCTCCTCTTATCTCATAATCAGAGACTAAACCCTAAAGGCTTTAAGGCTTTGCGATTAAGTTTATGCATGCATCCTTCTATTAGGATGGAGTGTATAACTTTAATCCTAAGTGTTAAACCCTTAATGTGTTTAAATCTCTTAATCAATCCACTTAATAATCATCAAGACATCACACTTGTAACTTGGGCCTTGCATTAGGGTTCTAATTCTTCCTTAATTGGTTAAGAAGGACTAACCCTAGTGTTAATGGACAAGTCCCCCTCAAGTTGTCTTACAAATCATAAAATTCACTTCATCATCATACCACTAATTAAAATCCATCTAATAAAGGCTTTGTTTTGTCATGAGTTTAATCCCTAATCATGGATTAAGTTGAGGAGCTTTCCTCAGCTTAAACATTCTCATCTATTATCCTTCTATTAGGATGGTGTAATGAGTCTGTTTAATCCTTGATTATGGCTTAACCTCATTACTTAACACTAAACAAAAACACCAAAAACATCTAAATAATCACAAGTAGGTTAATGATCTTAATCCTACATCAAAGGTGATTAAGTGTGAGAAGCTGACTTCACACTTAAGGTATTCTCATTACCCCTAATCAGAGGGAAGATGTGATGAGTTTGCTAAATCCATTGGTTTAGGCTTAAGCTCATTAACTCATGACAAACTTTCAAAAGCAATAAAAGACTGAAAACTCAAAAACAAACAATAATCGTCTCCTCCGGGATTCTTTTCTCATCACCTTCACTCACAAACGAGAACTTGCTTCTTCCGTCTAATGCAAGACAGTTTGCACCTGAGCCAGACAGGTCATACACTTGAGCATTGACAAGCAAGCAGTTCACAAGTCAATTCATCTTTCAGTCTCTTTGGGTCGAACTACGGTGTTCTGACTTCCTCATTGCACGAGAGGATACGTAGGCATAACTTAACAGTTATCGAACAAAAGTCTCTGTATATTCCCCCTCCTTCTAGCCTCATTCTTTTAAGCCTCATAGTCATGAGCATTTCACTCTTATCCTTACACTGACACTATATATATCACATTTCACATTTCTTTTTACACTGACACCTGTGCATTCTTTTTCCAGCTATTTTATACACAGATTGCACTGACACTACCCCTTTAAAACACAAATCTTTTAAGCGTGGATCCCGTCGAGTACGACGGACAATCTGGGTGCTAATACCTTCCCAGGTTGTAACCAACCCCCTTTCTCAGTCTCTCTGGTTCGCAACCGTCTTATCCGTATCTTTCTAGGTCTATGCAGCATTGCCTTTCCTCCGGGATAAAAATGCCTAGCTGGCGACTCTATTCATCTCTGGTAAGTTCACGGCTGTGTGTTCTCATTGTCTCCCTTCGCCGACCGTTCGCGTCTGTACCTTTATTTGGGCCTCTTCCCATTTATCGGGAGCGACAATAACCTGCAAAACCCAATTCAACTAGTCCGTAAACATTTGTAGCATTCCTCCCCCACGCAAGTTGGTTGTTAATTATGGCGTTCCTTCTCCACTTCTCATGGCCTGCACAATGTCTCTAATATCACCAAAACACACAAATTTATCTTCCTCTCTATTAGCCTTCTCCATAATTAATCTGCAAGTCTCCTTTTTTTGTCTCTTTTGGGTATCCATAAACCCCATAGAAACTCCAATTAATAGTATCAACTTCGTCATCAACCCAACCTCCAATACGACTAAGAGAGAAATAGTCAATATGTAATTGCACTTCCTCCCTCCAGAATAAGATGAGACCCCCCGCTCTATCCCTCCCAACTCCTCTATAATCAACAACACAACACCCTCTAATGCCTGTTTGATGCTTAAGGGTTTGGACTTTGTCCCCAGTTAACCTAAACTTTAACAAAAATAACACATCAGGGTGTTCGATACAGTTGAACCTTAACAAGGCTCGAACTGCACGGGGATTCCCTAACCCCCTGCAGTTTCAGCTTATGATTTTCATTGTGGAAGGCAGTGTTGGTATTCCAACACCAAATCTGGTTCAGTAGATGCACCAACTCCGATAGTTAAACCTTTCCTCTTATTTCCACCATTTCCATACTCCTCTCTTGTACCATCAACGACCATTACATCGACCAATTGTCGATTCCCAATTACCACCTCTAGACTTTTGGTTTGATTAGGTTGACTCTTTCTAGTGGTTGTATTCCTTGTCCATTTCTTCATTCTTGCACCAACCCTTTTTGGTAATGCCTCCTTTTCTTTACCTACATTTGAGATGTCCACTGCCTCCAATGATTATGCTACTTCTTCAATACCAATAGTAACAGCCTGTGGACCAAAAGGAGGTTCTTTGGTAGCCCTAACATCGACTTGTATGGTTTGACTAACCAAAACCCCAGCTTGTTCCATTTCACAATCGCCCTTTTTCTCCTTGTTTTTGTTGTCACATTTTCTATTATCGGATGGTATATTAAAGAGACTCTTGCTATAGGAACTAGAGTTCGATTCCTTTCTTACCTCTGTAGAAATCTAGGGGAGCGGCGAAGCCCGTAACCAAGGGCCATATGATAGGTCCTTCTCCTCAAGTTCCTCAAAGTCTTCTTCACAAAGTCTCGCACAATCTTTGAGTTGGTGCCCTAATCACCCACAAACGAAACAAAGCGTCGGAAGCCGCTCATATTTGAATAAAACTCGTAGATTCTTATCCTTGAAGCAAACAATTATTCCTCTTTTAAGAGTTTGTTTGAGATCTAGAGTTACTTTGATACGGAGGAATTTGTCGTTACAGTGAGCATCATTTAAATCTAGTTCCTCAAAAGTGCCCAAAATATTACCCAACTTCCTTGCCATGGCTTCTGTTCTTATCAAAAGAGGAAGTCCGTAGACTCTTACCGAGAAGACACCAAAGTGCATGTTAAGAGTCGATGGTTGTTCTTCCCCTGAAACTCTAGCCATAACAAGCAAACTTCTATCGAAGCTCCAGAGACCATTTTTCAAAACATTCTCAAGATCACGCTTCATGGATAACCTGAAGATGAAGAGATTTTTATTGAGCTCTTAGGTTTCACAGGATTCTTGAGCTTCCACACATTTATCATCATATAAGTGAAAACCCTTGTGTTGAAATTGGTATCAATCCACAATTTTGCATAAGCATTCTTTGGAAGATTTCCTCACCACCAACTTCGTCCGCCTCAGTCGTAATTCCTTCATCTTCTTCTTTGGACAAAGAAATCTCCTTCCACTTATCATCCCTAACGACAAAAGACGGAAACGTAGAAAAGGGGTAGGGTAGAAACAATGAGGTACACCCAAGAAGGGAGAAGAAACAAATTAGAAAATTTGGGGGAAAACTAGAAAGATATGGGAGAGTAAAACCTACACGAACCCTAATTAGGTTTGAAAGGTGTTAAGACACGATAAGTTTTTTTTAGTTGAAAAAGCCAAAAAAATTCATTACTAGCACAAGCAGTGCTAAACCAAGGTTTGTCACAACAATACATAATAAGCCAAGATTCAATAACTGATAAATTCAATATCTAAAACCAACTGCATGCACTAAACAACATAGTACTGCCTACACCAAAACAGATAATAAATGACTAAAGCTAGCACCAAAACCATACTGAACCAATTCCAACCCCAATACGGACTACCCAAACCAGTAATACCCTACCGAAGAGCCGAAAAATGCCCATTGCACCAACAACAGATAAGAGCAGAGTCCACTCAGCAAAGCACTATATCTGGATTTCCCACATCGATGTTGATCTTGGACAAACAAAAAAAAACTTGAAACTCCCAAAACCTGTAAGATCTTAATTACGAAGTTCTCAGTGATCAACCTATGTTAATGTACCCCCAGCCAATCTCCCAGCTATAACTCTACTAGTATCTAACAAAAATTAAAAATTTGCCTCTGAAATAGATAATAGCAAATGACTCTGATCCCGAATAACCGCTCCAAAAGCAAGATAACCAACTTATATTAAAAAATACAAGACCTCCAGAACACACATCAGGCATAACGGGAGCGATACCGAAACATCAACCAGATGATTTTTTCATAATATTGTGATCCAAAATACATAGCCAACATCAACCGACGATAATCAATTACCAATTCTGGAGCGGGGAGATGGATATAATTCCTACAAACAGAAGCCAACAAATCCCCCAAAACAGATATAAATCAACTCACATCAGTTATGGTTACTTAAGCCTTAAGCCTGCCTTAGGCTTCGTACACCATGCAGATAAATCGACTTCGATCCTTATTCCTTTCACACCCATAAAGAATTATTGATAACATATTTTCTCTTGTGTGCAAACAACCTCCAACGCCCTAACCAATAAAGGACAAAAGCATCCTCAAAACGCAGCAGTAACAAAGACAAATAAAAATATCCACCTGGCACCTACGAATCACACTACAAGCCAACCATTTGTTGCTACCGCTTTGAGGCTAACTGCAGAAAAATCAGTCTAGCTGTTAAATCGCCGAAACTCCAATGTATTCTCTCAGATGTGTGTACCACTGCGATATACAACCAATCATTTTGTTCGATATGAAACGCAATCATTTCCATGGTAACATCTTCACCTCCTCAACCAAAATTTCAATGATTACATCTTTGTCCGGAAATATCTTTTCGTTTCTGGCCTTCCAAATTATCCAAATGCACGCAAACCAAATCGCCCCAATCCTCGACGCAGTACTTCGATCTCTGCACAACAAACCTTCAAAATGCACCAGATGTTGCCATTTTTATTCTGTAAGGTAGTACTCACTCCTAGCCATTGGAAAATGTTGGCCCATAGAGCTGCAAAAAAAGGGAACTCTTAAAAAATATGTGATACGGTTTCCTCACTTCCACACCTTCCCTAACACATATTCGCCCTGATGCTGCTCATTTTTCTTTTAATAAGATTATTTATGGTGGGAATTTTATTTTGAAGTAATCTCTACACCAATCCGGTCACTTTAGAAGATATCACCCAGTGAATTTTTCTCACTTCCCCGACACCGCCACATAGTTAAAAAAAAGATTCTTAAGTAGGAATGATACATGATGGGGCTCTGAAGATGGAGAGAAAATAGATCGGGAGTGCATACAATACTGACTTTAAAAGGACAACCCTTCCTCCAAAAGAAAGATATTGATTTTTCCATCTTTCTTGCCTATTTTTTACCGTCTCGATCACCTTTTCCCATCTGTTTTTACTCGTTGGATTCACCCCTATCGGAATACCGCGATAGTTGAGAGGAAATGAACTGATTCTGCAACTAAGCACCCTTTCTACCTCTTCGATCCAAACTCGAGATACGTTGATACCCACCAATGAACTCTTTTGAAAGTTTACCTTTAGGCCCGACATAACTTCCAACAACAACAAATTAGCCTTAATAATTATGATATTTGACCAACTTTTCTCCCCAAATATAAGGGTATCGTCCGTGTATTAAACATGAGAGAACCAATCTTCACCTGCCTTAAACTTATAACCCAAGAACATTCCAAAATCACAAGCTTTCTTCATCAATATGCTAAAGCCTTCATCTATGATTAGAAAGAGAAAAGGTGCAAGCGGGTCCCCTTGTCTTAAACCATGACGCATCCTAAACTCCTTAGTTGGGCTTCCGTTTACCAAAACCGAAACAGTTGACGATCATAAACATTCCTTGATCCATTTAATCCACTTCTCATGAAATCCCATTTTCTCCATTTCACATATTAAAAAATCCCAATCAACTGAATCATACGTATTTTCAAAGTCTACTTAAAAAAATATTGCTTCTTTCTTCTTGTGCTTAGCCTCGACTTCGTTTGCAACCACTATCTCGTCAAAGATTTACCTCTCGACTATAAACGCATATTGATTCCCTGAGATGATCGAATTTATTTCCTTCTTCAATCTATTGGCTAACACCTTGGCAATAACTTTGTATATGCATCCCACAAGTGATATCGATCTAAAATCTGAGATTTTTTCGGGGCTGGTCTTCTTAGGAATAAGGACTAAAAAATAGAAAATTTCTCCTTTCACAAACTTGTCGTGCGAATGGAATTCGCTCAACACCCACATGAATTCATCCTTGATATCCTTCCAATACTCTTTTACGAATTCAAAGTTTACTCCATATGGTCCAGGACTTTTGGATCCTTCATAATCCCATACCTATCTCTGAACTTCTTCTTTTGAAAACTCCTGAACCAAAGCTTCTCTCGCACCTTCATTCAACTTATTGAATTCAACATATGTCGGTATTGGCTTATTTCCTCGCCCTGCATCAAACCAATTTTTAAAGGTACTATGTATAGCGCTTTTTATACTATGAACTTCTCTCAACTTCCTGCCACCAATATCTATCGATAGAAGCTCGTTTTCTTTTCTTCTTTTATTTATAAATCTGTTTAAAAAATTGAATTTGCATCTCCTTCTCTCAACCACCATATTCTAGATTTTTTTCCATAAAATATTATAATGTAGGTTTGATAGTTTGACCAACTTTACTAACACTTCTCTTTTCCGTGATATCTCTTCTTCCGATAACTTTGAATTTCCCCTTTGATTTCAAGAGAATTTAGCTCCTCTTTAGCCTCATGCATATTACCTGTCAGATTTTGTGTGTCTTTTATGCCATTCCTTTAATTTCTCATTTATCATTTTCAACTTTTCCTTGAGAATGAACATCCCCCATCCTTCCAGCTTAAAAAATTTTCATTCCGATCTAACGAAATCATGGTATTCCTCCAATTTTTTCCAACAATTTAGCATACGGAATAACCTCGGACCCCAATTTTGATTAGACTCGCATAGTAAAATGGGACAATGATCTGAAAGTCCTCTATCAAGACCCCGTTGAACACTTTCTGGCCACCTTCTAAGCCATTCTTCTGATAAAAGAAACATGTCCAGTCAGCTCATCATGGACCCATCGATTCTCAACCACGTAAATTTCCTACCTCTTAGCGGTAGATCAACCAAATTTGATTATGCAATAAAATCACCAAAGGCTACTAACTCTTCTCCTCTACTCGAATTTGATGATCCCCTTCTCTTTTCGTCTGATCGTATCGTATTAAAATCTTCTGCTAAACAAAGACTTTCACCATTCTTCTTAGCTACATTTTGATCTAACTCGGTCCATAATTCCTTCCTTATGCTTCCATCTCATGGTGCATATATATTGGCGATATTTATGGCCCTTCAATCGTTGCCCCAAACACCTTCCAATCACAAGAAATAATTTGAAACAATAGTTCTGTGAACCTCCAAAGCCTTATTATCCCGCATAGTCAGTATTTCCCCGGATCTGCCAATTGATAACTTATATCAAAAATCAAAATCGTCGGTACCCCACATCATGACGCACATTTTCCTGTCAATAAATTTCATTTTCGTCTCTTGAATGCAAATGATCGATGGTTTATGAATTTGGATAAGTTTTTGAATTTCTTTTTTCTTGGCAATTACTCCTAAACCTCTAATTTTGTAACTTATCAATTTCATTGTTTATACATTTAGAATCTCCTACACCTAACCACACTCTTGAACTATATGGTTCTTTCACCACCTTGTGCCCCTACTCCAGTTCTTGAATTAATCCACCTTCCTCCCTTTGTGCATAAGTCCAAATTCTTTCCCCAAATCCCACACATACTTAGCAACCTCAACTGCTTCTCCAGGAAGTAAGACCCAACTTTTCTGATATAAGTTTCTTCCCAAAATATTAATTTCATGTTTTGAAAGTACATGGTTTGATTGTTTAGATCTGCTACTACAATTACATCTTACTGTCATCTTCCTTCCTCTCCTTTCTTTCTTCTTTTCTTTTAAAATAGTTGATCTTATGTTTCTTCTTTCCTTAAATGCTTTATTTAGTTTGAACTCTTATTTCTTGGCATTGCTTATGCCTGTTAGTAATGCATCTGGTTTTTGTTGTTTCAAAAAAAAACTGACACACCACCCTCTTTTTAAATAACTATATTTTCTTCTCGCTTTAATGGATTCGTCATGTCGCTATCGTGTGTCTTCTCAAATTCGCGTGGCTCATTCTCTTGCTGATGACTAATGAGTTCCACAAATTGATCTCCCTTACCCGTGACTAGATGATTTTTTTTTCTGGGTTATGTGATAAATTTTGATGTTGGCCCACCAAACTCTTAATCGGGTTATCCTTATCCTTTGGTGTTGGCCTACCAAACTCTTAATCGGGTTAATCCTTATCCTTTGGTGTTTATGGTATTAGGCTTTTATTTGGATCTAGGCATATGTTGTCCTCATTTGACTTATACAAAATTTCCTTCCCAACATTGGAATTGAGGCTAAGTACACCTTTATTTTGACACGGACTTAAGAATTTTCCTCCACCAGCCACTAGCCTATTTCCTACCTCATTAGTTGTTTTCTCCAACTTTTCAAGCTGACATTCACCATCGAGTTCCGCGCCAACTTTTGTATCTCCCATCTTCTAGTCTCCTAACTCGAGCTCCACACACTCATTATTATTATTTTCATTTTCCACTTCGTGTAATAACTGCCAGTAATTATCCTATAGTCTTCTTCTTGTCTCCTCGTCTTCCATGGAGGTCAATGATGGAGGGATGAATGAGTCTTCCGAGTTTTTTGTATCGTATTCCACTTCTTTGTCATACATATGGTTTTTGACATAAATTTCACATATGCAAGTATCTTCTGAAATTCTGATAGAGAAGCATTCATTGTTGATTAGAATTTTCTTAGTCTTATTTATGAACTCGGTCAAAGGAGTCCTTATCAACACCCTTGCCACGTCAAGCCGCTCCAACTTCTCTGTTATCGATTCAACTTTGATCAGTCTACCAAACGTTGCGGTTAAAACTACCAATACCTTCTTCCTCCAAGCATGGACTGGTAATCCGAGTATATTACACCATACTTAAGAAATACTTTTTCTCCCCCATTGGAATGACCTTCATTTCTACAATTCCTTCATCCACCATTATCTGTTGCAATTTGTTGACGTCCTCTGCATTCTGAACACAACCAATGAAACCTTTCTTAGCCCATTCCATTTCTTCATCACTTATTGAGATTGAAATGCCCATTCCCTCTCCATATTTTTTATGTTCCTTATTATCTCTCTTTCTCCATGCACATTCTTCTGACTCTATATGCAAAATATTTTATCTAGTTACTTCTACATATGAGCATTTTCTCTTCTTAAACCTGGGTTGCTCTCTTCCTTGTACCTTTTATTTCGACCCTCCCCCGATTCAATGTTGATCTGCCTACTGCTACTTGTTATCCTCCTCAGAAATCTGCTTGGATGTCTATCACCGTTAGCTTGTGATCTCGCGTTTAAGCTTCCTCTTGGTCTTACAAATCTGGAAATATTTATCCAAGCCTTATATGATCCGAACCATACATCGTTAAGTTGATGTTCAAGCCGTGCTATGTTGTTCACTACTCCAAACCAAACAAAGCAAAATACCTTTCCCATTTTATTTTTTCTTTGCCACATAGACGTCAACCACTCTTCCCATTTTTTCTATTGTAATATCTGGTAGTGGGTTGTTGACATAGCAAGTGATTGTCTCATTTACTTATATTATGTCAGTCTTGCAATCCTGGTCGTTATCTCTCTTCCTTCTTGAGCCCACTAAAGTCCAGTTTTCGCTCTCTCTCCATTTTATCTAAGATATAATAAGTTTTTTTTAGAGAAGTTAGAGTTTCGTCTCTAACCACATGGGATCTCCAATATAGAAATTATTTTAAAAAAATGATATTTTCTTAATATTTAAAAAATAATATCTCATTTTCGTGCTTAATTCTCACAATATGCATAGTTTAATTATATCTGAAAAAAGATTTTGAATTTGAATTCTGATCAAGTGATTTTTGCAATAACACAGTCAAAAATATCAATTAATATTTAATT
The DNA here is from genome assembly GCA_963966055.1 of Lathyrus aphaca. Taxonomy (NCBI): domain Eukaryota; kingdom Viridiplantae; phylum Streptophyta; class Magnoliopsida; order Fabales; family Fabaceae; genus Lathyrus; species Lathyrus aphaca. Next base: position 568,315,120 of record OZ014522.1, read on the forward strand.
TTATAATATTTTAAAACAGATTTATTATTTTAATTTAAATCAATTTAAATATAAACAACTATTTTCCCTAGAATATTCCTGCAAGTCTAAAATATCTTAGTTTTATAATCAACACATATTAAAATTGGGAGACCAAAATCCAAAAGAATAAAATAGAGAGACAAAGTTGTAGACTTGTAATTAAGTCAATTTATAATTCAATAAATAAATAATTAGATATAAATTTTAATTAGTAATTGATTTTTTGGGGGCTTTAAAAATAGTAAAAAATATATTTTTTAAATATTTAATTCAATTGTTGGTAATTTTAGTCTTTTTTTTTTGAAGTTTTTGTATTGGATTTTAGTCCAAAAAGGGATCAAAATCCAACCCAAAACTTAAGAAAAATATCAAAATCACGGTTTTCAAAATGGACACCATCCAACACAACAACAAAAAAATTGTGGCAGAAAAATAACAGATTTCCCTTCACATCAGGCTTTCTATAGAGAAAGTTAGGACCAAAAATATAGTAAAAACAACTCAACAAGGGAGAAAGAAAAAAAGCTTAACAAATTATCATAATAATAGTGTCAATAGAGAATAAAATAGATTAAAGTTCACAAACAAATTAGTCAGGTGTGAGTATTTTGACACAAGTAACTTGGGATAATATTTAGCAGAAAACCTCTTGTATTCAAATGTTATAACAAACAGATATGTGTCTCAAAGGAATGGCCACAAGGTAAAAAAGAGAAAAATTATACACACAATCTAGAATCATAATGAATTTAGGATAATTTACAGTATCCTTAGCTTAATGTTATGCAAATCTCTATAAGCTAAGAGATACAAAAAAGAAAAACATGTTTATCTACTAAGGGGACAAACTTACTATTAACAAAATCTAAAACATAATGAAAAAAAAACTCTGCCTCACAGCCTCTACATGTTGTGGTATATTTCATCTGCTGACCAGAAAGTCCAAAATGCTTTTGCACAATAAGACCACTCAACTTTCTCAGCTTATATGCTTCAACCACTTCCACATGTCCATTGATGTAGCTCATTATATAATATACTCACATTCACATACGTCCTGGTTTATCTCATTTCAATAATATGAAATCATTTCTTGGTCCATGAATGATCTATGCCTCTGGATCATTTTTAATGCCATCAAGCATAGATGGAGACGATGCGCCACTAATTCTGCTGGGCAATGGTGTATTCCTTCGTGAATGGCGTTTTGTAGGTACAGTAGCACTCTCAGTTTCCCACTTTAGACTCATTACTTCTTCCTCCTCATCAGCATCCTCAAGGCTAGCCTTAAAAACTGGATGAACATAAGCATGTTGAAGGTAACCTTTTATGTTCAGGTTTGGGTCTGTAGCTCGTTCTAATGTATCTTTCATCATCGCTTCCTGTGTACAGATTTACAAAAGCAACATAAAAATTACATGATAGAGGAAACATGAACACAACACAGCTTCCATCAATGGACACAACACAGCTTTTTCAAATTTGAAACAAGCATCCAAATGGCTAGTTGACATACCTGTAAGGGATATTTAGAAAATGCAGATTCGAAACGGCCTTTGCAATATATATGGAACCATATCGTCAGTACCGGGAGCACAATGAGAAAAGGAGTTGATGAAGCAGCTTTTTTGGTGGTTAGGAGTCCCATCAGAACTAGATGGGAGACTATCAGTGCAATTATGACACGGAAATGAACATCAGGCCAGAATGCTGCACCACTCTCGTATTCTTGATTATAAACATTGATTATCTGCAATTGGAAGTTAAGAGTTTTCATCTTGTATATGGAAACACAAATAGGCCACATCATATGTCAAGCATCTCATTACCTGATGGCGGAACACAACATAGGCCAACCCAAAGAAAATTATTATGAAAGGAAGAACAGTAGGTGTCACTGCAGCATAGACTAGGCCAAGCAGAAAGTACAATTGTATGCGAGGTTCTCCAGTGTTGAAACCTATACTTCCAGGATCCATGGCCTCTTCCCTGTCCTTTTCAGTCTTAACCAAGAAGAAGTTCTTCAAGTGATATATAATTAGTGGTTTCAACATCAAAACCTCAGCAGCTATACCGGACCATCCATCAACCATTATATAGGTGATGAAGAAACTTGCTTTTAAAGGAATTGCAGTGCCAATTGTTATGGGATATCTGAGAATAATATACAAGGAATCTTAATCATACTAACACAGTGTAAGTAAGACAGATGCTTGTAGCAAAGTGTCAAACAACTTTAACTGTAAACAAACATAACATCATTGTTCTTAAACAGCTAAAAAGCATAACCAATAGTGGTAAAAAATCCCTTATCTATGTATAATTTACATAAGTTAAGGTTGACCACAGAAAAAATCAACATTACCCAAAAAGTTTCATATCCATGCAAACTTATTAGTGCAGGAGAGCAAATGGATGCACTCCAAACAAGGGGAATATAATGCCAATTAAAAATGTAAACATAATTATCAAAGGAAAAAGAAAGAAGAAGCTACTGTCTTAAATTGAATGACTTACTGATTGGCTGGTTGGTGAATGAAAGAGTCGAGCTGTTCAAATGCTGACCCGGTAAGTATGTTCCCAAGAAATATATTCACAAAACTAAAAAGGTAGTATCTAGAAGCCGATCTTCTCTCAAGAGAAGATATAGATCCAAAGCCTTCAAATTTGGACATCATCATCAATATTGACGGTAAGAAGATAAGAAAAAGCTTCAATGCAATACCAGGTAGAAAACCCTGAATGAATGACTTAATGAAAGGGCTGCACAATAAAGTTAATTCAAATAAATAAAATCCAGTGACTAATGTGTATATAATCATATCTCCAGAGACCCAGTTTTGAGATTAGACTTACACAGTAACAAGCGGCTTCAACCATGGTGCTGCTTTCTCTATTCCTTCAAGACTCGCAAGAGCTTGTACTATTGCAATGGGGATCATGAAAAAGAAAGTAAGGAAAAAGAACGCAACAGCTACGATCAACCTTCTAACAGTTAGAGAAACATATGGAATCGCTAAGTTTGGCCAATAGACGTCCCGTGGCTCTGGAGCCCACTCAGTCAACCAAAGTGTTGGATTTCTGGTTTGTTGGGTTTGAGCGCAAACTGCAGCACCCCATCGACTTTTAAAAGAAACAAATGCAGCAGGCATGGTAGACTTGGGATCATTGGTGACCTTATCCCTCTCTAAAGCTATCTGCAAAAGGTGATAAACTTGAATCAGAGTAAGTATCATGAAAATTTCTGAAAGAACAAATATGATTATGAAACAACAAAAAGGCCCAAAGTTTCTGCAGATGTTATCCCATTTAGAATTTTATTATGATAAACAAGTTCTTTCGCCTTCTCTTGAAGTTTTTCAAATTTCAATTTTAGTTCAGGCGACCCATCAGAAAACTATTTATTGCATGAACAGTCAGTCGCAAAGCAGCTAGTTAGTGAGATAACTCATCAAAAGCAGAATAATATTAATGCACAAACTAGATTCACTAGTTAAAGTTTAGCATATCATCATAGTCTGTGACATTAATTCTGCAAAATCAATATTTAATTACCGTGTTAGAAAAAATTTGTTATTTTTTTATTAGCATAATGAACTTATATTACAAAAAAAAAAAATGCATGCAGTGTGGGGTGAAATTTATAACAGAAAAAGATTATGGTACTTACTTCTTTTGACAGCTTGTCAATTTCAGTGGTGTAATGTTCAATAGAATCTACTTTCATTCCACAACAACCAAGGAAACCAGTCTGGTGAAATATAAAAGAAAGATTGTGGTAAATCTGAATATGGTTATACCAACATTTGAATGCACGTGAGATTAAAACTTAAATACCTTCATTTCTGGTCTTATTGAAGTTCTGTCCAGCTTATTTTGATAATAGACGAGCCAATTCTGCATCTTGCTCTTCTTTTTAACCAACTTTGCCAACCGGTTTGCATTATAAACAACCTACACAAGTGTCTCATTAAAGATGCTGTCACACACTATTTTTTTCCCTTCCCAAATAAATGGGCAAAATTAATACGTTGCAATAGATCTAGTTAATAATCTACTCCATGTTTCATAAACATTATCTCAGAATCAATTTGAAAAACAACAGGTTTAATATTATCTCAGAACTAATTTTGACAAACAACAACTTTCAAAATGTTTACCACCCAAAGTTACTTAAATTTTAAAAGATCAAAATCAACAAGATGATTAATGAACAAAACATTCTGGTAGCATAGTGTATATAGTAGGAACCAACCTGGTGAGTCAGATAGGTATTTGAATGATTGACCAGAAAGAAGTGCTCCACAAGCTCACTAACAGATTCGTCAGGATCTGGTGGAATGTTTCTAACCAGCACCTTCAAAATAATATATATTCTATAAGCAAAATATGAATGAAGGAATATCTCAATTTCAACGCATGACAATTTAGCCTGTGATTTTAATTTCCCCAAACTGGGTAATAATAAGATACTGACAGATTGGAGAGCTCTTTGGTGTTTAAATTATGTTTTTCCTGCCTCATTTTATTATTTTTTACAAAACTTGGTGTTAGTCCTTTTTTTGTTTCTTATATCTCTTTGATATGTCTAAATACTGCACAACTGTCATCACTATATTGTTTTGCTTAATTACTCACTGATATTAATATCTGGGTTCTTATTATGAATTTATGAATGCCAAATTTCTAGCGAATTCACACCGGTAATCTAACTATTTTAAATGTGGAAAGTAACAATTGTGTTTACCGAAAAATAATGACCGAGTAGCATACTGCCTCTAACTACTATGATTTAGGTTGGTGGTGAGGGGATTTGGCATGTATGAAGTTTTAGGTTCAACATCTTTGTCACTATTACACACCTAAAATAAAAAGGATACCCACTCCAACACAAGAAAAATAAAACCAGAATTTGACGCTTCATCCAAAGCTTCCCAAAAAAGATAAAAATAGTTCTTAAAAAAACACACTCCTTACTAAAAATGGAGAACAAATTTTTTTTACCGAAAATTGATCAGGACGACGTTTTTCTGCTGCAAGAAACTGCAATCTCATTGCGGCAACTTTTCCATACTCCTTCATCAAAATATAGCATGTCCAGAAGGTAAATGCATAAGCAGCTACTATATGTGACCAAAACCTAAGAAAGAGTGTAAAATTTTAGAAAATCACAAGATTTAGCAAAAAATTCAAAAAAGCTAACACTTGAAAATAGTTTATTCATTCAAATACTGACATGAATGTACCATAAAAGCAACTCTACAGTACTAACCAATGAGATTATACAAAAAAGAGAACATAAAATTCATAACTGGAAAGGAGAAGTTATAGGATACTGATGAGAACAAAAAGTAACTAAGATATAATAATAGTATCTTGAGAAAAGATGCAAAACAATCAAGGTTTTTCACAGTTAATAAAGGTACTTCTAGTTGAACACCCAGATAATGTCTCAACTTTGTTAATTAACCCATCTATATTTGGTCAAGAATACATTTTGACATGCAATGCAAGTACTTTAGATTTGAAGACAATTTGAAATCAAGAAGCAGAAACAAAAGTGTAAGTGCAGTGAATGATAGTTTCCAAACCTGTCGGATCCACGCTGGACATTTGAAATTGAGAGCATATCAATATCACTGGAAGTAATGTTTCTTACCCCAGCTACTTCTAGCCCAGTGCTTGTCCAGTTGACAGGAACCAACATCGCCCACGCCAGAAACGCTATAGGAACAAAGATTTTAAGCCTGAACAAAAAGAAACAAAAAAAAAATCAGAGATCATATTCACCAATGTGGTATTCAAGTTCAAACATTATCCATGATGAACATACCCCAACAAGTAAATCCTCAAGTAAACAACAGAATCCAATCCAGCATGATCAATAAGCTCGGGCTCCGGCATTCTAAGTGCAGCCGGCATCCAATTCAAAAACCGAATATATGATCTCCAATCTAAATTAACAACCTTTCTGACAAAGGCTCCTCCATGCACAGGATCAGTCCTTAAACCCTTGAGATACCATTTGGGAAAGTATACCCTATCATTCAATGGCTGAAGCCTCAAAATAGCAAATGCCACAAAGAAGATAAATGCACTCAAAATATTAATCCCAGCTGCAACCCCAATATCTTTCAGTGAGGCCATCTCTTCTTCTTCTAGAACAAATCACAAGTCTCCTGAGAACCAAATAAACCAATCGAATAAACAAAATTACAGATTAACTAATACACAACTAATTTCATGCATACTTCAATAAACATAAGCATAACATTTTTTTCCATACTATTTACAGCAGCAATATATAACTAACTAATTTCTCATGTACTTAAAATGATGTTATGATATTCTGTTGAACCCTAAATTATAAACATCCAAAAAGGAAAGTAAGTTATCATAACTCATAAATTTCAGGATTTTGGTTAAACTAGAACAGAATCACAAATAGAAAGTCCAATTTTTTTCATTGATCCTAAAGAGTTAGGCTTAACAAAAACAACAAGAACAGCAACAAAAATAGAAAAAATAAATAAAGAAAAAAGTTGATACTTTGTAGTTGTCGCCAAGGATGAAACCCTGAAAGCGTGTATAAATCAAGGAATTAGAGAGATTTAGGAAGGAAGATCCAAAGATGAATCAAAGGATATCTTGAAAAACGAAGATTCCAACACCGTTGATGAATTGGAGGTATTCCTCATGTACACACCAAGTAGTAGTGTGGATTATCGTTGAGATTAGGTTTGATTGAAGAAGAGAGAGAGAGAGAGAGAGAGAGAGAGAGAGAGTTGATGATTCTTACTTGTTACGTTATTGGTGAATTTGAGAATATCTTAGAAGATCGTTCTTTGTACCAGTGAGTACTAGAACAAGCTTAAGCTACCATTATAAAACTCTCAATTTTCGTTATTATTAATTAATTAATTAAAATATAAAATAAAATGAAAAAATGCGGATAATAATAAAAGTGATATTGTTGTTGTGAGGAGAATTCAAGAAGAACAGCAAATAACAGTGAGTATAGAAGGAGATTGTCGGCAAAGTGACACGTGGCGTATGGTAACGGCTATTATTGTTTATGCAGGGAATGGGGGTTTAGGAAGAGTTGGATTCACGCGCTGAGGAGGGAAGTGAAGAATCGGATTGGATGAATAGAGAGAGAAAAGCGACGTGTATCCCGTGTGTAGAATGTGTTCCTATTGTGTGATAGAGCTTGTAGACCAACGCACGTATCGTGTCCGGCCATTTTCCTAAAAAAACAATAAATTCGGTTAAATGTAGTTTTATTCTCGATATATATCTTCTTCTTTCTTTTTTTTATTAGTCTACTATATAAAAATAGTTTTTATATTAATCCTTGTAAATGTAATTTTTATCTTTTGGTTTTTGATTTGGTCTCGCAATTGAAATTGCTTTTTTATGACTAGATTTTATATATTTTAAATTTGAAAAAGGTTTATCAACAAGAAAAAGTGAAAATAAAAAAGATAAAAATAAATTTCAATCATTTATTATCACTATTATCTTATGATATTTAGTAAAAAAGAAAATTAAATTTTAAATTAATTTTAAATACAATTTAAAATAGTGACAGCATTTTTATTTTATTTTTCTTCAAATTCTTTTTAAAATAGTGATATATATGCATTTTTACATTTTTTTTTCTTCAAATTCTTTCTTACTAAATAGTATTACTCTTTAAAGTTTTATTTATTAGGCTTAAATAGTCTTTTTCTTTGTAAGTTGGCGAAATTTTAGTTTTAGTCCCTGAATTATTTTTTTCCGGTCCAGGTCCCCACATGTTCAATTCCTTCTGGTGTTAGTCCTTATTGTTAGTATTCCGTTTAAAAAAAGCTTACCTGACAGACGGTGGTGACTTGGAAATTATTTTTTCATTTCCTATTTATTTAACTTTGTCACACGTGGATTTAAATGACTATTCATTTCTTGCAATTCCCCTATTTTCTTTTAAGTCCCTGTAAATTAGGGATTGTCTCTTCATTTTCATCTTTGTCTTTTATATTCAGGTGTAGCTAAGGAAAGGTGAAGGAACACCAGTCTCATCACATCTGCACACACACGATGAAGGAGCATCTCAAAGACACCATGACTGTTCATTTCAAATCTCACAGGCAAAGTTTGTCATAAGATATCCTCCTGCAAGTGAGATTTTAGTGGTCGTGAAGCGAGGACCTGCGAGACGTCGATGTGGTAGAAAGTGATATTGTGTTTTTATAACCCATTAGGCGGTTGTAGTGTTTTATCATGGTTGAACAATGTGTTTTTTTTGTTGACTTTAAGTAGTAGTAGTTCAAAGATGAAGAAAAATATATTAGTTTGTTAAGTAAAGGTTGGACTGATGTAGCAACCTTATATTTTGGTTATCCTAACTAAGTATCGTGTTTGCTTTTATGTAATTTAAGTTCAAAACTTGTCATGAATATGGTGGTAATGTAACTAATTAATTTAAGTAAAGTATTAATATTTTCTTAAATGCTTTGCCATTGTATTCAATAGTTTTAATATAGTTATATTGTTTCAATCTGTTGGAGGTGTAGTGGTGGAATTTGAAAGCAATATGGTGGAATTTGAGCACCAAAATTACAGAGGTGGTTGTGGGAGTTGCCTTGTTGTTGTTGTAATTGATATTGATTGAAATTTTATGTGTGCAGAAAAAGCCTAAGAAAACTGCTACACAGACAATAATAGAATCCAAATAATGAGGTTTCAACTCTTAATTGAATACATATACTAAACAATATAGTTGCATACATACAATGAACAAAACCAAAACATGTTTTTCATTCATCATATGGTACAGGGACCAATTCTAAAATACAATATTAATACAAGGACTGAAAGAAAAAAACTAAACTACAACACAAACATTTAGATTCACCATTCGGATAATCAAATAAAATCCCCTATGAAACAACCGACAATAGCTTCAACAGATTCACTTTTCTCTTCTCCTTCTCCAGCTTAATCCTCATCGTCCCAAATAAATAACTTGCAACCAGACGAATTTTGACACTTCCAAAATCGTCTTTTAAGGTTATCAATTGCATTTGACATAAACATGTTGAGAGTTCGCGGAAGAAAACGAGGTCATGGATGTTGAAGTGAAGTACTTCATGTTAGTGGTGTCTGCTTTGATATGTAACATGGAAGTCAGGAACGCGTTTATAAGATTTTAATTGTTGAAGAATCACTAGTTGTTTGTATGACATGAAAAATAGTTTCATTAGTTGACTAAAATCATTATATTTTGTTTACTGAAATGTATAATTTTCTGTTGCGTAATAAAGAATATTTTTTGATTAAAACGTGTAATTTCTAATAACGCCATTTATATGTTACATGTCTATTTATGAGCAAGTCTTGTTAAAAGTAATGCCTGAAAAATTGTGAAAAATTGTTGTTAGAAATAAAGTTTTGTGCAGAAAATCGTAGGCAAGGAATGGCTGTTATCGCAGGGTTTTCCTATCGAAATCGCAGAGTGTGCTTAATGCGGTGCAGCGTTAAGCGCGCTCTGAAATACTTTCGCCTCTTCGAGATAGTAGCGAGCGCGCTTAGCACGCTAGGGGCTCGCTTAGCGCGACCTGAAATGAAAAACATTATTTTTATTAATTGAGAATTAATGGAAATTATATGTTTTATATTATATAATTGTTGTTTTGTTGTTGCGAAGTTGTGAGCATGTATTGAAGTGTTATATGTAACACCCTGATTTCATAATTTAATTATTTATGAATATACAGTATTGTGTGGTGTTTAGGTGAATGGATTATTTTATCTAAATAGTGATATTAGAATAGTAATTATTATTTAAATATTACTATTAAAATAAAATAAGAAGAGTTGGAGGTCTTAAGGGTAATTGTATCTTTTGAGAAGGTTATGTGAAGGGAATTGAGATAGTTTTCTCATAACGCGTACTTTGTGAAGATTGAGAGAAGTTGCTCTGAAGAACAGGGAGGCTAAGTTGGAAATTCTTCAAGAGATGATCGAAGAGCTCAATTGACTAAGATATGGGGAGTAATTTTATGTTCAATATCTATAATGTAGAGGTAGGTCTTATGAGAAAGGGGATTTTGAGGGAAAATCTTAGGGTTAAGAGGATTGTTGGTAGAGTTTGATGAATTGTTGTTGTTAGATGTTGTTGTTGATACATATATGATGATAATAGGTTATAGGAATGAATTCTCTATTTTCTGTTGTTAAAATATGATTTTGGATGAATTTGGTCGCAACTGAGTCGTGTTGAAATCGTAGGGTTTTTGTCAAAAATTGTTGTCTCGCTTAGCGAGCAAATGAAATTCTGAGAATTCTGCAACCCGAGACCAGGTCGCTTAGCGAGCTCGCATCCCGCTTAGCGAGACCTAGCACTTTTTGAAAAATGTTTTCTTTTTCCAAATGATTTGCAGTGACTTGTTTTGCTGTCTTAAATTGCTATGATGTTGCTATGAATTTTTGCCATGTTGTAATATGCAAAATGTGTAGGAATTTATGATGAAATGATGTTTAGATGATTATGTTGTACAATGATGACATATAGTATTGATGATATGAGTAGGCCAAGTATTAGATGAGTGAATGATGAATGAGAAATGATGATGAATATGGATGCAATACTTGTTGTGTTTTGATGATGTATGATTGTATTGCGTCTTGCATTCATGGTATAATTACACTGGGGATTTGGACTGTTGGTAACTTCAATCCAATTGTGTGGATTGAAGTGATATGTTGTTTATGTTGTGCTTCCTTGTGGAGGGTTGATGGCCCAGTGTCCATCCATGATGATGATTCAGTACCACATGCATATTATTGTTTACCCCCAAAATTGGTAAACAACCGCTGGTCCTCTAAAGATACCAAAAACACCCTCAGTTATTTGCAGGATCGACCAGATTGATACTATGACATTTGCTAAGAAAAAAGTTTTGGTGTGGTATATCATGTTTTTGGGGGAAAAAAGGTCTTGAATCTTTCAACAAGATTCAAAATTTGTTTTAAGAGGAAAAATAAAGTAAAAGACAAAGGCTTTCAAAATAAATTAAAGTAAAAGACAAGGCTTGTAATTTTAAAAGGAAAGTAAAGACACGACTTGAAAGTAAATGAAACTTAAAGGCAAGGCGGGGAATGTTAAATTGGTGGAAATATAAAGGGGCTGGAATTGTAAAAGGAATGCAGTAAATTGCTGAAAAGATAAATGACTTTGAAACGTAAATTGCTTTAAAATAAAGGCTTTGTAAAGATAAATGACTTCAAAAGTAAATGACTCGAAGATGAATTTGACATTGAAGATAAATTGGTGGTGTTTCAATCACGTACATTCTCAATGCACTCGTTTCTCTACACGCGGATACTTTGAGTATACAGAGTTACTAATACATATGATTTCCACACACTTATTCTAACACTAGACTAAGCTATTTATATACATTACAGAGTAACCGCTTTCAACGGGTTCTCTTACAAATATCCTAAAATGATGATATTTGTCCCAATATATGTTGAAGAAGCTTTATCTTGCGCCACTTGTCCCTGTCTTTGAATTGAAAACTACACATGTTCCCTCAAAAATTGAACGTGTAGGAACCTTGGTAACTGCCATCTTCGTCGAACATGCACTTGGTAGAATCCCTCAAACACTCAGAAAATATTCCAAACTTAGAATTTCACTAAGTATCACTTCCCATTCGCACATCATAAAATCAGAGGCAGTATCTCAAAAAATGAACATAGCAGTCATAAATTCAACATTCATAAAATAAAATAGACATCACATTGATGATTTTGACATAAAATTAAATACTAAATTTCAATAACCCGGTGGACATTCACACATCTTCAAGATTTCATCGACCGTTCTTTCTACAGTCGCCTCCAATTTAAGCGGCAATTTATCTTCATAATTGAAATACGTATCCCACTAGCCTTAACATCCGCTCGAGTCTTGAGCTCAATTTTGCTGAACACGACGTTCCCTTTGTTTTCAATCGAAGACGAACGATATTCGAGCTTTCACACCTTTCTTATGTCGTTGTAAGGTAGGAGATGGTGAATTTCATCGATGATATCATCGAGCAAGGTGAAATCAGTGATTTTAAAAGTCCGCCCAATAGTTTTGTTGTCGGTGTAAGAGACATTTACGACATACCAACGAATCTTGATATCATACAATTGAGACATTTTTGTGTTTGTGTGAAAGATAACACATGAAGCCTCAATTTTATAGAAAACCTATATGAATATGGATCAACCCTTTTCTGGTCACTTGCTTCCGGAGATATATCCACGAAATGAATGTATATGTTGTGGTTTCAAAGATATATATTCGGAACATTATATACTTCCATAAATATATCTACAAAACTTTTGCTGATATATTTTCAGCTCAGAACAACATATATGTAAGTGCATAAGTGCATAAGCATATTGTAACACCCCAAATTTGCCCTCTTTGTTTCATATCATTTTGCATAGCATAAAGCATACATGTCTTGGCATTTTGCATTGAAAAATGAGGCATAAGCATTCATAGTTACAAGCATAGGGCATATGATCAATCATTTGGCAAGTATTGATTCTCCAAAGTCAAGTCAAGATCCAAGTGACCTTGCAAGAAGCTCACAAGGTATCCTCACATCTTATACAAGCTCAAAGTTATCCTCAATTCCATAAAAGAGGGAAATTTCATCAGAAGTTCAGAGGTACCACATGCTCACACACTGATAAACCCTAACTATGGTTTTGCTTCAGATCAAGGAATTCTCATGGATTTGACCAATTATTGTGGTCAAAGGATTTTATGTGATGTATAAGGCCTATGGATGAAGTTTGATGCAAAAATTCATTGAGGAAGTCAGGTATTTGATCAGTTACTTGTAAATGAAGAAAAAGGTCAACTGAGTAGAAGAAAAGTCAACCAATGGTTTTCAAGGGCTCCTATCATGATTTTCAAGCTCATGGATCCTCTTGGGGGCAAATAATTGATTTAGTGATCACAAGAATCAAGAATCAAGAGTTTGGAAGGAACTTGCCAAAATTAGAAAGTGACTTGTAATGGAAGTTTCTATTTTTGGATAGTTTTGCCCTAATTTTCAGTCCATTCTTTCATGACAAAGATGACTCCAAATGGATTTTCCTCAAACATGAAACTTGCAGAGTATCCTCTCCCCTTTCCAAAAAGTCCAAGAACTTTATCATGGCCTTTGTGGTTTGGAAGATATGGCCATTTGAAGTTGGTTAAAATTTAGGGTTTTACCATATTTTCAAAGTTACACCAAATGCACAAACACTCATATCTCATATCTAAGGCATTTAATGGACCAATGTTGATTACTATGTTCAAATACAATCCAAACTTATATTTTGGTTATCCTAACTAAGTATCGTGTTTGCTTTTATGTAATTTAAGTTCAAAACTTGTCATGAATATGGTGGTAATGTAACTAATTAATTTAAGTAAAGTATTAATATTTTCTTAAATGCTTTGCCATTGTATTCAATAGTTTTAATATAGTTATATTGTTTCAATCTGTTGGAGGTGTAGTGGTGGAATTTGAAAGCAATATGGTGGAATTTGAGCACCAAAATTACAGAGGTGGTTGTGGGAGTTGCCTTGTTGTTGTTGTAATTGATATTGATTGAAATTTTATGTGTGCAGAAAAAGCCTAAGAAAACTGCTACACAGACAATAATAGAATCCAAATAATGAGGTTTCAACTCTTAATTGAATACATATACTAAACAATATAGTTGCATACATACAATGAACAAAACCAAAACATGTTTTTCATTCATCATATGGTACAGGGACCAATTCTAAAATACAGTATTAATACAAGGACTGAAAGAAAAAAACTAAACTACAACACAAACATTTAGATTCACCATTCGGATAATCAAATAAAACCCCCTATGAAACAACCAACAATAGCTTCAACAGATTCACTTTTCTCTTCTCCTTCTCCAGCTTAATCCTCATCGTCCCAAATAAATAACTTGCAACCAGACGAATTTTGACACTTCCAAAATCGTCTTTTAAGGTTATCAATTGCATTTGACATAAACATGTTGAGAGTTCGCGGAAGAAAACGAGGTCATGGATGTTGAAGTGAAGTACTTCATGTTAGTGGTGTCTGCTTTGATATGTAACATGGAAGTCAGGAACGCGTTTATAAGATTTTAATTGTTGAAGAATCACTAGTTGTTTGTATGACATGAAAAATAGTTTCATTAGTTGACTAAAATCATTATATTTTGTTTACTGAAATGTATAATTTTCTGTTGCGTAATAAAGAATATTTTTTGATTAAAACGTGTAATTTCTAATAACGCCATTTATATGTTACATGTCTATTTATGAGCAAGTCTTGTTAAAAGTAATGCCTGAAAAATTGTGAAAAATTGTTGTTAGAAATAAAGTTTTGTGCAGAAAATCGTAGGCAAGGAATGGCTGTTATCGCAGGGTTTTCCTATCGAAATCGCAGAGTGTGCTTAATGCGGTGCAGCGTTAAGCGCGCTCTGAAATACTTTCGCCTCTTCGAGATAGTAGCGAGCGCGCTTAGCACGCTAGGGGCTCGCTTAGCGCGACCTGAAATGAAAAACATTATTTTTATTAATTGAGAATTAATGGAAATTATATGTTTTATATTATATAATTGTTGTTTTGTTGTTGCGAAGTTATGAGCATGTATTGAAGTGTTATATGTAACACCCTGATTTCATAATTTAATTATTTATGAATATACAGTATTGTGTGGTGTTTAGGTGAATGGATTATTTTATCTAAATAGTGATATTAGAATAGTAATTATTATTTAAATATTACTATTAAAATAAAATAAGAAGAGTTGGAGGTCTTAAGGGTAATTGTATCTTTTGAGAAGGTTATGTGAAGGGAATTGAGATAGTTTTCTCATAACGCGTACTTTGTGAAGATTGAGAGAAGTTGCTCTGAAGAACAGGGAGGCTAAGTTGGAAATTCTTCAAGAGATGATCGAAGAGCTCAATTGACTAAGATATGGGGAGTAATTTTATGTTCAATATCTATAATGTAGAGGTAGGTCTTATGAGAAAGGGGATTTTGAGGGAAAATCTTAGGGTTAAGAGGATTGTTGGTAGAGTTTGATGAATTGTTGTTGTTAGATGTTGTTGTTGATACATATATAATGATAATAGGTTATAGGAATGAATTCTCTATTTTCTGTTGTTAAAATATGATTTTGGATGAATTTGGTCGCAACTGAGTCGTGTTGAAATCGTAGGGTTTTTGTCAAAAATTGTTGTCTCGCTTAGCGAGCAAATGAAATTCTGAGAATTCTGCAACCCGAGACCAGGTCGCTTAGCGAGCTCGCATCCCGCTTAGCGAGACCTAGCACTTTTTGAAAAATGTTTTCTTTTTCCAAATGATTTGCAGTGACTTGTTTTGCTGTCTTAAATTGCTATGATGTTGCTATGAATTCTTGCCATGTTGTAATATGCAAAATGTGTAGGAATTTATGATGAAATGATGTTTAGATGATTATGTTGTACAATGATGACATGTAGTATTGATGATATGAGTAGGCCAAGTATTAGATGAGTGAATGATGAATGAGAAATGATGATGAATATGGATGCAATACTTGTTGTGTTTTGATGATGTATGATTGTATTGCGTCTTGCATTCATGGTATAATTACGCTGGGGATTTAGACTGTTGGTAACTTCAATCCCATTGTGTGGATTGAAGTGATATGTTGTTTATGTTGTGCTTCCTTGTTGAGGGTTGATGGCCCAGTGTCCATCCATGATGATGATTCAGTACCACATGCATATTATTGTTTACCCCCAAAATTGGTAAACAACCGCTGGTCCTCTGAAGATACCAAAAATACCCTCAGTTATTTGCAGGATCGACCAAATTGATACTATGACATGTGCTAAGAAAAAAGTTTTGGTGTGGTATATCATGTTTTTAGGGAAAAAAAGGTCTTGAATCTTTCAACAAGATTCAAAATTTGTTTTAAGAGGAAAAATAAAGTAAAAGACAAAGGCTTTCAAAATAAATTAAAGTAAAAGACAAGGCTTGTAATTTTAAAAGGAAAGTAAAGACACGACTTGAAAGTAAATGAAACTTAAAGGCAAGGCGGGAAATGTTAAATTGGTGGAAATATAAAGGGGCTGGAATTGTAAAAGGAATGCAGTAAATTGCTGAAAAGATAAATGACTTTGAAACGTAAATTGCTTTAAAATAAAGGCTTTGTAAAGATAAATGACTTCAAAAGTAAATGACTCGAAGATGAATTTGACATTGAAGATAAATTGGTGGTGTTTCAATCACGTACATTCTCAATGCACTCGTTTCTCTACACGCGGATACTTTGAGTATACAGAGTTACTAATACATATAATTACCACACACTTATTCTAACACTAGACTAAGCTATTTATATACATTACAGAGTAACCGCTTTCAACGGGTTCTCTTACAAATATCCTAAAATGATGATATTTGTCCCAATATATGTTGAAGAAGCTTTATCTTGCGCCACTTGTCCCTGTCTTTGAATTGAAAACTACACATGTTCCCTCCAAAATTGAACGTGTAGGAACCTTGGTAACTGCCATCTTCTTCGAACATGCACTTGGTAGAATCCCTCAAACACTCAGAAAATATTCCAAACTTAGAATTTCACTAAGTATCACTTCCCATTCGCACATCATAAAATCAGAGGCAGTATCTCAAAAAATGAACATAGCAGTCATAAATTCAACATTCATAAAATAAAATAGACATCACATTGATGATTTTGACATAAAATTAAATACTAAATTTCAATAACCCGGTGGACATTCACACATCTTCAAGATTTCATCGACCGTTCTTTCTACAGTCGCCTCCAATTTAAGCGGCAATTTATCTTCATAACTGAAATACTTATCCCACTAGCCTTAACATCCGCTCGAGTCTTGAGCTCAATTTTGCTGAACACGACGTTCCCTTTGTTTTCAACTGAAGACGAACGATATTCGAGCTTTCACACCTTTCTTATGTCGCTGTAAGGTAGGAGATGGGGAATTTCATCGATGATATCATCGAGCAAGGTGAAATCAGTGATTTTAAAAGTCCGCCCAATAGTTTTGTTGTCGGTGTAAGAGACATTTACGACATACCAACGAATCTTGATATCATACAATTGAGACATTTTTGTGTTTGTGTGAAAGATAACACATGAAGCCTCAATTTTATAGAAAACCTATATGAATATGGATCAACCCTTTTCTGGTCACTTGCTTCCGGAGATATATCCACGAAATGAATGTATATGTTGTGGTTTCAAAGATATATATTCGGAACATTATATACTTCCATAAATATATCTACAAAACTTTTGCTGATATATTTTCAGCTCAGAACAACATATATGTAAGTGCATAAGTGCATAAGCATATTGTAACACCCCAAATTTGCCCTTTTTGTTTCATATCATTTTGCATAGCATAAAGCATACATGTCTTGGCATTTTGCATTGAAAAATGAGGCATAAGCATTCATAGTTACAAGCATAGGGCATATGATCAATCATTTGGCAAGTATTGATTCTCCAAAGTCAAGTCAAGATCCAAGTGACCTTGCAAGAAGCTCACAAAGTATCCTCACATCTTATACAAGCTCAAAGTTATCCTCAATTCCATAAAAGAGGGAAATTTCATCAGAAGTTCAGAGGTACCACATGCTCGCACACTGATAAACCCTAACTATGGTTTTGCTTCAGATCAAGGAATTCTCATGGATTTGACCAATTATTGTGGTCAAAGGATTTTATGTGATGTATAAGGCCTATGGATGAAGTTTGATGCAAAAATTCATTGAGGAAGTCAGGTATTTGATCAGTTACTTGTAAATGAAGAAAAAGGTCAACTGAGTAGAAGAAAAGTCAACCAATGGTTTTCAAGGGCTCTAATCATGATTTTCAAGCTTATGGATCCTCTTGGGGGAAAATAATTGATTTAGTGATCACAAGAATCAAGAATCAAGAGTTTGGAAGGAACTTGCCAAAATTAGAAAGTGACTTGTAATGGAAGTTTCTATTTTTGGATAGTTTTGCCCTAATTTTCAGTCCATTCTTTCATGACAAAGATGACTCCAAATGGATTTTCCTCAAACATGAAACTTGAAGAGTATCCTCTCCCCTTTCCAAAAAGTCCAAGAACTTTATCATGACCTTTGTGGTTTGGAAGATATGGCCATTTGAAGTTGGTTAAAATTTAGGGTTTTACCATATTTTCAAAGTTACACCAAATGCAAAAACACTCATATCTCATTTCTAAGGCATTTAATGGACCAATGTTGATTACTATGTTCAAATACAATCCAAAGCAAGCAGGTTTTCTCAAAGAATCTCAAGAACTCGTGGATGACAAAAGAGGAAATTCACAAATTGCCTTTTTGTGAAACATCACACAAAGCATGATTCAAGTGATGATAAGCCTCAAGATTGATCCAAGGGTGATAAGTAACCTAATTTGAATTTGATTATACACATGGGAAGTGGATTTCACGCATGAATCACTCCATCACACATTTCATGCAATTTTGAAAAATTATTCCAATCACACATCCATGCTCCCACTCACACCAAAAACCCTAATCAACATCTCACCTCATCATATATAAGAGATTTGTGCCTTTGATTTGCTCAGAGCCTCTCTCATTTCCACATTTTCCATTTTATTGCTTTGGTGCAAGAGCTTTTGAATCTCCTTTCTCTCACACACATTGCCACTTCTCTTTCCACATTCATGATCCACAAGGTCTAAAGAGTAAGAATCCACCACTGATTTGAGCTTAGAGTGAGTTTCATCATAGTGCAGTTCATAAGAAATTTGTTTCGAATCCATAGATCCAAGCCATTTCAAGCTCTATCTTGCATTTATTTTACAAGAAGAGGTTAAAGCAAGTTGATCTGCAGCTTTTGGAAGGCATTCTTGATCTATTTCAAGTTCTGCAAGCTTCAGGTAACATCTCAATTCATAGATCTAGATCTTGAATTTTTTGTGTGTTTATTGATCTATATGTTGCACTGATCATCCTGATGTGTTTGCTTTTGAGAATGATTAAGAATTGTGAGTGTATGATGGATTTGAAGTTTTGATGTCAATTATGTTTTGCTTCGATCCGTGTTTGGCTTTGTTTGATTGTGATTTTTTACTTCATATTCTTGCTCACGACGAGGAACTGATGCGATCTGGAAGTTTTTATTCATTTTTGTGAGGTTTTGTTCTTGGTATGAATTTTCTGGTGATGAGCCCTGGCTCCGGTCACCGAATTCTGGAAATTCAAAAAACGCAGGTGAAGGAAGCTGAGGGAAGAAGATGAAATCTCATCCATTCATTTTTTGGTTTGGACGACTATAAAGGTGACAACACATTAAAATAACATGTGTTGATCATGCGACTTCTTTTTTTTATAATAATCCCTTGTGTTTTCCAGCATAGGTTTGTTAGTGTAGGCGTGCATTTGTGAATCATTGGATTTGTTGACCTTGTTGATTTGTTGACTTATTTGTGTGCGTAGGATGAATCTGATGTGTATGATTGATGCTGACTTTTGGCATATGGTGCATAATATTTTGTTGACTGCGTTGAGTGCATATTGAGCTTCTATATGCTTTTTGCGCCCCTTCCCATGGCGTGCTTGTGATTCTGAACTTAATTGGGTTGCTATTTTCACCTCCTCCGTCTTATTTCAATTTCTATTTTCCTTTTATTAATTGTTTCAAATTTTATTTTAAAAAATAGTAAAACCTTTTAAAAAATTCCAAAAATAATCATGTGACTTCTTCTTAGTTTTCTGTAATTTTCTATATTTTTATTTTCTATGTTTCTTTATTTTTCACTTCTGAATTAATTTTGCCATTAATTTCCTCTTATTTTATTTCTTTCAAGAACAACCTGACTTGTTTAATTTCCATAGTTAGTTTGAAAATAGTTATACCTATGATTCTTTTTGCTATATGTTATTAACATGTTGAAGTTTGTTATTGATTTTTACCATGATTTTTAGGGTTTGTTTGGACATGTTTTTGGCTTGTTGCTTTGTGTAGAAGTTAGTGAAATCCTAAGTGGCTTTTAAGCAACTCTTTGATGTGGTTAGCTTCTGATTTTTGCCATGTGATCTTGGTATGTTGTTTATGCATGATTTAAGTGTCTTTGTGCTTAATTGTGTAATTTTTAAAACATGTTCTCCTTTTGTTTGAAATTTGTTCTTAGCATGCCCTAGTTTGATGCTTATGTGACCAATGCTTGATTGTTTGGATAGGAGGGCAATTGTGCCACCTCTTAGGGTTTGATTTTGGGATTGTTAACATGTTAATATTCCCCTGGATTTTGTATGAATGATTTTCCTTGACTTGATTGTTTCTATTTGTTCATTAAGTTTCACATTTACATGCATGCCTCCATACACCTCCACTTCTCCCTGCTTCTCTTATTTGGCTTAGTTTGAGTTTGTATGCCTCAAATGATGTTTCAATCTTCTTCTTAGGCACCTCTCTAACATTTTAGGATTCTGACTTTGAGTTTACTTGTTGATGTTTACTTTGTTTGCTCACCCTAATCCCATATCTTCATCTCACTTCTCTCACATGTCTTTACTAGTTACTTGTGACTTCTTGCCTTCTTCTTTGTATGGTGTAGTGTGACTAATCCTATCACTTTGATATGATGTTTAGGTTCTGGTTGTGATGATTTTCTATGAGTCTTTGCTTGTTTTTACCTTGTGTGGACTTACTTGGTTTATGCTTGTCATTTGTGAATTCTTCTAACACTTTCAGGGACTATGGTAAGTGAGGGGTGTGGATGAGAATTCCATATCTCCAACTTCTTTCTCTTCTCATTTATGTTTTCATATTTGTCATTGAGATATGCTTATGCCATCATTTGCTCAACTTTTCTTCATCCCTCTTAGGATCAACTTAACTTCTTTTAAGAAGTAAGTTGATTCCTTTTGATCCTTTCTTCTTCCTCTTCTCTTCTTTTCTTCTTTCCTTATTCTTATTTAGGATAGAATCATACTACACTAACCTAGGTTCATCTATGCATGATAACAATAGGATTAGTATTTCCCCTTAGTTGTTTTACCTTTAAGACCCTTTTGGTTCTTCTCTTTCTCATCTTCAAACAAAACCTAAAAAACACTTGAATAAAGGTTGAAGTAGCCTCTTGTGTATGACCTTATTCCATGGAATACTTATATTCACCCCATCTTGGTGGTGGTATAAGCTTATCTATGATGTACAAGTCTAATCATGAGGCTACTTTCACAATGAAAACCATAAAAAAAACACTTCTTCATTTAATTCACAAAACACTTAATAACTCCAAACTAGTTAGTGAATTCAAACCCTAATCTTTAGAAGCAAGTTTGAGGGTTTTCTTCATTCTTGGTGAACTTATTACTCATTCTATCTAGGAATGTGGTAATAAGAACATGTTCCCCAGAAAATGATTTACTTTCACTTCCTTGTGCCACACTCATAAAAAACTTCTAAAAAACACAAACAAAGAATAAGTGTCTCTCCTTCGGGACTTCTTTTCTCATCACTTTCACTCTTTTCGTACGAACTTGCTCCTACTTGTCTCTCTACAAGACGGTAACGCACTTGTTCCAGACAAGCCTGAAACACACGAGTGTTGACATAAGCAGTTCAAGTTTTAAAACACAATTCATTTCCCCCTAGTTAGGGAAACTACGGAGACTCTGGTCCTCATGTCCATATGAGGTACGTAAGTAACGGGGTAGGGCCTGTTCGAGCACTCTTTTATTTTCCCTGCATTTCCCCCTTTCTTTTCTTATTTCCAGTTCCAATTTCAGTCTTTCTTTTGCAGCATCTTTCATTTCTTCACCCTTTGAAACAGTTTCTTTGCAGGTGTGGATCCCGTAGGGTACGGCGGACGATCTGGGGTGCTAATACCTTCCCAGGTCGTAACCGATTCCCGAACCCAATTTCTTTGGTTCGCATGACCTTTGTCCTTCCTTTTCTTTTCTTCGGTTTGTGCAACATTACCTTTCCCATTCTTTTGGGATAAAAATGTCTGGTTGACGACTCTATCTTCTTCCACGCCACTTTCGCGTTTGTACCAGGATGGAAATCTAGGGAGTGACACATATCAATATATGTAAGTTCATAAGTGCATAAGCATGTCAATATATGTAAGTTCAAAAGTGCATAAGCATATTAATATATGTAAGTGCCTAAAAATGCGTATAAACAACAAATATGAACTAAACTTGACTATTATATTGCACTTCAAAAATTTACAATTAATTGTTCGATTATACAAGAATTCAAAACTAATCAAAACAAGTATCATCGGATAAATCTATTGGTGACAACCCTTTGGACTTTTCTGCATTCGAATCCTTTTCAATGTCGTTCAATATCCAGAATTCATGCATTATGTCCATAAAATAATTCGGCCATGTTTTCGCATTTGTGGTTGAATGGCTCGTCCATTCGAGTGATGTAAGTGGCATGGGGCATCTCAGTTTCAAGTACACTTGAATAAAATGATTTGATCTAGAAAGTTATCAAATGAGCATGATGCGCTCATTTGGATTTTTGGGTGGTGCGATGTGGGGTGGAAAAAACGTTTCCGAAAATCCATAGCGTATCAGGTCAATGCATACCCTATCATATGCGCTTGCAATTAGATGATCCATTTCAGAGAAGGTCGTCCATTTCAACACCAATGTCAGACCACTCAAGCAAGGAACAAGATATTCATATACCACATCAAACTTTTCTTTCTTTTTGAACAACCACGTGTATGATTCTTTATTCGTCTTCAACTCTTGGATAAGTTGATGACGAAAAAGAGCATGTATATCCTCTCCTTTTTTGAGAAATGTTCTAACAGATTGATAGCCTCAATTATCATCCCCCTCAACATTGACGATATGGTCGATGTATTTGTGCATAAAAAACGACATTTCGTCGATGAATGAAACTTTTGGTGGAATCTGTGTCGGATGCGGTTTGCTTATGTGGGCTCCTTTCATGACACTTATTTTAAGGAATTGGTGAGTTGGAAAAAAAATTGTCTACGTGCTCATAATATGAGGGAGGTCGGGTAGTCAAGTTATCATTCGGTGTAGGCTTCACTTTCTTTGGATCACCTTTTGTCTTTACCGGTTGAGAAGGCGACTTCATGTCGGTTATTTACGGAAAGACAATCTTTCTCAATTTTTCTTTGATATGGAGTTTCATGTTGTCATCGGCCTTTGCAAATATCTCTTGTATCACTTCCCATTCGGCCAAAATGAAGATATTTGATTTATCTCCTTCCATGCAACCATCATCATCAAACTTTAGTCTTTTCCAATGAGGTCAAACTTCGTCAATCCTTATTGGTTCACCTAATTTCTTCTTTTTTTGCAATAACACAAGCACATGGGAGACCATATGTTTTCACAATAGTACAACCACACTTTGCGCTATCCGAACCTACATCTTCGACTCGTTTGGCCTCGTGAAAGATATAGTTCAACCCCGCCCGAGAAACGTTGCCTACCAACTGAGAATAAAGCATGTTGTCTTTAAATCCATGTTCCAATACCGTAATTCTCTGACCAAAAGTTTTTTGTATTTTATTATGTTGGTTGTTAATTATGAGATTCACTAAGTCACAATCTCGACACAAATCCCCCTTGCTAATGCCCAACCAATTTTTCAAAGTTGCATGTGTCGACTCAACTCTCTTGGTGGTTGTGTTTCCAAGGTGTCAGACGTTATCGGTCCACGCACAAACAATCTTTTCTTTTACTTGATCAAGAATGGTGCTTTCAATGTATTTCAACAAAGTCAAATACTTTTCACACACCTTTCGGAAATTAATGACGAAATCAACATATAAATCCTTTGTAGAAGAATTTATAATACGGTTATAAACATCCATTATCTTTTCAACAATCACACTAGACTTCACCAATTTTCCATCTTCAGATGCCACTTGTTTTGTCCCTACTGCGGGTTTAACCCGACTTCCCACATTCTTTGTTACGTGATACCTACAAAGTAATGCATAAGAAGAAGGGAATACCTTTGCAACAAAGTTTATCAAGGCGGTATCGCGGTCTATAACAATAGCCTTCAGCAACTCAACTTGATCTTTCAAAAGTGACTGACACACCTCTAAAGCACGAGTAAAGTTATCCTTTTTTTCGCACTCCAAAAAATCAAAACCAATGAAATATGTCTTCTCAGTTAAGGTTACACCAACCATATCAAATAACAGAAGCATGTATTTGTTGGTATTATAGGTAGAATCAAGAATGAGCACCGTCGAAAATTTGTTGAACAACTTTATTGATTCTGGATGAGTCCAAAAAATGACTCTAACCGTAACTCCATCGGTGCGAGTTCGGTACCGAGACACATAATTGTTATCATCCAACAATTTCAACAATTGTTGCATCTCTGATATGTCTTCCCTAATATCCTTGTTATTGTGGTACCGAAAGTTATAAACTTGCATAATATTTGAAATATAATTGGGTTCCTTCTGTTGGACAAGATTCAAGATCATGTCATTAATACATATCTTCTCTTCAGGTTGAATATTTTTCGGTTGGACAAGATTCAAGATCATGTCATTGATACATGTCTTCTCTTATGGCTTGAGATGACATACACTAGGATGACCTTCTAACTTTGAGCACAATTCATGGTTATGCAAACCATAAATAATTAAATCTCCACTTCTTGCTAGCCAACATGTAACCACTAATTTTAAAAGGACATTCACTTTTCTACTATATGTGTCGTCTCTTTTAAAATTTCATAGAGGAACTTGATATATCTCACTTCTTTCGCACAACAAAGTTACAAAAGCGTTTCTTCTTTTCGTACCATTATCTGATCTTCCAATAGCCACACCAAAGATTACCATATATGTGTAATTTCATACTAAAACCAAACAAAGATAAGATTGACCGGATCAGAAAAACAAATATTCCAAGATTAGTAATGCAAATTACTCATAGTCACATTAGAAAATAAATCATTATATGTTATTTTCTCCCAATTGTTGTCACATATTATATCTGTAATTGAAAATAAATAAATAAAAAGTAAAAACTATATTTTGTTGGGCTATAAGAGAAGAAACCACCAGATAATCAAGTATTTGATGATAAAAGGAGGATATAATGGTAAAGGGTCAAACCTGACCACCACGATTTATTCTTTGAGCATTGTGAAAGACATTACTCAACTCCTAGACAGAATTTAAGATCAGTAAAACAATCTGAAAAATGTATGGCTTAAATAAAATATTTGAAAGCAAAGAGGAAAACCTTAACAAACTGTTGAAGAGGAGCACTTGGATCCCTTGATGTGGTGAACATAATTTTAGGATCTTTCTCAGAAGAAAATGCATACTCATCAATAATGTGTGTTGTTGGAAGTGAACTCAATAGAGAACAAATTATTAAAATTAAAATCATAGTGAAAAACATGGAAATTCAATACAATACCAGCTGTGTTTTCATCTTCCAGATCAATTTGCCGACGAAGTGTCGCCTCCTCGTTTCTAAGCTCAGTTGGTATAGGTTTACCTTGTGCAAAACAAAACAAAAAATTCAACAAAACAAATTTGAAAAAAAAGAGTAAACAAAAGTGATGAATGAAAACCTTCAAGAGCTTGTCTGATTTTGCGCTTCTTCTCATAAAGGGCGCGCTTTTTTCCTTCTAAGCTTTTTCTATACAAATACTTTCTCCGCAAACGGATGTTTCTACGCAACATTGAAAACAACAAATGATAACAACTATAGGAGAAACAACAGATGCTTGGAGAAACAGTACACTATAGGAGAAACAACAGATGCTTGGAGAAACGTGTGTTTCTCTATGGCTTAACTAGGTTTCCCCTTCACCCGACTGCCCTAGAATACAAATATATAAAGGTTAATTTAATTATGTTTTGGATTTTTTTTATTTAGAAAATTATATAAAGATCAATCAATTATAGTCTATCAATCTTTTTTTTAATAGAAAAAATATATTGAAGAAAAGAAAATTTTACCCACACCCTTACAATTATACTTATACGAATATTCGTACATTTTATTTATAATTCAAATTTTATCCTTATTTATTTTTAATATTTTTATTTTTTATTTTTTACTATTTATGTCAGACTTCCACAAAAACAAACAAATGAGTTTCATTCCACTAAACAAAACCTTGAATATATAATTTTAATGAAACTAATTTGTTTGTACAATGGTTCTCTTATCTAAATAAATGGGAAATAAGAAAATTCATACTCTTGATTTTGAGGATGCTATCGATTTTTGAACGGTCATAGATAGGATGGAAATAGACTGGAACGAATTAGGCTTTGTCAAACCTAAGTATGGCCTACCAAAAAAATTGAAGACTAGGTCTGACCTGTAGCCTATTATATGCTTATTTTTAGGTCTGACGTTTTCTAAGACCTAGTTAGACTATTAGCCTACAAAAATCTATTATTTTATATATATATATATATATATATATATATATATATATATATATATATATATATATATATATATATATATATATAAATAAGCAATTAAAATATT
This sequence comes from Lathyrus aphaca, assembly GCA_963966055.1. Lineage (NCBI taxonomy): Eukaryota > Viridiplantae > Streptophyta > Magnoliopsida > Fabales > Fabaceae > Lathyrus > Lathyrus aphaca. The sequence continues at coordinate 568,341,764 of OZ014522.1, forward strand.
GTTTAAATAAACTAACAAACTAAAAAATTAATGAGACTAAAAATTTGTTTGCATTGACTTATTTAAACTTACCATTATCACAAGTTTTGTGATACTATTTGTTTAATATAACTTATGAAAATAAATTATAACATTGTTCATAAGGTGTTTTCATCTTATTTTCATAAGTTCTCCGAGATAACCAATTTTTATTTATGTAAAAGGTTGACTTGTCTTGAGCATGTGTAGGCATAGGTCGTAGACCCTTGTTATCAGTCTATCCTATTTCCACTCATAGTCATAAAAAAATGTTGATGTTGTTAACTACTAAGAGACAAATTTTGAGAGTTTGTTTCAATCAATAATTAAAAAAAGGCAAAATATCTTTTTTAGTCCCTTAACTTTACCTCGAGTCCATTTTCGCTTTAATTTTAAAAAGTGTCATTGTAGACCCTTATGTCTTCAAACACCGTCATTTAGGTCATTTCCGTCTAATACTCATAAATGGTGTTGATTTTTGCATGGGTGGCATGTGACGCGCTATATGCTCATACGCGTGGCATTTGATGTGGCATCAAGAAGCTACGAGGCAAGGATATTGCGCTTGTGAAAGTGGCGTGGCGAGGCGTTGCAGAAGGCAATATGACTTGGGAATTAGAGAGTGGGATGCGAGAGTCGTATCCGGAGTTGTTTGAATCAGGTAATATTTTCGAGGACGAAAATTTCTAAAGTGGGGGAGAGTTGTAACGCCCGATTTGATATTTCTCAATTTTTGTTGAGTCTTTTATTTTATTTGAGTGATAAATTGTCTTATTTGTGAAATTAACATGATAATAGGATATGTTGATATGTTAATGTGATATGTTGGTATGATATGTGATTTTACCGTTTTGTGAATTTTCGGGTAAAATTAGATTAGAGGGTATTTTAGACATTGCTAATTAATGATAAGTTAGAAATTGTGTAGAATTATTATTTTTGTGAGAAAATGATATTTGTTAGAAAATAAAAGAAAATGAGTTAAGTGTGGAAATAGTTAGTAAGAGAGAAAAATAGAAAGATAGAAAGAAAAAGATATAAGTTGTGAGAAAAGAAAGAAAAGAGGGATAAAAAGAAAAAGAGGAGAAAGAAAAGGAAGAGAAGAGAAAAGAAGAGAAAAGAGGGAAAAGTTGGAAATTCATCAAGATTGCTCATAGGAATCGAAACAATCGGGTAAGGGTGATAAACATTGTAATCTTAATCTTATATGTGATTATGTATGTATGAGAATGATTGGGTTTTTGTTTTGGTGAAGTTTAGAGAGAATGAAAAGTTAGGGTTTTGATGAAATTGTGAGAAATTGGTAGATTAGTCGGTTAGAAGTTGTTATAATCGAAGTATAAGGTTAAATGTATGTTATTGATCATGTTTATGGAAGTTTCCTTGAGTTTTGGGAGTGTTAGGGCTGACTGTTGCGCAATTGAGATTTCTGAAATCGCAACTTTCGCTCAGCGAGCAACCCTCGCTCAGCGAGCTTTCCAAAGATTTTCTCGCTCAGCGAGCCTGGAGGTTTTGAGAAGTGTTGTGTTTTAATTCATAACTTTAGTTTGGGTTATCCGTTTTAGGCGTTCTTTATATCGATTCGAAGCTAGAAACGTGTAGGAACTAATGATACTAAGATATATAATTTTTAGCCGACTTTTGCCCGACTTTTCCGATAAAACGTAAATGAGTTAATTATGGAAATGTGGGTTTGATGTGATGTTGTGGCCGATTGGAAAATGAATACATTGCTTGAATTGAATGTCAATGTATGCTAATTGAATGAAATGAGTGCATAATTATGTTGTGAATAATGTATGTATTTTCAAGAATGTTGTGTGTCATTTTGCAGGTGAAGCATAATCTATGCATTCTTGTGTTGCGAGATTCTTTGTGAATCCGTTGTAGCATCGTGTGCTCATGTGGAATGTGAACGGTGACTAGAACATGATCGTGTGCCCATGTGGGGTGTGAGCGATTGGATTGTGTGCTCGGGTGGGGTGTGAGCAATCTATAAACATTGTGTGCCCGTGTGGGGTGTGAGTGTAATACCTCAAAATTTGCCCTCATATTTACCTTAACCGGCTTCATGCTTCATGTTCATCTGCATTTCTCATTAGGTTATAGCATTCAATCATGTATTGCACTGGCTCCCGAGGCATGTGATTCAGGCCCTTTGACTTTAGGGTTTCGTATCTTATCTGTATCTATCAGGGATTGAACTTGTGGAGAATATTCACTGGTGCATCTAACCCATTATTGAGGTGTTCAATCAGATTTGCTTTGAATAAGAGTGTTGGCTATTCTTAACATCTCAATTTCTATTCCTCATCATTGAATATCTCAAGGAGAATTTGGTATTTTTGTTCATGATTTGGTTTGAGGGCATTTCACCAATTAAGATTTAGTATACTAAAGATTGATTTGGATCCATTTGATTATGGGATAGTAATTCAAGATTGTGCGGAGTTTATCATGGCATCATAGTTCTGAAAAGTGTTTTGTTTAAAAGTTCGATTTGAACTAAGGGGAAAATGCATGATATGGACATATTTGGAATGGAGCAGTTCAAGTTTATTCATAATAAACAATTCCATATATTTCATCTGTTTTTTACACCTGACTCTTAAGCCCATATTTTTTCTATGCCATAAACCATGCACATCATTTAACCATTTCTTTTCAAGCCTACATTCATAATCCATTTCATGTTAACCCAAACCGATCCAATCTAAATACCATATTCAATGTCCAATTTTCGATTTCAAACAACAACCAAATATTTTCTTTTTTTTTAAACCTTGTCAAATCCATAACAAATCCCATTTATCATTCACAATTCAAAAGCCCAAAATTATACACCATTATCTAAATTCATACCAAAATTTGTCCACAAATTCCAAAACATTGTCCTCGTGTTCTGAGTCCATTTTTTGTCAGTTATCTCATGGTTTATGTCTGTATTGTTAGGTCCATCCAATGCTAAGCCCATATAACAAATTTGAGATAAACTTTTGAGATAATAATAAATGGGAGGTGCAAGGATAAGACATCAGGTGTTGGATATGATATTGAGACCAGAAAATTGATTACAAGGAGGGTCTATGGACTTAAAGTTTATGTTTTTGTGGTTGGGTCATTATTTTCATAGGCCTAAATTCTCTTCTCTTCACAGCATTAAGGAAAAAAGGAGAAGAATAAGAAATCCATATCAAAATTCAACAAATTTAGAATTCTCACAATTCAATCACAGTTCAATCTTTACCGCATAACTCAAATAGCATAACAGACAAAAAAAAGGGGGATTTAATTACAACAGAACAGAAAAAAGGGAGATTTAATTGCAACAGATTTTTTTCAGAAAACTTCAACAAATAACAAAAAACTCCTAGCAGAATTTCTGATAACATTATTCATATTTTCATCAATATTCCAAACTCTCAAAGAAACTCTTCTCAAACAAAAAAAACTTCAATCTTCAGCTTCATCAGCCTCAACAATCTTCAACTCTCTCAATCAGATACTTTATCAACATCCTCATCGATTCCAAGGCTTCATCACTCTTCTTCATGGTTCATCATCATCATCTTCAAATTCAACCTGTAGGAAATCAAGAATCAACAACCATATTTAGCAGTGCAAATTCATCAATGTATCGGTAAAAGAACTTTGCAAGTTCAATATCTAGATCACTTCAATATCACAACCGAATTCAGCACAAGGGACTTATAGAAGATGGTTCAAGCACTTCCACGATACAGTGGACATTCAACAAACTCTTTCCAATCTTCTTCCTCAAATCATCCTCTAAAGCATTAAAAAAAAAAGAGAAAATAGAAGAGATATTAACTTATAACCAATTCAAAGCAGAAAACAAAAATAACTAACTGAATTCTAACAAATTTTCAACCGAATTCGTAACAGAATCATAACTGTCAATACCTGGAAATTTCCAGAACCATTCTCAAGCTCTCTTCTATAAATAAAGATTACCATAACTTCAAGCTTTTTTTTCTACACAGTTTTTCGATCTCTTCTTCTTCTACCATAACTTCTCCTTATTCCACACTTTCTCCATTATTCATTTCTTCTGAGCATTCTTCTTCCATAACCTCCATCAATCCAATCTCTCTCAATCTGAATTTCTTCGTATCATTCTTCAATCTTCTCACCACTCTTCTTCTCAACTTCAAATCGCAGCACCATCTTCATCTTCAATTGGCATCGATCTTCATCACCATCTGTAAATTCAATCTTCATGCTACAAGAACACCTCAACTTTCAAATCCTTCAGCAAATTTGCATCGTCATCTTCATCGACCTTCGTCGATCTTCACTATGCCATCCTTTATCTGCTTCAATCCTTCTTCATCAACGAAAACAACCACTATAATCTTCACCTGCAAAACAATCCTCAATCAAAAATTACATCACAACAACAACAGTGATACAATATTTGAGGTGACTCGCACGGATCCGAAGAGAAGAGGTTACAAAGCGAGTCGAGACGAACGAGTTGCAAGCGCATACCTGAGCGGAATTTCACGACGTGCCTCATTGTGCAAAAGACCTGAGCTTTCATCAATCTCGCAACAAAGAGGCATCTTCAACTCGAACGACTTCTCCAGGTACGATTTCATTCTTCTTGTTTACACGAATTCGTAATGGTTTACTCCTTCGATCCTTATTCGTCGTCGTGAGTTTCGATCCTTGTTCGTCGTTGTGAGTTTCGGTATCTTTTTGTTGCGGTGAGATAGGATGAGTGTTCTTTCTCCATTTTCGATTTGAGGTTTAGAAGGATGGTGGTGGCGTCGCGGAAAGTAGGATGATGGAGGAGATATTGTTTTCTTTCGGCGAGTTGTTTTTGGCCTTTAGGGTTTAGGTGTTCGAATTTGAAGGAAGAAGAAGAGAGTTGGGGTTTAGGTTAAATGGTGTTGGTGGTGGAAGAAAAGAGGAGAGGCGGAGAAGGTTGAGGAGTTGGTGGCGGCGTCGTGGATTTAAAGGTGATGAAAGTGACGGCGGGAAGATGAAGAAGGTGTGGGGATGATGAAGATGATTGTTGGCGGCGTGAGGAGAGAAGAAGAAGGGAATTAGGGTTAGTTGTGGTTCTGAATATATAACGTTTATTATTAAAATGAATCATGATTTAATTAAATTGTATTCATGTTATGAATCAACTCTTTAGTCCATCATTAATCCCCAATCAATTTCATTTAAACCACCAGCTAATTTCCCATAAAAAGCCGTTGGAAGTTGCTTTGAGATGAGGATAAAAAATTTAGAATTCCGGCCATACCGGCGGTGACACTTGTCACCGTCCGATTGGCAGTTTGTGCGGTCAATCAGGTGTGCACCGTCCACCTTAGTCCTCATGTGCTTGCATTTTTTGGATCGTTTGATGAGAATACTAATGGAGAAGACCCAATCCAACGACCCATGACGAAGTCAAAACCGTTGACTGAGCCTCACTACATACATTCTCCCATCCTGTGCAAATGGGCCTTGGTTTTGTGCTAAATACACCCCCTTTCTTAAAGCCCATTTGGAAAATAACTAATAAAAATCACTAAATTCACCCCCTCCATTATTTCTTTAGATTTTAGTTTTTGTTTTAGTTTAGTTTAGAAATAATTCATCAAAAAATAGAAATTCATCATAAAATTCTATAAAAAATCCAGTAGCTTAATAATTCCATTTTAGAAATTTGTGACAATTTTATTTTCTGAGTTTTGGTTATTTTTGGTTTAATTTCGATTTTTCTTTTAATTAGCATCTTATTGAATTTCTTTAATTGCATTTGTGTTTGTTCATTTTATATTTTCCACTTCCTGTAGGATTTTTGACCCATTCTTTTTGCTATGTTTAGAGGACTAATAAGAGAACTTAGGATATTTTTTGGTAGATTTTTAGGCCATTTTATCCACTTTTTTGGTAGCTTAATTCATGAAAAATAATAGTTAATCATTAAGTAGATTTAAGTGATTTTTAGACATAGTTACCTTCTGAATTTTTAGGATATTTTTTAGCATAATGTAATAGTCAGTTTTAGGACCCTATAGGATTAATTTCATATTTTTTCCAGGACTTTTAATATTTTTAGTGTATTAATCTTTAGGCTAGTTTTACATTTAAAATTCACCTAGTTTAGTTTAGGATATTATGCTCCATTAAGAACTAGTTTAATTAGGGTAATCTTAGGATTTAAAAATGACTTAGTATAGTTTAATTACTGATTTTTAGAATGATAATATTAGATAGTTCCCTTAGTTTTAGGACTTAGGCTTAGAATTTCTAATAAATAGACTTAGAGGAAGTGTAGGCTTGTTTTGGTTTTATATCTTAATATGCATTTATTTTAGAATTTATTCTTCATTCCATTTTAATGCTATGCCTTATTATTTGAATTTCCCACTTGTATAAGCTTCTCCATTGTTCTTAGAATCAACTTAACTTCCTTAGGAAGTAAGTTGAATTCTAGTAGTTTCTAGTTCCTTTTCCTCATTAGGTTTAGAAAACCACACAAACCATTAAGACCGCTTTTGAATAAATAAAAAATTAGGATTGAGTCTTAGTCCCTTAATTTTTGCCTTTTGCAGCTTGAGTCCTTCTTTCTCATCTCATAAAAAAAAGCAATAAAACACTTAATAGAAACCAAACGTTCTTGTATGACACGAGACTTTGTTGCGGAGTGCTTATACGCGTCCTGTTTCGGGGCGAGGTGTAAGTACTTACCGCGATGGATAGGTCTTAGTATGAGAATATTCACAAACAAATTCAAAACATTTGTCATAAAAGACAAAAACAAACAATAAACGACTATCCTGCGAGAACTTCTTTTCTCATCTCATTCACTCACAATGCGAACTTGCGACGACTTGTCTCGCATGCAAGACGGTAAACGCACTCGTACCAGACGAGCCTGCAACACCTGAGCATAGACATACGCAGTTCCAGCCATAAAAAACACAAACATAGTTCCCGCCTTAGTTAGGCGAACTACGTCGACTCTGATCCTCATTATCCCGATGAGGTACGTAGGAAGCGGGGTAGGGCCCGTTCGAGCACATTCTTTATTTTACCTACATTTGCCTCTTTCTTTTCCAGTCCATTTTCTCATTTCATTTCTCATTCCAGTTAGCAGTTCATTTGTTCAGCAGCACTTTTATTTCTCACCCTTTGAAACAAAACAAGCAAGCGTGGATCCCGTCGGGTACGACAGACGATTTGGGGTGCTAATACCTTCCCAGGTCGTAACCGACTCCCGAACCCAGATCTTTGGTTCGCAGGACCTCGTCCTTTCCTTCTTCCTTAGGTTTGTGCAACATTACCTTCCCCATTCATTCGGGATAAAAATGTCTGGCTGGCGACTCTACCTTTTCCGCGCCACTTTCGCGTTTGTACTAGGATGAAAATCCCGGGAGCGACAGCTGGCGACCCTGCTGGAGATATAAACCCAGAATCTCTGGTTTCCCTCGTAGAGTCAATCTTAGCGCTTGTTTGGTTTTTTTTCTTTGGGTGTTTATTTGTTTGTTGTTGTGTGCTTTAGTTTAGATTTATTGTTTTCATTTACAGTTTTACTTTACAGCTTTACTTTACAGCATTTATTTACTGTTTTCAGTATTTATTTTCCATGCATCATATTATACTGGGTTGTCTGGCTGTGCTGGTTTTCACTTTTTCTGCGGGATGGGAGTTACTGTGAGATAAGCCAAATACCCCGTTTGAGTTAACTATAGGATTAGCATGGACAAACATTGTACTTCCATGGTATCTCACCATGATGAGTGGCGATGTGCTCCACACCCAGATTGCGACCGTCTTGGAACTATTATGTGTGGGGATTACCCCACTTCAGGGTACAACCTTGATAGTTATGTGCATCTGGTGACCGATCTTTGAGGACCTTAATGGGAACACCCCTCTCTAGTGATGACAGTGGCAGACCACATTTGTTGGCAAACCCACTCGCATCCGAGGGTCCATTGGGAACTCGCATAGGATGGCCTGGTTCTCTCATAGGAACCCAGTTAAAGCAAACTGTTCGTATGACGGTAGTATTGTACCCTTCGGGATGAATGTACTATTGTTTCTCGATTCAGTGCTTGAAGTTGGGGACTTATGAGGGATGCTTGTTTTTCCGGACTCAGCTGAGGCCTCCCTGAGTAGTACATAATGCCAAACTGATTCCCTGATTTAGTCATGAGCCATTTCTCGGAAATGGTGAACATATTATTGCTATTCAGCTTTGAGAGTATGTGATGTTGACCAGAGTAGCACACCCGTGAGATTGGTAGGGGTTTACAGGTTTGCAGGAACCCTAAGACCTTCAACATACCCGCTTTGCCTTTAGTTCAGTTTTGTGATCTGGTTCTCTGGTTCTAGGATATGGATCCTAGGTCAGAGGGATTGTTATTGTGATATGTGGATATTGTGACCTTGCACCGACACCTGATTATATGATTGGCACATCACAGACACTTCACTGATCACATGCCTCACCTTGCATAAGCATCATAACATCATTAATCATGTGTGTTCTTTTTATTCTCAGGGTCCGCACTACTCCCAGTTCCTGGTCGTATACTTGCTTCAAAGATGGAAGATATCAGAAAGAAGAATATTTTCTACAAATTATTTGATACCAAGGTGGATTTGCTCAAGCATATGGTGTCTCTTATTACCCCGAGTCATTTGGGATTTTTCAAACAGCGATATGGTGATATTCTGGACATGGTGTTCAATCTGGATAGTTCACAAAGAAGTGCCATCCATACCTTGCTACAGTATTATGACCCTATACTCCGATGTTTCACATTTCCTGATTTCCAGCTAGGTCCATTGCTAGAAGAGTATGTTGAGATTTTGGGACTGCCTATCAAAGATCAAATTCCTTTCAATTCAGAAATGACAAGACCGACTCATGCTGACATCGCTAAAGCTCTTTATTTGAGCTCGTCAGAGATATCTGCTAATCTGGTTGCCACCAAGGCAGGAGTACTTGGTTTTCCCTTAGAGTTTCTGGTCAGAAGAGCTGAAGAACGTGCCGTGGAAAAACAGTGGGATTCAGTTTGCACCATCCTGGAATTATCTGTATATGGGATAGTTTTGTTTGCTGACATGGAGAAGTTTGTGGATATGAATGCCATTCATTTATTTGTGATGAAAAATCCTGTACCCATTCTCTTGGGAGATTTGTATTATTTAGTGTACTATAAGAATGAGAAGAGACGAGGTGGCCTGGTTAGGTGTTGTGCCCCGTTATTCTACACATGGTTTATGAGACACATCCTTATTACCGGAGTATTCACGGATCCCAAAGTAATCTGGTCGCAAAAGCCAAGTACGCTGACCGCCAAAGACATTAGATGGTTCACCTTAAGGCTGAAAGGGAGTAGCCGGGGGCATTGATTATAACCCCATACTCTTAAGAAGACAATTAGGATATGCTCTGAAGAATGTTCCCAAAGATTTGGAGCTGGATCAGACTTTCTATTTCCCTGTGAAGGACAATCTCCCATTGGTTCGGGAAGCTGCAGGTGCTTGGATATTGATTAATAGAAAGGGTATTGAACGCTTGGGCAGGAGTAATAATCAAATGTTTCCCGAATTTGAAGCTTGGGTAAGAGAGAAAGCTTGGGCCATAAGTCTTTTGAGTGTGGGAAGAACATAGTGAAATGTTCAAACTGTGGAGGCCTTGGACATGCTACTACCGAGTGTATAAGGAATGTTGTGAAGTGATTCAATTGTGGAGAAGCGGGTCACATTAGTACTAAGTGTACTAAGCCGAAGCAAGCTCAGGCGGGTGGAAAGGTGTTTGCATTAGCAGGGAAGGACACTACTAGTGCAGACCGTTTGATTAAAGGTACATGTTTTATTAATAGTACACCTTTAGTTACTATTATTGATACGTGAGCGACTCATTCGTTCATTTCTCTTGAGTGTGCTAAGCGTTTGAATTTGTTTATGTCTTCTTGGGGTGGTGAGATGGTTATTGAGACTCCTTCTTCAGGGTCGGTAACTACTTTTTTGGTGTGTGTAAGTTGTTCTTTAACCATGTATGGTAAAGATTTTGTCATGGATTTAGTTTGTTTGTCGTTGGAGGGTTTGGACGTAATCTTGGGTATGAAATGGTTGCAATTTAATCGAATTCATATAGATTGCTATCATAAGCTAGTAAGGTTTCCTTCTTTGGATGATGATGAGGAAGAGAGTTTCCTATCCACGAAAGAGTTGAAGAAACTTTTAGTGGATGAAGCTCAATTGTTTGGCTTGTTTGCATCGTTGTCAGTGGAGAGAAAAATGGATCTTTGTGGGTTTCCAGTGGTGTGTGATTTTCCATAAGTGTTTCCGGAGGATATTAAGGATGTACCGCCGGAGAGAGAAGTTGAGTTTTCTATTGATCTGGTTCCGGGTACTAGACCGATTTCGATGGCACCGTATCGTGTGTCAGCTTCAGAGTTGGTAGAATTGAAGAAGCAATTGAATGACTTGTTGGACAAGATATTTGTTAGGCCGAGTGTTTCTCCTTGGGGTGCTCTGGTATTGTTGGTAAAGAATAAGGATGGAAGTATGCGGTTATGTATTGATTATCGACAGTTGAACAAGGTGACAATTAAGAACAAGTATCCGCTTCCGAGGATCGATGATTTGATGGACCAATTGCTTGGTGCGCGTGTTTTTAGTAAGATTGATTTGAGATCAGGATATCACTAGATTTGTGTGAAAGAGGAGGATATTCAAAAGACGGCTTTTAGAACACGGTATGGTCATTACGAGTATTTTGTGATGCCATTCGGAGTTTCTAATGCGTCGGGTGTGTTTATAGAATATATGAATCGTATTTTTTATGAACAATTGGATCGTTTTGTGGTTGTTTTCATTGACGATATTTTGATTTATTCTAAGCCTCAAGAAGAACATGAAGAGCATTTAAGGATTGTGTTACAGATTTTGAAAGAGAAGCAATTGTATGCTATGTTGTCAAAGTGTGAGTTTTGATTGTCGAAGGTAAGTTTTCTTGGGCATGTTATTTCTGATGGTGGTATTAGTGTGGATCCATCCAAGATTGATGCGGTAATGAAATGGGAAGTTCCTAGATCGGTTACGGAGATTCGAAGCTTTTTAGGCTTGGCGGGTTATTATCGGAGGTTTATTAAAGGGTTTTCAAAGTTGGCAATTCCGTTAACGCAATTGACTTATAAGGGAAAGGCTTTCATTTGGGATATTCATTCTGAGGAGAGTTTCATAGAACTTAAGATAAGGTTAACAACGACTCCGATCTTGATTTTGCCAAATCCGACGGAACCATTTGTGGTGTTTTGTGATGCTTCATTGTTTGGGTTAGGTGGTGTTTTGATGCAAGATGGAAAAGTGGTGGTTTAAGCTTCAAGGAAATTGAGAGTGCGTGAAAAGAATTATCCTATGCATGATTTGGAATTAGCGGTTGTGTTGTTTGTTTTGAAAATTTGGAGGCATTATCTTTATGGTGCAAGATTTGAAGTTTTTAGTGATCACAAGAGTTTGAAATATTTATTTGATCAAAAGGAATTGAGCATGAGACAAAGGAGGTGGTTAGAGCTTTTGAAGGATTATGATTTTGGTTTGAATTACCATCCGGGTAAGACGAATGTTGTAGCCGATACTTTAAGTCGTAAGTTGTTACATATGTCCGCATTTATGATAAGAGAATGGGAACTTTTGGAGGATTTTAGAGACTTGAGTTTGGTTTGTGAGATGACACTGAGAAGTGTGAGACTTGGTATGCTACATGTTACGAATGATTTTCTTGCAACCGTGTGTGAAAAGCAAAAGTTGGATTTGAAATTTGTTGATTTGATGATGAATGAGAATGAGGATTTCAAGGTTGATAATTTTGGAGTTTTGAGATTCCGTGGTCGTATTTGTATTCCCGATGATGCAGAGTTGAAAAAGATGATATTGGAAGAGGGACACCGAAGTAATTTAAGTATTCATCCGGGAGCGAATAAGATGTATCAAGTTTTGAAGAAGATCTTTTGGTGGTCCGGATTGAAGAGAGATGTAGCTCATTTTGTATATGCGTGTTTGATTTGTCAAACGTCTAACGTGGAACATCAAAAGCCTAGTGGGTTGATGCAACCGTTAGATATTCTGGAATGGAAATGGGATAATATATCAATGGATTTTGTTATAGGATTGCCGAATACGCAAAGAGGTCATAATGCTATTTGGGTGATTGTAGATAGACTTACTAAATCTGCTCACTTTATTCCGATTGATATTAGTTATCCTTTGGAGAAGTTAGCAGAGATTTATGTTTATGTGGTTGTGAAGTTACATGGAGTTCCTAAGAGTATTGTATTGGATAGAGATCCTAGATTTACATCGAGGTTTTGGGAAAGTTTGCAAAAGGATTTGGGTTCTAAGCTAAGATTGAGTTCGGCTTACCATCCGCAAACGGATGATCAAACCGAGAGGACAATTCAATCGTTGTAGGATTTGTTGCGTGCTTGTGTGCTAGAGCAATGTGGTGTCTAGGATAGTTATTTAGCGTTGATTGAGTTCACCTACAATAACAATTTTCATTTGAGTATTGGTATGGCACCATTTAAGGCTTTGTATGGTCGGAGATGTCGCACACCTTTGTGTTGGCATGAAACCGGAGAGAGAATGTTAGGTTGACCGGAGATGGTACAACAAACGACAAAAAATTTGAAGTTTATTCGGGAGAAGATGATAACTTCTCAAAGTAGACAAAAGAGTTATCATGACAAGAGAAGGAAAGATCTTGAGTTTCAGGAAGGCGACCATGTGTTTTTGAGAGTTACACCGGTTACGGGTGTGGGTCGTGCTTTGAAGTCGAAGAAGTTGACTTCTCGTTTTATTGGGCCGTATCAGATTACTACACGAGTTGGTGATGTGGCTTACCGTGTGGCGTTGCCTCCGAACCTTTCGAATTTGCATGATGTGTTCCATGTTTCGCAACTTCGGAAGTATGTTCCGGATTCGTCACATGTTATTTCTATGGACGAGGTTGAAGTAAGAGATAACCTTACGGTGGAAGCTTTTCCGATTAAGATTTTGGACCGTGAAATCAAGAAGCTAAGAGGCAAGGATATTGCGCTTGTGAAAGTGGCGTGGGGAGGCGCTGCAGAAGGCAATATGACTTGGGAATTAGAGAGTGGGATGCAAGAGTCGTATCCAGAGTTGTTTGAATTCGATAATATTTTCGAGGACGGAAATTTCTAAAGTGGGGGAGAGTTGTAACGCCCCGATTCGATATTTCCCAATTTTTGTTGAGTCTTTTATTTTATTTGAGTGATAAATTGTATTATTTGTGAAATTGACATGATAATAGGATATGTTGATATGTTAATGTGATATGTTGGTATGATATGTGATTTTACCGTTTTGTGAATTTTCGGGTAAAATTAGATTGGAGGGTATTTTAGACATTGCTAATTAATGATAAGTTAGAAATTGTGTAGAATTATTATTTTTGTGAGAAAATGATATTTGTGAGAAAAGAGAAGAAAATGAGTTAAGTGTGGAAATAGTTAGTAAGAGAGAAAAATAGAAAGATAGAAAGAAAAAGATATAAGTTGTGAGAAAAGAAAGAAAGAGGGATAGAAAGAAAAAGAGGAGAAAGAAAAGGAAGAGAAGAGAAAAGAAGAGAAAAGAGAGAAAAGTTGGAAATTCTTCAAGATTGCTCCTAGGAATCGAAACAATCGGGTAAATGTGATAAACATTGTTATCTTAATCTTGTATGTGATTATGTATGTATGAGAATGATTGGGTTTTTGTTATGGTGAAGTTTAAAGAGAATGAAAAGTTAAGGTTTTGATGAAATTGTGAGAAATTGGTAGATTAATCGGTTAGAAGTTGTTATAATCGAAGTATAAGGTTAAATGTATGTTATTGATCATGTTTATGGAAGTTTCCTTGAGTTTTGGGAGTGGTAGGGTTGACTGCTGCGCAATTAAGATTTCTGAAATCGCAACTTTCACTCAGCGAGCAACCCTCGCTCAGAGAGCTTTCCAGAGATTTTCTCGCTCAGTGAGCGAGAAGGTCGCTCAGCGAGCCTGGAGGTTTTGAGAAGTGTTGTGTTTTAATTCATAACATTAGTTTCGGTTATCCGTTTTAGGCGTTCTTTATATCAATTTCGAAGCTAAAACGTGTAGAAACTAATGATGCTAAGATATATAATTTTTAGCCGACTTTTGCCCGACTTTTTCGATAAAACATAAATGAGTTAATTATGGAAATATGGGTTTGATGTGATGTTGTGGTCGTTTGGCAAATGAATACATTGCTTGAATTGAATGTCAATGTATGCTAATTGAATGAAATGAGTGCATAATTATGTTTTGAATAATGTATGCATTTTCAAGAATGTTGTGTGTCATTTTGTATGTGAAGAATAATGTAGGCATTTTTATGTTGTGGGATTCTTTGTGCATCCGTTGTAGCATCGTGTGCTCATGTGGAGTGTGAGCGATGACTACAACACGATCGTGTGCCCATGTGGGGTGTGAGCGATTGGATTGTGTGTCCGTGTGGGGTGTGAGCAATCCATAAACATTGTGTGCCCGTGTGGGGTGTGAGCAATGGGTGATTTGTTCACATTGATTGTGTGCCCCTGTGGGGTGTGAGCAATCAGATTGTGTGCCCGTGTGGGGTGTGAGCAATCCATAAATATTGTGTGCCCATGTGGGGTGTGAGCAATGGGTGAACATCGTATGACCGACGGGGAGTTACTTTAGGTAACGAGCGATGATTACAATATATTCCTGAGTGAACTTGATGATGATTGAGTCGGTACCGCATTGCATTTGCATAGAGTCGTGAGTCGGTCTCAATGATTTGCATTTATCATCTAAATTGTGAATTTATGAAATAAACATGAATATATATATATATATATATATATATATATATATGTGTGTGTGTGTGTGTGTGTGTGTGTGTGTGTCATACCCCAAATTTGTCCTACACGCGTCATTTTATTTTTCTGTCTAATCATATTCAAAAATCCAAAAAAATATGTTATTTCAATTTCTTTCTGTTTGAGTTTTATCAGGTCAAGTGTGTATTGTTTTAAGAGTCAGTATGTTGTGACATTTCATCCATATTCCGATTTATATCCACCTATATCAATCCATATTTTGTCTAAAGTCGTCTTTAATCCTTTTTTAGGTCATTATCTTTTCTATTTTTTAAGCCCATTTTCTACAAAAAAAAAAACGACTACAAAAAATTCAATTCCCTTTTAATTTTAAATTTTAAATACAACCATTTAGTCCATTATTTCATCCATTTTCTTTTTTATTCATTTTATATTTTTAAGTTCATTTACAAAACACAAAAAATCTTTTTCTCATATTATTATTATTTATTATTCTCCTTAGCTTTTATTATTTATTATTATTATTATTATTATCATTTTCATTATTATTTATTATTATTACTATTATTAACTTTACTATTATTATTATTATTATTACTTACTTTATCATTATTAGTATATTATTATCTTTATTTTTCTGAAGCACAACACTGCTGCCACCAATTAGACCAGCAATTTGTCATGTAGTATATACAAAAGAATTTTCACCCAATATTCCAACAATCTCATACAGCCACCAAAATTTGTACACCATCAACGAAATTCATTCCACAACCTCACATTCCCTTGCCAACGTTTTCACCCACGTATACAACTTCAGCTTTCCCTCAACATAAAAAACTCCCGTACTCCTCCACTCACTCACACCCACTTTTTCCACAATTCCACTACCTCACAGCATAACAAACTCACAGCCTGTCAACAATTTCTACCAAAAAGATTCTTTTTATTCTTATCCAAATCCATCCCAAATGCCTCTATAAATAAACTATCATTCACACACCTGATAAAGCTTAGAAAGCATAAAGAAATTCTGCATAAAATCAACAAATTCCAAGCTTCAGAAAAAAAAACCAGAAAAATATCCCATTCTCATAACACAGAACCAACGTTCCTTCCATCTCAGAACCATACGAAACACAACCCTTCATCAAATCCCTGAACAAAAGCCAAATCCAAAAAAAAAAAACAGAAAAAAGAAATGAGATGAGATTTGAATATGAATCGCAGAAACAAAATCATCTGAACAAAAATCCAAAACCACCGAAATAATCGAGTGAGACTCTTGATACGAAACTGAACAAATCTCACGTCGTGACCATCACCACCTTTCCACCGTTTCAAACCATCACTGCTTCAAACCACCATCAACTCACCTCACAAACGCACAAACCGAAAACACCGCCATTATCACAAAACCAAACGAACACTACCACTGCGAACGCTTGAAACCGCGAAACCAGTTGCCGCTACCACAACAACAAAACCCGGCCACATCTCAACTCAGCCGTAGACCAAGCCGCCGGCCACCCCTGAGCCGAAAACACCATCTCGCCGAAACCCTCTTCATCTCGCCTCCGCCGAAATCAAAACAGTGCATCCACCAGATACACCTTCCGCTGACCAACTCTCCTCACCGAACCACAAAACACCATAAACAAAAAAAGCAACACATAACTCAAACCCTCACCGAACCGGAATCCCACCATTCACCACCGTCAAATCGCGCCGGAAAACCGCAGGAGCCGCCGCGAGAACAGCCGAAACCATAAGCCATCAAAGCTTGAGCCGCCGGCGATTCCAAACGAAACCGAACAGATGCCGCGCGAACGTGGAAGGGAGAGACAGACCCGTGAAGAAAAGTGACGCGATTTGAGAGGAAGACTGGCGGAACCGACGCGGACAGATCGTGAGGGAGAAGTCGGAATCGCATGAGAGAGAGCCGGAGTACGCAGCCGGCAGTTCTTCTTGAGGGTGGGTCGTATTTTGCTTTCTTTCTTTCTGAAATAGTTGTTGTTGGTTTTCCATTTTCTTTATTGCTGTGGTTTTGATTTGGTTTTCACCTATTTATTTTCCTTTTGTTTATAAAAACCTTTACTTTTTCTTTGCTCATTTTTGATGGTGGACTTGGGCTCAGTTCTTATGTCCATGGTCATTTAAGCATGTCCATTATCACGGCGACATCATCCCTTTTCTTTTAATGTTATATATTTTTTTTTTACTCATTTATCATTTTATAAAGAACATGTTATGATGAATGTTAGTATGGGAACCACGGGCATTTTCACTATACAAATACTTGCGCAGCCCTCCCCTTTTTTCTGTCTTGTTTTTTATTTTTCATCATTTTTCTCCTTCCATTTATTTAATAGTTAGAAGCTAGTTTTTATTTTATAATATATCACTTTATTTCAATTTTTTATTTATTTACTATTTAGTAGCTTTTTTTTATTATTTAGAAAGAATATGTATATATATTAAAATTATATATGTTTCTTTTTTTTTATTATTTATTATTATTATTATTATTTTGCTTAGGGCCAATGATATACTAAACGGCCAATTTATCGCCCGATTCTAATCGGTGATTTTTGGTCAATATGAGGCCCCCTTTGTAATTATTTTTATTATTATTTCGACAAAACAAACATGTAAATCAATTTAATTTATTTTATTATTTTTATCATTATTTAATTTATTTAATTTATTCAATTTAATTTAATTCTAGCAAATTCAATTTATTTATTCATTTATTTTCGCATTTAAAAAAAATCACGTTTCGACTCCTTATAGAATGGTTCCCATTTTGAACCGATTCTAAGGCAGTTCACGAACAAAATTTCGTCGCGTCCCGAAAAGGTCCAACGCCTTCGAATAGTTGCGCTCGATTAAAAGGTCCAACGCCTTCAAATAGTTGTGTCCCAATTAACAGGCCGAACGCCTTCGAATAGTTCAAACACACTGCACACACGCTTCCTCTTGGGCAAAATAAAATGATACCCTTTATTTCTCGCAATCCCCTGTATTTATTTTGTATCCCTCTCCCCTTAGTTTGTACGCACTTTTATTTCTCGCATTTTATTCTGAATCCTTGGTCCAACGCCAAGCGATCTCACTTGCACACTTGCACTTTATTATTCAGTTATTCGTTTCGTTTAGGATCCATCTTACCTTGCGAGCCGAGCGCTTCGTGCCTCGCTAACAAAACCACAAAAATAACCTCCAATTGCATTTACCCTTTAACCTCAAAAAAACCAAAATGTTTCGATTAGATCCAAACCCTTGATCCAACGTCAAGCGGTCTTAGGAAATAAAATATTCTAATAATACGAGAAGATCTGTACGCCACGAGCCTTAAGCGGTAGAAAGGGGGATAACGAGCTCTCGTTACTCGCTCCGATTATTTCGACGCAGGACACTCGTCTTGTTGGGCGAGATAAACTATCCATAGTCTTTAGTACATTTCAACTCCTAAACCCTTTCATCGACGAAAGGTAATAAAATCAACAACCATTACCCTTAGTAGGCCGAACTACGAGGCTCTGACTTTCCCATTGCATACGGGAGTACGTAGGCACGAGGATCTCAATCCTTGCCGAGCACCTAGGTTCAATCTAACTTATAATTCAACTCATTTCCCTCTAGCAAGAAATTCGTTTAAGCATAGACATCCTTTCACGCGCGTTAACTTAGATGGTTCCCATCGAGTACGATGGATGTAGGGGGTGCTAATACCTTCCCCCTGCATAACCGACTCCCGAACCCGGACAATGGTTCCGTTGACCTTTGTCCTCATCCTTTTCCTCCCGGGTTGTATCTATATCTTCCCTTTCCCTCCTCGGGAATAAATAGAATTAGGTGGCGACTCTTCAGTCCGTCCGGCGCGCGGCTCCGTTCTTTTCGGATCGCGTGAGGTCGTATTTTTCGGGGTACGACAGCTAGCGACTCTGCTGGGGACTGGTTCACCCCTATGCGAGTCAAGCCTAGTCTAGGTTCCCGCGTTTGTTTGGTTGTTTGCTTTTATGCCTTGCTTGTTTATTTTTATCGCCTTCTTTATCGCATTCCATATTATATATCTTGTGGCTCCTTGGTACTATAATTTGGATCGATACTTTGCAAAAGAAACTTGAGGGAAAAGCTCTATACCCGGGCTTTCGAGTACAAACTTAAGTTAGCGAGGTTGTGTAGTATGGGCTCCCGAGAGAACCTCTCTCGTGGGTTGTCGATACGAAAACCTCACTCGGAGTAGATTTTAATGGAAATACTGACAACCGTCAAGCTTTTGGCGTGTGTGCTCAGTTGTTTTCATTAAAGTCGTCGACTCTGAGGACCTTTAGAACCTTTTGGTTAAAACATCGGTTGATGGTTGCGTAGTATGGGGCACCAGGGTTCGCCCTCGCGTGGCTCGATACGAAAACCTCACTTGGAATAGACTTACTCAATGGAGTTGATTGACTGTCAAGAATGTATGAAATTGACACGTGCATCAAACAGTTGAGAAAGTTCCATAACTCCAGGACTTTGTTTTAAACCTTGTGTCGATGATCACGTAGTATGGACTCCCGAGAAAATTTTCTCTCGTGGGTTGTCGATACGAAGATCTCACCCAAAATAGATTCATGTGGTGGAGTCAATCAACCGTCATGCTTATGGCGCGTGTGATGAACAGCCATATGAATTGATAACTTTGGTATCCCTAAACCTTAGAGTCTACCCAGTGAGTTCCTGATCAGAGTATCCTCCAGCTGTACCTTGGACTCATGAGACCTTGATCTTGTGATCCTGGATTCTGACATTGCATATCATTACATTTGCATCATTTATTCATCTTGCATTTCATTCCAAAAGTCGTAAACTCATTTCATGTTCCTCCATCTTCAGTAAATCAAGTTGGTTTCCCGACGCCCGTATCGTGCTAGACGACCGTATTTAACTCGAGCAAATACTAGAAGACTGATGGACGTGATTCAGGAAGAACAAGCTGCCATGAGGGAAGAGATTGACTCGGTCAAGGGCAAGATTGACCAGATTTATGAGACTTTGCAATCTTTGGCAAGGATGGAAGAACGTCGCGAAGCTGCTGCCGCAATGAACAATGCTCAAGTGCAAGGATCTACCTCACGAGCAATGCCTTCAGTTCCCGTTCCAAATCCTTTGGTTTATGGTTTGCCTCCAGGCTTCACTCCTGCTGTTGAAGAGGTCACTTCCCAACCGATACATGCTTCTGGTGTTACTGTTGGTGCTATTCCTCAAGCTCAACCTATTCTAACTCAAGTCCAGTTTCCTCAAACTGAAGAGAATCATCAAGTTGAGTATGAGATGCATACTGTTGTTCCAATCACCAATCCTCATGCTGTTCAAGAGTCTGAAGCTATGAAGATGTGTCGCGGGTTGGCTGAAAAACTCCGAATCATGGAAGGACACAACTCAACCTCTCTGAGTGCCTCAGACATGTGCTTAGTTCCAGATGTTGCGATCCCTGCTAAGTTCAAACTTCCAGAATTCGAGAAATACAAAGGCCTCAGCTGTCCTGAGCTTCATTTGAGTATGTACTGCAGGAAAATGGCCGCTCATGCCAAAGATGACAAGCTCATGATCCATTGCTTCCAAGACAGCCTGTCTGGAGCATCTCTAGAATGGTACATGCAGCTCGAACGCAACAATGTTCGTACTTGGCTTGATCTATCCGATGCATTCAAAAAGCAGTACAAGTACAACACTGACTTAGCTCCTAACCGTACTCAACTTCAAAGTATGTCTCAAAAGGAAAGCGAATCCTTTAAGGAGTACGCCCAACGATGGAGAGAGCTAGCCGTCAGAGTGCATCCTCCATTGGTTGACCGTGAATTGATCGATATCTTCATGGGTACCCTACAGGGGCAATACTACGAGAAGCTGATCAGCAACATATCTTCTGGATTTTCTGACATGGTAATGGTCGGAGAAAGAATCGAAGAAGGTTTGAAAAGCGGAAAGATCCAAGGAGGCTCTAGCAGCCAGAACAATGCCAAGAAACCTTTCAACGGATACAAAAAGGGCGAAACAAACGCCGTTTCTGCTGCAAGTGGGAATTTTCAACAGAGTGCACCTGCTCCAGTTCCCTATTACCAGTATCCGTATGTTGCTGCTGCACAATATGCTCCTATGCCATATCAGCCAGCTCCTCCAATGCCTTATCAGCAGGCCCTTCAAGCTTTACTTCCGCCTCAGATGATTCACCAACCACGTCCTATGGTTGCAGCTGCGCAGTATGCGCCCAATCCATACCAGCAAAAGGCTTATCAACCACGGCCTGGTCAACAACAACAATGCGCTCCTCAACAGCGTCCACCATATCAGCAAAGAGGATATTATAGGCACATTGATCCCCTGCCTATGACGTATACCGAAATTTTTAAGGGGCTAATGGCAAAAGGAACTCTTGTGTTGAGAGATATGCCACCTCAGACTGGTAATGCCCGGAACTATGATACCAATGCTCGCTGTGAGTATCACAAAGGCGCTCCAGGTCACACCATCGAGAATTGCTATGCC
Organism: Lathyrus aphaca; assembly: GCA_963966055.1. Classification (NCBI taxonomy): domain Eukaryota; kingdom Viridiplantae; phylum Streptophyta; class Magnoliopsida; order Fabales; family Fabaceae; genus Lathyrus; species Lathyrus aphaca. The sequence continues at coordinate 568,363,182 of OZ014522.1, forward strand.
TTCAAACACTTGATTCAGGATATGATCAACTCTAAGGACCTCACTCTCACTCTGAGAAATCCAAATGTCCAGAACGATCCAATGCCGTCACACGGTGCCAACAAGTAAAGACATTTGAAGGGGTTGAAGAAGACCAAAGCTGAGTAGTCTCCAACTTTGAAGCTTTCAATCAAGAGAAGTTCAATTCCTCAAATCAAGGCAGCCATCGCCATTTATCATTTCCGCATTCCTGTTATTTTGTACTGTTTGTTTAAGTACTATTTGCTCTGAACATTATTATCGTTTGTACTTGGTTATGTTAATGTTATGTTTATGCATGTTTTGAATCAATTTATTCGCATTCGCTCATTATTTATCATTTATCACAAAGTCACAAAAATATTTCCCTCACTTCACTTTAGCAAATATTTGAGGGAGGATGATGAAAACAAAATACCCATAACTGTTGCGGTATGCTTTCGGATAAAACCTCGTCAATGATGTACAAGCATTCTTTCAAATCCCCAAACACTGGAGATATAAGGAGTTAATCCCTATTCAACCACTTCGAGCCTAGAAGTAGGAGTTTCTTTCGGATACAAACCCTTACATTTAACCCGGGGCAGGGTAGTTGTTCAGTTAACCTGATTATACTTTCAAATTGCAAGATGAGACATCCCGTCGGAGGACCATCAACAAATGACTTGGCAGTCACAGCATTCAAACAAAAAAAAAATATAAAAGAAAAACCACTAAGTTGAGCACCCGAAGGGAGACTTAGTCGACAAAAAAAAAACAAGTCAAAAGAGGAACCCAAATCCTCAGCAAAAACAAAAAAATATCAGTGACCACCAAATCAAGAATCAAATGGTCACCAGCAAAAAGATGACTGCCACTTCCAAGCGAACATCGAAGCTTCATCTTCACTCTTGCAAAATCGAAAACAAATGCATATGTAGAGTTAACTGAACATAGGACTGGAGAATATCAAGAAGAGGGATGGGTACAAAAATTTGAGCCTTATATCCTTTGTTTCTTGAACCATTAACCAAACCACATTATAACCCTCGAAAGTCCTAATTGAGGCAGGGTTTATTCTGAAAGCATGCTACCAACAAGGTTGCGTAAATTGACTCCTATATATTTGCTAATCTTCATTCTCGTTTGCACATTATTCTTGCTGCATCTTTTCACACACTTTCTAAATCAACACCTCGTCTGGGCTAACGGTCCATTCGTCACACTATCACAATCATTCAAATAAATTGAGTTTTTCAAAACTTACATGAACTTTACATTAACACTGCCATTTGTGTATGAACAATTTAATTGCAATTTAGTACTTGACATCAGTACAATCCCAACAAGGGGAAATCAAAAGAGAAGCTTGGACTTCATCGCCAACATGAATCAAGACTACCTCAGCAGTCCAATCAGGGACAAATCATCTTCAACAGCCCAATCAGGGGCAATTTATTTCAAAATGAGCTCAATCAGGGGCAAGATCACCTTCAAAAGCTCAATCAGGGGCAGGTCATGTCATGGTCACTGTCGAAGCTTACCCGATTTATTTCAAATACCTTACAGGCAGGGGCAAGCAAATAAGGAGCAAATCTTCCTATCTCTTTTCCCCAGCTGAACATACAGTCCTTGCTAAATGTTGGCAATCATTCAAAGCAAATCAGTTCTCATGCGTCAATTAAGTCGTTTCGCTCACCAGCAGATAACCAAACCTGGAGCTATCAGATCCATCTTATGATCATACATCGTTGAAGATCGAGTGTCGGGGAATCAATCCCTCCACCCACCCAAAGTCCAATCATTATTGGCAACTACCAGACCAAAAGTCCACCAAGCTGGCACATTTCTTTTTCAATCGCTCATATGCATCATTATGCATCATCAATGTCATAAGCAACATTTTCATCAATCGTTTACAACATATGCATCATATGCATGCCTAAATAAATCAACTTTTTATTTTCCCCAGCAGTGTTAATTTACATCTCAGTGCATAAGCATTTGCATCGTATCTCCACCTTTATGGAATACCATTTCAAAACGATCACGCATACGTGCATAACTCAGGATCCAGGATCAATACAAGTTTCCGGTCCTTTCCCCAGCGGAGGATCATGTCAATCAAGGATTCCAGGCATCCTCTTGGCGGATTCAATAGCCGTGTTTAAATTCCAGTCCATTTGCCTTATCATCCTGTGGTGATAAGTGATTTTATTTCCGTTTATTGCCTTATCATCCTCTGTTGATAAGTGATTTTATTTTTTTGTCTATTGCCTTATCATCCTCTGTTGATAAGTGAGTTTATTTTTCAGTCTATTGCCTTATCATCCTCTGTTGATAAGTGAGTTTATTTTTCAGTTTATTGCCTTATCTTCCTCTGTTGATAAGTGAGTTTATTTTTCTGTTTATTGCCTTATCTTCCTCTGTTGATAAGTGAGTTTATTTTTCTGTCTATTGCCTTATCTTCCTCTGTTGATAAGTGAGTTTATTGCCTTATCATCCTCTGTTGATAAGTGATTTTATTTTTCTGTCTATTGCCTTATCATCCTCTGTTGATAAGTGAGTTTATTTTTCAGTTTATTGCCTTATCTTCCTCTGTTGATAAGTGAGTTTATTTTTCTGTTTATTGCCTTATCTTCCTCTGTTGATAAGTGAGTTTATTTTTCTGTCTATTGCCTTATCATCCTCTGTTGATAAGTGAGTTTATTTTTCAGTTTATTGCCTTATCTTCCTCTGTTGATAAGTGAGTTTATTTTTCTGTTTATTGCCTTATCATCCTCTATTGATAAGTGATTTTATTTTTCTGTCTATTGCCTTATCATCCTCTGTTGATAAGTGAGTTTATTTTTCAGTTTATTGCCTTATCTTCCTCTGTTGATAAGTGAGTTTATTTTTCTGTTTATTGCCTTATCTTCCTCTGTTGATAAGTGAGTTTATCTTTCTGTCTATTGCCTTATCTTCCTCTGTTGATAAGTGAGTTTATTTTTCAGTTTATTGCCTTATCTTCCTCTGTTGATAAGAGAGTTTATTTTTCTGTTTATTGCCTTATCTTCCTCTGTTGATAAGTGAGTTTATTTTTCTGTCTATTGCCTTATCTTCCTCTGTTGATAAGTGAGTTTATTTTTAAGTTTATTGCCTTATCTTCCTCTGTTGATAAGTGAGTTTATTTTTCTGTTTATTGCCTTATCTTCCTCTGTTGATAAGTGAGTTTATTTTTCTGTCTATTGCCTTATCTTCCTCTGTTGATAAGTGAGTTTATTGCCTTATCATCCTCTGTTGATAAGTGATTTTATTTTTCTGTCTATTGCCTTATCATTCTCTGTTGATAAGTGAGTTTATTTTTCAGTTTATTGCCTTATCTTCCTCTGTTGATAAGTGAGTTTTTTTTTCTGTGTATTGCCTTATCTTCCTCTGTTGATAAGTGAGTTTATTTTTCTGTCTATTGCCTTATCATCCTCTGTTGATAAGTGAGTTTATTTTTCAGTTTATTGCCTTATCTTCCTCTGTTGATAAGTGAGTTTATTTTTCTGTTTATTGCCTTATCATCCTCTGTTGATAAGTGATTTTATTTTTCTGTCTATTGCCTTATCATCCTCTGTTGATAAGTGAGTTTATTTTTCAGTTTATTGCCTTATCTTCCTCTGTTGATAAGTGAGTTTATTTTTCTGTTTATTGCCTTATCTTCCTCTGTTGATAAGTGAGTTTATTTTTCTGTCTATTGCCTTATCTTCCTCTGTTGATAAGTGAGTTTATTTTTCAGTTTATTGCCTTATCTTCCTCTGTTGATAAGAGAGTTTATTTTTCTGTTTATTGCCTTATCTTCCTCTGTTGATAAGTGAGTTTATTTTTCTGTCTATTGCCTTATCTTCTTCTGTTGATAAGTGAGTTTATTTTTCTGTCTATTGCCTTATCTTCCTCTGTTGATAAGTGAGTTTATTTTTCTGTCTATTGCCTTATCTTCCTCTGTTAATAAGTGAGTTTATTTTTCTGTCTATTACCTTATCTTCCTTTGTTGATAAGTGATTTTATTTTTCAGTTATTTGCCTTATCATCCTCTGGTGATAAGTGATTTATTTTGTCAATAATTTCTTTATGTGTCGCTCATCCTTTCTAATTTATTTCATTTATTTTTTCGCAATTTCTTTCTTTGTCGGACAAATTTGGAGTCTGTTAATATCTAATTATCTTATACCTTGAAAGACTGAACGCGAGCCGTTTCATCTTACTCGGTCTAAGCCAATTCGATAGGGGCATCTGTCATACCCCAAATTTGTCATACCCGCGTCATTTTATTTTTCTGTCTAATCATATTCAAAAATCCAAAAAAATATGTTATTTCAATTTCTTTCTGTTTGAGTTTTATCAGGTCAAGTGTGTATTGTTTTAAGAGTCAGTATGTTGTGACATTTCATCCATATTCCGATTTATATCCACCTATATCAATCCATATTTTGTCTAAAGTCGTCTTTAATCCTTTTTTAGGTCATTATCTTTTCTATTTTTTAAGCCCATTTTCTACAAAAAAAAAACGACTACAAAAAATTCAATTCCCTTTTAATTTTAAATTTTAAATACAACCATTTAGTTCATTATTTCATCCATTTTCTTTTTTATTCATTTTATATTTTTAAGTTCATTTACAAAACACAAAAAATCTTTTTCTCATATTATTATTATTTATTATTCTCCTTAGCTTTTATTATTTATTATTATTATTATTATTATTATCATTTTCATTATTATTTATTATTATTGTTATTAACTTTACTACTATTATTATTATTATTACTTACTTTATCATTATTAGTATATTATTATCTTTATTTTTCTGAAGCACAACACTGCTGCCACCAATTAGACCAGTAATTTGTCATGTAGTATATACAAGAGAATTTTCACCCAATATTCCAACAATCTCATACAGCCACCAAAATTTGTACACCATCAACGAAATTCATTCCACAACCTCACATTCCCTTGCCAACGTTTTCACCCACGTATACAACTTTAGCTTTCCCTCAACATAAAAAACTCCCGTACTCCTCCACTCACTCACACCCACTTTTTCCACAATTCCACTACCTCACAGCATAACAAACTCACAACCTGTCAACAATTTCTACCAAAAAGATTCTTTTTATTCTTATCCAAATCCATCCCAAATGCCTCTATAAATAAACTATCATTCACACACCTGATAAAGCTTAGAAAGCATAAAGAAATTCTGCATAAAATCAACAAATTCCAAGCTTCAGAAAAAAAAACCAGAAAAATATCCCATTCTCATAACACAGAACCAACGTTCCTTCCATCTCAGAACCATACGAAACACAACCCTTCATCAAATCCCTGAACAAAAGCCAAATCCAAAAAAAAACAGAAAAAAGAAATGAGATGAGATTTGAATATGAATCGCAGAAACAAAATCATCTGAACAAAAATCCAAAACCACCGAAATAATCGAGTGAGACTCTTGATACGAAACTGAACAAATCTCACGTTGTGACCATCACCACCTTTCCACCGTTTCAAACCATCACTGCTTCAAACCACCATCAACTCACCTCACAAACGCACAAACCGAAAACACCGCCATTATCACAAAACCAAACGAACACTACCACTGCGAACGCTTGAAACCGCGAAACCAGTTGCCGCTACCACAACAACAAAACCCGGCCACATCTCAACTCAGCCGTAGACCAAGCCGCCGGCCACCCCTGAGCCGAAAACACCATCTCGCCGAAACCCTCTTCATCTCGCCTCCGCCGAAATCAAAACAGAGCATCCACCAGATACACCTTCCGCTGACCAACTCTCCTCACCGAACCACAAAACACCATAAACAAAAAAAGCAACACATAACTCAAACCCTCACCGAACCGGAATCCCACCATTCACCACCGTCAAATCGCGCCGAAAAACCGCAGGAGCCGCCGCGAGAACAGCCGAAACCATAAGCCATCAAAGCTTGAGCCGCCGGCGATTCCAAACGAAACCGAACAGACGCCGCGCGAACGTGGAAGGGAGAGACAGACCCATGAAGAAAAGTGACGCGATTTGAGAGGAAGACTGGCGGAACCGACGCGGACAGATCGTGAGGGAGAAGTCAGAATCGCATGAGAGAGAGCCGGAGTACGCAGCCGGCAGTTCTTCTTGAGGGTGGGTCGTATTTTGCTTTCTTTCTTTCTGAAATAGTTGTTGTTGGTTTTCCATTTTCTTTATTGTTGTGGTTTTGATTTGGTTTTCACCTATTTATTTTCCTTTTGTTTATAAAAACCTTTACTTTTTCTTTTCTCATTTTTGATGGTGGACTTGGGCTCAGTTCTTATGTCCATGGTCATTTAAGCATGTCCATTATCACGGCGACATCATCCCTTTTCTTTTAATGTTATATATATATATATTTTTACTCATTTATCATTTTATAAAGAACATGTTATGATGAATGTTAGTATGGGAACCACGGGCATTTTCACTAAACAAATACTTGCGCAGCCCTCCCCTTTTTTCTGTCTTGTTTTTTATTTTTCATCATTTTTCTCCTTCCATTTATTTAATAGTTAGAAGCTAGTTTTTATTTTATAATATATCACTTTATTTCAATTTTTTATTTATTTACTATTTAGTAGCTTTTTTTATTATTTAGAAAGAATATGTATATATATTAAAATTATATATGTTTCTTTTTTTTTAATTATTTATTATTATTATTATTATTTTGCTTAGGGCCAATGATATACTAAACGGTCAATTTATCGCCCGATTCTAATCGGTGATTTTTGGTCAATATGAGGCCCCCTTTGTAATTATTTTTATTATTATTTCGACAAAACAAACATGTAAATCAATTTAATTTATTTTATTATTTTTATCATTATTTAATTTATTTAATTTATTCAATTTAATTTAATTCTAGCAAATTCAATTTATTTATTCATTTATTTTCGCATTTAAAAAAAATCACGTTTCGACTCCTTATAGAATGGTTCCCATTTTGAACCGATTCTAAGGCAGTTCACGAACAAAATTTCGCCGCGTCCCGAAAAGGTCCAACGACTTCGAATAGTTGCGCTCGATTAAAAGGTCCAACGCCTTCAAATAGTTGTGTCCCGATTAACAGGCCGAACGCCTTCGAATAGTTCAAACACACTGCACACACGTTTCCTCTTGGGCAAAATACAATGATACCCTTTATTTCTCGCAATCCCCTGTATTTATTTTGTATCCCTCTCCCCTTAGTTTGTACGCACTTTTATTTCTCGCATTTTATTCTGAATCCTTGGTCCAACGCCAAGCGATCTCACTTGCACACTTGCACTTTATTATTCAGTTATTCGTTTCGTTTAGGATCCATCTTACCTTGCGAGCCGAGCGCTTCGTGTCTCGCTAACAAAACCACAAAAATAACCTCCAATTGCATTTACCCTTTAACCTCAAAAAAACTAAAATGTTTCGATTAGATCCAAACCCTTGATCCAACGTCAAGCGGTCTTAGGAAATAAAACATTCTAATAATACGAGAAGATCTGCACGTCACGAGCCTTAAGCGGTAGAAAGGGGGATAACGAGCTCTCGTTACTCGCTCCGATTATTTCGACGCAGGACACTCGTCTTGTTGGGCGAGATAAACTATCCATAGTCTTTAGTACATTTCAACTCCTAAACCCTTTCATCGACGAAAGGTAATAAAATCAACAACCATTACCCTTAGTAGCCCGAACTACGAGGCTCTGACTTTCCCATTGCACACGGGAGTACGTAGGCACGAGGATCTCAATCCTTGCCGAGCACCTAGGTTCAATCTAACTTATAATTCAACTCATTTCCCTCTAGCAAGCAATTAGTTTAAGCATAGACATCCTTTCACGCGCGTTAACTTAGATGGTTCCCATCGAGTACGATGGATGTAGGGGGTGCTAATACCTTCCCCCTGCATAACCGACTCCCGAACCCGGACAATGGTTCCGTTGACCTTTGTCCTCATCCTTTTCCTCCCGGGTTGTATCTATATCTTCCCTTTCCCTCCTCGGGAATAAATAGAATTAGGTGGCGACTCTTCGGTCCGTCCGGCGCGCGGCTCCGTTCTTTTCGGATCGCGTGAGGTCGTATTTTTCGGGGTACGACGGCGTGTGTGTGTGTGTGTGTGTTTATATACATTATAGTGTATATGCAGGGGCGGATCTAGACATTATATAATGGTGTGGCTAAACATGAAAGAAACTATAAATTAAATTATACTGAAAATAACAAATAATATTGTTTAATGCAATATATTTACAATAAAAATCATATATAATATAATTCTTGAAATTGAGCTCAAATAAAATCATTGTTAATTATTTTAAGAATATATCTTTCTATAAAGTTACAAGATAGTCTTTTAACCATTGATTATATATATATATATATATATATATATATATATATATATATATATATATATATATATATATATATATATATATATATATATATATATATATATATATGCGCAAATATGTGAATATAATTTATGGATAATAATTACATGATGATCATAGTGATGTTGGCCTTTGTACCAAAAAGAAAACCTCTTTAATCATATAAGTCAAAGTTAATGCAATTTTGTTTTGTTCAAAAATTAGGAGGTAGTCTATGCAATTTTTTATTTATAAATTGAAAATTTGTGAATTTTATAATATTAATATGCAATTATTACTTATTTACTTTTCAATTCAAATGTTGCAACTGATACAAAATTGTGAGAATAATTTATTGATTATTATAGCATATTTGATGTGATATATGATGTGATATATGTGTTATTAAGAGAGTAATTGTCTTATGAAAAAGATGAATATTACCCTATTCAATTTTTCTAGGTAATTTTATCACCTTGGTATAGAATATATACATGTTGCAGCTAACTGATTTTATTACTAAGAGGTGGTATATAAAAGCAAATATTCCGGTGTGACTTTGGCCACACCATGCCTCCACATAAATCCGTCCATGTGTATATGTGTGAATAAACATGAATGAGTATATGTTTACGTGAATTGTGCACAATGAATGTGTTAATGTGAATATATATATATATATATATATATATATATATATATATATATATATATATATATATATATATATATATATATATATATATATATATATATATATATATATATATATATATATATATATATATATATATATATATATATATATATATATATATATATATATATATATACATATGGGTGATGAGAAATGATTTGTGGTGAGAACATGTTTTATGTGTATTTTATATGTTGAGATATATAATTATATGCAATGTTATTATGATAATGTTTCTCACCCTTCTGCTGTTTTATGATGCTCTACGAGGCATTGCAGAGTAGGTTGCTGGAGGTCTTTTTGATGAAGCGTGTCTTCATTTCTTTTGGTCGGTCGGCTCTGATATGTAGCACCGGGTAACTAGGGTCGGCTTGATGCCTTTGTGATACATTTTGTACATGTATTTTGGTGATGAATATTTTATATAAACATGAATTATTTGGTGAATCAAACTTGTTGATATATTTATATAAGTATATAAGTTTGGTGTTGTTGTTGTTAGTTTCCGCTGTTATTTGAATTTTTTGAATACGGGTGTAAGGATGAAATCCTTCTATTACAAGTTACCATGTTTGTTGCATATCTTTAATGAGCAGGTGTTGTATCTTTTAATTTCACTATTGATGTGATATGCCTCTTTTATACCATGTTTCAAATATACTCTGATGAAATTTTGATTATGTGCCTAAGTGATTTAATTGTTTATTTGGGGGTATAGAAAAGGGGTGTTACACACAGACGCACGAAATATTAAAACATAATTTTTTAATCATGCTAGAAAACAGTAAATCTAACAAGAAAATGGTAAAATGAAAGCGGTAAAGTTCCTCCCCCACACTTAAACCAAACATTGTCCTCAATGTTTTGATAAAATATGGAAAAAGGAATTATATAACATGTATGAATTCATTGTATGCTACCACAACCAAATTTGTGCTGATTCTTCCATTGTTGTCCCCGTCTTCATTGTTCACTTCTACTTCAGCGTCTTTTACTACGAGTTATTTGAATTTGCTGAAACTCCACTTTACTGAAGTCGCTCATCATACTACCTGTTTCTGAAGGAAGTACTCGCAAAAATGTTAGAAAAATACAGTACGATGTGTGCAGGTGGAACCAGACCCTGCAAAAGGACAAGAAGGAGGTTAGTTATGAACGAGAGAGATATTCCCTCTCATATCTTACTCATCATCGGTGTCATCACCAGCAATGACATTCGTTGGAATGTTTGTGGGCACCAACTCATCTTAAGGGATTGTCATTTAGAGATCGTTCGCCTAAATGTAGTTGAGACGTAACAAGCGATACAATTCTTTATTTTCTGCAAACACAAATAATAAAGGTAAAACATTAAATTAAAATTTTATGGGTTGCCTCGCATGCAACACTTTGTTTAACGTTGATAGCTCGACAGCTAGAAGTATTAATCTTCAATTTCCATGGACATTTATCAAGTCATCTCACATATCCCTCCCCTTTTCTTTTCTTCCATCTGTGGGGTGGTTCATTCTTTTGAATTTATGGTGGTGGTTCTGGATCTATACTAAGTATTATCTTTTCAAGTTTGGGCTTAGTTATTTCATCCATCACCACAAAGTCTAACCTTACCATCTTAACACTAATGATTTCCCTAGTTTTATGATCATCTAATTTTCTCTTTTTATGTGTGACCTCAAACGAAGATGCATTGATTTGGATACTTTCCAATACCTCTACATATGTTTTGGATTGTGATTCTACCTTATCTTCCACAAACCTTTGCGGGAAAGGAATCGGTAGGTATAAAGAGGAGGAACAACAACAGGTGATTTCTTCTCTACCTCTTCGACAACCTCATTTTCGGATGGTGTCAGCGGATTTTTCTCAATCTCTACTCTTTTCTCCACATAACTCTCATCATTCTCATAATCACTCTCCTTAGGATTTTTTATTTGTTTTTCAGTAATGGTTGTTACGACATCCACATGTCTCTCAAGTGAGGGTCCTATAGGTGTCTGTGTAAGCAGGGAGATTTGAGTCTCCAATGCCTCGTGTGAGCTGCGAGAGATTCAACCATAGTGTTTATCTGCCTAAAGGTTTCATAAGAATCGATATGTTATCTTCTTAACTCTTTATTCTGGAGAATTTCTGTCTCCACAAAGTGCTCCATCATAGATTCTAGCCTAGAATTAGTTCTTGTTTCAATGAAATCCTCCATTAATGTTTCAAGGTTGAAATTAATGGATTCTTATGGTTCATCAAAATATTGAGAGTGGTAATCATAGAGAAAATTTGGATGAGGTTTCTCAAAATACTGGGAGTTTTGCGGTTGGTAATTAAGAGAAAATTTGGGTGCGGATCCTCAAAATATTGAGAGTAGTCACCATAGAGGAAATTTGGGTGATACGCAGTGATGGAGAGAGAAGAAAGAAAATACCTTAGTCTAACGGTGCAACAATGAAATCACAATATTGACGGTTGGTCCTCGACAACGGCGCCAAAAACTTGATGCATCCGCAAGTGCACAAAAATATCGAAGTAATATAAAAGATTATCGAACCTACAAAGACCAATGTCAACCTATTGTAATCTATCATCGCATTGTAAAGTTAAGGCTAATGATATTCGATAAGAGGGAAACTAAGACTAGAACTAAATTAAGACTAAGAAAATATAACAGAAAAGAGAGACCGAAATGTGGATTTTGTGTACCTCATGTAACACCCTTTACCCCACAACAAAATAATACAAGATTATTCAATAAAATCAGAGTATTCAACAAAATGGGTATCACATTTCTAATTCAACAAACATCAATAAAAAACATCATTTTGTCCTGTCTCATAACACGGGTTACAACATGCATTCATAATTTAAAAAACAACGTTTTTACGCAGCGGATCATCATTCATCAACTTAATTAACTCAATATAAAAATTCAAATGTTAATTCAAAACATCATTAACTCAAGATTAAAACAAGCGAACACAACAAATTATCAAGCGTTTTCGTCCCGATGTTACATGACACAGAGCATGACACCACCCTAAAATTTATAAACGAACAAAAGGTATAACACTCCGAGATACGTCCACGCACCAAGCTTATTTATGAGTATCTGCAGGATGGCATAATAGACCATCACCAAAGGCAGGCAGGGTGAGTAATCACAAATCAATATAATCGACGTAAAGTAAAGATAATCATGCAACAATTCGTCATATAGAAACACATCAAGATTCTCATTCATCACATCATCAAACTCATTCAAACATCTAATCAATACATATGCATCATATTATGCCACCAAGAATGAAATGCCACTTCGTAAAATGTAGGCGGTACCGATTTCAACATGTGATGGACAGTAGGCCATCTATCCTCCACAATGGAGCACAACATATTCAACATAACCTCTATCCACATTACGGGATCGAAACTTCCAACAACATAGGTAATGCCATGAATGCAACGATACAATAATTCAACATTATCAAAATAATACAACATTTTCATAGGCATTCATGTTAATAAGCATCAAATGCTATCCTACATCTTATCTTCATTTATATCATAAAATACTCGCTAAAACATCCACAGAAAACATGGCAACAAGTATAATACATCACAACATCAATACGTCTTATCTACACCTCATTCGACAATTTTCTGAAATTAAATCACTAATTTCACACTTCCATGGCTCGTTAAGTGACCTCATCGCTCGCTAAGAGGATTCCTCGCGGGTTGGGGGAAATTCTAACTTTTCTTGCTCGCTATGCGAGCTAGGCGAAACATAGAATTTTCAGTCTGCGATGACAGCAAATTCTGCTACGACTTTTCACCCTAAAAACATAGTTTTTCATCATTTTAATCACCAATTCAATAACAGAACCTATAACTACAAACAAATATCTTTTACAACATACAATGCACAACAAAACATCAATGATTCCTTAATTCTACTCATGAATTCCTAGGTTTTCCCTAAAAACCCAAATTATTCCCAATACCTAAAATCTACATCAAGAACATTGAAAATCAATACTCCTCATACCTTAGAGTGAAGCTTTTCTACGGTCTTTACAAAAACTCTTCGGGAACTTCTTCAACCTTGGCCTATCTTCTTCGTTCTTCAGACCTCTTCTCTCCTTTCTCCCAAAAGTGATCGTAAAACTCATCGTATTCCCAACTTCAACTTCCTTCTTGTCAACCTTACCCATAGGACCCTAAATATGTTTTCCCCTTCTATCATCACCAACTCTCCACAAAAGACCATTATACCCCCCTCATACTTCTAATTTCTTTATTTTAATTAACTAATAACATTTAAATAACATAGTTTGCATTATTCAATATTACCATTAAATAAAATAATTTCATCGCCAAAATACCACAATAAATACACCAAAATTCCCAAATTATCATTATAATTAATTAAATAATTAAATTATCAAATCGGGGTGTTACACCTCAGGCACTCTGTAATTTGTTGGCGTTAATTTACTCATGTTTTGTAGAAAATATTGGTTTAAAGACTCCGCCTCACACTCTCGCGCTATTGACTAAAGTCACACCTCATTACCATAGGATTTTGCTCTTGCTCGCCCGTTTTAATTAGAAAACGTATTTTGAAAATCAATTAGATCTTAATCGATACCTAAAGTGCACTCGCTATATCTAGGATCAACGTCTCGTTCCCACTATCTCGTTCGACCCATACGCTCTCGCAGTGTCGGCTCTAACCTTTACTTGCTTCTCACTCTCGTGATAAAACAATGTTAAATAACCTCTCACTCTCGCGACAAAGCTATTTAAATTAAACTTGGAAACAAAGACCAAAATATAATTTATTATAAGTTAACGCTAATTTCATTACCGAGGCCCGTCGGAACGACAATCCTCACATACCAGACTCTGGACTATTTAGTCGGACATAGTAACAGAAATAAATAAACAATTTTGGATTTTTGAATTAGACAAAAACATAATAAACAATTTTAAATGATTTAAAGTGATGTTTGCAAAATAAAAGTAAAGTGATAAAAGATTAAAGCAATAACGATGACGAAACTTGAAAGTAGAATATAAATGGTGAAAAATAAAAGCAGGAAAATAAAAGCGTAAAAGTAAATGAAACTGAAGATAAAACTGGAAATAAAACTGAATTGAATATCTTGAAATAATGGTGGCAAGATTGATCCAAGCAAGTTACACAAATTTATGGTCTAAACACTAATGGTGAAGTACTTCCTCAATGTGAGAAATTACCCCGTTTACAATGGTAATTTATGCTTAAAACTATGAACAACGCTTCCGCGCACAAAAACTTGAATCTCAGTTACGAATACATGCTTAATTTATACTTCACTCGCTTCGTGAGATTCAAATGGTTTTCGTGAAATTCAGACGACTTGGTTTAACGAGAGAAACTCTGAACGTGGAGAAAATAATATAGGATAAAACATTTATTATTTGACTTCGTGGCAGATGCCACCAACCTAGTGGCATGCGCCACTTTCTCCACAATTGTAGGTGGCAAACGCACCTTCCTTGAATTTTGGTGGCAGGTGCCACAAACATTAGGTGGTGGGCGCCACCCTTCATTTGTGGTGGCATGCACCACCCATTTGAAGTATGGTGGACCCTACTCTTCATTCTTTCACAATATTTTTCTTTTTTCCATTATTTCTTCATTTCACTTCTCTTTTTTTTCTTTTGCAGTTAAATTCACTTCTACTCAAACAATCTGAAAAGGATAATAATATCGGTATAACAAGCCATAAATCAAGAAAAATAAATACACCGAAATTAAATTGTATATAAATCGGGTATAAAAATACGATACATTTATGTGTTATCAATAAACTCAATTATCTCAATAATTATATTATTTTCTAATTATCGTCATCCTCTCTGTCTAAGCTCTTACTCAAAACATCTATTTCTCAATTATCTCTAATCATCTAATACGAAGTTAAATAACGATAATTCTAATAATATGCATAAATCATTCAAATAAATTAATATAAATTCAATTAAAAATAAATAACTAAAATTGTGACTTTAAATGTTACATTAGCAAACTAAAATGTATTTTAGACTCTAGAATTAAAAAAAAAAATCACTTTATTAATTTATTTATATAAATAAAATACTGCTATATTTTGGAATAAAAGACGTCTGTGGATGATTTAAATATGAGCATCATCTTCAGAATTATCGCTATATTATTATTGTTTTGTTAAAATCACAATAACTATAAGATTATCACAGGTAACTTTTATGTGGCTATGAAATTTGAGTGAACAACCGATCCATTTTCTGTCGTGTCCATTGATTGACCTGACCCAATTGTTTTGATAATAAATCATCAAAGTGGGCACTAAAATACAAATGGAGAGTGAAAGTTGTTGTCTTGTGGGGCACATAATTGGATGTCACTACTCAAAATAGTAGCTAGTCTCTTTCATATCAAAAGAACAAAGCATGTTCTACCCTACTTAATTTGGATTATGTCTTTTCCTTTTCCATCAATGATGTTCGTTTTTTCGTAGGGATATGTTTTTATCAAGAATATAGAATTGTTTTTTTTATATGAAAATGAATATAGAATTGGTACTGTACTTTAAAGGGTATTTGTAAAAAAATAATTAAGGATTAAATATATATATGATTCCTACAAATATCTCAATTTTTAAATTTGATCCCTAAAAAAAAATTCTTTAAACTTTAGTCCCTCTAAAGTTTTCTGTCTCTAACTTTGGTCCTTCTCGTTAGTTTCCACTAACGGTGGATGACGTGGCACGCCATGTAAATTTATTGATGACGTGACAGATATGTGACAATGCCAACATGGCAAAAAATGTCACGTGTCAATTGTTTCCATTTTAAATTTTTTATATTAATAATATATCTAATTTATAGTTAATTCGTAAATAATCTTTAACTAATTTAAACACACAATTCTGTTAGTAATAATTCTTAGTTAATTTCTAGTTGATTGAACAATAACAAATTTGATTGTTTACATATATTTATGATTGAGAAGGCTTATAAGAATAAATAAAATAATTTTTGATATGTTGTTTCATAAACTATTCAAATAAATCTTGTAAGCTTAAATAAAATATTCTTCAATAAAATTGTATGGATAAAAAACTTTAGAGTTTCTCAAAAAATGCATATGCTATAAGGTGTTCTCTATAATAAAAGATAAACTAAATTTATGTTTAGATATAAACTATAAAATTGTAAATTAAAATTGAATTTTGCAAACTAGTAGTAAACAAGGAAGCAAATTGTAAACTAAAACTTAAAATTTTAGAAAAATAAAAATTAATATGTTCAAAGAACATAAAACATAACAACTCATAACCCTTTATATACTTCTTCAAGACAAAATTTAAAATTCTTAAGCTCATGTTTTACATATGGTACATAAAAAGAAAATACATGAGAGAGCAAGTCCATAGCTGCTAGTTTGTGTTTGTAATCTAACTTCATTCAGTGGTGTCAATTAGAAACCATGTCCAGAATTAGCAAGACCATAATTGAAGTCTGCAATAGCATAATCTGAGGCGGGAAATAAAAACAAAATATATTATAACATTTGACTGGACGAATTTAGTACAACAGAGAAATGTAAAAATGGTAAGTAATTTGAAAATGGTAAGTAACCTGACATTCTCATGGTATTCAACCATAAAACCAAAGATAACATAAGTCTAGCACCTAACATATCTCATGGTCTTCAATTTTTTTTAACAAAATACATTCCTAAAGCAGAAAACAACCAAATGGTTAGATTATACCAAACTATTATAGATAATACCTTTTAGATTACATGATCTAAAATAATATTAATATCTTTCTAGAATTATGGGTGAATTAACAAATCAAATTAGTAAGGAAAATTTTAATAAGTTTGTTGATAATACAGTAATAAAGATAAAAAATAGAAGGGTAAAATTCCCAGCATTAACAAGAACATTAGCTAAAATCTCATCTTAGTGATTGTAAAACACCTTCAAAATCACAATCACATTAATGAAACCAAATTTACGATCATAATTATGAACTATTTAACTCTGAATGCATATTAAAGAACATCTCTAAACCCCAGTAGTCATTAGTCAATATATGATCACATTTTTAATTAACCTCTTATGAGAAGAAAGAATAAAAAAATCAACCGCTTCTGGATCAGTTGGGAGGCCAGCCAGTGAAAGCTAATGAAAAATCAATAAATAATAGGAATTAACAGTGCAAATGAAGTGAAATGAGACGATAAATTTCTAGTCTATGTAAAAACAGAGGGACAAGGAAAGAAACAGTAGAAGCGGGAGGAAGGGATTAAGAAGAAGCAGAAGAGAAGAGATATGCCTGAGAGTATCTGAGGTTTCCTTTACTATTGGTAGTCATTTCTTCCTATTGATTGGTGTTGATTCTCAATCCTTGATTATCTCTGTAACCGTGAATTTTAGTGAAAAGGGGTATCGAGATTAAATGGGGTTAGGGTTGTTATTCCTCTACATTTTGTTTTGTTTTGTTTTGTTTTGGTTATTATATGCTTGTTTTTTCCATTTGTTTTCGATTTAAGGAAAGCGGGAGGTTGCCGTTAGATTTTGTCTGTTTTAAGACTTTAGGGTTTGAATTTTTTCGCACTCGACCAGCCTTAGGGTGAGCATTTTGGGTCGTTTTAAGTTGGGATTCGGTCTTAGAGGTTTGAAATATATAGGGTAGTCTTCTCACTTTTTGCATTTGGGTGATTTTTGACCTGAGAAAGAGGATGTGCCCCATGGATGGCCGCCTCCACCGTCTTCTCCGACGGGCTTTGGTGCATGGCTTCATCGAAGGAAGAGAGAGATGAAAGTCATTGTTTTGATTAGAGAGAAAATGTTTGAGAGATAATGAGAGGAGACCATGGGTTTCTTTTCGATGAAAAAAAGAATATTATATTAACACATTTATACGTGGAACTTCATTATTATACAATTGACATGAGATTATTATACATGTGGCCCGCCACATTATCCACCGTTAGTGGAAACTAACGGTAGAGACCAAAACTAGAGATGAAAAACTTTAAGAGGACCAAAGTTTGAAGGTGTTCTGGACTGGACCAACGACTAGGTATGACCCAACCCTTTTTGGCCCATGAAACGGCCCAATAATTCATTATCCAGGGGACCCTTTGTCATAGTGGTTGTCCTTCCATCCTCGTACATGGCCTCTGCTCGGTAACGGCAGGGACTGCTCAGAATCGACCAGGACAGCCCTTGCTCGGGGGCTTCGTGCCCGACACAATGTCTCCCGATCATAATGTTCGTCCTCGCTCCATTCCTGGAAGTTACCTATTTTTGGGGGATCCGCGATCCAGGGCCAAAAATAGGGACCGTTGGCCACGCGCTGAGGGCTCTCTATATAAACTCTCTCGTTTGAGAGGACCAGATATGGAATATTCTCTCCTCGAACACTTTACTCGTACATGCTAGCTCTTGTGCTCGTTCTGAATTTGGCATCGGAGTACCTTGCAAGTACACCCCTCGTTCTCCTCATCGCACAAGCAGATTCGAAGATCCACGTCAGCAGTCGTCGAAGTTCTGATCACCAGGTAAGATCAATGGCGCCGTCTCCCCGCCTTTTCACCCTTCGTTCGTGACAAAACATCACTATCTATATAAACCCTCTCATTTGAGATGACCATGTATTGAATATTCTCTCCTCAAACACTTTACTCGTATTTGCTAGATCTTGTGCCCGTTCTGACTTTGGCATCGGAGTACCTTGCAGGTATACCCCTCCCCCCCCCCCCCCGTTCTCCTCATCACATGAGCAGATTCGAAGATCCACGTCTGTAGTCGTCGAATTTCTGATCACCAGTAAGATTAGAAGGAAATTTTTGAAGGGACCAAACTTAAAAGTTGAGATATTTGTAGGGACTAAATACATATTTAACCCAAAAATTAATCAATGGTAATGTTTTTCTAGCAATAAATTGGGACACAGACACGTTCCATTTTAAAAATAACATCTTTTTGTAATCTTGCTACAAATAACTTGTATTTTTATATTATATGATTGTCTTACACTCTTACTAATATTGTTGTACTATAATAATGTCTTAGTGTTATGACAAATCCATAGGTGTTATAATCGGTTACTACGGTGTGTAATCGGTTATAATTGTGTGAAAAAGTAATAGAAAAACAACAACAAAATCCCGAGGGTGTATTTGGTTATGTATTTGCAATAACCAGTTACCACTTTTAATATTTTTAAGAGTTGTAGCAACTGTAACCGGTTACAGATTTTGTGTAATCGATTACATGTACGGGATTTTTTGTTTTGTGTTATTTTGATTTGTTACTTGCATTCCAATTTACTTGTAAACATACAAATACATTGGAGGTATTATTATCAATTTGAGTTAAATTTCTCACCCTCGATTACTCTCACTAATTACAATTCCATCTCTCCCTCTCCACATTCAATTTTCTTCATTATTTATCAATTTTGTGGTTACAAATTTTAACATTTGATATCAGAGTTTGGTTCTGATCCACAAACACCTAGTGTGCAACATGAATTATGTCTCCAATAAAATAACTCCTGCAAACCTACTCATCATTGATGTGAATAACTACGACAAATGGTGCAAACAAATGAAGGTTTTTTTTGGCTACCAATATGATTTTTTACATTGTGACTATACTTAATATTGTGTAATTTTTCACAAATATAGCGGAAGACCAAAATTTGCAATGGGAAACCATTGGGGCGTGAAATATGCTTAACAAGGATAATAGTCAAACCACTATATATCTGCTGCATTAGGTTTTGCCTTGGCAGTGATTTATTGATTAAGTGTTGGTTTTGTTAGAAAATCTACTTTGATTTAGTCTTGTTGTTGATTAAGGCTGAAAATTATGGTGTTAGAATCCATATTGTATTGTCTTTGTACAAATTACATGTCTTGTATAAAATTGATATAAATTGAATACTTTAACTTGATTGTTCAATTTTTGGTTAACTGTTTGATTCAATATTTATCATATTGTGTATCAATTAAGGTGTTATGTGTCTATACTATTTGATAAGCATAATCAGAACTGTTTTTAAACCGGTCAATTTTATTTGAGATTGTTGTATTCTCATTTTCTTTCCTAACATAACAGTCCATAACCTCCAAAGCACGAGACCTGTAATGACAGAGTGATTAAGGAGAGGTATATAGAGGTCCACAATCCATAAATATTAAAATAAACTTATGAAATTATGTTGTTCTTACAACAATGTTAAAACAATGTGTATGACAGTGTTGTGAATCAGATACCTTAGAAACAAAGTATAATAGGTTCCTTTATGATCAAGAAACCCACAACAGGTTTCCCTTATATAAAAGATGAGAGACTAGTATGTTATTTATAAGAAAACTAACACACTAACCTAACGGGCTTTTTAACAATTACCCATTACAAGCTAACATAGGGTACAAGCTAACTTAAACAATTGGATATATAACACAAGACCCAATTTGACAACAACATGTGAGCGGACTTTGACGACATGTTATACCTAGAATTTGTTCCAATGTCTCACAAATCTCCTCCTTGGAACAAACTCTATAACAACAAGAAACAAACTAGCTTTCTTTATGTAGATTTATCAACTGCATACAGTGGAAAAACTTGCAACTAGGCAACGTCTTGGTGACCATATCAATAACATTATGATCTGTCGAAACCTTCAGCACTTGGATTTCTCCATGCTCGATTACCCCCTCTAACGAAATGCAGCCTCGCATCAATGTGTTTGGTTCGCTCATGATAGGTCGAGTTCTTCGACAGATGTATTGCACTTTGACTATCACATTTAACAGTGATGCCCCGACCTTGAAGTTTCAGCTCCTTTGCAAAACCTTCAAGCCACAATGCTTCCTTTACAACTTCAGTTAGAGCAATATATTCTGCTTCAGTGGTTGATAAGACAACAACCTTCTGAAGTGTTTCTTTCCAACTAATTGATGTGCCAAACATAGTGAAAACATATCCAGACATAGATTTTATGGAATCCATACAACCTGCATAATCAGAGTCTACATATCCTTCGATTGCTGCTTTACTATCTTCATCCAAGGCTCCACCATAAATTAGAACTCTGCTCAGAGACCCATTTATGTACCTTAGAATCCACTCAAATGCTTGCCAGTGAGCCTTTCCAAGATTCGCCATGTACCTGCTTACAAGACTTACTGCATGTGCTATATCGGGTCTAGTACAAGCCATAACATACATCAAAGACCTACTATGTTAGCATATATGATGTTATTCATATAAGTTCTTTTGACATCAGTAATGGGGCACTGATCTATACTCAACTTAAATTAAGGGTTTGTCGGAGTCACAACAGGCTTTGAATTCGACATACCAAAAACTTTTCGAGAATCTTCCGTAGGCATGCCTCTTGAGATAAGCATAACTCTGGTTGTTTCCTATCTTTTTGGATGTCAATCCCAAGAATCCTGGATGCAACTCTCTGATTCTTCATATTGAATTCATTATTAAGTTCATCCTACACCCTTTTTACATCTTCAACATTGTTGATTGCTATTAGAATATCATCCATTTAAAGCAACAAAATAACAAATGAATTACTTGGTCGAAATCGGAAGTAAACACAGTGGTTAAACTGACTTTTGATGAAACTTATGTGTGCCATGAACTTATCAAATCTCCTATTCCACTGTCGAGGAGATTGTTTCAGCCCATACAAAGATCTTTTCAGTTTGCACACATACTCTTCTTCTCCTCTTCGACATACCCTTCAGGTTTCCTCATCAAGATTGTTTCATCAAGATCACCATACAATAAAACAGTCTTCACATTCATCTTTTCCAGTTCAAGGTCAAATTGTGCCACCATGAAAAGCAACATTCGAATGGACACGTGCTTCACAACAGGAGATAACATATCATTGAAGTTGTCACCTTCTTTATGACTGAAACCCCTTGCAACCAACCTTGCCTTGTATCTCTTCGACTCCATTCCTTCGATTCCTTCCTTAACTTTGAAAATCCATTTATAGATGACTAACCTAGCTCCAACAGGTTTTTCGATCAGTTCCCATGTGTTGTTATCATGAAGAGATTTCATCTCATCATCCATGACCTTCATTTATTCAGTCTTATTTCGATTCCTCATAACTTCCTTATAGTTTCTAGGTTCTTCGTCTAGAACCTCACTTGCAGAGATTAAGTCATAAGCTATAAGATCTATATAACCAAGTCTCTGAGGTAGCTTGATGACTCTTTTCGGTCTGTCTCTTGCCAGCAGGTAGTCATTATCAGTTTCCTCATCTTCGTAAGCAGTTTCTGCTTCTTCTTAGACTTCATCTAGATCATGCAATTCAACATAATTATGCTTCACCTCAATAGGAATTTCTCTATGTTCTAGCTCTTCATTAACATCATCAGTTTTCTTGAAAGCCATCTTAGCTTCATTGAAAACTACATCTCGATTGGTGATACACCTCTTTTGACCTGACTCTAGGCACCATAGCCTATAAGCTTTGACTCCTTCAGGGTATCCCATGAACATGCATTTCAGAGCTCTAGGTTCGACCTTGTTTTGCCTAATATGAGCATAGTCTATGTAGCCAAATACTCTCAGGTTGTCAAGATCTGGTGGATGTCCCGACCAAACTTCTTCAGGTGTCTTCATATCTAACACATTTGAAGGACATCTGTTTATCATATATGTTGTTGTCGAAACAGCCTCAACCCAAAATACCTTCTTCAATCTAACACTAGCCAACATGCATCTAACCCTTTCGAGGATTGTTCGATTGAATCTCTCAGCTATACCATTTTGCTGAGGAGTACCTGCTACGTCTTATGTCTTGCAATCCCAAACTTGACACAGTAACCGTCGAAATCTTCATTGTAGAATTCAAGGTCATTGTTGGTTCTCAACCTCTTAACTTTTCTGTATGTTTGAGTTTCGATCAGAACATTCCAACTCTTAAAATTCTCAAAAGTTTCATCCTTAGTCTTCTGAATGAATACCCATAACTTTCTGGAATAGTTATCAACTATGGATAGAAAATACCTAGCACCTGAATGTGAAGGATTCCTTGCAGGCCCCCAAAGATCAACATGAATGTAATCAAGGGATCCATGTATTCTTTGTTTACCTTTGTTAAACTTCAACCTATAGGATTTACCAGATACACAAGGTTCACAAAACTCCATCTTCTCGACTTTGTCACCACCTAACATGTTTTGTTTCCCCAGTTCGACCAAGCCTCTCTCACTGACATGGCCCAATCTCATGTGCCATAACTTTATCTTCGACATAGGTTTCGTGGATACTACATGTGTCGAACAACTTAAAACCTCATGCTCGAGGGTATACACGCCTTGTTTCTTCATGCCTCTCAATACTTCCTTCGACCCCTTCATGACTCTTAGGATACTTTTTTATCCTTGAAAGACATATCCCTTCTTGTCGAATTCATCAAGAGAAATCAGATTTCTCTTCAAGTCAGGTAAATACCTAACTTCAGTCAATAGCCTTATTGACTCATCCTGGAGCTTGAATCTCACATATCCAATACCTACAACTTCGCAAGCTTTGTTGTTTCCCAGCAACACCAATCCACTATCTTGATCACATAGTTCATAGGTTAGTGAGGTATCAATATATCCTAACGAAAAGAAGGAAAGAAGGAAAGAAGAAGAAGAAGAAGGTAGAAAATCAACTTACTTCTCTTAAAGAAGTTAAGTTGTTCTCTAAGGGGGATGGAAAGAATTTATACAAATGATGGCCTAAACACATCTCAATGACGAATATGAAAACATAAAAGAAAAGAAAGAAGTTGGAGATGTGGAAAACATTCACACCTCTCACTTACCATAGACCCTGAAAGTGTTAGAAATATTCATAAGGGACAAATAATGAAAACTTAAAAGAAAATGAAAGAATAAAAATGAGATGTGAAAGGAAAAAGTGTACAAGTGAAGAAAGAGCAACATCATTTAATCAGACAATCGTAGACAGCGCCCACACTAGTAGGACTTTAGATGCAACAACATGCTCCTAACATGGCATCAAAACTAGAATGAGGCGCAAAAAATAATAGTTCCAGTGGTACCTAACGGAGATGGTCCGCTGCCTCTTCAATACGTGCACGAGAAGCTCAAAAATAAATATCAAGTCCAAAGCGGATTCAACAGTCAAACACAAGTGTCCATTATCAGGATATAAGAGAAAGGTCAAATATAACAAGAATATTTATCAGGACGAGTCTTCAAGTCCAAGGAATAATCCAACACAAGGCTATCACCGAAGTCAAACAATAAGCCTACAAAACATCGAGCACAAAACTAAAACCAAAATTAAACACAATTCTATTTAATTAAACCAAACAAAACAAAACTAAGGCTATATTGAAATTAAATATCGAAGCTAACAAGAATTCCAATAAAATTCTAAATCTAATCTTTAACAAAAGTTAAACAAAATTAAATTAATTGAACAACTAAGAAATATTAAATCAAAGAAAAAGAAAACAAAATAAAAGAAGGGAGAGTGGTCTGGTGCTGGGAAAAAGGTGTTAATAGGAAACCAACATGGGCTTAGCTACAACCCATCAACAACAACAAACATCCAGGAGGGGGTGTAGCACTGGGACATAAGGTGAGAGTAGAAATTTGGTGGGCCTGGCCCAATGTTCAACAACACAAAAAAGCAAGATCTGCTTTAAACACTAGAATAAAATACAAGAAAAACAATCAAATGAAAATGGTCATATTATAATAGAATTAATAAAAGGTTTATCTAATAAAAATTAAAATATAATAAAATAAAGAGATTAAAGTGTAAAATAAAAGGATAAACAAATCAGTGAAAAAGGTTTCATCCAAACTCGATTTCCCTGTTTCAATCTCCTTCCCGAAATAAAATAAAACAAACGTCATTGTTCACGCGAAATCGCCGCCGATTTCCGTCTCAACGTTAGCGTCATGACCACTCCGCCTTCGCCGCAACACCCCCTTTCGAATTTCACGAATCCGATTCGATCTTCATCGTCGGTCTCTCCCTCTTCGGCTTCAGATCACGTCACGACGATTCCTCCTTCCTCTTTTGGTTTGTTTCGATCTCTCACACATCATCTAAGATTCAGATTGGCTACTGCTCGATTTTCTCGATCCGACTTAAATTCAGATTTCTCTTTTTCTTCTTCTATTCTGTTTTTGGCTCGCAGATTTGTTGTTGTTATAATGAAGGGTTAGAAAAGGGTGAATTGAGGTATGAAGATTTGGATCATCAAGACATGGTAATGAGGTTTTAGTTGTTTGGTTCTGAGTGGGTTTTGATGGTGGATTATTTGAGTTGTTTGAAGGGTGTTTGTATATTTGAGGTTGTTGTATGGTGTTTGTGCGTTGTGTTTCGGAATTGGTTTGAGGTGAGTATGAAGGTAGTGTCTCGGTGATGGATTTTGTGCTTGATGAGAGCTGAGTAAGGTCGATTGGTTGTGCAATATTTTGAAGTTGTGGTTTGATGGGTTAATGATGATTGATGAAGAAGATTGATGAGGTTGAAGGTTGTTGAAGAAAGGTTTTTATGAGTGATGAAAATCAGAGTGTTGTGCGTGTGTTCATTTTCGGTTTCGTATGTAGTGTGAGGGAGTTTGTTTCAGATTGTTGTATTGCTGAAAATGAGTGTTTGAATGCGTGATTAAAAATTGAGGAAAGGTGTCTATGTATTATGTGCGTGATTGAGTGTATTGTTGTTGTTGGTGTTATGGAAGGTGGTGGGACCAGTTGTGCATCATCACACTTTTTTCTTGAGGAGTGTATGGCTAGTGTGAATTTGACGGGTGTGAATGTTGGTGGAAAAACCCTGATGAAATTGGCTTCTGTGGTACGGGAGTGGAGTGATACTATATATTAGGGATTGAAAATTATAATAAATAAATAGATCTTGGTTACTAAAAAAATTGTTTTAGGAAATATAGTTTTTAATGAAATGGACAAATGAATAAAAGATGGACAAATGAATAAAAGATGGTTAATTGGATTTTTTTGAAAATGATGAATTTGGTTTTAGAAATGTGAGGAAAATAAATGGCTATTTATTTAGGAAAATAGATATAAAATCTAGATGGATATTGGATAGAAAAATTGTTGATTATGAAATTGGAATAGAATGGACAATGACTAATTGGATAAAAAACGGATAATGGACGGGAATGAATGAACATGAGAAATGGATAGTGATTTGTGATTTAGGAAATGGATATAAAAAGAAAAATTGGTTAGAAAATATGGACAATGAATAAAAATCAGAAGGAAACTGGAAAAACCCTTCGTTAATATTTCCAACTGATGCACCTGGCTGAATTCGATCTGAAAACCTCACACAACCCACCGCTTGATAGCCTCAAGAAATCCACACACAACAATTTGACCTTTGGACGCACACTGGCTGAGAACTGACCCACTGAAACAAATAACTTGCACTTGAAGAAATTTACTGATAGTTTGACCAAGATCAGGTCAAACATCCGTCTGAATTGGATCGTGAATGAACAAATACGCTCGAGCAGAAACTAAAGCTTTTGAGATGCCGAGAAAGGAGAATAGTCTTGAGATACTGAGAAGACGAAAATATTCTTGTGACTTGATGAAGAAGAGAATATCCCGATGATAGGCCAGATGCGCCAGTAAATAGTCTTTTAACGTGAAATCCTTGAAGACCACTGTAACACCCCAAATTTGCCCTCTCATTTTCATAGCATTTAGCATATCATTTTCATATTTCGCACCGCATCATTAGCATAGAAAGATGACGCATAACATTCATTGTTGAAGCATAGCGTAGGCTGGCATGGATTTCTTCCAGGTGTGGTTGTTCGATTGGTGATTCGATTCAGATGGACGTTTGACCTAATCATGGTCAAACCGTCATGAGATTTCTTCAAGTGCAAGTTACGTGTGTTAGTGGCTTATCTATCAAGTAATGAGCATTTCAAGGTTGAGTTGTGTTGTGCAAAATTCATCAGTTTATCAGGAAGTGGTTCATGAGAAGGTTGGTTTAGAAAACCAGATATTCAGAAGATGCTTGATTCAGATATGTGGTTTTAATGACAAATTGTTCAATGATCGCCGTGTTATGTTTAATCAGTGATCCTTTATGGAAGCGGTGCAAGTTCGGTTTCGAGTTGAAAAATTAAGATTTTGTGGTGGTGCTCATGTTGGTTTTTCGTCTAATTCCATTTTTTTCATTTTTATTTCCAACTCTTTTTCCATCCATTTTAAAATTCAATCGTTTCTATTTGTCCGTAAACCATATTATTCATCCTCTTAAACCATTACAAATATTTTTATTTTTTTTCCTCCTCCAAGTTAAGTCCTTTTCTTTTTTGTTAAGTCACATTTTTCTACACATTTTTCATGTCCATTACACTTGCCATGTGACTAAATTGGTGTGCAAGTCTTATTTTATTTGCTTCTTTCATTTCTTTACTATAAGGGAAATATAAATAAAAGAAGAGAAGAAGCACTAATCAGCGTGTATCTTCATGTGATACATGAGCCCACTTTTTCTTTAGTAAAATCATGCTTATTTTTCCTCACCATCACACGCATTATGTATCAGAGAGAGATATAGAGAGAGTGATATCAGGTGAAGCTATCATGCTATGCACCACGCCAAAGTCACCCTCTGATTTTCCTTCACTTGTCATCATCAAGTATTGTGCCAACAACACATGTGAGACCACCATAAGACGTGCACATCACCATAGAGGAGAGAATTTGAAAAAAAAAGAAGAAAAATGGCACATGATTTTCCCTGGGCATAAGCAGAATCATTCCAACATGAGGAATGCACACGCGTATAGAGCATTGAGAAGACGCACTGAAAAACGAACAAAATAAAGAGAAATAACAGAATTTAAAAAAAAAGAGAGGGAATTAACAAAATAAGAATAACAGATTTCTGTTAAAAGAAAAAAGAAGAACAATTTCATAAATTATTTTTCATCATTCATCCCTATCATCAATAACAGAAGAAAAATTATGTTCATGCTTCATCACAAATAACAGAAAAACAGAATCATCACTCTCCTTCATTCTCTCCAAAAACCGAATTCGTTCTCTTTCATCACCAATAATCGAGTTTCAGTCTTCATCTTCGTTATCACAAGACTCAACGTCAAGCTTCGACGAGCTTCACCGAATCGCTCTATTCGCCATCAACTTCGACGATTTGCAGAGTTTCAATCATTATCAAGAAGAGTTTAACGGAAACGTTACCATCATCTGCAAGCTTCTTCGAGTTTCGTCAGTCACAAATCGGAAGGAAGCGAAAAAGAAGCCAACCACGTCTTCTTCCATTGAATCATAACCGAATCAACCTCCACCAACACTCTTCATCATCAACCGCGGCTCTTACGTTATCAACATCACACAAACAGAGGTTTCTTCTCCATCGTTCAAATAACTAAGCGGAACCGTGTCATTGTCGCCATCGCACATCGCCGGGGTTTGCTTGCACTAGTTGAAGCAGCAACGTATTTTCACTTCACCGGATCTTCTCCAATCGTGACGTCGTTTTTCCGATTAACAGGTATGTGAATCGCAATCTCCTTTAGGTGAGGTTATTTTTACGCGTATCGGTTGCGAGTTCTTGTTTCTGCATCTTGGTGTAGCTTGCTTGTTGTTTTATTTGAGAAAACTGGTGGCGGATTTGAGTTGAGAGGTGGAAAATAGGTTAGAGTTCGGGTAAACGGTGATGGTTGGATGTTTCGTTTGAGATGAGGTTTCGGTGGCTAGGTTACGTTGAAGGAGAAGAGGAGAGATGTGGCGGCGAGGTCATGGAAGAGGCGAGAAGATGAAGAAGAAGATGAATAGTTGCAGCGGTTAGGTTTTTGGAGGACGGAAAGGTGAGAGATTGTTGACGGAGAGAGAGAGGCTTGCTGCGAGGGTGGAGGTGGCGACGGCAAGGTATGAAGAAGGTGGCAGAATAAGGTGATGGATATGGTGGCGGCGGCTGCTTTAGGGTTAGGAGAGGGGAAGTGTTTGAGAGAGAGAAAAAGCTTGTATGTTTGCTGCCTTTACTGATTTATCATATAATTGTTAATATTAATAATAATGGTTAGAATAGATTAATTAGGAAATATAATATAATGTTTAGATAATTTGTTTAGGGAATAGGAATAGATTAATTAGGATATTAATGTTTAGTAAGTAGATTAATATTTGTTTGGAAAATATAAAAGGATAGAGATTAATATTTGTTTGAAAAATATGAAAGGATAGAGATTAGTATAATTGTTTAGAATAGATTAATTAGTAGAATGTTTGTTTAGAATAATCTGTTTGAAAAATAGAATAGATTTTAGAAAATAGAATAGAGTAATATGTTAGTAATGTTTAGAATATTTGTTTAGAAAATATAAAGAGGTCAATTTAGTATAATGTTTAGAAATAGTGTTTAGGAAGATTAATAGTGTTTAGAAACTATAAAATGTTAATTAGTCAATAGATTGTTTAGAGACTATAAAATGTTAATTAGAATAATCTGTTAGGAAATATAAAAACTTAATTGTCGAATAATGGTTTAGAAAATATAAAGAGTTTAATTAGGATAATTTGTTTAAGAAATAGAAAAGATTAATTAGGATAGTAACTGTTTAGAATAGATTAGGTTAATAGATTGTTTAGAAATTTAATATAATGTTTGATTAATTAACAATTTTTAGGAAATATAGTAATTAAAAAAAAGTTGTTAGGGAATAGAGTTAGTATAATTGTTAGATAATTGTTTAGAAAATATAATAGAGTTTAGTTAGCTTAATTATTTAATATAATGTTTAGGAAATTGTTTAGAAAATAAGTGATTAGAATGTTGTTTAGTTAAGTTGATGCATTGTTTGGGAATATAATAGAATTAATTAGTATAATGTTTAGATAACTGCTTAGGAATACAAAGAGTCTAATTAAATAAAAGTTTAGAAAATAATAGTTTTAGTTAATCTAATATTGTTTAGTTAGTGTAAAATGTTTAAGATTTTGAATAAGCTTTAGGAATTTTAATATAATAGAATAGATTAGTTTAATCATTGTTTAGAAAATATAATAGAGTTTAATTAGTATAATTGTTTAGAAAATATAATATGTTTAGTTTAATCATTGTTTAGAAAATATAATGGAATTTAGTATATAATTGTTTAGAAAAAAAACTGTTTAGAAAACAGAAAGGATTAATTAGTTGATATTTGTTTAGATTTTTGTTTAGTATAATGGTTTAGAAAATAGAAATAATTGATTAGAATATTGTTTAGGTTTAATTAGGTAATAATTGTTTAGAATATATTGTAAAATGCTAATTAGTTTAATGGATTGTTAGGAAATAGAAATAGATTAATTAGTTGAATAATGTGTAGATAATTTGTTTAGGAAGTAGAAATAGATTAATTAGGATAATAATGTTTAGTAATTAGTATAATTTTTGTTTAGAAATATGGAAAGATAGAGTCACATAGCATTATGTTCATGAATATAAAAAGATAAAAAAAACTGATTCAGCTTTTGATTAATGGTGGTTTCGGACGGGCCTTGGCCCGAACTCGCTAGTGACACCCCTCCCTGCCTGGCCCAAACGAACTCAGTCTAAAATCCTTGCCAATCGCACCCCCATCTCATTTCCTTCAACTTCTTTTTCTTCATCTTAATTTTTCCTTTTATTCAGTTTGCTTTTAATTCATTAAAAATACAAATATTCATCCAAAAATTCCCAAATAAATCATAGATGTTCCTTTGTGTCTCTAAAATTTTGTAGCATTTTTGTTTTATTTTTTTCATTGATTGGCGTGCCAGAATTAAATCACCAATGTATATAGCTTCATTTGCTTCATTTCTTGACCAGCCTGTCTTGTTGATTTTCTATAGACTTCAATATTTGGAGTTTTGATCCCATTCTTTTTGCATTGTGCTCCTAAGATCTTCTAGTTTTCATGTGTTTTTTCTCAGAATTTTTAGGAAATTATTTCTTGAGTTTTGATCTGGTATCTTGTGAAGTAAGTTTTCTGTCCTAGCTTGTGTTTGTACATCCATTTAACCTAGTTCCTTTCTTAATTTTTGCAAGTCCTTTTGGCAAGTTGATATAATGTGTTTTGAGATCATTTGATTTCAGTTGTAGAATTTTTATATGGCTGGTTGATTATTTGTGGATTTTTGTTCTCACCTTGTCCCATTTTGCTTCTTTTGGTTCATTAGATTTCTTATAACCTTAGAAGGGCACTTGTGCCAACTTCTTCTTCTTGTTTGGGGTTCCTTTGGGGTGTGGGTACCTTCCTGGTCCTAGGATAGGTCTTGTTTCTTCTTAATTTTTGAGTTTGCTTCATATTCAAGTCATTTGTTTCTTTAAGCGCTTAAATTTCATCTTTTGGTTCCATGGCTTCTATTTTGATATTGTTTGGTATTGTGTGACCTCTCTCTTCATCTTGCTGGCCTCTTAGGCCATTCTTTATATCATTTTGATTCTGGTTTTGAACTTTGTGCTTGTATTTGGTGTGTTTTGTATTATGTTTTTCTTAAGTGTGCATTTGTTTCCATATGTATCCATGTTGCCTCATTTTAAGTCATAAGTCTCTCATTTTCATTTCTTTGAGTTGAATTAGTCTTAAGCATTTGTTTACTTCATTTCACTTCTGATTGTTGGATGATGTTATGTTAATTTGTTCATTTTTGTTCACTTGTGCATGCTAACCTTGCAGGGGCTATGATAAGTGTGAGATGTGGGAATTGAGTTCCACATCTCTAATTCTTATCTCTTCCTTTTATGTTTATGTGAACTAACTCTCTTTTGTTGGGCCTAGGCCTTTCTCATTCCTTCTTCTATCTTCTTCTTCCTTCTTCATTAGGATAGAAACCTCACTAACCTTTAGGATATCCATGCATGTGAATACTTAGGATTATTTTAGTCCCCTTTTAGAATTTTTCCTTTGAGATCCTTTGGTGCTCTCTCTTCTCATCTTCAAACTTAATTCTAACTCATTTAATAAAGGTTGAGTACTTTCATGTGACATGAGACTTTGCTATGAGATGCTCACATGCGTTCCATTTCGGGGCGAGGTGTGAGTCATCACTCGTGGTGGATAGGTCTTAGCATGAGTACCTCACAAAGAAAAGCTAAAAAACACTTCTTAACCAAAAAACCACAAAAACACTTAATAATGGCAATAGACCAGTGTGCTTAAGCCTTCACTTAGGGGACTAGCTTTGGGGATTTCCTCCATAGATAGGTGTGCCTCTTGCGCATTCCATTTCGGGATGATGTGAGATGTACACATCCCATTGAGTAAAACTTAGGTACACTTACCTATGCAAACCTTCACAAATAAAAGCCTCATAAAAAACACAAACAAATCATAAGCGTCTTTCCTTCGGGAATTCTTTTCTCATCTCCTTCGCTCCGTACGCGAACTTGCTCCTACTTGTCACTTTGCAAGACGGTTACGCACTCGTCGTCCGAGTCTGCAACACCTGAGCAATGGCATAGGCAGTTCAAGCCTTTAATTCACAAGCAATTTCTTTTCTACCCCTAGTTAGGGGAACTACGACGTCTCTGATCCTCGTTATCCCGATGAGGTACATAGGCAGCGGGGTAGGGCCCGTTCGAGCACATTCTTTATTTTCCCTACATTTTCCCCTTCTGTTCTTTCTCTTTTCCAATTCCCTTTCTCATTTCTCATTCCAGTTCCAGTAGCAGTTTTATTCGGCAACATTCTTTATTTCTCACCCTTTGAAACAAGCAAGCAAGCGTGGATCCCGTCGGGTACGACGGACGGATTGGGGTGCTAATACCTTCTCAATTCGTAACCGACTCCCGAACTCAGATCTTTGGTTCGCAGGACCTTGTCCTTTCCTTCTTCCTCAGGTTTGTGCAACATTACCTTTCCCATTCTTTCGGGATAAAAATGTCTGGCTGGCGACTCTACCTTTTCCGCGCCACTTTCGCGTTTGTACTAGGATGAAAATCCCGGGAGCGACAGCTGGCGACTCTGCTGGGGAGTGCACACCAGATAATCTCTGGTTCCCCTGTGAGTCTCTCCTAGCGCTTGTTTGTTGTTGTTTCATTGGGTGATGTTTATTTGATGTGGCTTGTTGTATTGTATTGTTGTTGTTTACAGCTTTATTTACATCTTTATTTACAGTTTTCAGTATTTATTTTCCGCATCATATATATCATACTGGACTGTCTGGACTGGTTTTCTGTTTGGTGGGATGGGTGATACTGTTTCTGAGAGATAAGCCAAGTACCCGGCTTGAGTGCACCCTAGGATTAGAGTGGACATATTGTACTCGCATGTGGCATGATGAGTGGCGATGTGTTTCACGCCCAGATTGCGACTGTCTTGGAAATATCTTGTGTGGGGATTTCCTCCACTTCGGGATAGGACCTTGATAGTTATGTGCATCTGGGGACCGATCATTGAGGACCTTTGTGGAAACAACCCTCTCCAGTGGTGACAGTGGCAGACCACATTTTGTGGCAAACCCATTCGCACTCGAGGGTCCACTGGGGACTCGCATAGGATGACCTGGTTCTCTTATAGGAACTCAGTCAAAGCATCTGGTCGTATGACATTAGTACTGTATCCTACGGGCTGAATGTACTATTGTTTCTCGATTTCAGCGCTTGAAGCTGGGGACTTATAAGGGATGCTTGTTTTTCCCGGACTCAGCTGAGGCCTCCCTGCGTAGTACATAATGCCTAACCGATTCCCTGATTTGGTCATGAGCCATTTCTCGGAAATGGTGAAAGTATTATTGCTATTCGGCTTTGAGAGTCCGTGATGTTTGACCCGGAGCTTACCCGTGAGAGTGGGAGGGGTTTACAGGTTTGCAGGAACCCTTGACCTCAACATACCCTTCATCATCAGTGTGATCTTAGGTTTTGATCCGGTTATTATGATCATGGAGTTCTTGATCCTTGGTTTTGAGTTCTTATCAGATGGTTATTATTCAGAGGGCATATATCATCAGTTGCTCGGTTCTCAGTTCAGTGTTCCATCTCTAGACAGATACCAGTTCTTGATCACTTGCCAGTTGCATACATGCCATCATAGCATTCTAGCATACATGTTCAGTTATTTCTGAGGATCTTATCCCCGAATTATTTCTGTTGGATTTTTGTATAAAAATGTGGATGAAAGTAGATAGATTCCTTGGAAATAACTGAATATGGCATTTCATACCATTTGCATTGCATTTCTGTTTCGCAGGCAGGGCTCATCCGTTCTTTGTTCACCATTTACAGTTGAGACTCCGGTTCTTGTATCAGACTTGAAGCAACTTTTGTGAAGATCATGGACCCCGGAGAGCAAAGCCAGTTTGCAGGCGTTGGGTTGACAAAAGATCAGTGGGACCAACTTTTGGAGGCTATGATGACTTTGGCAAGGCAGGATGACCGTAATTCCGCTCAAGCTCATCCTGTACAAACCCCTGTTAGGAATCCAGATGTTCAAGAGCGTCAGGCCGCCCGAAGTGGACATTCTTCTTCTGTTGATGCTGCAGATTATCACAGTTTCGCTTTCACTATGCCAGATCCCCAAGAGGCAATCCCTGTGGTGAGAATCCAAGATCCACGAGTTGTGGAGAGGGAGGAAAGATTCCGTGTGTTGGAGGAAGAGATCAAAGTCCTTCAAAGTCGTAACGTTGTTGATTTAAGTGCTGCAAGCATGTGTCTGGTGCAAGGCCTTGTAATACCTCCAAAGTTCAAAGTACCGAAGTTTGAAAAGTACAAAGGGGATAGTTGTCCAAGGCAGCATTTGGTAAGATTTTGCAGAAGGATGGCCTCACACGAGCATAATGACAAATTGATGATTCATTGTTTCCAATACAGTCTGAGTGAGGCATCGTCGAATTGGTACATGCAATTAGAGAGCAGTCGTATCCAGTCATGGTCAGACCTAGCCAATGCATTTGTGAAACAGTATGACTACAATCTTGACAGGGCTCTTAGCCACATGGATTTGCAAGTTTTATCCCTAAGAGAGGGTGAATCTTTCAGAGAGTATGCCCAGAGGTGGAGAGAAGTAGCTGCTCGAGTTCAACCCCCGCTATCAGATAGAGAGTTGGTTGATCTTTTCATAGAGACCTTACAGAGGCCGTACTTGGAGAGGTTGAGTGGCAGTGGAACTTCAAGTTTCTCGGACTTGGTGATAGTTGGAGAACGCATTGAGAGTTTTATCAAGATGGGAAAGATCCAAGGCATTTCAGATGGCTCAGCTGAAGAGAATGAATCTTTTGTCAGTTCCCAAGATAAGGATGTGATTGATGCAATCTGGGAAGATCCTCAAACTCTATTGACTTATCCACATCACCCATGCATTTCAGCTGCTCAGAGTCAGCAACCTTCTGAATCCGTATGTCAGATTTCAGTTAATAGTGAACCTCCTCAGTATCAATAACAACCATGCCAACAGAAGCATACTCCGC
Source organism: Lathyrus aphaca (assembly GCA_963966055.1). NCBI lineage: Eukaryota > Viridiplantae > Streptophyta > Magnoliopsida > Fabales > Fabaceae > Lathyrus > Lathyrus aphaca. The sequence goes on from OZ014522.1 coordinate 568,398,775, forward strand.
AAAGGTGTCGTTACTACACTAAGAGATCCAAAAGGTATTTTGATCCATTGCCAGTACCATACAGCCAGATACTCCCATGCCTGATCGATAGTGGACTGATAGTGCCGAAGAAACCGGGTCCAGTGCCTTTTCCATATCCACCAAGTTTTGATCCCAATGTTCAATGTGGATTCCATGGCAACGCACCAGGACATTCAGCTGAAGAATGCAAGCCTCTCAAGGATAAGGTTCAAGATTTGATTGAGTCTGGGTTGATTTCAGTGACGCCTCAAGGCATTCAAGTTAACAAGTCTCTGTTTGGTCATGTGGGTTCGTCAGCTCATGTTATGGAGGAATTTATTGAAGATGTATGTGAAGGTGATTCTCAGTTTGATTCTGAAGAGCGGCTATGTACGTCACTTTGATCGCTATTGAGGGGAACTACGTTGCTCTGATTCTTCATTGGTCTTTGGTCAATGGAGATACGTAGGCAGAAGATCATCAGGTCTTTCCGAGCAACCTTAGGTATCAAGCTTATGTGGCAATTTCATCTCAGTGTCACTCTTTTCTTCAGACGTCTCGTGTGAATGTTTGAACGTCGGAAGCTTCAGGTCAGAATAATTGAGAATGAAGTATGGTGTTGACACGTGGTCATTTGATTGAAGACTGCAAATCTTGTCAGGAAAAGCTGCTGACTATTGAAAGTATTCAAGATCAACAAATCCAGACAGATCAAGTCTCCTCAACAATGGCATTGCTCAGCTTCTTTACTGCATTTTCATGTGTCGCTTTTATATGTTTGTTTGAACATTTGTATGCTTGCATGAAACTTGTTTGCTTCGAATGTTAATTAATGAAATGCACATGTTTTTCTTGAAGTAATTAATTCGTATTTTTACTTATAATTTTGCATGTGCATTGCAATACCAACTGTTGTTCTTAAATTCTGTGATGGAGGATGACGAAATGAAAACGCAAAAATCTCCAATTGAGTGCTCTTGAATAAGACCCTGTTGACGATGTACAAGCATTGTTTCAAATTCCCAAACACCGTAGATATAAGGGAGATAAACCTTCGTTAACCCCTTTTGAGCCTTGAAGTAGGAGTTTTCTTTTCACATGAAAAAAACCCTTACGTTTAACCCGGGGCAGGGTAGGTGTCAGCTAGTTGGACCAAGCGTTCAGACCTTCATAAAGGAGTTCATCTGAGGATCCCTAACATTTCATGGTACCAAATCAAGAGGTCCAAAGACCGAAAACCACCATGGTTATTCTTCATCAACTGAAAAGTGAGACAGTCACAACCCTTATAAAACAATCAAGACAAACAGTGTCACACGATTTGTTCGGAAAAAAGAGAAGGAAAAAGTAAAAAGAAATAAATAGCCCGCTAAGTCGAAACTTGAAAACAAACGACTTAGGCAAAAATTAGGGCATCCCGCTGGACTCCAATTGCAAAAGATTCAAAAAGAATCAGTCCAGGCAAAAGTTAGGGATAAACAAAGAGAATGAAAAAGCAAAAAGATGAAAAGGATTACACAAGAAAGATCCTTAAGCAAGAACAAAGTCGTGTGATACAGACACGAAAGACGAAGGGATGACTGACTCCAAACAACAACTTGATTGGTGCTTAAACCGTTAGTGTAATTGGTTCCTCAACCATCACAAAACCCTTTTTGAGAAGTGAGTGCTTGTGATAGCTAGCTGAACATAGGAATGGAAGGACATCACGAAGATGGGTGGGCACATATAAACTTTGAGCCTATATCCTTTATTTTTATAACCGTGAGCCAGGCCACGATACAACCCTTAAAAGTCCTAACTGAAACAGGGTTAATTCGAGAGCGTGCCACCATGAGATAGCGTTCCTGACTCCTACGAGTTGTGCTAAAAGACCCTTGTTGGTATTGCATATGCATGTTTTATTTCAGAAAAGCTTGTGTTATATCTTAACCAATGATTTGTTCATAAATGACATCTTTTCAATAAAAGCTTCAAGATTAACATGTGTTACATTAGAATTTTCATTCTCAGAATAAGACATTTTCTGCTTGCATACATCTATTTAGCATCAAAGAAGTTCACATATGGAACCTCAGTATAGAAGCTTAATCTTGCCAAGTGGAGAAGACGGAAACTTCTGAAGGACATTCATGTCAAGGGGCATTTTTCCAAGAAAATCCTTTGAATATGGACTTTTATGACCAGTTGGGTTAAAGGTAGCCAATCTGGGGCAATGACGTCGATCAATCTCTTCAACAGCCAATCTGGGGCAATCACTTAGAGATTTAAATCTCTCACAAAGCAGTTAGTATGGGTGTCTGTCTCCAAAGCAACACTCGTACTAGGGCAGGTCACCCAAGAAACACTAGAAGTTATTATCTCCAGAAGACGACTAATCAGATGCACCTACCCAAGGTTCAGAATACTGGGGCAGGACACCTCATAATGATGCAAGATCTTGGGAAAATTTCCTTCATGGACCATACAGTTTGAAGTGGTTACTTCTAGGTCTACAAGAGTTTGGAAACACTGAAGCATTTCAGATGCTATGTTTTTTGTAAAATCCTCTTGAGACAATATTACGGTATGCCAGACCGTTCCCAGAATGAATGTCTGATGATTTATCCCAGTAGGGTGCTTCCCTAGTCAGAGAACTTATCCGCAATTGTTATGGTTTCTTCATCATACACGGTTAAAGTCCAATAGTCATTGGCATTTTCACGGTTAAAGTCCAATCTTTGTTGGCATCTTTTCAACTATGACTAGTTGGCATCTATATGCGTTCAGTCTCCCACTTCAGCTGAGTGTGGCAATCTTCACTTTGATTTGCTTCGACTCTCGAGTCGATATCATTGCTTTTGTTTTCTCAACCCTCGAGTTGATGTTGTTTTGTTTCCCTCGACCCTCGAGTCGGTATTGTCATCTTGTTCCCTCAACCCTCGAGTTGATGTTGTTTTGTTCTCTTCGACCCTCGAGTCGATATCATCGCTTTTGTTTCCTCAACCCTCGAGTTGATGTTGTTTCGCTTTCCTCGACCCTCGAGTTGATGTGGCTGTTTTATTCCCTCAACCCTCGAGTTGATGTTGTTTCGGTTTCTTCGACCCTCGAGTCGATGTTGCTGTTGTATTCCCTCAACCCTCGAGTTGATGTTGCTTTGTTATCCTCGACCCTTGAGTCGATATTGTTGCTTTCGTTTCCTCGACCCTCAAGTCGATGTTGTTAACGTTTCTTCTCAACCCTCGAGTTAATGTTGTTGTGTTCTCCTCGACCCTTGAGTCAATATTTCCGTTTCTTACGACCCTTGAGTCGATATCATAGTCTTCACTTTTTCAACCCTTGAGTTGATATTCAGTGAGTCTGTCATAAAAGAAAATTCAAAACTCATATTATCTTCGTTCAGACATACTTGGACTCATTTAGGTCCGGGGCAGGTGTGCATATCGCTGTGCTTACAAGGCACAATATTCCACAGTGACACAAGGTTTTTCATGAATCCTTGCGAGACAAATTCTTCCATAGTCTATACAGTCTGGGGCAGTTATGTCAAGATTCGGCGAATCTCTAAAGAGTTTGAAGACTCGGACATTTTGGATGTCAGGTCTTCTGTAAAATCCTCTTAGGTTGATCTTCAAGCAGTCAACTAGTCCAGAAAATGCAAGGGGTCACTAGATGATATTCCCCACAGAGTTCATATTGGATTTTCATTTCCATCAGTGAAATATTCCCCAACAAAGTTGCTAGTCTTTTGGGTATTTGATGATACGGCCAGGTATTCATCACCTCAGTCAGAGTTGAGTGTCCAGACCTCTCGACTTGTCTTCCCCTGCAGAGTTGTAACTCTTGTGGCCAATCAGGCATTTGTTTACCGCTCGTCTGCATCTTCCAACACTCGTCTGTGTTAGCTCAGTGGTATAGCTCGTTTGCTTTCCCCAGTGGTGGTTTATGATTGCTTTGATTCTGCTCGCTCGCAATTCCAAACACTTGTTTGTGTTCGATTATATCAGTTGGTGATTGCTCGTCTGCAAATTACAGCACTCGTCTGTGCTTTGAGATGTATTATTTTGCTGTTGATTCTCAACACTCGTCTGTGTTATGATATCTCTGTTATTGCTCGTTTGTAACTGTCCAGCACTCGTCTGTGTTTGGCATGCCTAATATTTGTGGATACTCGTCTGTATCAACCCCAGCACTCGTCTGTGTTGTGCTTATATATGTATTGCGTGAAGATTTGCTGTTTACCCTAATATTTCTGTGACTACTTCAAATGCTCGTCTGTGTTTGAATCTCTGGTATTCGTCTATACCATTTGCTGATACTCGTCTGTATCATTGCTTGAGGCACTCGTTTGTGTTTCTCAGATCATCGTCTGATACTCGTCTGTATCATTGACTTATGGCACTCGTCTGTGTTATCTTGATGATCATCCAATACTCGTCTGTATTGAAGAGGTTTCGAATCCTGACAGTGGGAATTAAATGTCGAAATGGTTACCGGTCCTGGCGTCACAGGTAAATCCGAAGGAGGCTCGTCTATCTCAGGCACCAATTATTGTTGTTGCTGCACCTGGCGTCACAGGTTGGCTCAAAGAAGACTCGTCTGTCTTATACCATATATCCGCGGATAATATATGAAGAAGGTCCATCTACCTTGATTGCATGTCTATCCCACAGACTTAAGTGCATTACCGGTCCTGGTGTAACAGGTAAATCCGAAGGAGACTCGTCTGTCTCATGCTATATGCAGTGTTTGAGGACTCGTACGTCCAACTCCTGGCGTCACAGGTTGTTTGAAGACTCGTCTGTCTCAGATTGTTGTATTGCAGTGTTTTGAGGACTCGTATGTCCGGTTCCTGGCGTCACAGGATGGTTTGAAGACTCGTCTGTCAACTTGTTCTTATTCCGGATATCAGCTCAACTTGGAAGAAGCTCGTCTGCTTCTTCTTCCCTTCAGTCACTGAAGCGTCATCTGGTTGGGTTTATTTCCCAGTGTTACATTCTTCGTCAGAGTGCAAATTTCTGGTCTTCTTGGTATTCAACCACAGTTTATCTTGAAGGGTCGATAGCCCGTACTATCGCCCTTTTCAGATTAACTGATGATTGAATAGGGGCAGCTGTAACACCCCAAATTTGCCCTCTCATTTTCATAGCATTTAGCATATCATTTTCATATTTCGCACCGCATCATTAACATAGAAAGATGACGCATAACATTCATTGTTGAAGCATAGCGTAGGCTGGCATGGATTTCTTCCAGGTGTGGTTGTTCGATTGGTGATTCGATTCAGATGGACGTTTGACCTAATCATGGTCAAACCGTCATGAGATTTCTTCAAGTGCAAGTTACGTGTGTTAGTGGCTTATCTATCAAGTAATGAGCATTTCAAGGTTGAGTTGTGTTGTGCAAAATTCATCAGTTTATCAGGAAGTGGTTCATGAGAAGGTTGGTTTAGAAAACCAGATATTCAGAAGATGCTTGATTCAGATATGTTGTTTTAATGACAAATTGTTCAATGATCGCCGTGTTATGTTTAATCAGTGATCCTTTATGGAAGCGGTGCAAGTTCGGTTTCGAGTTGAAAAATTAAGATTTTGTGGTGGTGCTCATGTTGGTTTTTCGTCTAATTCCATTTTTTTCATTTTTATTTCCAACTCTTTTTCCATCCATTTTAAAATTCAATCGTTTCTATTTGTCCGTAAACCATATTATTCATCCTCTTAAACCATTACAAATATTTTTATTTTTTTTCCTCCTCCAAGTTAAGTCCTTTTCTTTTTTGTTAAGTCACATTTTTCTACACATTTTTCATGTCCATTACACTTGCCATGTGACTAAATTGGTGTGCAAGTCTTATTTTATTTGCTTCTTTCATTTCTTTACTATAAGGGAAATATAAATAAAAGAAGATAAGAAGCACTAATCAGCGTGTATCTTCATGTGATACATGAGCCCACTTTTTCTTTAGTAAAATCATGCTTATTTTTAATCACCATCACACGCATTATGTATCAGAGAGAGATATAGAGAGAGTGATATCAGGTGAAGCTATCATGCTATGCACCACGCCAAAGTCACCCTCTGATTTTCCTTCACTTGTCATCATCAAGTATTGTGCCAACAACACATGTGAGACCACCATAAGACGTGCACATCACCATAGAGGAGAGAATTTGAAAAAAAAAGAAGAAAAATGGCACATGATTTTCCCTGGGCATAAGCAGAATCATTCCAACATGAGGAATGCACACGCGTATAGAGCATTGAGAAGACGCACTGAAAAACGAACAAAATAAAGAGAAATAACAGAATTTAAAAAAAAAGAGAGGGAATTAACAAAATAAGAATAACAGATTTCTGTTAAAAGAAAAAAGAAGAACAATTTCATAAATTATTTTTCATCATTCATCCCTATCATCAATAACAGAAGAAAAATTATGTTCATGCTTAATCACAAATAACAGAAAAACAGAATCATCACTCTCCTTCATTCTCTCCAAAAACCGAATTCGTTCTCTTTCATCACCAATAATCGAGTTTCAGTCTTCATCTTCGTTATCACAAGACTCAACGTCAAGCTTCGACGAGCTTCACCGAATCGCTCTATTCGCCATCAACATCGACGATTTGCAGAGTTTCAATCATTATCAAGAAGAGTTTAACGGAAACGTTACCATCATCTGCAAGCTTCTTCGAGTTTCGTCAGTCACAAATCGGAAGGAAGCGAAAAAGAAGCCAACCACGTCTTCTTCCATTGAATCATAACCGAATCAACCTCCACCAACACTCTTCATCATCAACCGCGGCTCTTACGTTATCAACATCACACAGACATAGGTTTCTTCTCCATCGTTCAAATAACTAAGCGGAACCGTGTCATTGTCGCCATCGCACATCGCCGGGGTTTGCTTGCACTAGTTGAAGCAGCAACGTATTTTCACTTCACCGGATCTTCTCCAATCGTGACGTCATTTTTCCGATTAACAGGTATGTGAATCGCAATCTCCTTTAGGTGAAGTTATTTTTACGCGTATCGGTTGCGAGTTCTTGTTTCTGCATCTTGGTGTAGCTTGCTTGTTGTTTTATTTGAGAAAACTGGTGGCGGATTTGAGTTGAGAGGTGGAAAATAGGTTAGAGTTCGGGTAAACGGTGATGGTTGGATGTTTCGTTTGAGATGAGGTTTCGGTGGCTAGGTTACGTTGAAGGAGAAGAGGAGAGATGTGGCGGCGAGGTCATGGAAGAGGCGAGAAGATGAAGAAGAAGATGAATAGTTGCGGCGGTTAGGTTTTTGGAGGACGGAAAGGTGAGAGATTGTTGACGGAGAGAGAGAGGCTTGCTGCGAGGGTGGAGGTGGCGACGACAAGGTATGAAGAAGGTGGCGGAATAAGGTGATGGATATGGTGGCGGCGGCTGCTTTAGGGTTAGGAGAGGGGAAGTGTTTGAGAGAGAGAAGAAGCTTGTATGTTTGCTGCCTTTACTGATTTATCATATAATTGTTAATATTAATAATAATGGTTAGAATAGATTAATTAGGAAATATAATATAATGTTTAGATAATTTGTTTAGGGAATAGGAATAGATTAATTAGGATATTAATGTTTAGTAAGTAGATTAATATTTGTTTGGAAAATATGAAAGGATAGAGATTAATATTTGTTTGAAAAATATGAAAGGATAGAGATTAGTATAATTGTTTAGAATAGATTAATTAGTAGAATGTTTGTTTAGAATAATCTGTTTGGAAAATAGAATAGATTTTAGAAAATAGAATAGAGTAATATGTTAGTAATGTTTAGAATATTTGTTTAGAAAATATAAAGAGGTCAATTTAGTATAATGTTTAGAAATAGTGTTTAGGAAGATTAATAGTGTTTAGAAACTATAAAATGTTAATTAGTCAATAGATTGTTTAGAGACTATAAAATGTTAATTAGTCAATAGATTGTTTAGAGACTATAAAATGTTAATTAGAATAATCTGTTAGGAAATATAAAAACTTAATTGTCGAATAATGGTTTAGAAAATATAAAGAGTTTAATTAGGATAATTTGTTTAAGAAATAGAAAAGATTAATTAGGATAGTAACTGTTTAGAATAGATTAGGTTAATAGATTGTTTAGAAATTTAATATAATGTTTGATTAATTAACAATTTTTAGGAAATATAGTAATTAAAAAAAAGCTGTTAGGGAATAGAGTTAGTATAATTGTTAGATAATTGTTTAGAAAATATAATAGAGTTTAGTTAGCTTAATTATTTAATATAATGTTTAGGAAATTGTTTAGAAAATAAGTGATTAGAATGTTGTTTAGTTAAGTTGATGCATTGTTTGGGAATATAATAGAATTAATTAGTATAATGTTTAGATAACTGCTTAGGAATACAAAGAGTCTAATTAAATAAAAGTTTAGAAAATAATAGTTTTAGTTAATCTAATATTGTTTAGTTAGTGTAAAATGTTTAAGATTTTGAATAAGCTTTAGGAATTTTAATATAATAGAATAGATTAGTTTAATCATTGTTTAGAAAATATAATAGAGTTTAATTAGTATAATTGTTTAGAAAATATAATATGTTTAGTTTAATCATTGTTTAGAAAATATAATGGAATTTAGTATATAATTGTTTAGAAAAAAAACTGTTTAGAAAACAGAAAGGATTAATTAGTTGATATTTGTTTAGATTTTTGTTTAGTATAATGGTTTAGAAAATAGAAATAATTGATTAGAATATTGTTTAGGTTTAATTAGGTAATAATTGTTTAGAATATATTGTAAAATGCTAATTAGTTTAATGGATTGTTAGGAAATAGAAATAGATTAATTAGTTGAGTAATGTGTAGATAATTTGTTTAGGAAGTAGAAATAGATTAATTAGGATAATAATGTTTAGTAATTAGTATAATTTTTGTTTAGAAATATGGAAAGATAGAGTCACATAGCATTATGTTCATGAATATAAAAAGATAAAAAAAACTGATTCAACTTTTGATTAATGGTGGTTTCGGACGGGCCTTGGCCCGAACTCGCTAGTGACACCACTCCCTGCCTGGCCCAAACGAACTCAGTCTAAAATCCTTGCCAATCGCACCCCCATCTCATTTCCTTCAACTTCTTTTTCTTCATCTTAATATTTCCTTTTATTCAGTTTGCTTTTAATTCATTAAAAATACAAATATTCATCCAAAAATTCCCAAATAAATCATAGATGTTCCTTTGTGTCTCTAAAATTTTGTAGCATTTTTGTTTTATTTTTTTCATTGATTGGCGTGCCAGAATTAAATCACCAATGTATATAGCTTCATTTGCTTCATTTCTTGACCAGCCTGTCTTGTTGATTTTCTATAGACTTCAATATTTGGAGTTTTGATCCCATTCTTTTTGAATTATGCTCCTAAGATCTTCTAGTTTTCATGTGTTTTTTCTCAGAATTTTTAGGAAATTATTTCTTGAGTTTTGATCTGGTATCTTGTGAAGTAAGTTTTCTGTCCTAGCTTGTGTTTGTACATCCATTTAACCTAGTTCCTTTCTTAATTTTTGCAAGTCCTTTTGGCAAGTTGATATAATGTGTTTTGAGATCATTTGATTTCAGTTGTAGAATTTTTAGATGGCTGGTTGATTATTTGTGGATTTTTGTTCTCACCTTGTCCCATTTTGCTTCTTTTGGTTCATTAGATTTCTTATAAGCTTAGAAGGGCACTTGTGCCAACTTCTTCTTCTTGTTTGGGGTTCCTTTGGGGTGTGGGTACCTTCCTGGTCCTAGGATAGGTCTTGTTTCTTCTTAATTTTTGAGTTTGCTTCATATTCAAGTCATTTGTTTCTTTAAGCGCTTAAATTTCATCTTTTGGTTCCATGGCTTCTATTTTGATATTGTTTGGTATTGTGTGACCTCTCTCTTCATCTTGCTGGCCTCTTAGGCCATTCTTTATATCATTTTGATTCTGGTTTTGAACTTTGTGCTTGTATTTGGTGTGTTTTGTATTATGTTTTTCTTAAGTGTGCATTTGTTTCCATATGTATCCATGTTGCCTCATTTTAAGTCATAAGTCTCTCATTTTCATTTCTTTGAGTTGAATTAGCCTTAAGCATTTGTTTACTTCATTTCACTTCTGATTGTTGGATGATGTTATGTTAATTTGTTCATTTTTGTTCACTTGTGCATGCTAACCTTGCAGGGGCTATGATAAGTGTGAGATGTGGGAATTGAGTTCCACATCTCTAATTCTTATCTCTTCCTTTTATGTTTATGTGAACTAACTCTCTTTTGTTGGGCCTAGGCCTTTCTCATCCCTTCTTCTATCTTCTTCTTCCTTCTTCATTAGGATAGAAACCTCACTAACCTTTAGGATATCCATGCATGTGAATACTTAGGATTATTTTAGTCCCCTTTTAGAATTTTTCCTTTGAGATCCTTTGGTGCTCTCTCTTCTCATCTTCAAACTTAATTCTAACTCATTTAATAAAGGTTGAGTACTTTCATGTGACATGAGACTTTTCTATGAGATGCTCACATGCGTTCCATTTCGGGGCGAGGTGTGAGTCATCACTCGTGGTGGATAGGTCTTAGCATGAGTACCTCACAAAGAAAAGCTAAAAAACACTTCTTAACCAAAAAACCACAAAAACACTTAATAATGGAAATAGGCCAGTGTGCTTAAGCCTTCACTTAGGGGACTAGCTTTGGGGATTTCCTCCATAGATAGGTGTGCCTCTTGCGCATTCCATTTCGGGATGATGTGAGATGTACACATCCCATTGAGTAAGACTTAGGTACACTTACCTATGCAAACCTTCACAAATAAAAGCCTCATAAAAAACACAAACAAATCATAAGCGTCTTTCCTTCGGGAATTCTTTTCTCATCTCCTTCGCTCCGTACGCGAACTTGCTCCTACTTGTCACTTTGCAAGACGGTTACGCACTTGTCGTCCGAGTCTGCAACACCTGAGCAATGGCATAGGCAGTTCAAGCCTTTAATTCACAAGCAATTTCTTTTCTACCCCTAGTTAGGGGAACTACGGCGTCTCTGATCCTCGTTATCCCGATGAGGTATGTAGGCAGCGGGGTAGGGCCCGTTCGAGCACATTCTTTATTTTCCCTACATTTTCCCCTTCTGTTCTTTCTCTTTTCCAATTCCCTTTCTCATTTCTCATTCCAGTTCCAGTAGCAGTTTTATTCGGCAACATTCTTTATTTCTCACCCTTTGAAATAAGCAAGCAAGCGTGGATCCCGTCGGGTACGACGGACGGATTGGGGTGCTAATACCTTCTCAATTCGTAACCGACTCCCGAACTCAGATCTTTGGTTCGCAGGACCTTGTCCTTTCCTTCTTCCTCAGGTTTGTGCAACATTACCTTTCCCATTCTTTCGGGATAAAAATGTCTGGCTGGCGACTCTACCTTTTCCGCGCCACTTTCGCGTTTGTACTAGGATGAAAATCCCGGGAGCGACAACCACTAAATCAGGGAAATAAACCCTAGTTTAGTGACGCAAGCAATAAGAGAATGATGCCACTGAAGGTTGCATAACCAAAAACCTTGAATTCTTCTGATAACCATATATAGGGTGTGAAACCCTAATTCTCCAGAAAATATCGATCACATGCCTCATGAGCCTATGTAAATGATATGACCTAATGTATGATGCGTATGAATGCAAAACGAAAAGCAGATAAAGATAGAAAAACCAGAGGGAAAATTTTGGGGTGTTACACTTCTCCATGAAATTAGCCTTAAACTGTTCCCACGCCTTCGGAACCCCTTGCACAGTCATGAGAGTAGAAACACTCTTCCACCATCTAGCAGCAGGACCCTTCAACAAATGTGAGGCAAAAGTCACTTTGTTATCTTCACTGCACAACACGATCTGAAAGATTCTCTCCATTTCAGTTATCCACTCATGAGCTTTAACCGGATCAAAACCACCATGAAATTCTTGAGGATTCATGCAGAAGAAATCACAGAAAGTTCCACCTTCAGTTTCAAGAACGACCACCTGAGGATGAAGACCCTCATTCATCTGGTGCATCATCTCCTGCATAAACTGGTTCTATTGCTATTGCATCAGCTGCATGAACTGAAACATATGAGCATTCCCTTCGCTGCCCGACTGATCACTAACAGGAGGACTGGTACTAGGCTGACCACGAGTTCTACGTCCACTAGCCATATCCCTAAATGTCATTAAAACAAGATTAAGTTGATCAGGCTCAATACCATAAACATAACATTTAGTTCTACAGCGAGATTACGTATATGAACAGAAAGAAACACTTTTAATATTCTAAGGCTAGGTCGAGGATATGACATGCTCTGATACCAAATGTAATACCCATATATAAAAGACATACACCAAAGCATATTTTTCATATATAAATTCAAGTTTGGTACTGAAATACAATAAGTTCTTAGTACAACATATTGTAATATTTTAGCCAACTAAATACATAAGGTACTACAATAAAAGGGTAACAATAATACAAGATGTCCAAAATAAAGAACACTAAGAACTAGATCCGAAGATCTCAAAACATCCACAGCGGAAGAAATCCATCAAACAAGTAAGGATAATCAAACTGCCTTATCCTTACCCTTTGCGGAACCAGAAGTACCTGAAAATAATAACAACAACATGGGATGAGATAAAAACATCTCAGTGAGTTCCCTATCTTAGAGTTCTCTCGGCTCTAAAGGTTAGAAATTAACCACTACTCAAGTCGGGGGAAAACTTAGACTCCGAGTTCACATAATAACTAGATACATAAGGTGAAATAAACGGAGCACACAACATGCTTCAAGGCATCTTTCCCCGGCCAACCACAAAGGGCAATATGATGCGGGTCACTCAATCCTTAAAGTATATATAACTTTCCCCGCCCAGCAACAGAGTGGCACACAAGCACGGGTCACTCATTATCTACCAAAGATATTTTCCCCGCCAAGCCACACAAGGGCACTCCAGCACGGGTCACAATACCTTACCACAAAGTAACTTTCCCCCGCCATCCCACACACAAAGATCCCGACACGGGTCACTCGTTACTTATCCTAATGGATACTTTCCCCTCCCAGCCACACCGGGGCACTTCGGCACAGGTCACAGACAGGTCACAGTCATCCATTAAGGGATTCAAATCCATAGATTAAATATGTCTCCCCGACCATCCCGCCTCATGGGACCTCGACACGAGCTAAACATAATTAAATTAGGAGTTTAACGCAATGGGAACACAACCCCCATCCGTTCACAACTACTTAGCACGAGGATACTATTCGAATATCGACATCTAAGCATTGTTACGTCTCTAAATCAGTTTTGTATCAACCTAGGGTAATCCTAACTACCTCATAAGTTATTTCTTTTCATTCTCAATAGTTCACAATTTCCTTAATCAACAAAATTACGGTTAATCATAAAAGTCGGGTAAAATTCGGGTAAAAATAATGTTTCCCGACATCATAAGAAAGTACATATTTTTACCTTCAAACGATATAAAGAACAGCTAAAACGGATAACCGATGAAAAAGTTGTGAATTTATCAAAGTTGGAACAATTTAACATTTTTACCACACTTACAGTGTTAACCGGTTAACGTCCGGGGTTAACCGGTTAACCACATCGGTTCACAAAACACAGTGGCGCACAACAGGCCCGTTAACCGGCTAACACCCTAGGTTAACCGGTTAACCGACGTCAGTAGCTGAAAAATGCACGTTTTTAACATACCAAAATCCTCTCAAACTCATTCAAAACATCATCAATCACCAAAACAATTCAACAAGATTCATACACTATAGTCAACATACTCATGCATTTTTATCGATTTTTAACCGTTCAAACTACCGATTCTACGATTTTTTTACCAAAACCCTAAAAATTCATAAACTCGTAACTCAACCAAAAACTAAAACAAAAGTTTTTATCTAAGAACCCACCTCTACCAAGGATGATTGAGAAGATTGAGAGATGAATGGGTGATGGAGCTTCAAGAATCAAGAGTTTCTTCTTCTCCTTCACCAAGCTTTTCCTATTCCCCCTTTTTCTCTTCTTTCTTTCTCTTTTCCTTTTTCTCTTCTTACTATGTTTCTAAATTATGAAACATAAAGAAATAAAACTTAGGTTATACGAGAAAACCTATTTTCCCCCACAACGGGTCCAAATAGAGAGTATCCAAAAATGTCTCTTAATCCATAATTTAATAAAACCTCTGAGTCAGATAATATTAGCCAATAAAAATAAGTCCCGCTGACTGCTCTAATTATTTTTGTTAAAATCTCTCAAAGCAACCCGAAACCTTATTGATATCGAATAATATTATTGATAGCATTAAATAATTTACGGGGTATTACAGAATGACCTTTGGATATCTCAAGACATCAAAATTAAAGATTTGAATCTTACTATTCCTACTTAATTATAGAATGCCAGAGTATGTGATTTAGTGCAGGAAAATGGTAGATGGAATTGGAATATTCTTAAGGATTGGTTACCAATGGAAGTTCCAATGCACATAGCCAATATTGTTCCTCCAACCTTGGAAGCTAGACCGAATGAGCTTACATGGATAAACGATCATATAATCATATTCCTTTTTCGTGAAGAATGTGTATAATCTGTTAGACAAAAAGGTTGATGATAGTAATTTGGAAGACTGGAATATCATATGGAAGTTGCATGTACCTCAACGCACAAGGGCTTTTCTGTGGCTTATCATGCATGCTGGTCTTCTTACAAACTCCAAGAAGGTTAGGTTTGGTATGGGCAGTGCTATGTGCTCCTTGTGTGGTGACATTGTGGAAAATGCTTTGCATGTTTTGAGGGACTGCCCAAAAGCTATGGCAAACACTAACAAAAGATCTTCTTTTTTTGCAGGTGACATTAATCATTGGATTCAAATGAATCTGCATGAGAACATGCAGTGGCATGAAGGAAATGGTTGGAATGAGTTGTGGGCTCTTGCTTGCCATAATATTTGGACATATCATAATAGAGAGATCCATGACGAGCATTATTCGAGGCCGTCAAATGTGGTGCATTTTATCAATATGACTTGGAATAAGTACAAGGCGACGAAGGCAATTTCAGGAGTAAGTATGGATCATCCTAAGGAGTTGGAGTTTATTAAGTAGGAGGTGCCTCGAACGGGAACAGTGAAATTGAATACAGATGGAGCAAGAGATAAGAATGATAATGCTAGTTGTGGATGTATCATTCAAGGAAGCGAAGGAGAATGACTCATAGGATTCACAAAAAACTTTGGAGTTTGTGATAGTTATACAACAGAGTTTTGGGGAATTTATGAAGGATTAAAGCTTGTTACTGAGATGGGCTTCTCGCAAATTGATATAAATGTGGATGCAGGACAAACGATTCATGATATTGTCAGTAATAACATTAGTAAGTCTTGGAGCCAGAAACTTATTTCAAAAATTAGAAGTTATCTTGCAAACTTTAAGCAGATATCCATTGATCATATTTTTAGAGAAGCTAATTTTTGTGTCGATGCTCTCGTTAGGAATGGTCTCGCTCTCTCTCACAAGAGCTGCATATCTTTTATAGATGTTCCTTTTTTATTACTCCCCTCTTAAATAGGGATTTAGAGGGTGTTATCACCCCTAGGATGGTCTTTGTGTAATTTTTCTCTTTTTCGGACTTCGACACTCTCTCTTATAAAAAAACATATAAACATTCACTTTCTCACTCTCTCTTATAAAAAAACATATAAACATTCACTTTCTCACTCTCTCTTATAAAAAAACATATAAACATTCACTTTCTCACTCTCTCTTATAAAAAAACATATAAACATTCACTTTCTCTTTCCTTTAATATATTCTAACTATATATTATATATATATATATATATATATATATATATATATATATATATATATATATATATATATATATATATATATATATATATATATATATTGAGAATATTCTTACTCCAGGAATAAGTTTCTAAATCTTACTCCACATCTTAATCATTGATTCATTTTTAATCAATAATTATAATTATTAGCAAGTACTTAAATATGGAGAGAGAAACAATTAATCACATGTTGAATAATTACTAATTATTATAACCATTGATTACAAATAAATCAATGATCAAGATGTGGAATAAGTTTTAATAACTTACTCATGAGAATATTCTCACTCTAGGAGTAAGTTTAAAAGACTTACTCTAAATCATAACCATTGATTTTTATTAATCTAACGGTTTTAATGAATCATTTAATCTAATTATTTTGGAAATATTTTACTAAATTAAAACCGTTAGATTAATAAAAATCAATGATTATGATTTGGAGTAAATCTTTTAAACATACTCCTAGAGTAAATATATATATATATATATATATATATATATATATATATATATATATATATATATATATATATATATATATATATATATATATATATTCTCTCGTATAAATGCGATTAAAGATCTTTAACCACTATCCCTAGAAGACTAATTAGCATTACCCTATGATTTATATGATCATTGCTCTTTATCATTTCTTATTTATATATTTATACATAAATTTAAAAAATTTAATTGATATGCACTGATAGTGTAAAGAAATTTTACATGGTCAGTGAATCATAATCGTCAGATGTTATAACAAGTTTGACTTTGATTTTAAAAACTTATAAAATATAACAAATAAGTGATGGTTATGAATTGATCGTGTAAAATATTTTACACTATCAGTGAATATCAATTAATCCCAAATTTAAATATATTATTTATATTTGATTTAATTGATATGCACCGACAGTGTATAGAAATTTTACAATATTAGTGAATTATAACTGTCAGATGTTATAATAAATTTGACTTTTATTTTAAAAACTTATAAAATATAACAATCAGATGATGATGATAAATTGACAATATAAAATATTTAGGTTGCATTATCAAATAATCACTGTTACGTGTTGGGTTAAATATTCAATTTGAAGAAAAATGGAGAAAAGATACATTCAACTTTTATATTACTTGACTTCACGCCACCTTTGTTTTATTTCCTTCTTTGCTTTTATTACAACACAACCCATTTCTTCAGACTTCAACTTCTATTCTTTCGGATCTAAACATAAACCCGAACCCGAACCCGGTATGGACGCTGTCCCAGATCGGGGCCGGTCCACCTCACCAACTTCACGAACTCCGAACCATACTCCGAGGCTCGGTCCGAGCCGCCTCTCCAGCTCCCGCATCAGATCATCCCAATCATCATCTTCTTCATCTTCATCTTCCTTATGGCTATGGTGTCGAAGAAAACGAACGAAAGTGCTTTTCGCACTTATTGCATTATTTGCTTTGTTTTTCATTGTGAATTATCTCATGCTTCTACGCCTCCAACATCAGCAAGATCGACCCCATCGTAATCGTAAACCAACACCTCGTTCTTCTCCTTCACTTTCCCTTCAGGTCTCTCTCATGTTCTTCTTTCCTCATTATGCTTTTAACATATTCATATATGCATTTTACTTTTTTAGTATAGAATATAGTGTTTTTGATTGCATTTAATATATGCATTTTATTTGTTACAATTTTATATATGCATTTGATAGTAAGTGAAAAATATTAGAACTAAATTGATACTCGGAAACTTCTTGGAGAATTGATAATTTATATAATGACTTATTTGAGCTTATGGAAACTTTTTATCATATAAATATTTATGAGATTGTTTGAGAGAGTTTAGGGAAACTATGACATATCAATAAGATGTTTTCAGCTTATTTATATAAGCTGTTTAGAATTACTTATGAAATTTGCTTATTCATTAAACAGTTTATCCAAACAAGGCCTATAACTATTTCCCTTTGAACTATTTTCAGGGAAAATGGAACAAGAATAGTACTAGTAAGAAAACCCCAAAGGGAAATTATGCAAGGATGTTGGCATTGGCTGCCCATGCCTTGGCAGAGGTATATATTTTGAGGAATGTTTGGCTAGTTTGGAGTTATATAAACTATCAAGTTCTTTAACGATTTTCCAATTGATTTCCATAACAACATTTTCAGATTTCAGTATCTCTCTGACTTCAGTGTTTCGTGTAATGGTACACAGAATAAACGCGAGCCGAAAGATTTGTGGCAGGAACCCTTGGTCCCTGCTTCTTCTTGGACACCATGTTCTGATCAGCGAAATTGGGAACCGAGTGGTATGTGTGTCTGAACTGAACTTTGAAATTTGACTATTGTTTATATTATGTCTGTGTATAACTACAAATAAAGGAAGGCATATTGGTCGTCCATTACCGAGTACTCACAGTTTGTTCTATTCTACTTTACTACTTTAATAGAAGGAAATAATGGATACATTTTGGTTACTGCAAATGGTGGGATCAATCAACAGCGGGTAGCTGTAAGTATTCTTGTTCGGATTGCTATTTTTTACGATGACGCCTCTGAGTTATTTGGGATTAATTTATTTGAAAGGAGAAAAAATTAATAAGCTTTATCGAAAATGATTAGAGTCATTTGTACTAACTTTGAGTTGCATCAGGTTTGTAATGCTGTCGTTGTGGCCCGGTTACTCAATTCAACTTTGGTTGTCCCAAAATTTATGTACAGTAGTGTATGGAAAGATACAAGGTAGTGCTCTATCTATTTCTCTTTCTCATTGCCCTTCTTCCTTATCCTTACTCACATAACTTTATTCTATTTTGTTTTTCCTGTGTCTTTTTTATTTGGTCAAACAAAATATTTAGTTACTGGGTGAATGATCAGTGAAGAAATTGCTTGCTAGTGGCATGTTTTAATGTGCATTTATAATTTGATCAACTAGTACTGGGTGAATGATCAATGGAGAAATTGATTGCTAGTGGCATGTTTTGATTTAGAAATTTGATCTACTGGTATTGGTTGAATTAAAGCTTTATTCAGACAAATAGCTACAAGATTTATCAACAATTTTGGGGGATAGGTTGAATATCTGACTTCATAATTTGATTTACTTGTTTTAACTTGTTCAATTTCAATGTATTTTCTAAGGAAAATGAGTTATTTGAATTTCTAGTTTTAGCTTTTGTCTTGGACCATTTCCATGTCAGAGCTAGTCCATGGTTTTTCTATTATGATATTGTGACTTTGTCAATTTAGCTTATTACCTCCTATGGCATAATTTCAGTCAATTCAGAGACATCTATCAGGAGGAGCATTTTATTAACTACTTGGCTCCTGATATTCGGATAGTGAGGGACCTTCCGAAAAAACTACAGTCTTTGGACTTGGAGGCAATCAGCAGCGTTGTAAGTCACACTCCCTCCTCTCTCAGTGAACTTACTAAACTCAACCATATCAGTCCTGTCGGTATCTAATTGTTGGAGACTTTACCAGGTTACAGATGTTGACATGGGGAAGGAGGCCAGGCCAAGCTTTTACTTGAAACATATCCTACCTATTATACTAAAAAATCAAGTTGTTCACTTTATTGGATTTGGGAATCGCTTGGCATTTGATCCGATACCATTTGAGCTGCAGGTAAATGTCCTTCGATACTTAGACATTATAATATAATTTTCATGATCTCTAGCCTGGAAATGCTCTACTGTTTATCTTTCTTGATCTCAAGCTCTATTATGCTTTTCCTAATTGAGGACTTCATCTAGAGACTTCGTTGCAGATGTAATTTTCACGCCCTACAATTTGTTCCCAGAATACAAGAAACCGGTGCTTTGCTTCTTAAGAGGTTGCGTGGGCATGCAGGCCTTATTGGACCATTGGATCGGCATTTTGTTGGTCCATTTGGAGAATTAAATGTGACGAGTGAAAAAAGTTCCAAGAAAGCTTCCAAATATCTAGCTTTACATCTCAGATTTGAAATTGACATGGTAGCTCATTCTTTATGTGAATTTGGGGGAGGTGAAGAAGAGAGGAAAGAATTAGAAGCATATCGGGAAATCCATTTTCCTGCTCTGGCTCTGATGATAAAGACTACAAGGTATGCATCATAATTTTTTCATCTCAAACTGTGCTGACTTGTTATAATACGACTGGAATACTTTTCTTCTATCACTCATAGAAGTCTTAGTTTATAAGTAAAGAGTCTGTCTTACTCATTATCCATGTCGATTTAAAGTAATTGGAATCTTCTATGCAGATTACCTTCTCCTTCAGAGCTCAGGTCTGAAGGGCTTTGTCCACTGACACCTGAAGAATCCATTCTTATGCTTGCTGCTCTTGGTTTTAACCGCAAGACAAACTTATTTGTAGCTGGTTCTAATTTGTATGGAGGTGGCTCACGGTTGGCTGCTTTGACCAGCCTGTACCCTAAATTAGTCACCAAAGAGAACTTGCTATCTTCAGCGGAACTCAAATCATTTGCTAATTATTCATCTCAGGTTTGCTGCTACTGTCATTCTTGTTTCATTTATTTCAATGATGTGACTGTTCCAATTAAGCACCTTGTTACAAGAAATTTTGTTTTGTGTAATCTTCATGTTCGATACAATTTTGGCATTATTGAGCACCGGCTTATTTTGGTGCTGCTGTTAGTCTTTTAATGAATGACACGAAACTGTTTCTATTGTAGTTAGCAGCATTGGACTTCATAGGCTGTGCTGCCTCTGATGCATTTGCCATGACTGATTCAGGAAGTCAGCTATCATCTTTGGTGTCTGGGTATCGAATATATTACGGTGGAGGAAGAATGCCAACAATACGTCCAAATAAACGCAGGCTGGCTAGTATATTCATGAAGAACTCTTCAATAGAATGGCGTATTTTTGAACAGAGAATGAGGAAAGCAGTCAGACAAACTAAACATGTACAGACAAGGCCTAAGGCAAGAAGTGTTTACAGATATCCTAGGTGTAGAGAGTGTATGTGCAGGACAATTTAATTTACTTAGATTTTCTTGACTGTAACTGCCCATTGTAATTTGTAACATTGTTAATCATTATTTCCATTCTATTTTTTCTTCTGACTAAATTGATTAATCTATAGATTTATTTACATTACTGTAAATAATGAAGTTGTAATTTATTTTATTTTTGTTTTCCTCTTAAGACTAAATGATGAAATGGATCTATTACAAAATAATCAAACAATAGAGTGAAAACATAAATTTTTATTTGTTTCACTCAATTCTTTTACATTTGCATGTTATCCAAACACAATTTTAGAGACTAACATTACAATTTATGTTGCTCCAATGAAATGGGCACAACCGACAAAGTTATTCTTACTATGTGATCCAAACTTCCTGTCAAAACAATTTCACCAAAGCTAAAATTTTCCATTGGTTGATTATTGATATGTATTTCCAGATCTTGTGTTCCCTGTGGACTTATAGTAAAGAAAGTTGGATTCAAGTTAATTGAAGTTTCATTAGGAGGAGGATTATTCTTGCCAGCATTCTTCTTACCACCCCCTATTTGTCGTACCTGGCACCACCAAACATATTGAAAAGACCATTGTAATCTTTAGGTAAAATATTACTATTTTTATAATTACCGGTATAATTTTGTATTTTTCGAAAACCAAGACGATACCGGGAATTTGACTTCAATTATCAGAGATTTTCAACTAACAAGTAAGTTTTATCAGTTATTATGTAATTATCGGAGATTTTGTAATTACCAGTAATTTTTACTAGGAATTTCAAAATTTCTGGTAATATCTACCGGTACTTTTAAAAATCCCGGTTATTTTGAAATATATTTGATTAGTTCCGAGAAATTGAATTTATCGGTACTATCCAAAAATTTGTTTTATTCTGGGAATTTCAAATTCCCGGTAATTATAATTTTTTGATATTATCTGGAATTTCAAATTTTTGGTAGTTAATTTTTTTATTCCTTATTTTATAGTTTTTCCCCTTGTTTACAGTGAAAACCAAAGGTCGTGATGGTTCTATTGCTGATAGGGCGCTTGATCTACTTGGAGGTGGTAGGGGTAGGGGTACGGTTGCTCCTGATGTTGAGTCAACTCATGTACGGGTTTGATGGATGGTCCCAACCGGTTCACACCGGAAGCGGTTGGCAGAGCAGGCGGAGCGAGTGGTCCCAACCGATTCACTCCTGCCTGAGAGATGTCTGCGTCAATATGGATACATTCAAACGATACCACCAGCAGTTCCGGATACACCATCTGAGGGTATTGATCGGTGGTTTCAGACCCATTTTCTCAGCTCTGGTCGTGCCATCTTAGCTCGATCTGCACCTGTTAAGTATCATGCGCAGTGTGAGGATGTCTACTTGGAGTGATATCTCACGGTATCACATCCACGCATCACTTTATCGCCGCCTAAGGGTGTACCATATGGTGATTAAGAGCCTGTTGATGACACACCTCCTCCTCCAACACATCACCACGAGGACACACATCACTTTCAGATGATTGCAGTGATTGCTGATGAGGCGATGAGTTTGGTAGACCTAGATGGTGTCATTTTTGCTATATTAGGTCGGTTTGCAGACTTAGCTCGTGTGAGGCCTATTTAGATATTTTTTGTATTATATGTATATTTTGTATTATATGTATATTATTACCCAGACATTTATGGCATAACATTATATTATTTTGATATCTTCCTTACGTTGCAGTGATCTTCATTAAACAACTTAAACATATAACACTTAACATTACAACATGATTGATAAATAAGAAAAATCTAAACACTACCAGACGCTTCAACATCTGCATTATGTCATCAACTGATCTTGACAACTTTGCATCTAACTCGAGCGAACACTTTGTTAGCCTACGACGAAATGATCTCCACATTTAGGTGACGTCTTCATCGTTCTTCAACTCAATCAAGTTGTATTTTACCCTATCATTTGTATCCTCCCAATCTTCACAAAACTCAATCTTTCTCACATTTCTATTGTCACCATCAGGCAATAATTCCTTCAACTTCGACTTTAAGCCGACAATAGAGGTGGTGTCATTGGGAAGCTTGAACTCTACTAGAAGAGAAACTCTGTTGAAGTAAACTTCCGCCTTGATAAAAAATGTTGCAATACCCATTTTGTTCAGGTGTGTTTAACCACAAGACCTTAACCCCTATTTATACAAATGTGCATCAATTTTGGGCCACACAAATTGTCGGTTCAATCACAATCATACAAAATTGTCAGCAAAATCGTGACCGTTAAAAAATACCCTAAAAATATAGCTACCGGTAATTTCATGGGAAACAAAAATTACCGATATTGACATGCACTTTTCCAAAAATCCGGAATTTTACATGTTACCGGGAATTTGAAATTTCCGGTATTTAGGTAATTTCAAATTAACTACCGAGAATTTTGTTCGATACCAGAATTTTTTTTATACTACCGGGAATTTTGTCCGGATATTTAGTGTTAAAATGCTAGGGGTCATTTCTTCCATTTAGAAAAATGGGGGGGGGGGGGGGGTTGCCAGCAACGAATGGGGATGACAAGAAGAATCCTCCATTAGGAGGTAGAACAGAGCCCAAATATGTCTATGTCGTGTTCCCTACATTCATCACAGTTCTTCTCACAAAAACTGATCCTTTTAGTGCAAATATTGTCATTGATGGAAGGTTTAAATTAGATGGATAATCAAATGGGTTGTTGCAAGGTTCTCTAGTTGTTGTTTTTATTGTACTCAGATTGATGTTTAGCAAAGAGCACAAGAAACTGATGAAATCTTGAAAATCTGTTTTTATACAAATGAATATTTATGTTACAAATTTGAGCAAAAGTTTTGTTTCTTTTTGTTTTGGTTTTGCATGCTATTATAAAATAGTAATAAATATACTTATACCTAATGATACCACCAAGTCGGGATCAATGGCACGACTAGGGTTTACATTGCCCGCCCCAAAATCAAAAGGAGTGGATGGATGCAATGTGTTGACCTCATAGCCTTCGGCCATCATAGGATCGCCAAGATTGTCATACTTTGTGTCGGTTGTGGTGATTGCAGATGCTATCATAGATGGACTCCAAGATGGATTATATTGCTTGATCAGAGTCGCGATTCCAGCCACGTGAGGCGCTGCCATGCTGGTATTAGATAATAATGCAAAGTCATGTCCAGTATGCAAAATCAGTTATGACAAGACACTAAAAAAATGGACAAATGAGTAGATTAGTGTCTGTAAGAACACTAGTAATAATAATGTACTTGTTAGCATAAGTTGTTTGGCACTAATAGGGCTCCATGCAGCCCATATTTTGTGCCCTAGAGCTAGAATATCAGGTTTAAGTACATCAACAAGATTTTCTTTTGCATCAATGTTATCTGGACCTCTCGACAAAAATCTACTAACAACCGGTGCCCGTCCTTTGAAAGAGGCAACCATTCCTTCCGCTTTAGATGCCATAACACCATATTTCATAACAGTTCCTTTATCGTCCCTCTTTGTCTGGTATTCATAATATTTCTCGATAGCCTACATTTGAAAGTGTCATGAGTTCCTCATCAAGTAAATAAAAAAGTTCAATGCAGTACTCAACTTTTACCTTGGTATCTGCTACAGAAGGAATCAAGATATCAGGGATATAAAAAGGAATCAAGATATCAGGGATATAAAAAGATATCAGGGATATAAGAAGGTTGACATGTCCTTATAGGAAATCCTTAGACAATGCTTTTCAAAGAAAGTGCTCTCTAAAGTGTATCATATGTTAACCTAAGAGAGCGCTTTCTCAGGAAAGTGCTCTCTAAAGTTTGTGTGAATGCTTTGAGTCTGGGATTTGAATCCCCCTCGCCCCAGACTCATATTATTATTATTATTTTTTTACATTTTTCAGACCTTAGAGAGCACTTTCTCAAGAAAGCGCTCTCTAAAGTGTATCATATGTATCATATATGTAAAATTGTATTTAAATAATTGGATGTATCACCACCCCAGTGGTTAAAATGCCTTTACAATGCATTTCCCTATCACAAGGGCATGGGTTCGAACCAAAAACTAACCAGGTCGACCTATGCATCAATCAGGTCGACGCAGTTTAATAAGTTTCAAAGTAATAAACTCTCTGGAGTCATCAGGTCGACGCATCTTCTCAGGAGGTCGACCTGCCCTTTTGGGACAACCTTAGAGAGCGCTTTATGATTAATGCGCTCTCTAATGGTTTTTATTAAATAATATTCAAATCATATTTAATATATATTATATTTAATATATACAAATTATATTAATATATAAATTATATTAATATATAAATTATATATAAATTAATATACAAATTATACTTAATATATACAAATTATATTAAAATAGAATTATATACAAATTATATTAATATATAAATTATATATAAATTAAAATAAAGTAAATATTTATTTAAATATATATTAACTTAAAATTATATTTAATATATACAAATTATATTAATATATACATTAAAATTATATTTAATATAATTAAATATATATACAAATTATATTAATATATGATATCAATTTCATATTATATATTATTAATGTGAGCATAATTAATGGATGAAGGCGTAGTACCACTGGTCAATGAGGTTTGCCTTAGACTCATTTTATTTTTTTTTTACATTTTTCAGACCTTAAAGAGTGTTTTCTCAGGAAAGCGCTCTCTAAAGTGTATCATATGTATCATATATTTAAATTTATATTTAAATCATTGGATGTATCACCACCCCAGTGGTTAAAACGACTTTACAATCCCAATCACCAGGGTGTGGGTTCGAACCCCCTTTTTGTATTTTTTGGGTTTTTTTTGCTCTTGTTGAAGTAAAAACTAACCAGGTCGACCTATGCATCAACCATCTATGCATCAACCAGGTCGACACAGTTTAATAAGTTTCAAAGTAATAAACTCTCTGGAGTCATCAGGTCGACGCATCTTCTCATGAGGTCGACCTGCCCTTTTGGGGCAACCTTAGAGAGCGCTTTTTAGAGAAACGCTCTCTAAGGTTATCTATTAAAATAATATTAAATATAATTTCAGAGACCATAGAAAGCGCTTTTACAAAGAGCGCCCTCTAAGGTAAAAAAATCAAAAGACCTTAGAAAGCGCTTTTGATGAAAAACGCTCTCTAAAGTCAATCATTTATTAAAATATAAAACTTTTCAGACATTTTCATATTTGCTCTTTTCAGAAACCCTTTTCTTCGTACGCTCTCATTGTTCAGACCTTAGAAAGAGCAAGAAATATAAACCATACTTTCTTTATCATTTTTTCGTCAATCTCTTTTAACCTTGTTGCTCTTGTTCGTTCATTGCTCTTGTTCGTTTCTCATTGTTCTTGTTCATCGCTCTTGTTCGTTTCTCATTGTTGTTGTTCGTTGCTCATTGTTCTTCGTTTCTACTGAGGTATGTCATTGTTGTTGTTGTTGTTCTTGATGATAATTTACATTGTTGTTGTTGTTGTTCTTGATGATGTTTACATTGTTCTTGATTATATTGTGGTTCTTGATGATAGGTTTTAGATAGTTTTAAAAATTTAATGAAGTTAGTTAACTGTTTGTACTGAAATTTAGTGTTGAGCTAGGTTAGTGTAATTGGTTAATGAAATTATACTTAAGTGACTCTGTTACTTAAAATAATCAATTGCAGTTGGTTTGAAGTGAAAACAATTAGGTTATTTTTGAGTTAGTGTTGACAATTAGAACTAGGGACTATCATGAAACTCATTGAATTCTGATGGTTAGTGATAAAAATTATTAATTGGAGTTTGTTTGTGAACTAATGAGAAGAGTTAATAGTTAGAAATTAAATGGTTAGGGAAAATTGAACCAAAGAACAAAAACAGTTAGTGATTATTTCCATGGATGTTAGTAATATAGCCATGTTAGATTGTTAGAATAAGTCATGTTATGCCATTGCTAACTGTTAATATGTGATGTATTTGTTGGAATAGTTTGTGTATATGTGCTTGTTTGTTATTTCATTCTACAACTCTACAGGTATATCTTTTATTTAGTTTTGTTTTTATTTATTTTAATTAGTGCGACTATGGATAATAAATGGATGTTTGTAAATCGATTAACGAAAGAGTACAGGAATGGGGTATCGGAATTCGTTAAGTTTGCTGTTGCGCACGTTGAAAACCCCAGTCAAATGAAATGTCCTTGTTTGGGTTGCTGTTTTGTAGGTAATGTTAACGCAACTCAGTTGGAATCGCATTTAAAGAGGCATGGAATTGATCGAAGTTATACATGTTGGGATATGCATGGTGAGAAAAGTAACGGGAATGTTGAACCGGGGGATAATACGGCCTATGCTTCAAACGACAATGGCACAGATATATACAGTTATAATCGATTCAAAGAGATTGCATAAGTACTTGAAGATGATATTAAGGATTGTCCATAAATGTTTGAGAGGTTGGTAAGCGATGCAGATAAATCGTTGTATAATGGTTGCACCAAATTCATAAGATTGTCTGCGGTTTTAAAGTTGTACAACTTAAAGGCGGATAATGGATGGTCGGATAAGAGTTTCACAGAGTTATTGGCCCTGATGAAAGATATGCTTCCAGAGGATAATGTTCTTCCCAATCGAACATATGAGGCCAAAAAGATGTTGTGTTCTATCGGCATGAGCTATGCTAGGATATATGCATGTCCAGACGATTGCGTCTTATTTTGAAACGAGTATGCATCGTTAAATGAGTGTCCTAAATGCGGTGTCTCTCGATATTAGAGAAATTTGTCTCCAGCAAAAGTCTTATGGTATTTTCCTATTATTCCGAGATTTAGATGCATGTTTCGTAGTGAGACCGATTCAAGACACTTGACTTGGCATGCAGATGAAAGAATTATTGATGGAAAGTTTCGACACCCGGCAGATTCACCACAGTGGACGAAAATTGATGATGAGTATCCTGAATTTGGAAAAGAAGCAAGAAACCTTTGCTTGACATTATCTACTGATGGAATGAACCCACACAGTCTTCAAAGTATCTCACTTAGCACATGGCTTGTCATTATTATGATTTATAACCTACCTCCATGACTATGTATGAAACGTAAGTACATGATGTTATCTATGTTAATTTCTGGGCCTAGACAACCAGGGAATGACATAGACGTATACTTGGAACCCTTAATTGAAGATTTAAAGTTTTTGTGGGAGAATAATGTGAAGGTTTATGATGGGTATAGGAAAGAAAGTTTCAACTTACAGACGATGTTGTTTGGCACAATTAACGATTTTCCAGCATACAGAAATCTATCAGGGTACAACATAAAAGGCCAAGATGCGTGTCCTATTTATGAAGGTAAAACAGATTCGACGCGATTGGAGTTTGGTCAGAAGAATGTCTTTCTCGGTCATCGTAGATTCTTAAATTCTAATAATCACTATCGTGGGTGGAGAAAAGCATTCAATGGAGAGCCAAAACAAGGTAGAGCTCCACCTATGTTGACAGGTGATCAGATTTTTGAAAATGTGAAAGATGTGAGTACTCAGTTTGGAAAGCCTTTTGCACATACACTTGTCAAGAGTGGGTGGAAGAAGAGGTCCTTTTTTTTTATCTGCCATATTGGCAGTCGTTGTATGTAAGACATTTTCTCGATGTTATGTATATTGAAAAAAATGTATTTGATAGTGTTGTTGGTACGCTACTCAATATACATGGAAAGTCTAAGGATGACCTTAAAGCAAGAAAGAACTTGGTAGCGATGAGGATAAGAACTGAACTAGGACCATTGCAGAAAGGAAAACGAACATATCTACCACCTGATGCGTATACTCTATCTAGAAAGGAGAAAAAGATATTGTGTAAATATCTAAGTCAAGTTAAAGTTCCAGAAGGATACTCTTCACATATCAGAAGACTTGTGTCTATGAAAGACCTTAAGTTAAAGAGTTTGAAGACGCATGACTGCCATGTTATAATGGAACATTTTCTACCAATATGAATATGTACTATTCTGCCTGAAAAAGTAAGAAGCGCAATAACTAAATTGTGTTTTTTCTTCAAGTCAATTTGCAGTAAGGTGATCGATCCCGCAATCTTACCAACATTGCAAAAAGAAATAGTTATTACTTTGTGTGATCTTGAAATGTATTTTCCTCCCTCGTTTTTTGATATAATGGTTCATCTAGTTGTTCATCTGGTAAAAGAGACTCAATTGTGTGGATATGCTCATATGAGATGAATGTACCCTGCTGAACATTATATGAAAATATTAAAAGGGTACGTGAAAAATCGAAGTCGACCAGAGGGTTGTATTTCCAAACGATACATTGTTGAAGAAGCGATTGAGTTTTGTACCGAATATCTGTCCAATGTACAATCAATTGGACTCCCCAAATCTCATATTGCTGAAAAAAAGCAGGAAACAAGTTAATTGGAAATGAAGTTATGACAATATCAAGGGGTGAACGAGATCAAGTGCATTTGCATGTTCTGCACAATGAGAACGGGGTTGATCCATATGTGGAAATGCACAAGGAAATTCTCCGAGGTTTGAATTCGAATAGAACTGCGAATTGGATAGTACGAGAGCACAATCGTAGTTTCATAACTTGGTTTAAGGATCATGTTTATGCAAAGTATTATTCAGATCCCGCTTCAATAACATAAAGATTGAGATGTTTAGTATATGGTCCAAGTATGGTTGTGTTTTCTTATAGCGCATACGCAATTAATGGATACACATTTTATACCAAAGAACAAGATGATAAAAGTATGATGCAAAACAATGGTGTCACTCTGGTAGCTGTAGCAATGCACATTTCAAGTGTGAAAGACTTAAACCCCACATTTGCAAATTTGTCATATTTTGGGCTTATCGAGCGCATCTGGGTGTTTGATTATGAGAAGTTCCAGATTCCTATCTTTCGTTGCAAGTGGGTTGAAAACAATAATGGCGTACAAATGGATGTCAGGATTTTTGTAAGTGGATCTTAATAGGGTGGGGTACAAAGATGAGTCTTTTATTCTAGCCTCTCAAGCTAAACAAGTGTTCTATGTTAATGATCCGACAAGTACAAAGTAGTTTATAGTGCTTTTATCGAACAAAGTGATTGATGATAACATTGGAGATCAAAGTGATATTGATGTTCATATTGAATCATTTACTAGAAATGATCAAGGTGATATTAATGGTGATATTGAATTATTTACTAGAAATGATCACAATGAGGGTATTTGGATCAATCCAACCGTCAATGTTGTTAAGAGACGGGTAGAACATATTCCAACCAAGAAAAGAAAGAGATGTGCCTAAAAAAGATACTAGTTATAAAATAATAGATTATATCATTCAATAATATTAATTAATTGTCATTTTATATATAGCTTATATCATTTAATGAATTATGGATTATGGATTTTTATATTTGTCATTTAATTTTTGTTTTTTTCTTTCTTACATGTCAAATGACTGGTAACGAGGGGGAGGACACAAGCAAGATACATAATGATACAAATGAAGCTCAAGATGCACCTTCAAATGTAGAAAGTGAAATAAAAAGAGGAATCACAATAATGAAGTCAATCATCCATGCTAGGGATAAAGGGATCAAATATGATGTACATTGGAATGATGATGACCAAGTGATTGAGCCTAATGGTTCAAAGTTGTCTTCATATATTGGTTCACTTGCCCGCCAACACATTCCTATTACCAAGGATAATTGGAGGAATCCAGCGCTGAAATCTGGTAAAGATAGGATATGGATTGAGATAAAGGTACTTACCAAATATGATTGATGTTTGCTTCAGGTACATTTTCAAGGACGAAAATTCTTAAGTGGGGGAGAGTTGTAACACCCCAAAGTTGATTTTTATTTATTTAATGTGTTTCTTGTGATTTTGATGAATTATTGATGATATGATGTTGTGTGGATGCATGTGTGTGACTTAATATTTTAATAATATTAAGATATTAAGTGTTGTAGTTATTTAATTATTTGGGATTAAATACATTAAATAAAAAGAAATTAGAGGATAAGAACAAGGTGGTATTTTGGTTGAAATTAGTGAGGGTATTATGGGGAAAGACTAAAGAGGTCTTAGGGGCAAGAATGACAAAAAAAGGAAGTTGGGTTTTGGTACGATCATTGAAACAATCACATTTTTTTTGAGAAAGGAAGAAGAGCTCTGAGAAAGAGGAAAGGTTAGGACTTGAAGGTTGGTGAGATTTTGCGAGAAGTTGTCGAAAGAATTACGGAAAATCAAGGTATGGGGAGTATTTTCTTTTTGATGTTGTAATGTGGAAATATAATTGGGGGTTTTGAGGGATAGTTTAGGGTATATGGTTGTGTTGAAATGATGATTTTGATGCTTATAATGATATTAAATGATGTATATGATGATACCTTGAGTAATGTTGATGTTAATGATGATTTTTCTGAGTTGCTGCTATAAAAATCTGGTTTTTAATGGTTTTTGACGCAGGGGAGAGATTCTGAAATCGCAGAAAAATTTGAGAAATCGCGAAGCTCGCTTAGCGAGCAAGTGAAATTTTTGAAACCTCTCAAGACAGAGAGTTAGTCGCTTAGCGAGCAAGGTGTCTCGCTTAGCGAGATCTGGAATGTTTCGAAAATTATTTTTAATTCTGAAAAATGTTTTAATAGATGTGTTATGTGTCATATGATGTTAGGATATTTTAGTGGTGTCGTATGACGTATTTAAAGGCTATATGAGTATGATTTAATGATAACATGATGTATGATGATTAAGTGGTTTTAAGAGTTTATGAGGTATGATTATATGATGTAAATAAAGATGTTACATGAATATATGATATGAGGGTTATTGATGAATGCAGATGCAATGCTTATGAGGTTTTGATGATGATGATATGTGTATATTGCGTCTTGCATTCATAACATGATTTATGAGGGGACTTTTGGTCCATTGGTAGCTTCAATCTCATTGTGAGGATTGAAGTGATATGATGTTATGATGTTTCTCCCTTGTGGAGGGTTGATGGCCCAGTGTCCATCCATGAGTATGATTCGGTACCACATGTATAATAAGATGTTGCATTTTCATTCTAAATGACATATCATGATGTGCATTGAGTTGTGTTATGATGTGATGTATTTGACGTGTGAATGAATGAGTGATTGATGTGGATCATGATGTTATTGCTTATGCTTTTAAATTCTCATTTCTATATTACTTTATTGAATGTGAATTTACTCACCCTGCCTGCCTTTTTGTGATGGTCTATTATGTCATCCTATAGATACTCAAGGTTAGCTCGGTGCGTGTTTAGCTCGGAGTTAGTGAGTTGGTCGTATTAGTTAGAAGTGGAGTCCTGGTCTGTGTCTAATAACATTTGGGATGCGTTTCGCTTGAGTTTATTTCATTTATTTGAATTAAGATGTGGTTTACTTTGAATACTTGGTTTTATATGATGTTATGGAGTAATCTATGAAGTTTTCTTTCATGAAAAGATTAAATTTGATGTTTTGTTTTTCACTGCATAATAATTTGAATTTAAGAACTGATGATTATAATTTTATAACCCGTGTTACGGGATATGACTCAATACGAGGTTTATTAGTAAATGAGAACATGTGATACCCTTTTTATGTGTAAACTCTGATTTTATGATTAAAAATGTGTTATAATTTTGATGGGGTATAAAGGGTGTTACACTTTGCATGCTATCAAATTTATTTGCAGACCTTTCTGAACAATCCGCTGCAATCGCGTGTATAAAGTTGCAAGTTCTCTGAACACAATCAGAATTTTTTGCAGGTCTTTCCGAAATAGGAACCTGATGCGAACTCCCCACACATAACATGTTACCTACTAATTATTCTGGTAGATGAGGTCCTTCGTCTTCCTCGGAGCAACTACCATCTTTAAAACAACAAAATTCATCCGACTCTGACGAAGAATAAAAATTCTGAACATATTTATAAGGGTTATAAATGATTCTCACGGGGCCATAAATGTCTTCTCGAAGGCAGATATCAAAGATTTTACCATCTATAAGAACGTTCACCGATTCCGGCAATCTGAAAGAGGAAGGAACTCGTAAGATAAACCTCGCTATATCCATGCAAGTCCCATTCACTGTGTTATCATCAGAACAAATATACTATCCCATTGAATTCTCCAATTTCTCAAAGAAGTCAAGGTTCCAACTGTGGGTTGGAATACCATAAGCTCGAATCCACATAACCCTTTCGTTGTCGATTAAATCCTCCGACCATTCTTTCACCTCCGCAAACCATTGTTTCCACCAAGAAGATTCATCCAAAAACAAATCAGCCAACGCTCCTTCTTCGAGTTCCTCCAGTAAGCATAATTTGGATCCCATTGGGGTAGCCTTAATGAAAAAAACTCTTTTAGTTTCAAAAATTCGTTGGATGTTATAAGACATTTATGAGTTTAATGTTGTTCCGACATATGCCTTTGCCATTCTCGCTTTATCTTCACTATTAGCTTCATAAATAACTTGAATAGAATTCGGGACACTGACAGAGGGGGAGGCCTCACCACTTTTTCTGCTAACAGCATCTGCAAAAGATTTCTTACCATCATAAAAACCAGATACTCTTCTTTTCCTAACTTGCACACTCTGATGCTCAAATTTCACACTCAAGCGACCAACATTATTGTGCATCCGACTACCATCAACATTATGCATAACTAAACCTCTCTCAAAGCGTGGTGGGTTGGCATGATTAATTTTTTCCCGTCTATTATCACATTGTCTAGTTTAACACCTAATAGTCTAATATCATCAACATCTTTAAATATTGCGAAATCGAAACGTTTCCCATACTAATTGTGTCTCGGTGAAATAACTATTTCCACCACGTTTCTGATACATCCAAACAAGACAAAAATGTCTCTAGAACATATTCTGTTAAGGAACTCAAAGAAGAAATAAATGCAAATCTCATTTTTCTCCAAGTTAGACAAACCACCCCTGAATGGGAAAACATCCCATTTAGTCGATTGTTTATGCACTTTCCTCCTATCTACCAACATCCATTCATTCAAGTTCTTCCAAGGAAACATGATACACAACACACAAACTGTTACTAAATACCAAGGCCCCTAGCCCTAAGGCTAGGAGTTTAAGCCAAAAACACAGATGACAGTTCAGAAGTTGGATGACATCTAGAGCAGAAATGGAGAAGAAGGCCGCTAAAGAAAACACATCCGAACGTTATCAACTACTATGGTTGTAATTAGCTGACAGTATAAAATATTTTACAAGACTTGTGATTTTCGATTAGATGACATTATAAAACTATTTTACGCAATACATATTCATTAAATTCATTAAAATAATGTCAATATATATACTTAGTAGTCCATAAAACGCCGTGACATATAAATATAAAGGTATTTTTCACGCATCGCTACTTCCGTCTGTATCACACAAAACTCTCTATTTTCTCAAACCCTAATTCTCTATAGCAATCAACGAGTTGACCCGCCAGAGTGGTGAAAATGAAGAAGAAGAAGAAGAAGAAGATCGAGTTCGATGAGTACATCCACCTGCTTCTGAAACAGGTGCATCCCGAACTAAGCATTTCTTCCAAAGCTGTGAAAATGATCGACAAATTATTATGAAAAACGATGGTCAAGATTTCAAAGATAGCTTCAAAGAATAATAAAATAGATAGGAAGAATAGGAAAAATCCAATCTTGGTTGAAAGTGACATATCATTTGGTGTTATGAAAGTTTTGTCGCAAGAAAGGACCCGACTTGCCCTCTATTCTGCTCCCACAAAGCTCATTGGATACATGGTAGACACATTTTTGTGTGATGGAATGTCTAAGATTTAGTACAATTTTTGTGCATTTTCAAATCACGCGTTTGAGGGATTCTATACTCATATTAGTAATTCCAATATCTGTTGCTCAATTCGCCTTAATAATTAAGCTTCAATTAAGCTTAAAAACGTGATGACAATAGACGGTGCTATGTTGAAGCATCCTATGCCATGGAATTCTACGATCATGAATAAATAGGAAATAAGGAGGTCGGTGTAATTATGGATGCCAACTCTTTTTCCCCCACGTGCATGTTATTTAAGCGTATTATATAAACCACTCTATATCCAAAACTTAAATCTCAATATTTTAATAATTTTTCTTATAGTTTTTAGGTTTTCTTTCATGTCTAGTTGTATGACTTCCATAATCTTTTTAACTATAAATATCACTCTAACACTCTTCAATATTATATTATGTTTAATTTTATCACATATTTGAATGTAATATCTTCATCTACATTAGGTCGATTCTTAAACGTCCATCATTTTATTATGTACTACATTATGGATCTTAGTGTAGTTCGATAAAACTTTCCCATCCATTTATGACATCTTTGTCACATAATTCCTAAAGTCATCTATCTAAAATATTTAAATTATGTGATTTGTGACATAATCTCTAACCGAGGAGGGAGAGGTTACTATGGTGGTATACCATAGAGAAAGAATACAAATAGTACAAAGTTGTAATTCGTTTTAATTTGTTTTCCTTTTAAATGGATCCATTACAAAATAATCAAACATAAATTTCTATTTGTTTCACTCCATTCTATTACATTTGCATGTTATCCAAACATAATCTATTCTTAGAGACTAAATCACAATTTATGTTGCTCTGCTGAAACGGGCACAACCGACAAAGTTATTCTTACTATGTGATCCAAACTTCCTGTCAAAACAATTTCACCAAAGCTAAAATCTTCCATTGGTTGATTCACATTGATTTGTATTTCCAGATCTTGTGTTGCTTGTGGACTTATGGTAAACCAAGTTGGATTCAAGTTAATTGAAGTTCCATTAGGAGGTAGAACAGAGGCCAAGTATGTCTCTGTGGTGTTTCCTACATTCATCACAGTTCTCCTCACAGAAATGGATCCTCTTAGTGCAGATATTGTCACTGATGGAAGGTTTAAATTAGACGGATAATCAAATGGATTGTTGCAAGGTTCTCCTGTTGCTCTTGTTATAGTACTCGGATCCATGTTTGGCAAAGAGCACAAGAAGCTGATGAAATCTTGAAAATCTGTTTTAGGAGAATTGAATGAACAAATTAGAGCAAAACTTGTCTCTTTTGTTTTGGTTTTGCATGATAATATAAATATACCTGATGATAGCACCAAGCCGGGATCAATGGCACGACTAGGGTTTACAATGCCCGCCCCAAAATCAAAAGGAGTGGATGGATGCAATGTGTTGACCACATAGCCTTCGGCCATCATAGGATCGCCAAGATTGTCATACTTTGTGCCGGTTGTGGTGATTGCAGATGCTATCATAGATGGACTCCATGATGGATTATATTGCTTGATCAGAGCCGCGATTCCAGCCACGTGAGGCGCTGCCATACTTGTACCAGATAATAATGCAAAATCATGTCCTGAATGCAAAATCAAAACCAGTTATCATAAAACTCTAAAAAAGAAGACAAACGGAGTAATAATAATGTACCTGTTAGCATAGGTTGTTTGGCACTAACAGGGCTCCATGCAGCCCATATTTGGTGCCCTGGAGCTACAATATCAGGTTTAAGTACATCAGCTAGATTTTTCTTTGCATCAATGATATCTGGACCTCTTGAAGAAAATCTACTAACAACCGGTGATCGCCCTTTGAAAGA
Organism: Lathyrus aphaca; assembly: GCA_963966055.1. Classification (NCBI taxonomy): domain Eukaryota; kingdom Viridiplantae; phylum Streptophyta; class Magnoliopsida; order Fabales; family Fabaceae; genus Lathyrus; species Lathyrus aphaca. The sequence continues at coordinate 568,435,274 of OZ014522.1, forward strand.
GGCAACTCTTCCTTCCGCTTTAGATGCCATAGCACCATATTCCGTAACAGTTCCTTTCTCGTCCCTCTTTGTCCGTTCTTCATAATACTTCTCGATAGCCTACATTTGAAAGTGTCATGAGTGAGTTCCTCATCAAGTAAATAAGAAAGTTCAATGCAGTACTCAGCTTTTACCTTGGTATCAGCTACAGAAGGAATCAAGATACCAGGAATAGGAAAAGGAATTGGCTCTGCAATATAGTCTCCGTAACTTGGATTTGCAGTCAGAATAAAACCCTCGAATCCTAGCGCCTTGGCGGTGCTGATAATGCCAGCAACTGTTGAGGTGCCATTAAGGAATCCTTCAGAGAAATTGCAGATTATGATACTTCCCAATACTTTAATAGGATCCAAAGCTTCTGGATGCTGGCACTCTTCTAAGTATTCAGGAGTATTTGGGAATGTTCCATTTACTTTTACTGCATCCTTAGCTAATACAAGTTTACGGAGAATTGTCCCATTTCCAAAACTTGGTCCTGTAAAAAATATATGCATTATGAATCATGCCACAGTAACATGTATTTCTGATATTTTGCATAAAAAAAAAAATAGGAAGCTGTGCACGACACCTCTGGAAAAAAGGTGTGTCAGTGTCGGTGTCTTATGTTCGTGCTTCATAGATAGGAAGTAGTACCTGATAGTCCAACACCGTCTATTATTTGACCATTTCCAAGAAGGATCGAAGAAGTGTATCTTCTGTCTGTATTGCAAGCGGCAACACCGACACTCCATGGACTGAAGGACACTACAGTTGAAGATGATGGACCATTATTACCTGCGGCTTGCACCACTAAAACTCCAGCTTTTCTCGCAAATAATAAAGAAATATCAAAGATGCTGAGAAATGTTAATGTATCTTGTGGTGGTCCATTTGGTCCAATAGAGAGTGATATGATATCTACTCCATCTTGTACAGCCTGCACATATCACATCTCAAATTTCATTGCTTATTTTAACATGATGTTTTATTTTTCTGTATCTCATTTTCTTCAGCTTTAGAAGAGAAGGGGCACTTACTTGATCTATAGCTGCAACAACATCTGCCATAGTTCCCACGGATGAGTAGATAGCTTTATAAACAGCAATCCTTCAAGAGACAAAAACATTTTCAGCCATACAAATTTCACAATCACTAAATTTGTGCTAAGTAACATCAAAAGTGTTGTATAAATGGTGGGTGAATCGATACCAAAAACTTAATAGCATGTGGCTCAACGGAGCTTGGATAAACTCAGATACCTTCTTAGAATTGTGGTTTAGGGTCTAACTCAATCCTATAAACGTGACTTATCTATATCGATCTCACCTTGCGCGTGGTGCCATTCCGCTGGCTCGCCCGTAACCAAAACCATTGACTTCAACAGGAACACCAGCATTTCCAGCAGCAATAGATGCCACATGACTGAAAGAAACCAAGCAAGTCTCAAAACTAATGTTACACTTACATAAAACAAACATGGATGCCCCTAATATTACCTGCCATGTCCATCTGCATCAAAAGGTGAAAGAAAATCAACAGAAGCATTAAATTTAGGAGTAGCTTGAGCACCAGCTGAGAAATATTTAGCTGAAACAATCTTTCCATTGCAAGATTCAGGTGGAAAGTGTGGACCAGTCTCACAAGCACCAGAAAAGTGAGAGATATTTGTAACGAAAGTCTGCGAACCGAAGCTTGGATGAAATGGATTAATGCCACTATCAATAACACCAATAACAACTCCATCACCTGCATTTCTGTCACCTCCTTCTTGTGCCCAAACTCCTTGTGGCAAGTCAAGAAAATCAGGAGTATATGTTGTAAATTTCTTCACTCCTCTATCTTTCTCTACCAACTTCACTCCCGGTGTAGCTTTGAGTCTTTTCGCCTGATATGTTTGACAAAATATTTGCAGATGACTATGTTAAAATGGATATGGAGATGAAGTATGAAGATGAGATAGAGTACCTGAGAAGGAGTAGTGTGGACAGAGAAGCCATTGATTATGTGTTTGAAACTGTGGAGTTTGTTGTAGCTTCCATTCTCCAAAGTGCTTTGTAGAAGCATGTTGTGAGATTCCAATAAGTGTTCTTCATGTTCCTTTGAAGCATTTCTACTTAATCAGCCATGCAAAAATAATATGTAAATTAATATAAGTTTATATTAAAGAAAACAAATTTAATATTTTGTTTAAGTTGAATCAATTTCGTAAATCAACCGTATAAAGAAAATAACAAAAGAGAGTGGCATTGTTTTTAAAAAAACAAAATAAATTACCTATAAAAATGAAATGTAAAAAATAAAATTAATCTCTAAAATTCTATTGGATGAGATCAAATTTATTCTATTTTTCTTTCGGAAGATATTATTAAGACTTGGATCCCCGACTAGATACACATAATGAAAAAATAATCTTTTTCTTATTTAGGGAGAACTCAAATCTCACATCTTTTAAATATAAAATTTGAAAATGTTTTATATAAAATGTCATTTTTTACTTTACAAGTCGAGTTTATCGAATTTATAATGATAAATTAGGTAAAATTCTAATTCTAATATGATATTAGAGTTTATTGATCATAATATGAATCATCTATATGTCTATACACAAAGCCTAATAAAATGTTAGGTGTAAGAGGAGGGTGTATTAGAAAGATTTCAATTTTCATGTTAATTAGAGATAAAGTTGGAAAAAATTTATATATAGTAACACATTTTACCTTACAAGTCAATTTTGTATAGATGCCTTACACCAAACTATAATTCTAACATTTTCTATTGATGTTGTTAACTATTGAGCAAGTCTCAAAGAGGATTCAAATTCGATGAGGAGAAGATATAGTAAATTGAGTGGGGATTTGCTACCTTTACTATTGCATGCCTTTGATACCTCTTGTGTATTTAGGAGACAAATGAATAAATAAAATAAAGTAAGGGTTTGATGGGAGAGAATAAACTATTAATAGAGAGATATAGAGAAACTCATCAAAGTTTCGATAAGTCAGTTCAGTTAGTAGTTATGCAGGAACTTCGTAATATTCCATGTTCGAATTTGCACCATAATATTTATTCATTTTTAATTGGTAAATTTCAGCCGCTAGATTAGTTAAAAAATAAATAAAGAAAGAGAGAAAATCATAAAATACATGAAAGTTGAAAGGCACTAAATCCTTATATGTAAATTGAAGCATCATAAATATTTATGAAAAAAAGATAAATAAAAAAGAAGATAGTATCTATAAAAAAAATTAGAAAAGAGATGGTTAAAACTTGAATTCTCTAAAAACAACAACCGACAAAAGAAACTAATAAATACAACAAAAGAATAACAACCAACAAAATAGTCGAACAAACACTGCAGACAAAGGGATTCTGCAGATAAATATCCAACAACTAAAAATCATTCTTGTTAGAAACTAGTTCCCATACCGTCGTTTTCATCATCAATAGATCATAACTCATCAAGGGAGCACCAAAACCACAAGCCAATATCTACCTCAGAATCAAATAAACGCTCAATCTAATATTGGTGCAAATAAATGATATTGTTCTGAAGTGAGTCATATAAACTGTAATATACAATTATCCACCACCTCTTCATTGTTTTTGTAACCACCTCAAAGATGACGTCATTATGGGCTTTTCTAATGGATCAGAATACTACGTGTCAAATCATAAGAAAACTATCCATATATCTAATCTTGTTCCGAAAGAATGAAAAGATTAAGAAAGAACCTCATGTTTATTATGAACTACATGTCATTCCAATCGACTAAAGTAACAAAAACTATTCATTTAGGGCTAGTTCACAAGTAACAAAAAGATGAAAACTATTTCAACCAAGTCCCCACACAAGGGATAAAAAAAATCAGACTATGCTTAGCAATTAGCTCTCTTTTAGACAAAAAATTTCTAGAAGAAATTTTGTCTTACAAAAGCTGTCTGCATAAAATCAAAATTTTAGAAGAAATCAATTAATCTAGATAAAGGGGAATGTCATACTCTCAGGCTGAAGAAAAATCGAAATAGAGATAAAATTAACTCTCCGAAAATGGTAAACATAGGCAATTGTGAAAGTACTTTCTTTAATATATTTTTAAATCCATTTATCTCTATACAAGGAAAATGTGGCTTCTCGAAGCAGAGAGTGACATTATTTTAAAAAACAAAATAAATTATATATAAAATTGAAGATATAGAAATAAAAGTAATAAGTTTGATAAGATCAAATTTATTTTATTTTTCTTTCAAAATTTTGATGATAAAGTATTTATTTTTCAATATTAAAAGAGATTGTTAAGATTTAGAACCCCATCACAGCCAAGAGTACTCGTGTATCTAATATAGAAAATTTTCTCAATATAGATTCAACGTTTCTTAGTTCATCGAGCAAGTCTCGTAACATATTTAAATTAGACGACTAGAAGATATAGTAAATTAAACAGACATAAATATTCATTTAACACCTATAAATTAGAGGGAAAATCTCACATTATTTAAAACAAATTTAGAGAGAAATTTCACATTTTCACCTCTAAAGTATCCTCGCTTATTAATCTAATTCTTATTAGTAGTGAGGATAAACATAAATAATTATATTCTAACCTGATGATCATCGATGAATTTTTATTTTGTGATGCTCCATGAAAAGCGATCGCATCTCCTTCCAATAAAACTAAGTATATAGATCTCTCCTCTCGAAAGCCAGAACCAGAACTCTTAAAAACTAAGAACATCAAAATTATGAAAATGATTAAAAATGGTAAAGCTATACAACTAATTTTGGCCATGGTGTAACAAAGGGACAACCAAAAATCTTTGTCAAATTTCATTTAAATAGACTGAATGTTGTGAAATTTATAAACTAAGAGAATGCAGATAACACGTTTTAACATACGTTAATGGTGACAAAACTTGTAAAACATGCAACTATATATATATATATATATATATATATATATATATATATATATATATATATATATATATATATATATATATATATATATATATATATATATATATATATATATATATATATATGAGAATGCAGATAACACGTTTTAACATACGTTAATGGTGACAAAACTTGTAAAACATGCAACTATATATATATATATATATATATATATATATATATATATATATATATATATATATATATATATATATATATATATATATATATATATATATATATATATAGAGAGAGAGAGAGAGAGAGAGAGAGAGAGAGAACCTTATTATTATGAACGTGAACAAAACGTTAATTAGTGAAAAATAAAACCAGCACTACACATTATATGTGAGTGTATAAGTAATAAATTTGTGTAAAAGAAAAGTAATATGAAAATATTATAAAATGAGAGTTTGTTCTTAGAATTCTTGTTTAGTAGTATTATACTACTTTTTAAGTAGTCTCACACTAAACATGCAATCCCCTAGTGTGTTCAATGCATGTGATAGTTTAGTAATTATCAAGAGATAGGTTGTTATAACCTTTTTTTTCGTGTTAAAAAAACCTTCTTTTTTTTTGTGTTAAAAAAACCTTTTTTTAATAAAATAATTATCTAGAAGCATTTATTGGTTTACTATATAAATATATTACTATAATTTAGAAATAATATATGATATTTTAATACAAAATATTATTCTAAAATCTTATAAATTCAAAATTTAATATTATTTTATATTCTAATAATAAATTTGGTAAAAACAATAATACCAAATTACAATTTTTGTCCATCTATTTTTACGCATTCACAAGATTAATCATTATATTTTAAATTTAAAATTCTTTTAGTTTTCCAATTACAGTTTTATCTTTAAAATTGATAATATATTTATTTTTAGATAAACTGTGACATATATAACACACTTTGATATAAATATTTTTGGTACGTGACACATTTAGTGGTGGTAAAACGGACCATCCGCTCGTCCTGCCTCATCTCTCCTTAAGTTCACAAAAAAAGGCGGGCCGAATAAACCCGTCAAATAAAAATGAGCATAAAAATCTAACTCGTTTCGTCTAAGGTGGCAGGTTGACGGACGGCGGACCTATCCACCTACTTTTTATTTATTTTATTTTTTATTTTTTAATAGATTAATAGGTTTATTTTTACATTTTAATTAAATTTTTTTTTAAACAATTTTTATAAAATGTTTTTTTAAACAAATTTTACTTAAACAAATATTTCTCAAATAATTATATAAAATAAAACCACCAAGAGTTAGAACTACTAAAATTAACTAAAAAAAACAGATTTAAGATGAGACAAACTGAACGAATAAGTGCGACAGACTTTCACAGACGACGGGTTTTGGAAGGACAAACTTTGTCGGATGAAGGTCTTGAGCGGGACGGATTTTAATAGGTGGCGGATCCAAAATCTCAATCCAACCTATTGTTTTTTAGCGGATGTACGGACTGTCCCGGCGAACCGCAATCTATTTTACCACCCCTAAACAAATTAATAATAAAAATTCCTCGTTAGTAAAAATTGAATATATCATCTTTTTTTAATATAAAAATATAAGACATAAAAAAAAGTTGTTGAGTTTAAAACAATGTAACTAATTTTATGAATGAACAAAAATTACAAGAGTCAATAAATTATTACTTTTAAAATATAAATATGAAAGAAAAGTAAATAAATCAATATAGACATTTCCTAAAAAAACATTGATATATACTTTGTTAATGCTGTATTTTCTATAAGCACCTTGTATATTTATTGATATTTGTAAGATTATATATATATATATATATATATATATATATATATATATATATATATATATATATATATATATATATATATATATATATATATATATATATATATATATATATATATATATATATATATATATATATATATATATATATATATATATATATATATATATATATATATATATATATATATATATATATATAAATTAATAATATTAAATTACCACAATGATATAGCTTTTTTTTTACTAAAATATGAAATTAATTACCATATAAAAATTAATTAGTACTATATTTATTTAAAATTTTAAATACATGTATTATCTATTTTTTCTAAATATTTATTTATTTATTTACAACATAAATAAAATCATATTTTTTCAATTATTTTCATGTTTAGACTCACCAATATTTCATCCATCATAGATGTGTTGGAATATTTTATATTTTAATATTATTTATTTATTTATTATATTTATTATATTAGTTATTTATAAATTAAAAGTCTTAATTGATTAAGCAATCGAATAAAGTTAAAAGGTTAATTATATTTATACTTAACAATTAATTAGTTAGTTGGATATGGGCAAAGGATGATCTATTTCGAAATAATGAGAATCTTAATTGATCACATGTTATATATAGGCTATAGTCTCAATATACCGTGCAACATGCAAATTGTCTTTCTCCCTATCTAAATAGTGTTCAAGATATTAGAAGTATCGATCGAGGAATATCCACAAGTCAATAAGTGTTGGTCACTTGTCTCAACACTTTTATGTTTCAAGAATACTATTTTCCCTATATATAAGGCTTTCTCCTTGGATTCGTCCAAATATTCCTATAATTCTTAATAGATTAATATGCCTTCAATCTTAAGGTTGCGTGTATGCATGTTCATATGCTTGTTTCATTTCCTCCTTAAGCTATGATTATAGTATTAATTTTTGTATTTGAGCATGTCTTGAATACATTAATTATTAAGTTTATTCCAATAACTAGTATGAGAATGAGTCTTCATGTTTGATTTATTAATATGTGTTCCTTTCAAGAATCACATATCTGGATGTTGTTGGTGACCTGAGGATCTTGAACCAATGGTGTTGATCTCTGTCATGACAGCGCATGATGAACTTGCATGGTTAGTATTACAACATCCAAGTCAGTTCAAGATTCAAGATGAATTTAGTCAAAAGTGGATATCATAGAATGTACCTTGCTTTTTGTGTGAACTGACTTTACACCTTGGGTAAAGTGGAATGAGTTTGAGATAAATTAGACCTTAGTTATTTAGGTCTTTGAATGGCCTAGAAAAGTTTCCCTTAGGAATTTGCAGAGAACATAAAGAGACGGGGAAAACTTTGATAATTTTGATCACCCTCCAAGGATGCGGTCTAACGAGAGCTAGAACTGAAACGCTTGGAGTCAATTGAAAAAGTAGCGAGGGAATAAGTGCATTAAATGCACTTTCATCCTTGAAACGAGTCATTGCTCTATTCTGACACGTATGTTATTGCAACAAGATAGGGCATGTCGATGCTTATAGTGCAATCGATTGCACTCAAGTTTGCATGTATTACGAAGGGCAAATCCAACCGTTGATCTCCTTACTTTTATCTTTCACTAATATGAGTCGTTCAACTGTCTTTTCATATAAATAAAAAACTTTTCACAATCCTTAGCATTCAAGTTCATTCATATTCATTTTGTTAGTAAATTTCTTCGTTATTTCATCCATGAGAGCATTTATCATCTCCTTGATTCTCATTTCCCTCACTTTGCTCATGGTTGCATAGAACCATAAGTTATATGCCTATCTGAAAATTCTACCTCCGAAGGAGTATCTAGGAACTCTATTGATGAAGAAGTTTCTTCATTCGACTCTTTTGAATCCCTTTTATAAGATAAGGGTGAAAGGCAAAACCCTATTGTGGTTTCTATACCTCCACATGTTTAATCGAAGAAGAGATGCAAGCTATCAAGAAAATGAGGGAACGCGCTAATGATTTCATCCAACTTTGTTTGAGAATAAATAAATGTGAACTCAGCGACGCATAAGTGATGTACCACTTGGATCTTCGGGTAGGTCAAATGTAGTGTTTTGGATCACACCTAACGAACATTCTAAAATCGACCACCTGGCCTATAAAGGATTTAAGTTAATGGAGTCGGTCGATGTAGTGAAGTATGGTTGGATGGATACCGAGGTGGTAGGTACCCTGTCCGTGTTGAATACTGAAGTAGCAATAGAACCTGTTGGTATCGTGGTCGGCGATCCTCAAGTCTGGTTGGTTCTTTCTATTGGCACATATAAAAGGATATGCAGATCCTTTGATGATTGTGCGTTCCCGCTTTAGAAGTTCTTGTTTACTAGGATAGGATTGCAATTACCCTTCTTTGATTTTGAATATGCCATCCATAAGCATTTAATGGTTACTCCTTCCCAGCTTCACCTGAGGTCTTAGGCTTACATGAGGGTATTCCATCTGTATGTCAAGCACAAGTATTAGAAGTCTTCACTCAGGTTGTTCTTCAACTTATGTTACCTGGTTCGCACTTCTCGAGACAAATACCACGATTAAAGGATTATTAGCTTCCATACAGAAGACCCTTGGTTCGACTAGTTCACCAAGGACTGAGGCAATTTTCTCGAGTATTTTTTTCCGATGAAGCCCATGATTCTAAGAGCTCATTTTAACTTATGTTATTTCCCTTATAACTCTTCTCGCTTCTATATAGACGCGTTTTTGAAGTATTGGTCTTCATCTCATTTCTGTTGGGATGCCATTTTCTACCATATCAAAACAAGAAACCTTTCCCCTTATGAGGCAGCAGTGATGATGGAAGAATTTCATTCCTGGTTTCAATGGCTTGGTTATAAGAAAGGTTATCACATGAAACATGTTACCTTGTTGTATATGTTATCACATGAAACTGATTTCTAAGCATACCATTTCATATATTGTTACGATTTTGCTTGACAAAATTTATTGACAACAACATGACTAAAAATTATAAATATATTTTAATAAATTAAGACTGAAATCATGAATTATGATAAAAAGACACAAACCTTACACAAAATAGAAAGATTAAAAGGATCTCAATTTTGGAACCTTGATATAAAAAATCTTAAATTTAAATTGAATCAGATATGAGTGGCTCTGATATCACTTGTTAGGTCTGTTCACAACCTTATGATTTTTACTTATATACTCTCACAGTTCCTTTTTAAGTGTCACATTTTTATTTTTCACATACCAAAAGAGTTAATCAATATTGTTACTTTTCATACAATAATTCGCATTTTACATATACTACCCCTAATTATTTATTACATTCATTTTACTTTTTTTCTCTCTGTAATAATTACTAAGGGGTAATTTTGAAAAAAATACATTTAATACTATCTTGAAATTTATAAGTGACAATTAAAAAGGAACATAAAATTATTCAAAAAGTGACACTTATAAAGGAACAGAGAGAGTATAAATTAAAAAACAGAACTCTAAACTAATCTCTATGAGTTGATAACCCATCAACTCATATCCTTTAAATTCATATCAAAATTCAATCAGAGGATGAAAGTGGAAATTTACATGTGTTTATCATTAGGATTCCCTCAAATTCGTGAGATGTAGTTTTCTGATTTGTAAAGTTATTCAAGGTTCCTTGAATCTTTTGTGATAGGGATGAAGAGAAAATCTCGATGGAATGTGTTTTTCATGTCTTCTCTACAAATGAAGACCATAATCCATATAAATAACCTTGATGTTATATTTTAATTTGCAATAGTCTAATTTAATATCTCATTAAATTAAATATAAATTTATGGTATCTAAAAATTAACTTTATCTTTAAATTTAACCACATATTTACTCAATATTAATTAGACCCATTTAAATAGTAACCTAACTCTTTAATGATAAAATTTGTGAGCCAAAACACTCTTAAAGCATTCTTGAACCCAACCCATTAATTATGTAAATATGGGCGATTGAGCTATATCGAGAGATAGAGCATGTGATGAATTGAACTTACATGCAAATGATTTATATGATTATAGTGAGTACTACACCTCTCTGAAATATACCCTAACCTTTATTTCCCATTTTCCCAAATTAGAACCTTGTGTTCAGTTCTGACCATGTGAGCTCAGAAACAAAAAAACCACTTTGCAATACAGGGAAATGAAAAAGAGATACGTCAGAAGAACACACAACCCAAGGTTCATTGCATATTTCAGGTTACACGAGCAAGGGAACAAAAGAATCGCATTTCATCCAGCTACGACACTAATTGTCTAATGCATCTATTTACTTCATAGATACTATTTCTGGTTACATAAATAAATACAAACAAACAAAACACGAATAATTGTTTGTTACTTTGTTTTATACAACTAAATTTTGACAATTTTCCTTTTTTTTTTAGCTCAAATTTTATTACATTTTTGTTCATATGGCTGGTTTATTAATAAACCACAAAATAACTTCATTAACCATAAATTTAAATGCACTGTCAAAGAAAATGTTAAACATGAAATAAGAGTTGTAGTTATTTTCATCTATTTTGTATTAGAGTCGGACTCGTCGTGTGTTGCAAAACTTTATAATTGTTTTGTGCAAAAACTATAGAATTCATAATTTTGTAGGTGTAAATATTATACTTTAAAATGTTTTAATATATATATATATATATATATATATATATATATATATATATATATATATATATATATATATATATATATATATATATATATATATATATATATATATATATATTATATTAAATTGAATGTTGAGTAGTATATTTTAGGTTAAATTATAATTTTTCTGATTCATGAAATTAATCTTTCTATTTTAAAATTAAATAATTTTATTTTTCTCACTCTTTTACACTATAAATGAAATTAATCTTTCTATTTTAAAATTAAATAATTTTATTTTTCTCACTCTTTTACACTATAAATTGATGAAATGTCAATTTTTTTAAATTATGTTTTTAATCTATAATGTTACACAAAAGGTTTTTATACGATGGTTTGTCAAGTTTCACAAGTGACACATCATTTAAAAATAGACAAATCGTCAATTTTAAGTGTAAATATATGAATGGGGGACTAGAAATATTTGATTTTGAAATAGGAAACCGATTTCATAAATAGACAAAATAGAAGAATCAAAACTATTATTAAATCTATATCAATATATCGTAAGATTTTTATTTATTTACGTAGAGATTTTCCATGATTGTTTTCATAATAACACACATCAAAGCAAAAGTTTCATTTAAGGGAGAAAGAAAAATGGCGATCCTTTGTTGAAATAAAATGTCATTTATCTGAATAGAGATTAATTATCATCTTATTTGTGATTTTCATATAGGACTATTAGTTAATTAAAGTTAAATGTTTTGATAAAAAAATGAAATTTTCCTTATAGCACAATCCAAAACTATCTAGTCCAACATAACTTTTATTGTTCTTTGGAAAACGAAAAAAATCAAATAAGATGAAAAAGAACATAGGAAACAATTTGCATGTCGAAGTTAGAAGGTGTATGAGGATGAAAGACATAGGTTTTTAATAAGGATTTGCTTTGTAAGTGGGCCTAGAAAATTATTTCTAATCAAGATGCATATACGATTTGACATTCACTTATAGTGTCCAAGTATGGTGACACTAAGAGTTTAATCTTAGACTCTTCGTGGTTGGTTAATATTCGCAATTTGTCTATTTGGTGGAGAGACATTAGACATTGTGTAGGAGTTTGTGGTCAAGATTCCAATTGGTTTAGTAATAACGTGTCTTATAAATTAGAAGATGAATATGTCATTGATTTATGGAGGAAAAATTGGCTAGGCGTAAAGTCTTTATCACTATAATTCCCAAATTTGTTCGGTTGCATGCAAGTTAGCATGATTAAAATCAGGGACTCTAGTGTGTGGAACAATGGCACTTGAAGTTGGATCATTCCCTTAACCCAAGATCCATTTCCGATTATTGTAGCTTTAAAGTGGAGGGATCTCTAATGTATTTTATCTTTGGGCAAACCCACATTCTTTGTCGTCGATTCGCTTATTTGGTGGCTCAATTTGGACAACTTCTTTATCAAATCGTCATATCGTCATTTGTAACCTTTTTTTCGCGGAAGCCCACATATTTCCCCCGAGCTTTCTTTGGTTCTAAGAAGTCTTTGAAATTCTATTATTCCATCTAATATTCTAGTGTTCTCTTGGAGGTTTTTCCTCGACCGTCTGAATGGTCGTCTATGAGTGTTACCCCTAATTTTTATTTAATAATAATATTACACAGTGTTAACTATAATAAAACCTTAGGCTGGAAACATTCCAAACCCTTGGTACTTCTATTACTTCCAAACTCTCAAATTTATGAGCTCAATTATTCAACTTGTGTCAGATCTGGTAAGGTCCTTCCCAGTTTGGGGAAAGCTTTTCCTTATTTTTTGCATATGTAACCTTCTTCAAAACCAAGACACTCTCTTGAAAAATTATCGGACGAACTCTAGTACATTGAACCTCTTGGGCATTCTTTGCTTCTCTTCACATTATCTAACATGAGCCATTCTCTTGATTTCTTCTATGAGGTCGACCGAGTTATCTAGTCCATCATTGTTAAGATTTTTCTCAAAATTTATTAGACACCGGGTTGGAGAGTTAACCACTATTGGTATTCGCATCCGCCCCATACACCATTTGGAAGGGGGGATCTCCTTAGTGGTTAAATGAGGAGTGGTGTGATAAGGCCATACGATATCGTGTAAATATTTGGCCCAAATCTCCTCCGCTTTATCTAGCTTTTTCTTCATTCCTGATAGGATGATCCTATTTTCTGCATTTGCTTGACCATTAGTCTAAGGGTACTTGAAATTCTGTGATCAGGTACGTGATGTCGAATGAGATGTTTAAACACTTGAAGACTTGACTAAAACTTAAAGTGCAGGAAAATTAAACAACACAGGAAATTGTTAACCCAGTTCAGTGTATAACCACACTTACATCTGGGGGCTACCAAGCCAGGAAGGAAATCCAATATAAGTAATATTAATTCTAGACTTAAACCACTCAGTTTAATCTTTCACTTAATATCTACCCAAGGCATTTTCTACCTAAGACACAACTTAGATATGAGTACCAACTCACTCCCCCTCAATCACACAGTGATATGTTTACAAGTTTAATAAAATTGAAGTCATACTTCAAACAAAACAGCTTGATCTTACTTCACAGTTTCAATCAAGACACAAATACACTTTTGCTTAAAAGCTCATAAAGTGGTACACATAAAACAACCTGCTATTAAAACATAAACACCCTATTTAGTCTTCTTAATTTCGTACTCTATTCTGAGAGTTTCTGTTGCTTAAATAGGTGTTTGGATTTTGGGCTTTCTGTAGGTTTATCCAATCCTGATACGCATGCAGCCATCACCTTGAATTAGGGTTTGTTACTTCCTAGATTCTAGGTGATTCAGTTCTTCTGATTATACTGAAGTCATATAATAAAACTCTCTACAGACGCGCCTTCTTCTGTTTTATCCATCCATAATTAATTCCAGATACCTTCCCTTAATTTACTCAGTTCTGTTAATCATTAATTAATTCTGGTAGCAGATTTGAGATGTCATAACATCTGGTGTGACATCCTGAAAACTGAACTTACTTCATTTACTGATACAATGTCACAACATCTGGTGTGACATCCTATAAACTGAACTTACTTCATTACCTAATACAATGTCACAACATCTGGTGTGACATCCTGAATTCAGTTCATTTACTTATACTCTGTTTGATAATGTCACAACATCTGGTGTGACATCATAAACTAAATTCATTACTTCTTGTTGGTCAAAAATTCTGCCAATTCTAAACATCTACATAATTTATTATATCAGAGTACAACAGTTCTTTTCTGTTGAGTCATGTGAGAGTTTACTCCCCCTCAAACCTACATGTGTTCAGACTTGTTGCAACAGAAATTTTTCATCAAAAACACAGCTTTAGTTCAGAAGCAAACAGAAGTTTTTCATTAATCAGTAAGCAGCATCATACATTGTGTTCAACATTGTTCAGCTTTCTTCTCCCCCTTGTTAGACATAAATTGGGGCCAAAGTTTTACAGAAGAAATACAAAAGCAAAAGCAAAATACAATACAGGTGCAGACATTACATATTCCTCACATACATGGTTCACTCAGAATCCTCATATTCAGTGTCTTCCTCTGCTTCAGTTTCTTCATCAGAAGCAGCAGCTTTCTGAGCACTTTCTTCAATCTCCAGCCTTTGGATAATCTCCTCAAGCTTCTGCTTCCTAGCATCCAGTTCTTTGCATGTGTTTTTCAGCTCAGCAATCAAAGCATCTTTGGAGATTGGATTCTTTGCCTTTGAAGATCCAACAGATGTCCCAGAGGGAGCTTCAACATCAGCTGCATGATGACTTAAGAACAGCTTGTAGTGGAAGGCCAGGGGACTCTCTCTTTTGCAGATTGAATCCTTCTCAGTGAGGATACCTGGATACTGGCTAAGTATTATTCCACACAGCAGAGAAGGGAAGGCAATAGGCAGCTTTGTTGCAGATGATCCAGCATGCTTCAATGTCTGATAAAAAATATAAGCCCCAAAATCCAGCTTTGTTTGGGTACCCACAGCATATATAAACCTGCCCAATCCAGTAGCTATTGAGGAGGTATGGTTGGTAGGGACCCAGTTTGCAGTGCCAATCCTATGCAGCATTGCATACTTCCTTGTCAGCAAGCTAACAGAAAGCTTCCCCTTGACTGGCCAAGTCTTGACCTGATTAGCAGTGATAACCTTGCAAACCTGGTTATCAGTCTTCCCTAACTCATTAGGTCCATCAGATTCTCTTCCTAGATAATGGTTGATAACCCTAGGAGAGAATTCCACACATCTCCCTCTTACATATACCTTTCTGAAGTCAGCTGACTTACCATCAGCACAGTCTTCTTGGAGGTTGACAACAAATTCCTTGACTAGCAGCTCATAGCAAGGAGAGAAATTTGATACTGTTTTGAATAAGCCAGCAGAAGAGATGAGATCAATTACCTCAGTGCACTCAAGTGCATTGCTGCTCAGCTCTCTTTCAAGTGCTACCCTTCTTTGGTAGACAAATTTCCATCTGCTCACACTTGACACATGATGAAATGAAATGTTGTCCAGAGGAGCTTCTGGAACAGAAAAGGAGGACCTTGAGGGTGCTGGTTTCTTCTTTGGTGGGGATGTTGGAACATCCTCTTCAACATCTGAACCTGGAGGGGTGACAGCTTTCCTCTTCTGTGTATTCACCTTGCTCCATTGTTTGGTAGGACCAAAAGCAACTTTAGCTTTATCCTTCTTTGGTGTAGGTTGCTTCTTCTTAGGAGTTGTATGTCCTTCATTCTTCTTTTCCTTCCTAGTCCTAAGCCTTTTGGCTAAGCTAGGGTTTATAGAAGCAATGATTTCTGTGTCAGAATCATGCTCTATGTTTACAACAGGAGGAGGTTGAGCAGTCTCCTCTTCAGCAGGTGGATCAACAGAGGCTTGATCTTCAGTGGAGACCTTGTGCTGGTCCTCAGATGTTTCATCATCACCATCAGTGGAGGCCTTTTTCTGGTCCTCAGATGTTTCATCAGCATCATCAGTGGAGGCCTTTTGCTGGTCCTCAGATGTTTCAACATCTATTGGGACATCCTGTTGAGCAGGAGTGTCTTCTTCAGCTTGATTTTGTTGTTCTTCTTGTGGAGCTGGCATGGTGTTCAGAGGGATAGATATGCCAATCATAACTCTTTGCTCAGACAAAATCCTGTTCACCAGTTCCTTTATAGAATCATCCACATATTCAGAAGCTTTTGGAGTGGTGTTTGAGGAAGAAGGCATTCCTTTGACCTTGCTAAAGATAGGTTCCTTTGCCCTTCTCACAGTAGGAGTTCTTGGATTTTGAGCAAGAGGAACACTTCCTCTGATTTCGTCTATTGGAGTTGAATCCATAGGTACCACAGAGATGGGGGTTGCATGCACCACATCTTCTTGGTTGAAAATTTCTTCAGAGAGGTTAGGGTTTTGATGTTGAGACATTTTCGAAAGTGGTGGATGAAGAGTTTAGGGTTGAATGATTTTGATGAGTTCTGAAAATCAGTTAGAGAATGCAATTCGTTTTGAGAGGATGATGAGAAGATGAATAGCTGAGAACAAGCTGATATTTTAATAAGTAGCCATTACTTGGAGAAATTTTAGGAGTGGAATACCCAGAGTCTTTGACCAGACTGGTGTTGCCATCTGGTGATCATGCCACACAATGTCATATGACATGTTGGCACATCTCCATAACTGTTATATTTCACATAAACAGATTCCCAATTTACCCCTTAGGTTTTCAAATTGGGTAGCATCCAAAGCTTTAGTAAATATATCAGCCAATTGTAGATTTGTAGCTACATGTTCCAATGAGATCACTTTCTCTTCCACAAGATCTCTGATGAAATGATGCCTGATATCAATATGCTTGGTCCTGCTATGTTGGATAGGATTCTTTGATATGTTAATAGCACTTAAGTTGTCACAGTACAATGTCATGACATCTTGTGGGACATTGTACTCTGTGAGCATTTGCTTCATCCAAACCAACTGTGAACAACTGCTTCCAACTGCAATATATTCAGCTTCAGCAGTAGATAAGGATACACAATTTTGTTTCTTACTGAACCAAGAAATCAAATTGTTTCCTAGAAAGAAGCATCCTCTTGATGTGCTTTTTCTGTCATCAGCACTTCCAGCCCAATCAGCATCACAGAAGCCAGTGAGAATTGGTTTGCATCCATGAAAGTACATTATGCCATAGTCACAAGTACCATTGACATATTTCAGAATTCTCTTGACTTGGTTTAGATGACTAACTTTTGGATCAGCTTGATATCTTGCACATACACCTACTGCAAATGCTATGTTTGGTCTGCTATAAGTCAGATATAATAAGCTTCCAATCATACTTCTGTATAGGCTTTGGTCTACATTCTCACCCTTGTCATCTTTAGTTAGCTTTAAGTGTGTGGGGGCAGGAGTTCTCTTATGAGTAGCATTGTCCATCCCAAATTTCTTGACAATGTTCTTAGCATACTTGCTTTGGGAAATGAACATGGAGTCCTCCATTTGCTTTATTTGCAGTCCAAGAAAGTAGGTTAATTCTCCTACTAGGCTCATCTCAAATTCAGATTCCATTTGAGTGACAAAATGTTTAACCATCATGTCTGACATCCCACCAAAAACAATGTCATCTACATATATTTGAGCAATCATGACATTTCCTTCTTCATCTTTAACAAACAAGGTTTTGTCTATTCCACCTTTCCTGTACCCTTGCTTGATAAGAAAAGTAGTCAGCCTTTCATACCATGCTCTTGGAGCTTGCTTCAGTCCATAAAGAGCCTTCCTTAGTTTGTACACATGATTTGGACATCTTGGATCAACAAATCCTTTAGGTTGTTCTACATATACCTCTTCATTAAGATATCCATTTAGAAAGGCACTTTTCACATCCATTTGAAATAGCTTGAACTTCAAGATACAAGCAATTCCTAAAAGTAGTCTGATTGATTCAAGCCTTGCTACTGGTGCAAAGGTTTCATCAAAGTCTACTCCCTCAATTTGTGTGTATCCTTGAGCTACAAGTCTAGCTTTGTTCTTTGTAACAACTCCCTGCTCATTTGACTTGTTCTTATACACCCATTTAGTGCCAATCACATTTATGTCATCAGGTCTAGGAACAAGATCCCACACTTCATTCCTTGTGAATTGACCTAATTCATCTTGCATAGCACAAATCCAGTACTCATCAGTAAGAGCTTCCTTGATGTTTTTAGGTTCTATTTTTGAGACAAAACAGGAACCTGAATCACCTCTCTTGATCTAGTGCTTACACCTCTGTTGGGATCCCCAATTATCAAATCTTTGGGATGATCCTTCTGAATTCTGATGGAGGGAGGTTTGCTGAATTGTTCTGTCCTTGCATCAGTTTGAGTGGAGTCAGGATGATCACTCTTTTCTTCAGCTTCAGTTTGGCTGTCAGCAGATGTTCCAACATCTTCTGTAACATCTGCAGGGGCATCATCAATTATTACATTTATGGACTCCATGATAACCTTGGTTCTAGAGTTAAATACTCTATAGGCTCTTCTGTTTATAGAGTATCCAAGGAAAATCCCTTCATCACTTTTAGGATCCATTTTTCTTCTTTGCTCCCTATCAGCCAGAATATAACAATTACTTCCAAACACATGGAAGTACTTAACTGTGGGTTTTCTGCCCTTCCAGACTTCATAGATTATGGACAAGGTTCCTTTCCTTAGAGTGACTCTATTATGAATGTAACAAGCTGTGTTCATAACTTTAGCCCAGAAGTACAATGGTAACTTTTTAGCATGGATCATAGCTCTTGCTGATTCTTGGATAGTTTTATTCTTCCTCTCAACAATCCCATTCTGTTGAGGAGTGATTGGTGAAGAGTATTCATGATTGATTCCTTCTGAAGAACAGAAATCTAAGAATTTTTTGTTCTCAAACTCCTTTCCATGGTCACTTCTTATCCTGACCACACAGCTGGCTTTTTCTCTTTGTATTCTTTGGCATAAATCTTTGAATACATCAAATACATCAGACTTTTCTTTGATAAAATTTATCCATGTATACCTTGAAAAGTCATCAACCACCACATAGGCATACCTCTTACCACCAAGGCTCTCAACCTGCATAGGTCCCATAAGATCCATATGCAATAATTCCAAAACTTTGGAAGTTGTCAGATGTTGGAGCTTTGGATGGGACATCTTGGTTTGCTTGCCTATTTGACATTCACCACATATTTTTCCATCATCAATCTTTAGTTTAAGAATACCTCTCACAACTTCCATATATATGATTTTCTTTATGCCTCAGAAATGAAGATGACCCAGTCTTTGGTGCCATAGTTTCACTTCTTCTTCTTTGGCTAAAGAGCAAGTTGAAGTGAGACTGAAGTCTTGAGGTTCCCACATGTAACAGTTGTCTTTAGATCTGGCTCCTCTCATGACAACCTTCTGTTCTTTATTAGACACTATGCATTCAGTTTTGGTAAAGTTTACACTGTAACCTTGATCACATAATTGACTTATGCTGATCAAGTTAGCAGTCAATCCTTTTACCAGCAGCACATCATCTAGTCTTGGTACATTTGGACAGTCCAAGGTCCCAACTCCCTTGATTTCTCCTTTAGCTCCATCTCCAAAGGTTACATATCTGGATGAATATGACTTTAAGTCTACTAGTAGATTCTTTAATCCAGTCATGTGTCTTGAACATCCACTATCAAAGTACCAGTCTTCTTTAGCTGATACTCTTAGAGATGTATGAGCTATATATGCAACACCCTTAGCTGATACTTCTGCCCCGTGCAGTGTCCATTAGTAGAGCTCCAAGATTATTTGTTGAACTTGTTCTTGGGCATGTATCTTTGATCAGCATGAAGACTAGCTTTAGGTACCCATACTTTCTTGATGACCTCTGTCTTCTGCTTAGGGGGTTGCTGATGTCTTTGATTTTGATGTCTATGCAGCACTTTCTTGGTAACCTCTATCTTCTACTTAGGAGGTTGCTGATACATCTGATTTGGATATCCATGCAACTTGTAGCAATGAGGTTTGATGTGTCCAAACCTTCCACAATGATGACATCTCCATCTTTGATACTTCTTCTTCATTATATTCTTTTCATGATGTTGAGACATCTGTTGGAACATTATGTTTGACTTTGTGTTCTTTTCATGATGTTGAAGCATCTGTTGGGACATCTTGTTTGACTATATGGAATTTGAAGTAGTTTTGCTGGTGCTAGCTGCAGCCTTATGAACTTTGTTAAATCCCAGTCCACTTCTATCCCCTGAATGCTTATTGTTGTTGAGAATAACATCCAATGTGTTTGAGCTACTGTTCAGCATTCTAACAGATTTGGACATATGCTCTAACTTGGAGTTGAGAAGGCTTACTTCACTTTTCAAGGTGTCAATGATCTCTAGATCACTTGTTTTTTCATCCTTTAGTGCCTCAATCTGCTTCTTCTGCTTTATACTCTCCATGCATATTTCAGTGCTCCTTTTAACCAGTTCTCTGTATGATTGCTCAAGCTCTTCAAAAGTAAGCTCCTAATCACTGGATTCACTTTCAGATTCACATAATCCAGCTAGAGCAGTGATATGCTTAGCTGATTCTTCTTCTGAATCACATCCTGAGTCTTCATCAGACCAGGTTACAGAGAGACCTTTCTTCTGCCTTTTTAAAAAGGTAGGACATTCATTTCTGATGTGTCCATATCCTTCACATCCATGGCATTTAATCCCTTTATCTTGATTGGTCTTTTCATCATAATTTGTCCTTATATTAGCATCATAAGGTCTTTTATTCTCAGAAGAGTTTGAGTATCTTCCACTTGGTCTGGACTTGTCTTCCATCTTTCTGAGAATCTTTTTGAATTGTCTTCCAAGCATAGCAATGGTTTCTGATAAATTTTCTTCAGGTTCTGCTTCATTAATTTCTTCTTCTTTATCAGTATTTGACACCAAGGCTATGCTTTTTTTCTTCTTTACAATTGTGTCATTCATTCCCATCTCAAATGTTTGCAGGGAACCAATGAGCTCTTCAACCTTCATTGTGCATATATCTTGAGCTTCTTCTATTGCTGTGACTTTCATGTCAAATCTTTTTGGCAAAGATCTGAGAATCTTTCTTACAAGCTTTTCATCAGTCATCTTTTCTCCCAAAGCACCATAAGTATTGGCTATTTCTAAGATGTTCATGTAGAACTCATGAATTGTCTCATCTTCCTTCATTCTCAAGTTTTCAAACTTGGTGGTGAGAAGTTGAAGTCTTGACATCTTCACTTTTGATGTTCCTTCATGAGTTGTTTTGAGAGTGTCCCAAACATCTTTGGCCAGCTCACAGTGATGCACAAGTCTAAATATGTTCCTATCAATGCCATTAAACAAAGCATTTAAGGCCTTGGAATTTCCAAGTGCTGAATCTTCTTCCTCCTTACTCCATTCTTCTTCAGGTTTCAACACTTTTGCTCCATCTTTGTTGTCTTGGACAGGGTGTTCCCATCCATTGTTGACTGCTTTCCAGGCCCTATTGTCAAGTGATCTTAAGAATGCTACCATTCTTGGCTTCCAGTAGTCATAATTAGATCCATCCAATATAGGTGGTCTGTTTACAGATCCTACATCTCTGTCCATGTTTCCAGAATTTGCAGTCCCTAGATCTCACCCAGTTAAACAGGCAGGGTGCCTGCTCTGATGCCAATTGAAATTCTGTGATCAGGTACGTGATGTCGAATGAGATGTTTAAACACTTGAATACTTGACTAAAAATTAAAGTGCAGGAAAATTAAACAACACAGGAAATTGTTAACCCAGTTCAGTGTATAACCACACTTACATCTGGGGGCTACCAAGCCAGGAAGGAAATCCAATATAAGTAATATTAATTCTAGACTTAAACCACTCAGTTTAATC
Organism: Lathyrus aphaca; assembly: GCA_963966055.1. NCBI lineage: Eukaryota > Viridiplantae > Streptophyta > Magnoliopsida > Fabales > Fabaceae > Lathyrus > Lathyrus aphaca. Next base: position 568,457,582 of record OZ014522.1, read on the forward strand.
TTTCACTTAATATCTACCCAAGGCAATTTCTACCTAAGACACAACTTAGATATGAGTACCAACTCACTCCCCCTCAATCACACAGTGATATGTTTACAAGTTTAATAAAATTGAAGTCATACTTCAAACAAAACAGCTTGATCTTACTTCACAGTTTCAATCAAGACACAAATACACTTTTGCTTAAAAGCTCATAAAGTGGTACACATAAAACAACCTGCTATTAAAACATAAACACCCTATTTAGTCTTCTTAATTTCGTACTCTATTCTGAGAGTTTCTGTTGCTTAAATAGGTGTTTGGATTTTGGGCTTTCTGTAGGTTTATCCAATCCTGATACACATGCAGCCATCACCTTGAATTAGGGTTTGTTACTTCCTAGATTCTAGGTGATTCAGTTCTTCTGATTATACTGAAGTCATATAACAAAACTCCCTACAGATGCGCCTTCTTCTGTTTTATCCATCCATAATTAATTCCAGATACCTTCCCTTAATTTACTCAGTTCTGTTAATCATTAATTAATTCTGGTAGCAGGTTTGAGATGTCACAACATCTGGTGTGACATCCTGAAAACTGAACTTACTTCATTTACTGATACAATGTCACAACATCTGGTGTGACATCCTGTAAACTGAACTTACTTCATTACCTAATACAATGTCACAACATCTGGTGTGACATCCTGAATTCAGTTCATTTACTTATACTCTGTTTGATAATGTCACAACATCTGGTGTGACATCCTGAACTAAATTCATTACTTCTTGTTGGTCAAAAATTCTGCCAATTTTAAACATCTACAGTACTAAACCAAAATAAATTGGTTATGTATGCCGAGGTGCCGGTAAAATTCCATAATCGATGAGCTTGTGAATTGCGTGTCATTATCGAATATAATGATCCCTTGTAGGCTGAAATGACATATAATATTTATCCAATAAAAATGTCTTACTCTCTGTGTTGTAATCTAGGGTACTACCTCATCTTCCGCCCATTTGGTGAAATATTCCATTGCAGCTATAAGAAATTTCAGTTGTTCGATGGCTAAAGGAAATAGGCTAAAAATATCTTATCCCCATTGGTAAAAATGCCAAGGGGAAATTAGTGAATGTAATAACTCGGTAGGATAATGTATGGATGGAGCGTATATATTAAATTTCTCACAATGATTTATGAACCGTGCACATTCTTGTAGCATACTCGACCAATATTACTCGACCTTGAGTATTTTTTTCCAGATAAAGCTTTTCCCCCAATGTGACATCCACACATTAGTTCATGCACTTATTTCATTATAAGTCCTATTTCTTCTTCAGCGACACATTTCAACATCGGAGAAGACATGCCCGTCTTGTATAGTTGGTTGACTACCATGAGGTATCGAGAAGATATGCATTTGATGTGTCGGGCTTCAGTCTCCTCATATGGTAACTTTTATTGAGTCAGGTATTGAAGAATGAGTGTCATCTAGCCCCTTGTTTTTCCTAATACTATGACTTCCTCTATTTTCGTGCATGGTGCTTCCAAAGTTTCTTGGATTATTGTTCTGTTTAACCTAGGGCCTTTGCTGTTGGCTAGATGGGCTAGCAGATTGCCTCTGGAATTTCTTTTCCTAGGGAATATGTGATACTTCAAACTTTGTGAACCATTGGCTAATTGTAGAGCTTTTTGTAGACACTTAAGTAATAATTTATAGTTTGTCTGATAATTTCCTTTGATTTGAATAACAATTAATTGTGAGTCATTACGAACTAGCAAAGGAGAATTTATGGCTTCTTTAGCTAACTTCAAACTAGCAATCACTGCTTCGTATTCTTCTTGATTATTATTGGTCTGGAAATTGAATCAGAGAGAGTGTTCTAGTACCAATTCCCATGGTCCCTCTAATATTATCCTTGCTTCTTTACCTTTAAGATTGGATGAGTCGTCCACTAATAATATTCACTTTTCGGGAACTTCCTCCGGGGTGGGAGAACTCAACTTTATTAGGAAATCTTCCAATACTTGTGATTTGATGTTGTTCCTAGGTGTGTATGAGATGTCGTACTTGGACAGTTCTACGGTCTAAGCCATCATCCTGCCTGCCAAATTTGTCTTTTTCAGGATTCGTTTTATGGTATAATTCGTCTTCACTATGATAGGGTGGCCCTAAAAGTACTGTTGGAGTTTGCAGACGGTGATTACTATTGCCAAAGCTAATCATCCAAGCTTCTGATAACATATTTCTGCTCCTTTGAGAACCTTGCTGACAAAACAAATTGGCATATTGTCTCTATCACTATTCTGAACCAATACTGAGCTAACATTTTTCTCATAGATTAATAAGTACAAGGTAAGGGGTGAATTTTCCTTCGGACAGACCATGGGGTAGACAGGAATTTTTTTCAACTATATAAACGTCTTCTCATATTCTTCCATCCATTGGAACTCCACTGACTTCTTTATAACTGCGAAGAAATATATACTTATCCCCACACAGGGCAGAAATCGAGATAAGGCGAATAATCTCCCAGTCAATTGTTGGACTTCTTTCACTGATGTCGTGCTTCTCATATTAATAATTGTCTGACACTTGTTTGGATTTGCCTCTATTCCTCGGTGTATCAGCATGAAGCCCATAAATTTGTTGGCTTGTACCCCGAAGGTTCACTTGTCGGGGTTAAGCCTCATGTACAACTTTCTTATTGTTTCAAATGTTTCTTCCAAGTATCTTACATGATTTACCTCCTCATGGATCTTGATTAACATGTTATCAACATATACTTCCAAGTTTCTCCCTATATGTGATGAGAATACCATATCCATCAGTCTTTGATACGTAGCTCTGGTGTTCTTAAGACCAAATGGAATTATCTTATAATAATAATTGTTTACGTTGGTCATAAATGATGTTTTGGGAACATATATCGAGTTCATTTGTATTTGGTTGTAGCCAGAATAAATGTCCATGAAGCTGAGCAGGCGGAACTCAAATGTAGCATCGATTAGTCTATCAATATGCGACAATGTGTAAGGATCCTTCGGCCAACCCCTTTTAAGATCAATGAAGTCTATGGACATGTACCACTTTCCTGATTTCTTCTTTACCATGACGACATTGGACAACCATGTGGGGTATTTTATTTCCCGAATGAACTCAGCCTTCAAGAGCTTATTGACTTCTTCTTTGACAACTTTTCTTTTTTCTTCTCATCTTTTTGTTTCCTTTGAATTATGACCTTTGATGACAGATAAAGTGAAAGTTGATGGCACACAACATTTGGGTCGATCACGGATATGTATGATGGTTTCCATGCGAAGAGGTCGACGTTATCTCTCAATACCTTTATGATTTTTGCTTCCGCTTCTTGAGATAACCTTGAACCTATCTTCATGGCTTGGAAATATTTAGCATCAATTTGCAACTCTTTTTTAATTATTTAATATGGGTCCAGCTATCATCTGCTAGATCCACCCGAGGATCAAGATCAACCAAGTTCACCTTTAAAGTGTTTTCTGTTGTAGGATGATCTTGGTAGATCTTATTTTACAATTTCAGGTTATCCTTGTAGCATTTCCTAGCCAGTCCCTAATCACCTTTAATCACTCTAACTTTTCCTCCTTTTTGGGGTACTTAATGGTAAGATAAAGAATGGACAGAACAACCTCTAGAGCGTTGAACTATCATATATTTTATGTATGTCCCCTTCTTCCTTGATGGGAACCCTTTTTATACCTATCATACCTCCAAGGGTCATTTAAGAAATGTCTCTTCGATTCCCATGTTTAAATGGTGTTGATAACGTTTGTTGTCCTTTTTTACTATCATGTAACTTCCCCTTCATCATTTCCTATAACTCCCAGGAAATCATGGAGTTATCCTGTAACCGTTACATATGCATGTTCATGTCGTTGGGGTCTGACGTGTTTATGTCATCTACCAACTCTCTCATTACCGAGGTCCAACTTGTTCCTTTTAGGCAGCTCGATCCTTGTCATACTTAACATGTCGTCTCTTCATACTCAATCTAAACGACTTATAACTCGATCTTAGAAATTCTGAAATATACAACTGCAAAGTAGAACTAAGAGAATATATATATATATATATATATATATATATATATATATATATATATATATATATATATATATATATATATATATATATATATATATATATATATATATGATCTTACCTGATCAGATGAGCCTTCCAAGGTCTTGGTGAATGGGCCAGAGAATGAAATGAGGAGGGGGGTGTACCTGCAAGGCGCTCCAATGCTTAAGTCAGAAGAGGTACAGAATAGGTTATCAGAGTGTAAGTTAGAATACCTGTCCCTTTGCCATGAAAGGGGTATTTATATTGAGCCCCCAGCGCTGGGTCAAGGCTCCTAATGGGCTGGATTAGCTAGGCCCAAGGAGGAGCTGCCAGGGAACGCGTACGAAGCGTGAAGACCTAGGCCAAGGTCTGCTCCCTGGTCCAACTGCCCCTATCCCTAAGGAGATAATATAGGGGAGTTGGGTGACGTGGTAAGTGATGTCCGTTATGGTTCTGCCCGACATAACATAGTTGCCCGCGATGTGGGCTGATGATATATGGGCAGAGACCATGGGACGGACAACACGTTCTTTGCCCGACACGTAGTCAGAAGGTCGAGGAGACGTTCCACGGGTGAACAGACCTTCGCCCGACATGTCTACGTGCTTGGTCGTTGGGACTTGGGCCCGACGAGAGTTGGGCCGTGCCGTGCATGAGGTCATGGCCCAGTCCAGAACAGGAGCCCCCCAAGTCGAGTCTCCGAGCTAGAGCGACGACTTATGTTGCAACTGGGGGTTCCTCGAGCTGACGGGGAAGTGTGATCGTTCAGTAGGTGAGGTTGTTATAGAGTTGTTCATGAATTCCTCTTTCGCCGGGAGTGTCGGGGATGGAAGTGATCGGTTGGTATGCACCTTCCTAGTAACAGACGAGGGTATGATGCGAGGATATGGCGTCTTGATGAGTCGGGGAGACGGACAGGTGCCCGGCGTCGTTTCAATTTCTTTTTTGGATAGACGTGTCTCAGACTTAATGGCGTCGCTTCGTTTCGTGTGCAAAGACGGCGTAGGCATAGTAGGTAATGATGACCTAGCGCGTTGGTCCACGCGCCAGGCATTATAAAAAGGGGTTGAGTAACTTCATTTCTACTTTTTTGCTCCCACGTTCACCGGAAGTTCTCCATATTCTCTCTTGTTTGCTCGTTCAACCGCCTGAACCGCCGTCTCCGCCCGTCTCCCTGCCTGAACCACCGTCCGTTGCCCGTGCGCCACCGTCTCCTTTTCAACTTCTCTATGTCAGGTATGATTTTTCCTCTGTGATTCATCATTTTCCTTTCTGTTTTCCGTCAAATGCATGTTATCTCTGTAGAAATGTGGTTAGGTTTGACTTAGGAATAGTGTAGTGGACTGTAGATGTATTGTAGATGGTGGAAAATAGGGTTAGGATCATACTGTACCGGGCAGAAATTTCATATGCCGGGCAATATTTGCATAGGCTGTATGAATTCTCTGCCCGATAACTTAAGAACGCGCGTGTCTCTGAGTTGAGCACAGTTAGTGTCTGTCGCCGCCACGCCCTTTCACTTGACCTGCGGTGGAAGGGTGGATTTGATATGACGTCGAATTCACTCTTTCTGTCTGCTTTTCAGGTGCTACCGGGCGTTTACGACCGAGGAGGGAAGATTCTGGGTCCTCGACCGAAGATGCGACAATCGCTCGTCTCCCTGTTGGGGACGGGAGTGTCCGGGATGGTACCGAACACGCCTCCTCTTCCGGGCAGGCTGACTTCTCCTGGGTTGCGGACGAGCCTTTGGAGGAGGAATCATATTTCTGTGACGAGGCCATCACTGCTTACGCTGTGGTCGAGAACATGAGCCGGGAAGATCCACCGAACTGGCATTGTTTCGCCCCCAAGGAAGAAGACCGCATCTGCCATCATTTCCCGGGGAAGCAGTTCACCATGTATGAATTTGCTTTCCGTGAGGCGGGGATTAGACTGCCCTTCAACTCCTTCCAGATGTCGGTCTTCAAATGGCTTCGGCTGGCGCCGTCCCAACTGCATCCTAATGCTCTCGCCTTTATGCGGGCATTTGAGTTGGTCTGCCAGTTCCTCGGCATTGGTTGTACCCGGGCCCTCTTCTTCCACGTCTTCCATCTCCAGCGGTCCGGTTCCCGTGGGCGTCACAGCTGGGTCTCTTTCAAACAGCCCGTGCGCCTGTTCAAGACGTACGTGGACTCTGTTCGTCACTTCAAAGGCCGATGGTACGTGGTGATGCCGATCACCCGTGCCGCCCTTCACTCCCTGTATTATTATCAACGAAAACCAGATGGGGAGGAGACCTTGATGTCGAAGATACCGCTGAGGTGGCAGCGTGATCATTTCGACCTCTCCACGGCCCATTACCGGATCAAATACGCGATGCTCGGCACTGAGGACAGGCTCGCGTATAAGAAGCTGGTTGATTATGTGCAGAGCTTCAGTTTGGGGGTCTGGGCGAATCGACAGGGCGTGCCCTATCTGGATGAGGCCGGGGAGCTAATCACCGAGACGCGCTACATCAATACCAAGGCTCTGCTCGAGTGTGATACCGAGGAGGAGGCTCTAGCATTATTGAGTAGGCAGACTTTGTTTAGTCTTTTATTTTTGTTTATGTTTTCGCTCGCTAATGTCTGTGTGTATTCTTTTGCAGGTGCCATGCCCAGTGCACGTGACCGAGTCTTGAAGCTGGCGAACCAGGCCGGTGCAGCTGACCGGGTGCCCAAGAAGAAGAAGAAGACTGTGGTCCGTGTCTTGGAGACCGCTGGTGATGCTGGGGCCGGTCCTTCGAATGTGGCGAGCGTGACTCCTTCCTCTCCTCCTCGGGCGATAGATATACCTGACAGCCCGCCGCCATCTGCCTCTCCCCTCCACAAACGGAAGCGTCCGTCGGGGACTCTTTCGAGGTCGTCGCTGGGAAGTCCGGATGGACCGGGCAGCTATCTGCTACCTCCTTGCTATGTGGAACGGTCGTTCTTCAAGGCCGAGGAGGCGATTGCTGTGCCGGCGCCCGAGGCCAAGGCTATTCTGGATCAAGACGCTGGTGCTCGACGCAAAGATCTGGCTAGGGACATTGCCGCTGTCATCCGGGTGATGGAGACGGCCATGGTCTTGACCGACACTTCGGTCTCCACTGCCTCGCTGGAGGATGCTCTTTTGCAGGTCCGGTCGGAGAAGGACAAACTGTCCAAAGACCTGTCGGACTACAAAGAGGAGCATCAGCTGCAGGAAGGGCTGAGCCAGAAGCTGGATGAGGTGGAGAAGGAGCGAGACCAGTTGAAGGCTGCTAAGGCGAGCTTGGAAGAGCAGGTGGCCGATCATCAAAAGTTGACCGAGGACAATGTGTAAACACCCCAAATTTGCCCTCACCCTTTCACACCATGGCTTGTGATCACCTCATATGCATAAACACAAACATATCATCTCACATCTCATTTTTGATTCACTGCATAGTTTCTAAGGCATCTGCACCTAGGGTTTGTGATCTGAGCAATCTCAGGGAATCTTGAGTCACTCCAAAGGCAACCAATCACTTCAAAGGGATCCATATGTGTTCAAGCATCATAGTACACCCTCTCAAAGTCAAAAATTCCAAAGAATCACAAGAACTAGGGTTTGAGTGGATGCAGAGCCAGGTTTGACTGCACAATTAGGGTTTTGGTTTCAGAGGCCATAACTCCAAATTTTTTGGTCATTCTTGTTTCCATTGGTCTCTATATGGTATAGGGAGTATGCATATCAATTTTCATGAAGAAATTCCATGGGGAAGTCATCTGATCAAGGGTTGACTTTTCAGACAAGTCAGTGTAAAATCAGGGCATCTGAGGCCCCCAATGACCAAACCAATGGGTGATCTTCATCATTTTGAGTGTATATGATCTTTGTTTGATCATGGAAGAAGGTTGAAGTTCATAAAAATCAAGAATTTAGGGTTTTTGCAAATGTTGACTTTTTGGGCATAGTTGACTTTTCAAGAATGCATCATTTTAGGTCATTTTTCAAGCCATGATTCATGATCCAAAAATGCTTCAAATGGAAAAACTTTGGTCATGAAAGTTGTAGATCTCATCTTTCCCTTTTCAAAAAGTACAAGAACATGATCAAACTCTTCTTGGATCAAAAGTTATGGCAATGCAAAGTTGGCAAAAATCACTTATTTTCAAGATATGCACCAAGTGTGAAAATTGCAAAATCATGTGTTAAGTCAAATTGCAACTTCTAATTGGTATCAAACCAGCACATAAGCATTCTCTAAGTCCTAAAAGTCAAGTTTGAACCAAGATCACATGTGTTTAGTTCATGTAACAAGGCATTTTTATCATGAAAGTCCATAAAGCAACAACTTGCAAAAGCACTCATAACACTTCACCAACTTGTCACATTGGGTGCTGAACCAAGCTGACTCTTTCCCCTCATTTTGCTGCGCATAGCCCATGCCTTGTACCAAGCCTAGATCAAGCCATGCTTTCTCTTACAAAGAAATGGACATTTTGCAAAAGTAAACTTACCAATCACTATAGGCCAGGTCACATCATCTGACCTATAGGATTATAATACAATATCCCTTGGCAAGCCAAAGATATGAGAAGGCAAGGCTGAAGCTCTCTCATTCACAACATTCACAAAAAACACTCCAACTGCATAAGCCTTCGAATTTCTCTCCACAGCCTGAAAACACTTCAACCATCTTCACCATTCAACTCACCTTGCTCCATAGACCACCCAGCAACCAAGAACCAAGCCTGAAACAGCCAGAACATCCCACTGCCATTTCTCATTCCATTTTGCAGTTTCATTCGAAACTCTCACCCTAGCTCACTAACACACCAACAAGCACCACAGACCTTCTCCATTCATCCTCAGGATCACAAACAACCATTCACCATGACCTGAAGCTCTCTATTTCACCATTGCCATTTCTGACCAAGCTTGAGCAGAAGCTTTCGAATCTCACTATCCAGCCAGCTTAAACTCTCTTTGAGCATTCAAATATCTTCTGGGGACCAAGTGGAGTGGTTTGCACTGAAGGAAGTGGCCAGAAAGTCTTCAAACTGAAAGCTTCAAATCTCAGGTAGCTCGAAAATTATTTTTCCAGAAATCATTTTTCTTGTTGCAAACTTGTTCTATGTGATTCACTGATCATCCTGGTATCATTGGTTTTGAAAATGGCTTTGTTTTGAGCATTTAATTTGTATCTGAAACTTGCGTGCCCTAGCTTTCATTTCCTTCGATTCAGCTTGTTTAGGAAAAAGAAATTTGTTTTGAGAGAGGGGTTTGGTTCGTGAGAGCTTGGAGATCATTTCCCAGTTCTTGTTTTTCATTTTTGATACGATTTGAGTGGTTTGGGGATTTTTCAGGTGAGGTGCTGGCCGGAGAAGACGACCGGAGGTCTTCTCCGGCCACCTGAAGGTCATTAGGGCTTAATCCAGTAATTAATTCCAGTTTGAATGTGGACCTTTGGATGCGTTGAAAGTGTTGACCTCCCGCGCGTGTGAACGGCCCAGATGTGCTCATTATGCCCTAATCCACGTGTTTTATTTAATTAATCCATATTTAAGTTAATTTGATCAGAAGCAATCTTGGCCATTCAAAAACGCGCGCGGTCAACCCCTTCAAACTCAGAGCTCATCCTGGCCCTCCATGCTGCATACTTTCATTTTTATTTGTTTTTATTTCAATTAACTTGTACAATTATTTTAAAATAGTAAAAAACACTTAAAAATTATGAAACTTTTTCTTTAAAGTTTTATTAATTTTTAAGACCCAAAAAAATTTTTATTTTATTTTTCATCATTAAAAAAGTATTTTTAAATATTTAAAAGATTATTTTTAATTGATTAATGGAAATTAATTAATTAAAAATACTTTTAGGTATTTAAAAATTACAAAAAAATTCATGAAATGTTCTAAGACATTTAGAAACATTGTCCAACCTTCAAACCAAATTTCTTTTTTGATCTTGATGCATTTTAAGAATTTTTCATTGAATTAAATCATATTTTGTGCATTATTTTGATCTTGGGTTCAAAAATTCATTTCTGCCTATTGGAGAAGGTTGAGACATTGATTCTTCTTGCATTGTTTTGTGTTTGGCATGTAGTTTCTAAGATAAAATGGCCATGATTTGATCTTGCATTTTCCATTTGTTTGGCATTTCTTTTGTTAAGAACCCTAAAAAACCCTAATAACTTGTAAAAATCATAACTTGAGTTTGGTTGAGAGTTGAGAGTTCCCCTTTGGGCAGTGGTTCATTATAGGTTTAGGGTTTCTTTGGGTAGCATTTTCCATTTTTTATCTTAGGGTTTGTTTCTGTTTTGGTTTTTTGTTTGATGTTTGATCCATGAACCCTAATTTGGGATTTCTCTTGCATCCCTCTTGCATTTCCTTGCATAACATGACTTGTCATTGCATTTTGAGCATTCTTGTGATTCATTTGACATCTTAAGACATATAGAAAGCATGTTTGATCATTGCATCACATATTTGCCATGCCATTTTCCTTGTATACTTCATAACATTTCATGCTTGTTCATGCTCCTTAGCTTGCATCATTTGCATCCATAATCTTGTATGAACATCCCCATGCCTTGCCTCATGTTTGCAGCATCTCATAGCATCATAATCATCATCAACATGCTTCTGGTTTTGCTTTGCATCATGTCATTTCATTTCATTTAGCATTGCATTGCATTTCTTTCTAACATTTCAGGTGGTAAGTAACTTGGGAAGTGAATTTGCCTTCACTTCTCATAACTTCTCTTCATCTCTTTTATGCATCCTTGCTGCATTTTTGTTTGTGTATGAGATTGAGCTTGCTCATTCTTGTTCTTCTTACTTTCTTTCTTCAAGTGACTTGACTTCTTGAATGAAGCAAGTCACTTTGCTTCTCTTAATCCTTTCATCTGCTTCCTGGTGGTTCCATTGGAGATCTTTCTTGTTTAACCTCACAAACCTTAGGAACAACCAAGCATGACAATGATTAGGGTTTTGATTAGTCTCCCCTCTTAGTTTTACCTTTGTGTCTTCTTTGAGTCTTCTCTTCTCATCTCATAATCAGGGACTAAACCCTAAAGGCTTTAAGGCTTTGTGATCAAGCTTATGCCTGCATCCTTCTCTTAGGATGGAGTGTATAACTTTAATCCTAAGTCTTGAACCCTTAAGGTGTTTAAATCTCTTAATCAATTCACTTAATAATCATCAAGACATCACACTTGTAACTTGGGCCTTGCATTAGGGTTCTAATTCTTCCTTAATTGGTTAAGAAGGACTAACCCTAGTGTTAATGGACAAGTCCCCCTCAAGTTGTCTTACAAACCTTAAAAATCACTTCATCATCATACCATTAAATAAAATCCACTTAATCAAAGGCTTGTTTTGTCATGAGTTTAATCCCTAATCATGGATTAAGTTGAGGAGCTTTCCTCAGCTTAAACATTCTCATCTATTATCCTTCTATTAGGATGGTGTAATGAGTCTGTTTAATCCTTGATTATGGCTTAACCTCATTACTTAACACTAAACAAAAACACCAAAAACATCTAAATAATCACAAGTAGGTTAATGATCTTAATCTTACATCAAAGGTGTTTAAGTGTGAGAAGCTGACTTCACACTTAAGGTATTCTCATTACCCCTAATCAGAGGGAAGATGTGATGAGTTTACTAAATCCATTGGTTTAGACTTAAGCTCATTAACTTATGACAAAATCCAAAAACAATAAAAGACTGAAAACATAAAAAAACAAACAATAATCGTCTCCTCCGGGATTCTTTTCTCATCACCTTCACTCACAAACGAGAACTTGCTTCTTCCGTCTAATGCAAGACAGTTAGCACCTGAGCCAGACAGGTCATACACTTGAGCATAGACAAGTAAGCAGTTCACCAGTCAATTCATCTTTCAGTCTCTTTGGGTCGAACTACGGTGTTCTGACTTCCTCATTGCACGAGAGGATACGTAGGCATAACTTAATAGTTATCGAACAAAAGTCTCTGTACATTCCCCCTCCTTCCTGTATCATTCTTTAAGCCTCATGGTCTTGAGCATTTTATTCCTTGTCCTTACACTAACACTGTACATATCACACATCACTTTCTTTTACACTGACACCTGCACATCCTTTTCCAGCTCCTTTATACACAAATTGCACTGACACTACCCCTTTAAAACACAAATCTTTTAAGCGTGGATCCCGTCGAGTACGACGGACAATCTGGGTGCTAATACCTTCCCAGGTTGTAACCAACCCCCTTTCTCAGTCTCTCTGGTTCGCAACCGTCTTATCCATATCTTTCCAGGTCTATGCAACATTGCCTTTCCCCTGGGATAAAAATGCCTAGCTGGCGACTCTATTCATCTCCAGTGAGTTCACGGCTGTGTGTTCTCATTGTCCCTCTCGCCGACCGTTCGCGTCTGTACCTTTATTTGGGCCGGTCCCACTTATCGGGAGCGACAGCTTGGCGACTCTGCTGGGGATCCTTATATTGCAACCAGGGCTTCTGGTTCTTCTTGTGGGTTCCTCCTAGCGCTTGATTGATTTGTGTTTACTGGGGTGTTATGTGCTTGTTTGTGCTTGTATTTATTTTTGTTTATTGCCTTATGTACAGTTACTTTAATGCTTTCTTTATTGCATTTGTATATATCATACTGTCATTGTTGCTGGCTGGATCTGTTGTTTGCTTTGGTGGGTGGGTGATTCATTGAGAGTTAAGGTCCTATACCTGGGACCTGAGTGACACCTAGGCTAGAGTGAATCATATTCTTTCCCATTCCATTTCGGTCTGGTGCGGGAATATGAAACACGATTCAGATATGGGTTTCTTCTTGAGAACTCTGTGTTGCAGATTTCCTGCAATGCTAGGGCTATCTGGGAAGCCTGCTAAGTCTGGATGACCTTTTTAGTATTGACCTTCAGAAACTGAGGTGAATTAGAGGAGGAATTGTTATGGTTATTGTAAACACTGTACCTCCGGGTTAGAAGTGTTTACACTTCTCATAACTGATCCAAGTCTGAGGATCCTTGTTCTAGATCACCACCTGTGAGGGGGTTGGGCTGTTTACAGGTTTGCAGGTACCTTGACCTCAGAATACCCTGTTACTTTGACTTTGTTAAGAATACTCCATGTTGGATAGTTCTTGTGATTCTAAACCCTGGACTTGTGGCTCTTTATTTGAGCCCCCCACCCTGGTTACTGGATTTATAGACCTCCATCTGGAATTCTTGGACACACATGGACTTATACCAGGGCATTTTGATCAGATCCAGCTCAGTCACGAACCCTTTGCATATCATTTGCATACATACCCATTGCATCATATTAACATTTGCTTATTTGTGTTTCAGGGTATCCATTTTCATCTGGTTTTGGTTTTGACCCCATCTGCTATATTGACCTATCTCCACCAGCACTTGCTTCAGTTTGTCAGCCATATACTTCAGTCACTTGCACTAGCCAGCCAGTGGCCCACTCCTCAGCATCTTCATCAGCACTTACTCTACTCAGTCTCAGCACTCATGGCTCCAAAGAAAAGCAACATCACCTATCATTTCTTCCAACCAGACTTATCAGACATCAGGAGGATCCAAACCCTGATCACTCCAGATCACATACCCTTGTTCAGGGAGAGTTATGGAGATATACTAGACATGGTTATGGATCTGGACCCTTCACAGAGGAGCCTCATCCACACCTGCATTCAGTTTTATGATCCTCCACTGAGATGTTTTACTTTTCAAGACTTTCAGTTGGGCCCCTTATTGGAAGAGTACTCCTCATTAGTTGGTTTGCCTATCAAGAAAGAAATCCCTTTCAACCCTGAGATGGTCTTTCCTGCTAATGGAGAGGTAGCAAGGGCTTTGCATCTGGAGCCTGTTTTGGTTGAGCAACACATGACCTCTAAAGCTGGGATCCCTGGATTTCATCTGGACTTCTTAATTTCTCAAGCTAGTCTGAAGGCCTCCTTGGGGGAGTGGAAAGCTGTTTGTGCTCTGTTGGCCTTAAGTGTATATGGAATTGTGTTGTTTGCAGATGAGCCTCGATTCATTAGCAAGAATGCCATCCATCTGTTCATCCTGAAGAACCCAGTGCCAACTTTGTTGGGTGATCTCTATTACTCAGTACATCAGAAGAATGAGAAGCAGAGGGGAAGGCTGGTAAGGTGTTGTGCTCCATTATTTCATGCTTGGCTTCTTAAGCACCTGCCCAGGACAGATGCATTTCTAAACCCTCATCAGCAAAGCAACTGGGCTAAGAGACTCACTGTCCTAACTTCAGCAGACATCAGATGGTGTACTCAAAGCACCAAGGGCAGAGATATAATCACCAGCTGTGGGCACTTTCCCAATGTGCCCTTAATAGGAGTTAAGGGAAGTATCAACTACAACCCTCTACTGTTCAGGAGGCAATTGGGCTATGCACTGGTTCATACTCCAAGGGAACAAGACTTGGTTGAGACCCTCTACTGTGAGAACAAGATTAGTCTGGCAACTGTTAGGCAGGCTGCCTGGGCCTGGGATCATGTTCAAACCAAGGGAATCACCATTATGGGGAAGTGCAATAATGTGGCATCAGTCCAATATTATGAGTGGTCCCATGCTAGGGCCCAATTCTCTGGAATGCCCTTTACCATAGAAGACACGCCTGAGTCATCTTCAGCACCACCCCCTGCCACTATCAGTTTGGAAGAGTTTGAGAGCTTGAAGGAAAGAAATGAGAAGTTAACCCAAGCCTTGCAGAAGACCCTCAGGGAGAGGAGTGAAGGTGAGAGGGAGATTGAGAGATTGGAGAAGTTGAGGGTGGAACACTTGACTAAAATTGAGAAGTCTGGAGATTATATCAACAAGTCTAAAGCTGGTGAACAGATTCTGAAGAATGCTTGTAAAGAAGCCCAGTTCCAGAGAGCAAGGACAGACTTGTATTTGAAAGAGAGTCAGGCCAGGTGGGTCCGGATCACTGAGGCCCGTACTCTAGAAGACAAGAGAGTTCAGGACAAGATGGAGCAGATGGGAAAAGCCTTGGTAGCAGCCCAAAAGGAAATATCAGAGCTAGAAATCAGAGCTGGAGTAAAAAGGTCTAAGGACCAAAGTCAGAACAAGAAGTTGACTGCAGCTGTTGCAACAAGAAACCTTCTCATCAGAAGTCTCACGGAGCATCCGGCTGATCCTGTGACCGAAGCACTTCTTAAGGAAGTTCGTGAGGATGAGTTTGGCCTTGGAGTTTGATCATTTGCTTGTTGTTGTTTCTATTCCATGTACTTTTGCTTTTTGTGATGCATTTTGACCCCTTTGAGGGCTTGTGTTGTAATTTGAACAATTTGTATTATTTCACCTTTGTAATATATTTGTTGGTTTCTATCTGAGTTCACTTCAAAAGCAACTTCAACAGCAGCATCTTCAAGGGTCTGGAAGGGTCAAAACTGAAGGCCAAACCGGATACCTTGAGAGCAAATAAGCATAACTGCATTGCATACTAACCCTTTTGTTTGTTTTGTAGGTTTTTGTTTTGCTAACCTCTGTTGTGAATCTCAGGAATTATTGCTCGCCGCCGGGTATTTCCTCTCAACAGGCCACACAGGTACCCAACTAGAAACAACCTTCCGGGAATTCAGATGGATCAGATGCAGCAAGACCTTACGGAGGTCAGAAACCAGATGGCCAACGAAAGGTTGGAGATGAGAACTCAGATAACACAGTTCATGGAAGTAATGAACAATTTAGCTCAAAGCCAGGAGAGGCTCAGAGCTTTGGTAGAAGGGAGGAATCAAGAGGAGCCCCATGTGGGGACTGCAGGCACAAGTAACAATGAACGGGTGCAACCCCATGTTAACCCCCCTGTGTTTGTCCCACATCTACATCCTGAGATTAACATTCCTGCAAATGTTCAAGGAACAGCCACTGCAGCCAGAGTACTTCAAGAAGATCCTCAGGAGGACCAATTTACAGTAATGGGTGCTGGAGAGGAAACTTATGATAGACGATTGGAGGAAATAGCTGAGAAGTTGAGATCACTGGAGTCTCAAAGTTCTTTGGGCTTCGACGTCATGGACATGGGTTTGGTAGACGGGGTCAGGATCCCCCATAAGTTCAAGCCTCCTTGTTTCGAAAAGTATAATGGGACTTCATGCCCCCGAACTCATTTGCAATCATTTCTGGGAAGGCTGAAGGCCTATACAATGGATGAGAAACTTTGGATGTTCTACTTCGAAGATAGCTTGACTGGAGCATCAAGGGAATGGTATTCCCATTTGACAAGGGCAACTGTGAGATGCTGGAAGGACCTGGCAGAAGCCTTCATCAGACAGTATCAGTATAATCTAGACATGGCACCCAATAGGACTCTCCTTATGGGAATGTCACAGTCGTCAAGGGAAAGTTTCCGAGAATATGCCCAAAGATGGAGGCAATTGGCTGCTGCTGTTCAACCCCCTATGTCTGAAAGGGAAATGGCAGATATGTTCATGAACACCCTTCAGGGAACATATATTAACAGGTTGGCTGCTTTCTCTTCTACTAGCTTTGCAGATGTTGTCATAGCTGGGGAGAGAATTGAAAGCCTGTTAAAAATGGGTAAGATCTCTGATAACGGTGCAAGCTCGTCCAGTAGTACAAGAAAGCCTTTTGCAGGCCCGAGAAGAACTGGCGAGACCAATGCCATTCACACCAACAGGGGTAGGCCCCAATATGCTCAAAGGACAATAGCAGCAGTTACTATCCCTGCTCCAGCACATCCTCAGCCTGTCTATCAACCTCCGCAACAAAACTTCCAACAACAACCTCAGTATCATCAGAATCAATATCC
Organism: Lathyrus aphaca; assembly: GCA_963966055.1. NCBI lineage: Eukaryota > Viridiplantae > Streptophyta > Magnoliopsida > Fabales > Fabaceae > Lathyrus > Lathyrus aphaca. The sequence goes on from OZ014522.1 coordinate 568,474,437, forward strand.
TCCAAGAAACTACAACAACAACAACTCCAACAGCAACAATCAACAGAGGCCATTCCAACAGAGGCCATCCCAAGCTAACAGAGTGATCGACCCGATCCCAATGCCGTATGCTGCTTTGCTGCCACAACTTCTGAAACTCAACCTAGTTGAGCTAAGAACGTTGGCACCTCCGGATCCCAACAGTCTACCAAGAAACTATGACTCCAATGCTAGGTGTGCTTTTCATTCAAACGCACCTGGTCACAGTACAGAAAAATGCAGGGCTCTGCATATGAAGGTACAAGACTTGGTAGACTCCAAGGCTCTGAATTTTGCACCTCCGCCCAATGTCAATAAAAACCCAATGCCAAACCATGGTGGTCCCCGAATTAATGCTATTGAAGAAGACCAACCGTCTTATTTGATAACTAGTGTGGATCAGATCAGGACACCATTGGTGGAAATCAAAGCTCAACTCCGTGAAAACCAAATATTTCCGGGGTGTGAACTAGGGTGTCCCTATTGCAACATCTCATGGAATGGGTGTGAGGACCTGAGGAATGGCATTGACAGCCTTATTCAGAGTGGCCTGCTACAGATCACTACATCATTTCCGACAAATCCGGCAACTTCATCAGCAACGGTTTCAGACCCTCCTACAAATGCAGCAACTATTGTTCCCGACAATTCACCAGCAACATCAACAAGTACTTCACCTGTCCTCCCAAATGATCAGTTTTCAACAGTTCCTCCTGCTACAACTTCAGCTTCATTCCATTTCGAATCTCCAGCAACAACAACATCAGTCCTTCCAACAATACCTCCTACAACACCAGCAATCAATCATGAAGATGTCTCTACTGTTACCATATTCTACGATCCTGAAAATAATTCCGCCTACCATTCAGAAGGTGCTGCTCCCGCCAGGGCACCAGTTACAATCTTTTATGATCCACAAACAATAACAGTCCCTTCAGCAGCAGCAATCAGTCCAGTCACTGTCACGGTGCCTGGACCAGTACCATATGAAAGCAATAGGGCCATCCCTTGGCACTATGGCTCTGACGTGTACTGTAAAGGGAAAAGAATCACTCTTGAAACATCAGCACCTGCACCGCAAGTAGATAATGTGGGGGGAGGCGGAGGCTTCACTCGAAGCGGACGTCTCTTTGCCTCACAAGTTCAAAGACCTACTGCCGAAGCAGAAGCTGCTGCCAAGGCAAAGGGAAAAGGCCCGGTGCAGGAAGATCCAGCTGCCAAAGAAGCCCTGAAAACTCCATTCGATCAGGAAGTTGATGAGTTTATGCGAATCATCAAAAAGAGTGATTATAAAATTGTGGATCAGCTTCACCAGACGCCATCCAAAATCTCTATCCTCTCACTGCTTATGTGCTCCGAAGCCCATCGGAATGCACTACTTAAAGTCCTGCACGCAGCTTACGTGCCTGAGGAGATTACTGTCAACCAATTGGAAACCGTGGTTGGTAATGTTACTGCTAGCAATGGGCTAGGGTTTACCAATTCTGAACTGACAGTGGATGGCCGCAATCACAACAAAGCCTTGCACATAACCATGGAATGCAAAGGAGCTGTCCTTTCTCATGTGTTGGTGGACACAGGTTCTTCCCTGAATGTCTTACCAAAGAAGGCTCTGGTGAAGTTAGAATATGATGGATTGGCATTGAGACCCAGCAACCTGGTGGTAAGAGCCTTTGATGGTTCGAAGAGATCGGTTCTGGGAGAGATTGAGCTGCCCGTGACAATTGGTCCGCAAACCTTTAAAACTATCTTTTATGTGATGGACATTCAGCCCGCCTACAGCTGTTTGTTGGGTAGACCCTGGATTCACGCCGCCGGCGCAATAACGTCTACCCTTCACCAAAAGTTAAAATTTGAGTGGGAAGGCCAAGTTGTCACAATCTGTGGAGAGGAGGACATTCTTGTCAGCCACCTGGCAACCTATAAGTACATTGAAATGGATGGGGAGATCCATGAAACAATGAGCCAGGGGTTTGAAGCTTTGAATGTGCATGAAGCATCTGCTGTATCTGGTACTCCGATGTCATCATACCAACAAGCCCGGAAGGTTGTTGAAGAAGGAACTGCCCTAGGCTGGGGCAAGGTTTTAGCTGTGGAGGAGAAGAAGGACAAATTTGGGTTGGGTTACAGACCAACTCAACATCAAGCAAAGGCTGCTGCAGAGCCTGGTTTTGTCAGTGGGGGGATGCTTACCCCCGATGCTATCAACTGTCTGGAAGACGAGCTGGAAGAGGAGCGCAATCTGGAGGATTGGATTCGTCCAAAGATCCCGGGGAGCAGTGTCTCGAACTGGTCTTCCCAGGAAATTATAAGAGTTACTCATGCAGAGTAATTATTATTTCCTGCATTTTTATAGCATGCATCAAAGTCTTGCATCTTGCCCCAAGATGACAAGACTCATTTTGTAATCAGGGCCATCTGTACTTTTGTGCAAACAAGATTAAATTAATGAAATATCAGACATCTTTTTGCAAACAAGTCTTTTTCTTTTCTGCTCACTGTTTTTCCTTTTTCTTTTTGTACAAAAATAAATGGCGGTGTTTTCAAATTGATAACTTCATTTCACTTTTTTTCTAAAGCAAGATTAAAATCAATCACTAAAATGAACAAACTTAACCCTTGCAGAGAGTACCTTCCTGACAGTACCGACAACAGCACGGCTATGACATCGTATGACTTTGACAATCCAATCAATCAAGCTGATGAAGGGGTTGATGAAGAATATGAGCTTCCTGAAGAGCTAGCCAGGTTGTTAAGGCAAGAGGAAAAGGTTATTACCCCTCACCAGGAGGAGGTTGAAGTGATCAATCTTGGTACAGATGAAGACGTGAAAGAAGTTAGAATCGGGGCCTGCCTGCAAGACTCAGTGAAGAGACAACTGATAGATCTGCTTCAAGAGTATGTTGATGTGTTTGCTTGGTCGTATCAAGATATGCCAGGGTTAGATACCGATATAGTTGTGCACAAGCTGCCTTTGAGAGAAGAGTGCCCGCCGGTCAAACAGAAGTTGCGCCGAACTCGCCCAGACATGGCTATGAAAATCAAGGAAGAGGTACAAAAGCAATGGGACGCCGGGTTCCTTGCTGTGACTAGCTATCCACCGTGGGTCGCTAACATAGTACCTGTGCCTAAGAAAGACGGCAAAGTAAGAATGTGTGTTGACTACCGGGATCTGAACAGAGCCAGCCCGAAAGATGACTTCCCATTACCTCACATTGATGTATTGGTGGATAACACGGCTCAGTTCTCGGTATTCTCCTTCATGGACGGATTTTCAGGATATAATCAGATCAAGATGTCACCTGAAGACATGGAGAAGACAACATTTATCACACCTTGGGGCACGTTCTGTTACAAGGTGATGCCATTTGGACTGAAGAATGCTGGTGCAACATATCAACGGGCTATGGTGACATTATTCCACGATATGATCCATAAGGAAATAGAATGTTACGTGGATGATATGATCGCCAAGTCCCTTACAGAGGAAGATCACCTGGTGAATCTGCTGAAGTTGTTCAAGCGTCTGAGGAAATATCAACTAAAGCTGAACCCCAACAAATGCACATTCGGGGTGCGATCCGGTAAATTGCTGGGCTTTATTGTAAGCGAGAAAGGGATTGAGGTTGACCCTGATAAAGTCAAGTCTATACAAGAGATGCCTGCACCGAAAACTGAGAAAGAAGTTCGAGGGTTCTTAGGTCGATTGAACTACATTTCACGGTTCATATCTCACCTCACAGCAACCTGTGAACCTTTGTTCAAGCTGTTAAGAAAGGAAAAAACGGTCAGGTGGAACGGAGATTGCCAGAAGGCTTTTGACAAGATCAAGGAATATCTGCAAGAACCTCCAATCCTCATGCCTCCAGTAGAAGGAAGACCTCTGATTATGTACTTAACAGTGTTAGAAGAGTCAATGGGGTGTGTATTGGGCCAGCATGACGAGTCTGGTCGAAAAGAGTATGCAATATACTACCTAAGCAAAAAGTTTACCGACTGTGAACAACGTTATTCACTGTTCGAGAAAACTTGCTGTGCTTTAGCGTGGGCTGCTCGCCGACTGAGACAGTATATGTTGACCCACACTACCTTATTAATCTCAAAAATGGATCCAGTTAAGTACATTTTCGAGAAGCCAGCTCTTACCGGACGGGTTGCAAGATGGCAGATGATTCTCACAGAATACGACATACAGTACACATCTCAGAAAGCCATCAAGGGCAGTGTACTATCTGAATATCTTGCTGAGCAACCCATTGATGACTACCAGCCTATGAGGTTTGACTTCCCTGATGAAGACATCATGTTCATTAAAGCAAAAGATCACGAAGAGCCTGTTCACACTGAAGGGCCTGACCCGGAGGAAGAATGGACTATGATGTTTGATGGGGCTGTTAACATGAATGGCCGTGGTGTTGGCGCAGTACTCATTACACCTAAAGGAGTTCACATGCCTTTCTCGGCAAAACTCACTTTCAACTGCACTAACAACGAAGCTGAATACGAAGCTTGCATTATGGGTCTTGAGGAAGCTATTGACCTCAGGATCAAGACATTGACCGTATTCGGAGATTCAGCTTTGGTAATCAATCAAACCAACGGGAAATGGTACACCCACCAGGATCATCTGATACCTTACAGGGATTATACAAGGAGGTTATTGACTTTCTTCACAACGGTCAAACTTGAGTATATCCCTCGGGACGAGAATCAGTTTGCAGATGCCTTGGCTACCATTTCGTCCATGATCAAAGTTCAAGCTGCTAACTTTATACCTCAGATCTCAGTGTCCAGACTGGACAGACATGCATATGTATTTGCAGCGGATGTTGTAAAAGATGATAAGCCTTGGTTCCATGATATTAAGTGCTTCTTGGAGGATCAAACATACCCACCTGGGGCATCTTCCAATGATAAAAAGACTTTGAGAAGGCTTGCTGGTAGTTTCTTTCTGAACACTGATGGGTCTTTATACAAAAGGAACTTTGATATGGTACTCCTCAGATGTGTTGATAAGACAGAAGCAGACTTGTTGATGCACGAGGTGCACGAAGGATACTTTGGTACCCATGCTGGAGGACATGCAATGGCTAAAAAGTTGTTAAGATCAGGCTATTACTGGATCACAATGGATGCAGACTGTTGTGCCTATGCCAGAAAGTGCCACAAATGCCAGATCTGTGCAGATAAGGTGCATGTGCCTCCCAATCCTTTGAACATCATGTCTTCACCATGGCCCTTTGCCATGTGGGGCATTGATATGATCGGCAAGATTGAGCCAACTGCTTCAAATGGCCACAGATTCATCCTGGTCGCCATCGACTATTTCACCAAGTGGGTTGAAGCAGCCTCATATGCAAATGTTACAAGACAAGTGGTAGCCAGATTTCTGAAGAGAGATATCATCTGTCGGTATGGAGTGCCCGAGCGAATCATTACTGATAATGGTTCCAATCTAAACAACAAGATGATGGCAGAGCTGTGCCGGGACTTCAAGATCCAACATCACAATTCTTCTCCTTACAGGCCAAAGATGAACGGTGCTGTTGAGGCAGCAAACAAGAACATCAAGAAGATTGTGCAGAAGATGGTAATCACCTACAAAGACTGGCATGAAATGCTACCGTTTGCCTTGCATGGGTACCGCACGTCAATCAGAACGTCCACTGGGGCAACACCGTATCAGCTTGTGTATGGTATGGAAGCAGTCCTACCTGTTGAAGTTGAATTACCCTCCCTACGGGTATTAATGGATGTTAAACTGAGTGAAGCAGAATGGGTTCGGTCCCGATTCGAACAACTGAGTCTGATCGAAGAGAAGAGATTGGCTGCAATTTGCCATGGGCAGTTATATCAGAAGAGAATGAAGAAGGCCTTCGATCAGAAAGTCAGGCACCGAGAGTACCAAGTGGGAGATCTTGTGCTGAAAAGAATCCTCCCTCCTCATACAGACCACAGGGGCAAATGGACTCCAAATTATGAAGGACCATTCGTTGTAAAGAAAGTTTTCTCTGGTGGAGCACTGATGCTCAGCACCATGGATGGTGAAGATTTCCCATCCCCTGTGAATTCAGATGCAGTTAAAAAATACTTCGCATAAAATGACCCGCTGGACATAAAAACAGAATGTAAGTCCAGGCAAAAATAGGGCATCCCGGCGAGTCAAAAACAGAATAAAAGACTCGGGCAAAAATAAGGGAAATAAATGAAAAGATGTACACCCGCTGAGTTGAAAAGCCGCATTGGACAACTCAGGCAAAAATGGGTATCCCGATGGATTGAAAACCCGAAAGGGCGATCCATGCAAAATAAGGGAATAAGCGAACAACTGCACTCTGAATTCGTCTGTATCACTTACAACTTGGAAAGCTTCGACAGAATCAAGCTTCAATCAGAATCAACTCTCTCCAGAAAGCAAGACGAGAAGAACGTCATTGTCATACGAGTCATAGCAGAAGAGGAAGCTCCTTGAAAGCGTCGTCAGCATCGCCAGCACTTTATTTCTCAATTTGTAACAATCTCCTCATTTCAGGAGATATGTTTCTGTGACTGTATCTTGCCAATTCAGGGCACATGAATTAATAAAATCAGATTTTCAGTCATGTCTCGTTTTTACACTTATGTTTTGCAAAGAATTGTCTGATATATCTAAAAATACGATTGCATAAGTACAGATGCCTCTCTCTAAAAAATATAAAAAAAAAAAAAAAAAAAAAAACACATGCTTACAGGGAATGTGATTATTCTCAAAAGTACTTAAACTCCTATGACGGAATCCAGTAAGGGATACCTCGGGACCTTTTGTGCATTTCCTTATCTTTGCAGGATTGCAGATATCCAGAGCGCAATCTGGGGCATGCAGGTTACGCCTCAGCAAGTTGGCGAATCATTATCAACTCGGTCTATCTTCCACGTGGCAATGGAGAGTGCCCACTTCCCCAGCAAAGTTGTCAAATCAACATACACTCAATCTCAGCATATGAAATGCTCTATCCCCAGCTGAGTTGTTTCTCATTGCTCTCCCCAGCTGAGTTACCAATAGCATCCCCCATCAGAGTTGCCAGGTGTTGCACCCCAAAATTTGCCCTCACAATACAAGACTTTGTGTTCTAAGAAGGTTCACAAGGTTCACAAGTTCTCCAACACTTGCCTAACCTTTCATGAGGTTCATAAAGTCTACAAGTTGCTTTATGAAGGTTCACAAGGTTCACAAGTTCTTCAATGCTTTCTATAACCTTTCATGAGGTTCATAAAGTCTACAAGTTGCTTTATGAAGGTTCACAAGGTTCACAAGTTCCATAATGCTTTCAACACCTTTCATGAGGTTCATGAAGTCTACAAGTCACTTCTTGAAGGTTCACAAGGTTCACAAGCTGCTCAACATTTACAAAACCTTTCATGAGGTTCATGAAGTCTACAAGTCACTTCTTGAAGGTTCACAAGGTTCACAAGCTTCACAATACCTCCCATGAAGTTCACAAGACATCTTATGATGGTTCACAAGGTTCACAAAGTTCACAATTGGTCAGAAGAGTTGACAATTCCCTCAGACAATGCACCTCCTAAGCAGTGCATCCAAAACTAGGGTTTTGACTTTAATCAGGCTACATGGACTTCCAATACCTCAAGTGAGTTTCATAACATCTTACATGTGTGTAAGAACCCCCATGTCAAGTTTCAAGACTTTTCTCAAAAGTTTGCTCAGTCAGATGGTCAGATAAGTCAAAATCAGTCAATGCAGTTAAAAAGTCAAACTGAGGCCAACTGTGGTCAAACCAAAGTCAAACTTCATGATTTTTTGCCAACATCAAGTATATGAAGTAAAATTCATCATTTGATCCAGGGTTGATCATGATTCATCAAGGAGATTCCAGATCATCAATAATCAGGAGTTTCTAAATTAGGGTTTCCTTAGTAAAAGTCAACTGAACTTTGACCAGGCATAACTTTCACATACTTCATCACCAAGTCTCCATCCAAAGCTCATTTTGAAGGAAATTGAATCCTCTACAACTTTGATGTTGAAGGTTAAGCCCAAAAATGCTTCATTTGAAAGATATGATCTAAGACATTATAGGTCATTTCAAAAGTCAACAAAAAGTCAACAACTTCAAAAGGGCATAACTTGAGATTGGTAAATGATATGGACCTGAAACCAACGGGGTTGTTTAGAGGACTCTTCAAGCTTTCCAAAAAGTCCAAGAACACCCTCATACCCTTAAAATTGAGGGAGATGTGCTCTTGCAAAGTTGGACAATTTTGTGATGGTTTATATTGAAAATGGAGGCTTAAAAGTATTTCTTTCCAAATGGGCTGCCTAATTCATGACCCAATCCATCTCCAAACACTATGCACGACCCAATGGAATAAAATTCATCATTTTTATTATTTTTTATTTATTTATTATTGATTTAAATCATAAAAATCATTTTAAATAAATAAAAAATATGAAAAGTTATTTTTGGGTGAAGATTTTTGTTCCTAAAAATTCATAATTATAGATTGGATTAAAAATAGAAAAGAATCATGGGAATTGTCCTAAGATAGCAAGTCTTAATAGTCAAATATTTGAAATTTACAACTTGATCTTTCTCAATCTTTTTTGATCCAAATTTTCACATAGCCAAGCCTTGTTTCTGACCTAAATCAACCACCTATATATGCTAAACAAAACCCTAACACTGGGGGACGAATTAGAGCAGCCTCAAGGTAAGTTTCAAAACACAAAAGTTCATCCAAAAGTGAAAATCGGTTTTTGAGTTTGAGGACATTAGAAGGTAAACAAAGAACATAGACATGTTCTATGGACATCCCTGAAGCTAATGCATCACACATACGCATCTCATGACCCCTGTATTGGCTAACCCGAATGCATTTTGTGCTTGAAAAAAATTCTTTCGATTCCATTAATATGTTGTGTTTTTGTGACTTTTGGTTTCATAATCCTGTTTGTTGATGATCATAGATGAATTCTGGACAGTTTGGTAAAGCTCCATGGCCTAAAACCGAATCCACCATTATTAGGGTTTGACCTTCGAATTAGGGTTAATTGATTTGCTCATTATAAATTAATTTGATTGATGAAATTGAATTGTACAGGTTATGAGGAATCTGAAAATGCTTTCAATTTGATGAAACTGAACTGTTTAATGGCACTTTGAAATTCGTAGGTTTTATGAGTGCAGGAAAATTCGCAGGTGTTATCGTATGAAAATTCGCAGCAAACTTCAACATTCAGAGGTTGAAGATGAACCTGGTTGGCGCGAAATTCATTTTCGAATTTATGATTTAAAATATTATATTGTGTTTCTGTTTGTTATCACAACCATGTGGTTGTCCCAGTGGTTATGGGTTTCGTCCTGGGCGTGTGTTTGTTGTACAGGGCTGAGTTCGATTCCTGGCAATGCATTGTTTTTGCTTATTTTTTCAGGATACTAAAAGACTTAATATATAATGATCACTTGCCAACAAGCTAGCAGAATTGGCTCTTCCAGCCGGGTGGTAACATGCGCGCGTACATTGCTATAAGGTCCTGGGATCAAATCCTCCCTAGGCCTTTTTACTCTTTTATTTTCTGGAATTCTTAAGATCAAAGAATAAAACAAACTGGATTCAATTTTATTTCACATACGTTTGGCTGGCCCAGTGGATGATTGTTGTTCTTGCAAAGGAGGAGTCCTGGGATCGAATCCCACCAGGTTCCTCTTCTTTTTCTTTCCTTTATTCTTTTGTTAAATTTAATTAATTTAAAATAATCATTATATTATTATTATAAAATATATATATATGTATTATGTGGTTAAAACTATTCTTAAAAAACAATTTTCTAGGAAAAAATAATACTCTTGTTTTTTTTTATTTAAAATTTTATTGTATGCTAATTAAAATAATGTTCTGTAAATATTAAAAAAATAAGTTTGTATACATATATATAAACCCTAATTTTAAAACCCTAAAAAACATAGAAAACCCTAATTTTTCAAATTTCCACATATTTTTCTAAATAAAAATTTAATTCTGTTTTTTTTTATTTATTTTGTAAATATGTTTATACTTCAAATTGATTTTCTTTTTATGTTAGGAATAATTTTATATATAGTTAAAATTAATTTATAAACATAATAACTAATAGAAATTAAATTTTAACATGATATTTGAAAGTTTATCTTTTTCTTATAATATGTATATAAATTATAAATATATGTTCATAATAATTAAAATTTTTTGTAATTATAATAATTTAACTATTATATGAATATAAAAATTATCTAATTAGGTATGTTAATTATTTTTTTTTATATTGTTAATTTCTATTAATTAATTGTTGTTTATTATAATTTCTTTAATTTGTTAATTAATTTTTATTACTAACCATGTTATTATTTATTTTTATGCTTAATTATTCTAATTATTATTATTATTATTTTACTAACCAAATTATTTTGCTTTATTAATTTCATATTATTATTATTATTATTTACTAACCCCTTATTATTTTATTGCTTATTTATATTTGGTTTATTTTTATTTAATTATTTTGCTTATTATTTCTATTATAATTTCTTGTAATTGTTTCCCGGATGTAATTATTTAATTATTATTGTCATTATGGTTAGTAATTAGGGAGTGCTAATATGTTTGTTATTTAAAATCAATTTAGATAATTTTTAATAAAGATAATTAATTTAAACACTTCACACACGTAAGTCGATTTTAATCGCCGTCTCACCTCCTTAGGGTTATCCCTCATGTTGCCTACGAATAATGGTTAAGTGGGGTGTATAAAAGCAAGTCCCTCGAATAAAAATCATCAAAGTCCCTTATGTTGCCTATACAAATCAAGTCCCTTCGGAAAAAATGATGATAGTCCCTTATAAATGCTTATTACACCCCACCATTGCCTTCAAAGACCAAATTGCCCCTTTACATGTCCCTTAAACATCCAAAGTAAGGACTACCTACTCCATTATAGTGGGGATAGTCTTACTAAGGAAAGAATAAAAAACAAGAAAGACCTTTAAACATTAGGGAAAGTTACTTTTAAGTACTTAAGCTCATTTCAAAACTTTTTTCACACTTAAACAATTTTCAAACAAATTTTCAAACATGTTTTTAACACATCCTTACATGGATTATTTACTAACTATTCTGAAAATTCTTATTCACACACTACACTTTCAAAAACAATTCAAAAGTGAGCTTAAGTACCTAAGAGCCCATGGATAACCATGGATGAAAAGGGTGCTAACACCTTCCCTTTTCATAACCTACCCCCCGGACCCGAAACATTCTCTAAGGTCTTTCCTGTTCTTTTATAACCTTTCCTTATGGATAAAATAAAAGTCGGTGGCGACTCTTGCTATCCGCAACATTGTTTAAAGTCAGTTCACCGGGTTACAGAACTGGCGACTCTGCTGGGGATTTAATATTAAAGAGGGGTACCCTTAGGGATTAGATCACTTAAATTGTTTGCCTTGTTTGCTTTATATTATCTTGTTGGGGTGCTCTTATGTGTGAAAGGTCCTAACCCGGATCTAGTGTACCTTAGGTAAATGGCAATAGACCAAGGAAACTGTACGACGTATATCGATACGGTTGATCTGGTGGCCATAGTTAGTGCGACTTCTTGGTTGGTGCTTATGTTCCTTAAGTCAAGTTGAGGATAATATGAGGCTGCCATATGTTGTCAATGCACTAACTAACTTTTAGAACCTTAGTTAACTCATCTTGGCCTTTAGAAAGTAGTGAGGTAACCGGCTTTGGTGCAGACTGAAGTTGGTTGACACTCGATACTGCGCTCATTGAGATCTTAAACTTGGAGGGTTTTGGTTGGCAAGTAAGTTGCCTTCTGATCAACCACCCTTGTGAAGGATCAATGATAGTGAGATCCCTTAGAACCTGGTTACTTTTGTAGGACAGGATGAACCATCTAACTTCAGGGGAGGGTACTTACCTTTGAACCTCATGCAAGCCTTTAAACATAGGGCTATGGTGTGACTTGTTTGTGTGTGCCACATGTTTGTGATTGAGCATAACATCATGACATCATCATGCATCATAAGCATAGCATTTTCACTAACCATTTCAAGGACCAAAGGATTTATCTTTGTTCTTTGTTGCAGGTCATGGCTTCTGCTCGTAGAAACACCATCAGGATCAACTTTGTGGGCATACCTGCCAAGCTTAAAGAGTTGGTTTCTCAAGTGTCTGATCATTCCCAGTTCATCAAGAGACATGGTCACCTATTGGATCTAGTCACTTCAGGGTTCAATGAAGACATGATGAGTGTTCTGTTTCAGTTCTTTGATCCTAAACATCACTGTTTCACATTCCCCGACTATCAGTTAGTCCCTACCATGGAGGAGTTCTCTAAGCTTCTGGGTATACCTGTTCTTGATCAAAGACCCTTCACAGGCTTGGAGAAGGAGCCCAAACCAGAGGTTATTGCTGCAGCCCTACATCTGAAGAAGTCTGACATTGTTCTAGAAACGAGAAGTGGAGTCAAGGGTATTCTTGCCAAGGTGCTAATGGATAAGGCACAAATGTTATTGAAGGCCATGAGCTATGATGCTTTTGAGGAGATCTTAGCCTTGCTGATATATGGCTTAGTATTGTTCCCCAATCCAGATCAGTTCATAGATGTTCATGCCATCAACATTTTCCTGAGTCACAATCCAGTGCCTACATTGCTTGGAGATATCCTACATTCTCTTCACACCCGTACTACAAGGGCAAGAGGAACTTTGATGTGCTGCATACCGTTACTTTCTAGGTGGTTTATTTCTCACCTTCCTCGCTCAGTAATGAAGAATGAGCAGGGGTTCAGATGGTCCAAGAGGATTATGTCACTTTCTCACTCAGACATCCATTGGTGCTCCAGATCTATGGAGAATGTCACCATCATTGACCGTTGTGGGGAGTTTCCTAATGTGCCACTTCTAGGCATAAGAGGAGGCATCACCTACAACCCCTCTCTAGCTTTACGACAGTTTGGTTACGCTCGGAGCGATGGTCCACATGACATGTTGATTCAGGGCATTGTGTTTGATTACGACAACAATCTTCAGGGTTACCGTCAGAGATTCATACGAGCTTGGGGAAAGGTAAACAGGATTGACAGCAAGACACTGGAGCCTAAGTATACTATTCCTATGGAGGCTTATCTCAGATGGGTGCGATCTCGTGCTCAGACACTCATGATGCCATATCCTGCCGTCCTACCAGTTACCATGGAACCTGTTGTTGAAGGAGACACAGCTTATACCATCCTTCACCCAGACATGCCTACTGATAAGGAAGATTTGCAGAGATCATGGATCCAACTGAAGGAGCAAAGAGATACTTTTGAGGCTCATTACAAAGCAAACCAAGCAAGAATCCTGGAACTAATAAAGCAACTTCATGAGGAACGGAATCTCAACTCGTACCTCAACACAAAGAGGAAACGTCCATGGGAGACTTAAAACCCCATCTTTTGTACTTATTTCATAAAAGTTTACCTTCATGTTTGCTTAAGCAAGTTTAAATCCTGCGGTCCTTGAAAACATTGCATATGCATTCACATATCATTTCATTACATCACAGGTTTATAATTGTGCACAGGTTTCTCATCTTCTCGCTGTTTATTTCAGCAATGGCTCTTGAACAAACAGTTAAGGATCTCCAGGCACAAAATGCACAGTTCCAAGAGCTGATCTTGAACCTGACCAAGGGGCAGGATGAATTGAAGACACTGCTGGCTAAGAAGAAGAATCCTGAGGACAACAAGGATGATCAGCTGAAACAACTACAAGCTGAGATGACAGGAATGAGGGCCCAGATGAATGACCAGGTGGCTCTTATTCAAAGATTAGCTCAGGGGCAAGAAGAGCTAAGAACCTTTGTCCATAAACTTCAAAGTGATGGAGTCAGGGATCTAAAACAAGCTGGTTTGGTTGAAAGGAAGATGAGGATAAAAGAAGGTAAGAAACAGGTTGCCATTGATTGTTCTTCAGTTGAAGAAGAAAGACCTGATAAGGTTGATCCACCTCAACACAAGGGATGTAGAAGACAGTTTATCAAGTTCAGCACTCCAATGTCACAAGTTCTGCAATGCTTGTTGGAGATGAAATTAATTTCCTTGAAAAATTCTCCTCAAAATCCTAAAACCTCTTCTCCTCGCTATAATCCCAAGGCAAGGTGTGAGTATCACTCCAACAGTCCTGGACATGATACTAACAACTGCTGGGTGTTGAAGAATAAGATTCAAGACCTAATTGACGAAGGAATACTCGAGGTTACTCCAGAAGGTCAAGTTGAATTTTACTATCGTCCATCAAACACCGAAGCTGCAAGACAAGTAGCCCAAAGTAACAAAAAAGGAAGAATACCTATGCCTGTTGAGATATGGGGCACCTTGGGGCATCCAAGTGGTAAATTTGATTTCATGGTGAAGTATACTGCTCCTCAAAGTTCACAGATTGCAATCAGCCAACTGGATGGGACAACATTTGGATTTTCATTTGTAATTTCTTTTATTTGTTTGAACACTTACTATTATGTTAAACTTTTGTCTTCTTTAATGCATTGCATATGTTTGTCTTGAATTAATCCATTCGTTCCACTATATTTTGAATTATGCTTCTTATTTCTATCTTGTGATATTTAACTCCTGATAAAGCTATAAGCCTGTAGAGGGAGGATGACGAAAACAATACCATAATATTAGGCAGTATGCTTTTGAACAGACTATGCTGACGATGTACAGGCATTATTTCAATTCCTAAACAGTGGAGACATAAGGAAGTTAATCCCTAGTCAAACCTTTTGAGCCTATGAAGTAGGAGTTTTTATTCTCGCACAAATTAAAACCCTTATTCATAACCCGGGGCAGGGTAGTTACTCGGTTAACTCAAATATGCCAATTATTTGTGTTGTACACAACTAATGATGGTTCTCTGTAATCATGAAACCTGACAGTCAATATCCAGCAAAAGAACAATTCACTAAGTCAAAACCTATGAAGGAGACTTAGTAAAACATTAAGACATCCCGCTGACTGTAACCTTGAAATAAGCAGTTTAGGCAAAAGGAAGGGATAATAAAACCAAAAAAGAAAAAAATGAGGTCACCATGAATCCTCAACAAAGAGAGAGGACTGAATGTTCAAATAAATTTTCGATTTCTGAACCATCATAAATGTCAGTGTTACAATTCCAAACTCATTTGAGCCTCGATGCATAAGTTAACTGAGCATAGGACTGAAGAACATCATGAAGATTGGGTTGGGTACAAATAAAATTTGAGCCTTTATCCTTTGTTTCTTAAACCATGAACCAGGCCACGTTATAACCCTTTAAAAGTCCTAACTGAAGCATGGTTAGTTCGAAAGCGTACTGCTACAAAAAGGTATCCTGACTCCTTTAGGGCTTATTATAAAACTTGAGTTAATATCACAGTTTTCACAAAAATTATTTTTCTAAAATAACTCTTTTTCAAAATTTCAAGACAGACATAAGCATTACATTTTTGAATATATTTGTTTGCATATACCTGAGTGTTTGACAGATGGAGAAACTTACAAGATGAATGTTCAATGAACCAAAGTCCTTCCGATGAACAAAGTTGCTTCTTGGATCAAAGTCCATGTATACAAAGGGGCATAATCATTATCTCACAATCAAGGGGATATGCCATGATACTGCCTAACTCATTTGGGGCAATCAGGACAAGATTCAACTATGTTTAAGCAGCCAGAGGCAGATCTCCTCATTTATCTGAAGTACCAAGGGTAACATTACAGAATTCATAAGGCCAGGGGCATGGTCATTGTTTCCTAATCAAGGGGGCATACCAAGTTACTGTTCAATTCATTCGGGGCAATCAGGTCCAGATTCAACAATGCTTAAATAGCCAGGGGCAGTTTTCCTCATACAATTGAATTACCAAAGGTGACATTACAAAGTTCACAATGCCAGGGGCATATGCTTATGGGGCATTCTACTTGTCTCTTTTGAGATAGCTCATTACAGATACTTCCATTATGGGATGATTCATCCTCAACCAAGGGGTAATGCTTTCTTTGCAAATCTGGTATCCGGAGAATACACGGTCCATTACAACCTGAAGACACATTCCTCTACCTTGATTTTCTCAGTGGAAGTCATTGTGGGAATTAATTGTCTACGCCAGTAGTATCAGATGGTGTCAGTATCATGTCTTCAAATCCAGATATGAAGATTTCTGGGAAGGTATTCAGGAAAGTTATGGATTTCAGGAGCTCCAAATACAATTGGTTATACACTCTTGAAGTTGAAATGGTTCTGTTTTCAAGTTCAGCTTTACTTTTCCCTCTGAATCCAGATTTACTTTTACCCTATTTACATAAACGAAGCGTCCATTGGTTGTGTTTGAATGTATGTATGCTTTTGAATATGATTGATGTTTACCAGAAATGCATGAAAATACAGTAATAGTATTTATTAAGGACGAACGAGGGAAGGATTTCAACGAAGTTTCGCCAGTTCGCCTTTACAAAACAGTTACAAACCCTCAGTAGGGCAAATCCATCTTCATAAAGTCTCATCTCCCCTGGAATTTATATCCATCTCTTTTATCCTCATACGGATATACGGGAAATTACTTTCCAATAAGGGTACGACCAACGAAGACGGGATGTTATACTTATCCTACTATCAAACAAAGACAAAGGTTATTTATACCTTGTTATCCCCGGTAGACGGGAGGTTATATATACCTTACCATCCCCAACAACGGGAGGTTATATCTATACCCTGTTATCACCAGCAGACGGAGGGTTATACATTCTTCAACAACGAATCGGGATTTATTTTCCCTGGCCAGCAGTTGTTATACGAAGATATCCAGACGTTCCCGACAGTATCATATCATACATACATCATTTACATTATACCATAGCATATATATCCATATACATAATACATTACATAAGTGCATCATATCATACATGCATACATAAAGCATAAACTAATATTATTCTACAGAATGCTACCTTGTTTCAGGTTAATCATCCAACAAAGAAACTTATGATCTTTGGGACTACTTTATTGTAACCTCAGGGTTACTTTATCCTCCTGACGAACTTCTTTGGGAATGTTGTATTGTCACTTCAGGGTTACTTTATCCTCCTGATAAGCTTCTTATGATTTCAAGACTGCTTTGGAGTTGTCATTATTGATGGCTCTATCCTCCTGAAATCAGTACTTCAAGACTGCTTTAGAGTTATCATCATTGATTGCTCTATCCTCCTGAAGACATATCACATTGTGATTTCAAGACTGCTTTGGAGTTGTCATTATTGATGGCTCTATCCTCCTGAAATCAGTACTTCAAGACTGCTTTAGAGTTATCATCATTGATTGCTCTATCCTCCTGAAGACATATCACATTGATATTTCAAGACTGCTTTAGAGTTATCATCATTGATGGCTCTATCCTCCTGAAATCATTATTTCAAGACTGCTTTGGAGTTGTCATTATTGATGGCTCTATCCTCCTGAAATCACTTCTTCAAGACTGCTTTAGAGTTATCATCATTGATTGCTCTATCCTCCTGAAGACATATCACATTGTTATTTCAAGACTGCTTTGGAGTTGTCATTATTGATGGCTCTATCCTCCTGAAATCAGTACTTCAAGACTGCTTTAGAGTTATCATCATTGATTGCTCTATCCTCCTGAAGACATATCACATTGATATTTCAAGACTGCTTTAGAGTTATCATCATTGATGGCTCTATCCTCCTGAAATCATTATTTCAAGACTGCTTTGGAGTTGTCATTATTGATGGCTCTATCCTCCGGAAATCATTACTTCAAGACTGCTTTAGAGTTATCATCATTGATTGCTCTATCCTCCTGAAGACATATCACATTGTTATTTCAAGACTGCTTTGGAGTTGTCATTATTGATGGCTCTATCCTCCTGAAATCAGTACTTCAAGACTGCTTTAGAGTTATCATCATTGATTGCTCTATCCTCCTGAAGACATATCACATTGATATTTCAAGACTGCTTTAGAGTTATCATCATTGATGGCTCTATCCTCCTGAAATCATTATTTCAAGACTGCTTTGGAGTTGTCATTATTGATGGCTCTATCCTCCTGAAATCATATTATTACTTCAAGACTGTTTTAGGGTTATCATTATTGATTGCTCTATCCTCATGAAGACATGCTGTTACATCAGTATTACTCCAGACTCTTGATAGCTCTCATTATGCTGCTGAAGAACTTTCCCCTAGTGGCATCTTTAAGCCCACTCAGTCATATTCAACCAACCATCAATATCACTCTATGCACTGGTGAGTGCAAATTTTTGGGCTTTTGTGTTCAATCCCCTTCAACCTTCCAGGTTACGATTGGCAAATATACCAATCTAACCCCTCAGGTTTCAGAAAATTGAACAGGGGCAGCTGTTGCACCCCAAAATTTGCCCTCACAATACAAGACTTTGTGTTCTAAGAAGGTTCACAAGGTTCACAAGTTCTCCAACACTTGCCTAACCTTTCATGAGGTTCATAAAGTCTACAAGTTGCTTTATGAAGGTTCACAAGGTTCACAAGTTCTTCAATGCTTTCTATAACCTTTCATGAGGTTCATAAAGTCTACAAGTTGCTTTATGAAGGTTCACAAGGTTCACAAGTTCCATAATGCTTTCAACACCTTTCATGAGGTTCATGAAGTCTACAAGTCACTTCTTGAAGGTTCACAAGGTTCACAAGCTGCTCAACATTTACAAAACCTTTCATGAGGTTCATGAAGTCTACAAGTCACTTCTTGAAGGTTCACAAGGTTCACAAGCTTCACAATACCTCCCATGAAGTTCACAAGACATCTTATGATGGTTCACAAGGTTCACAAAGTTCACAATTGGTCAGAAGAGTTGACAATTCCCTCAGACAATGCACCTCCTAAGCAGTGCATCCAAAACTAGGGTTTTGACTTTAATCAGGCTACATGGACTTCCAATACCTCAAGTGAGTTTCATAACATCTTACATGTGTGTAAGAACCCCCATGTCAAGTTTCAAGACTTTTCTCAAAAGTTTGCTCAGTCAGATGGTCAGATAAGTCAAAATCAGTCAATGCAGTTAAAAAGTCAAACTGAGGCCAACTGTGGTCAAACCAAAGTCAAACTTCATGATTTTTTGCCAACATCAAGTATATGAAGTAAAATTCATCATTTGATCCAGGGTTGATCATGATTCATCAAGGAGATTCCAGATCATCAATAATCAGGAGTTTCTAAATTAGGGTTTCCTTAGTAAAAGTCAACTGAACTTTGACCAGGCATAACTTTCACATACTTCATCACCAAGTCTCCATCCAAAGCTCATTTTGAAGGAAATTGAATCCTCTACAACTTTGATGTTGAAGGTTAAGCCCAAAAATGCTTCATTTGAAAGATATGATCTAAGACATTATAGGTCATTTCAAAAGTCAACAAAAAGTCAACAACTTCAAAAGGGCATAACTTGAGATTGGTAAATGATATGGACCTGAAACCAACGGGGTTGTTTAGAGGACTCTTCAAGCTTTCCAAAAAGTCCAAGAACACCCTCATACCCTTAAAATTGAGGGAGATGTGCTCTTGCAAAGTTGGACAATTTTGTGATGGTTTATATTGAAAATGGAGGCTTAAAAGTATTTCTTTCCAAATGGGCTGCCTAATTCATGACCCAATCCATCTCCAAACACTATGCACGACCCAATGGAATAAAATTCATCATTTTTATTATTTTTTATTTATTTATTATTGATTTAAATCATAAAAATCATTTTAAATAAATAAAAAATATGAAAAGTTATTTTTGGGTGAAGATTTTTGTTCCTAAAAATTCATAATTATAGATTGGATTAAAAATAGAAAAGAATCATGGGAATTGTCCTAAGATAGCAAGTCTTAATAGTCAAATATTTGAAATTTACAACTTGATCTTTCTCAATCTTTTTTGATCCAAATTTTCACATAGCCAAGCCTTGTTTCTGACCTAAATCAACCACCTATATATGCTAAACAAAACCCTAACACTGGGGGACGAATTAGAGCAGCCTCAAGGTAAGTTTCAAAACACAAAAGTTCATCCAAAAGTGAAAATCGGTTTTTGAGTTTGAGGACATTAGAAGGTAAACAAAGAACATAGACATGTTCTATGGACATCCCTGAAGCTAATGCATCACACATACGCATCTCATGACCCCTGTATTGGCTAACCCGAATGCATTTTGTGCTTGAAAAAAATTCTTTCGATTCCATTAATATGTTGTGTTTTTGTGACTTTTGGTTTCATAATCCTGTTTGTTGATGATCATAGATGAATTCTGGACAGTTTGGTAAAGCTCCATGGCCTAAAACCGAATCCACCATTATTAGGGTTTGACCTTCGAATTAGGGTTAATTGATTTGCTCATTATAAATTAATTTGATTGATGAAATTGAATTGTACAGGTTATGAGGAATCTGAAAATGCTTTCAATTTGATGAAACTGAACTGTTTAATGGCACTTTGAAATTCGTAGGTTTTATGAGTGCAGGAAAATTCGCAGGTGTTATCGTATGAAAATTCGCAGCAAACTTCAACATTCAGAGGTTGAAGATGAACCTGGTTGGCGCGAAATTCATTTTCGAATTTATGATTTAAAATATTATATTGTGTTTCTGTTTGTTATCACAACCATGTGGTTGTCCCAGTGGTTATGGGTTTCGTCCTGGGCGTGTGTTTGTTGTACAGGGCTGAGTTCGATTCCTGGCAATGCATTGTTTTTGCTTATTTTTTCAGGATACTAAAAGACTTAATATATAATGATCACTTGCCAACAAGCTAGCAGAATTGGCTCTTCCAGCCGGGTGGTAACATGCGCGCGTACATTGCTATAAGGTCCTGGGATCAAATCCTCCCTAGGCCTTTTTACTCTTTTATTTTCTGGAATTCTTAAGATCAAAGAATAAAACAAACTGGATTCAATTTTATTTCACATACGTTTGGCTGGCCCAGTGGATGATTGTTGTTCTTGCAAAGGAGGAGTCCTGGGATCGAATCCCACCAGGTTCCTCTTCTTTTTCTTTCCTTTATTCTTTTGTTAAATTTAATTAATTTAAAATAATCATTATATTATTATTATAAAATATATATATATGTATTATGTGGTTAAAACTATTCTTAAAAAACAATTTTCTAGGAAAAAATAATACTCTTGTTTTTTTTTATTTAAAATTTTATTGTATGCTAATTAAAATAATGTTCTGTAAATATTAAAAAAATAAGTTTGTATACATATATATAAACCCTAATTTTAAAACCCTAAAAAACATAGAAAACCCTAATTTTTCAAATTTCCACATATTTTTCTAAATAAAAATTTAATTCTGTTTTTTTTTATTTATTTTGTAAATATGTTTATACTTCAAATTGATTTTCTTTTTATGTTAGGAATAATTTTATATATAGTTAAAATTAATTTATAAACATAATAACTAATAGAAATTAAATTTTAACATGATATTTGAAAGTTTATCTTTTTCTTATAATATGTATATAAATTATAAATATATGTTCATAATAATTAAAATTTTTTGTAATTATAATAATTTAACTATTATATGAATATAAAAATTATCTAATTAGGTATGTTAATTATTTTTTTTTATATTGTTAATTTCTATTAATTAATTGTTGTTTATTATAATTTCTTTAATTTGTTAATTAATTTTTATTACTAACCATGTTATTATTTATTTTTATGCTTATTTATTCTAATTATTATTATTATTATTTTACTAACCAAATTATTTTGCTTTATTAATTTCATATTATTATTATTATTATTTACTAACCCCTTATTATTTTATTGCTTATTTATATTTGGTTTATTTTTATTTAATTATTTTGCTTATTATTTCTATTATAATTTCTTGTAATTGTTTCCCGGATGTAATTATTTAATTATTATTGTCATTATGGTTAGTAATTAGGGAGTGCTAATATGTTTGTTATTTAAAATCAATTTAGATAATTTTTAATAAAGATAATTAATTTAAACACTTCACACACGTAAGTCGATTTTAATCGCCGTCTCACCTCCTTAGGGTTATCCCTCATGTTGCCTACGAATAATGGTTAAGTGGGGTGTATAAAAGCAAGTCCCTCGAATAAAAATCATCAAAGTCCCTTATGTTGCCTATACAAATCAAGTCCCTTCGGAAAAAATGATGATAGTCCCTTATAAATGCTTATTACACCCCACCATTGCCTTCAAAGACCAAATTGCCCCTTTACATGTCCCTTAAACATCCAAAGTAAGGACTACCTACTCCATTATAGTGGGGATAGTCTTACTAAGGAAAGAATAAAAAACAAGAAAGACCTTTAAACATTAGGGAAAGTTACTTTTAAGTACTTAAGCTCATTTCAAAACTTTTTTCACACTTAAACAATTTTCAAACAAATTTTCAAACATGTTTTTAACACATCCTTACATGGATTATTTACTAACTATTCTGAAAATTCTTATTCACACACTACACTTTCAAAAACAATTCAAAAGTGAGCTTAAGTACCTAAGAGCCCATGGATAACCATGGATGAAAAGGGTGCTAACACCTTCCCTTTTCATAACCTACCCCCCGGACCCGAAACATTCTCTAAGGTCTTTCCTGTTCTTTTATAACCTTTCCTTATGGATAAAATAAAAGTCGGTGGCGACTCTTGCTATCCGCAACATTGTTTAAAGTCAGTTCACCGGGTTACACCAGGCATCACAGAAGGCACCTATATCCCCGGCTGAGTCAAGAATCCTCTTCAGCAGAATCCCTAGGGAGATCTCAATGATTTCTCTTTCTCCCCAGCCGAGTTGTCATCTTCAGCCGAGTACAAAGATCAGGGAATCATCTCCCCACAGAATCTTCAGCCTCTATTCAGAAGAGCAACGCACGAAGAAATCACAACAGAGAGGGAGAAAGCTTCTGCAAACCCCAGCTGGGTCCCGTATTACAAGGATATGTCAATCAGTGACCTATATCCCCAAACAGATACATCATTAGATCTACCATTGATCTCATCCCCAGCTGGGATGTCCGTTTCAAGCAGATCAGCCAGAGATCTTCGCAGCGACGGGATCCGAATCCCGGATCTTTGCTCCTTTGCATAATCATAGCATTCGCATTATCCCCTCAGAGCGTAGCATTCCGTCTAATACGGAGCATTACGGCAAAAATCAAATGCATAGCATAATCATAAGTCATGTTGTGAATTGAACACTTGTGAATAATAACCGTTCATCACCATTGTACAGAAATCCTCACCAGAGTCCCAGCAAAAGCAGTTGCCTCTCAAATCACAAAACACCATCATATACTCCTTTTGGCACCCGTCCGTGTCATCACTCCCCAGTAAAGTCGCCTAAACATCTTCACAAACAAAATCACCCGTACTACAGATACATCATGACACCCGTCCGTGTCATATCTCAGCAGAAAGCCAAGGACATCCTCTTTGCACTCACATATACTCGTATATACATTTTCTTGACACCCGCCCGTGTCATATCCCCAGCGCAGTCGCTTACACCTTCATCACCCATACACTTGTTAATATTATACTTTTCTCTTTTGACACCCGTCCGTGTCACTCTCCCCAGCAGTTAAAACACTCATCTATACAATACAGTACTCACTACTCATGGTACACTTATACAGATACTCGTCCGCATCTTGTATACATCATCACTATCCCCACAGATTCGACAGTAGTCCTTGTTCTTTGTTAACCAGTTGGTACTCGTCCGTACCATCATCTCAGAGCATTGCGTCTAGTGTTTGTTTCTACATGATACTCGTCCGTATCAAGGTCTTAAGGAATGCTCGTCCGCATCTTTAATCCATACACCGTGTCAAACACTCTTGTCTCCTTGAATATAGATACTCGTCTGTGTCTACTATTCCCCAGAAGAGTCCCTTCAGATTCAACACTCGTCCGTGTTCCTTGTTAACCAGTTGATACTCGTCCGTATCATCATCTCTGAACATGTGTCAGTTTGTTTCTATATGATACCCGTCCGTATCATAGCCTTAAGGATGCTCGTCCGCATCTTTAATCTACACAATACCAAATACTTATACTTTCTTTTCTTGGATGTAAACGCTCGTCCGTGTTTACTATTCCCCAGTAGATCACCAACAAATTTTCTTTTTATCTAACACTCGTCCTGTGTTATGATACCTTCGAGAGCAGCCGTACCCTGCTGAGTGGTCGTCCTCCACTTCTTGATGGTCGTCCTCCATCATGCTCATCCGATGGCCGTCCCCATCGTTGATATTTAGCAGCCGTCCCCTGCTAGGTGGTCGTCCTCCACCTCTTGATGATCGTCCTTCATCAACTTTATCCAATGGCCGTCCCCATTGTTGATTTTGGTTATCTGACATTCGTCCTATGTCATGACAAACCTCGAGAGCAGCCGTCCCCTGCTGAGTGGTCGTCCTCCACTTCTTGATGGTCGTCCTCCATCATGCTCGTCCGATGGCCGTCCCCATCGTTGACCTTTTCTATCCGATGGCCGTCCCCGTCGTTGATATTTTCGGCAGCCGTACCCTGCCAGGTGGTCGTCCTCCACCTTTGATGGCCGTCCCCATCATATTTCCTTTTATCCCCAACAGAGCAGCCGTCCCCTGCTAGGTGATCGTCCTTCACCTTTGATGGCCGTGCCCCATCATCTGTTCATTTCATTTATTCTTTAACCCGATGGCCGTCCCCGTCGTGGTCCCTTTTTCCTTTTAACCCGATGGCCGTCCCCATCGTTGGTTACTTTACCTTTATGAACTTGATGGCCGTCCCCGTCATGTTTCATTAATCCCCAGAGAATTTTACAGCTTTATGAACTTGATGGCCGTCCCCATCATGATATCTTACTTTTTCCAGCTAGTCGGCCGTCCCCGTCTTAGCTCTACCTTTTATCCCTAGCATGTCGGCCGTCCCCGTCATCGCTTTACTTCACATTTTTCCAGCATGTCGGCCGTCCCCGTCATTGCTATTTACCCAGCAGTCGTCCTCTGCTCGACGGTCGTCCTCCGTCGCCCACACTTTACAATATACTTTATTTTTCATATACAATCTATATCCCTTTTCTTCTTCATTTTTGTGAGTGCAAATTTTGGACTGTCTTTGGTATTCAACCACAAGTTATCTTGTTTGCCCGTTAAGCCGTCGCTTACAACCTGCACAGCTAACTCATGTTTGAATAGGGGCAGCTGTAAACACCCCAAATTTTCCCTCACCCTTTCACACCATGGCTTGTGATCACCTCATATGCATAAACACAAACATATCATCTCACATCTCATTTTTGATTCACTGCATAGTTTCTAAGGCATCTGCACCTAGGGTTTGTGATCTGAGCAATCTCAGGGCATCTTGAGTCACTCCAAAGGCAACCAATCACTTCAAAGGGATCCATATGTGTTCAAGCATCATAGTACACCCTCTCAAAGTCAAAAATTCCAAAGAATCACAAGAACTAGGGTTTGAGTGGATGCAGAGCCAGGTTTGACTGCACAATTAGGGTTTTGGTTTCAGAGGCCATAACTCCAAATTTTTTGGTCATTCTTGTTTCCATTGGTCTCTATATGGTATAGGGAGTATGCATATCAATTTTCATGAAGAAATTCCATGGGGAAGTCATCTGATCAAGGGTTGACTTTTCAGACAAGTCAGTGTAAAATCAGGGCATCTGAGGCCCCCAATGACCCAACCAATGGGTGATCTTCATCATTTTGAGTGTATATGATCTTTGTTTGATCATGGAAGAAGGTTGAAGTTCATAAAAATCAAGAATTTAGGGTTTTTGCAAATGTTGACTTTTTGGGCATAGTTGACTTTTCAAGAATGCATCATTTTAGGTCATTTTTCAAGCCATGATTCATGATCCAAAAATGCTTCAAATGGAAAAACTTTGGTCATGAAAGTTGTAGATCTCATCTTTCCCTTTTCAAAAAGTACAAGAACATGATCAAACTCTTCTTGGATCAAAAGTTATGGCAATGCAAAGTTGGCAAAAATCACTTATTTTCAAGATATGCACCAAGTGTGAAAATTGCAAAATCATGTGTTAAGTCAAATTGCAACTTCTAATTGGTATCAAACCAGCACATAAGCATTCTCTAAGTCCTAAAAGTCAAGTTTGAACCAAGATCACATGTGTTTAGTTCATGTAACAAGGCATTTTTATCATGAAAGTCCATAAAGCAACAACTTGCAAAAGCACTCATAACACTTCACCAACTTGTCACATTGGGTGCTGAACCAAGCTGACTCTTTCCCCTCATTTTGCTGCGCATAGCCCATGCCTTGTACCAAGCCTAGATCAAGCCATGCTTTCTCTTACAAAGAAATGGACATTTTGCAAAAGTAAACTTACCAATCACTATAGGCCAGGTCACATCATCTGACCTATAGGATTATAATACAATATCCCTTGGCAAGCCAAAGATATGAGAAGGCAAGGCTGAAGCTCTCTCATTCACAACATTCACAAAAAACACTCCAACTGCATAAGCCTTCGAATTTCTCTCCACAGCCTGAAAACACTTCAACCATCTTCACCATTCAACTCACCTTGCTCCATAGACCACCCAGCAACCAAGAACCAAGCCTGAAACAGCCAGAACATCCCACTGCCATTTCTCATTCCATTTTGCAGTTTCATTCGAAACTCTCACCCTAGCTCACTAACACACCAACAAGCACCACAGACCTTCTCCATTCATCCTCAGGATCACAAACAACCATTCACCATGACCTGAAGCTCTCTATTTCACCATTGCCATTTCTGACCAAGCTT
This sequence comes from Lathyrus aphaca, assembly GCA_963966055.1. Lineage (NCBI taxonomy): Eukaryota > Viridiplantae > Streptophyta > Magnoliopsida > Fabales > Fabaceae > Lathyrus > Lathyrus aphaca. The sequence continues at coordinate 568,501,309 of OZ014522.1, forward strand.
GAGCAGAAGCTTTCGAATCTCACTATCCAGCCAGCTTAAACTCTCTTTGAGCATTCAAATATCTTCTGGGGACCAAGTGGAGTGGTTTGCACTGAAGGAAGTGGCCAGAAAGTCTTCAAACTGAAAGCTTCAAATCTCAGGTAGCTCGAAAATTATTTTTCCAGAAATCATTTTTCTTGTTGCAAACTTGTTCTATGTGATTCACTGATCATCCTGGTATCATTGGTTTTGAAAATGGCTTTGTTTTGAGCATTTAATTTGTATCTGAAACTTGCGTGCCCTAGCTTTCATTTCCTTCGATTCAGCTTGTTTAGGAAAAAGAAATTTGTTTTGAGAGAGGGGTTTGGTTCGTGAGAGCTTGGAGATCATTTCCCAGTTCTTGTTTTTCATTTTTGATACGATTTGAGTGGTTTGGGGATTTTTCAGGTGAGGTGCTGGCCGGAGAAGACGACCGGAGGTCTTCTCCGGCCACCTGAAGGTCATTAGGGCTTAATCCAGTAATTAATTCCAGTTTGAATGTGGACCTTTGGATGCGTTGAAAGTGTTGACCTCCCGCGCGTGTGAACGGCCCAGATGTGCTCATTATGCCCTAATCCACGTGTTTTATTTAATTAATCCATATTTAAGTTAATTTGATCAGAAGCAATCTTGGCCATTCAAAAACGCGCGCGGTCAACCCCTTCAAACTCAGAGCTCATCCTGGCCCTCCATGCTGCATACTTTCATTTTTATTTGTTTTTATTTCAATTAACTTGTACAATTATTTTAAAATAGTAAAAAACACTTAAAAATTATGAAACTTTTTCTTTAAAGTTTTATTAATTTTTAAGACCCAAAAACATTTTTATTTTATTTTTCATCATTAAAAAAGTATTTTTAAATATTTAAAAGATTATTTTTAATTGATTAATGGAAATTAATTAATTAAAAATACTTTTAGGTATTTAAAAATTACAAAAAAATTCATGAAATGTTCTAAGACATTTAGAAACATTGTCCAACCTTCAAACCAAATTTCTTTTTTGATCTTGATGCATTTTAAGAATTTTTCATTGAATTAAATCATATTTTGTGCATTATTTTGATCTTGGGTTCAAAAATTCATTTCTGCCTATTGGAGAAGGTTGAGACATTGATTCTTCTTGCATTGTTTTGTGTTTGGCATGTAGTTTCTAAGATAAAATGGCCATGATTTGATCTTGCATTTTCCATTTGTTTGGCATTTCTTTTGTTAAGAACCCTAAAAAACCCTAATAACTTGTAAAAATCATAACTTGAGTTTGGTTGAGAGTTGAGAGTTCCCCTTTGGGCAGTGGTTCATTATAGGTTTAGGGTTTCTTTGGGTAGCATTTTCCATTTTTTATCTTAGGGTTTGTTTCTGTTTTGGTTTTTTGTTTGATGTTTGATCCATGAACCCTAATTTGGGATTTCTCTTGCATCCCTCTTGCATTTCCTTGCATAACATGACTTGTCATTGCATTTTGAGCATTCTTGTGATTCATTTGACATCTTAAGACATATAGAAAGCATGTTTGATCATTGCATCACATATTTGCCATGCCATTTGCCTTGTATACTTCATAACATTTCATGCTTGTTCATGCTCCTTAGCTTGCATCATTTGCATCCATAATCTTGTATGAACATCCCCATGCCTTGCCTCATGTTTGCAGCATCTCATAGCATCATAATCATCATCAACATGCTTCTGGTTTTGCTTTGCATCATGTCATTTCATTTCATTTAGCATTGCATTGCATTTCTTTCTAACATTTCAGGTGGTAAGTAACTTGGGAAGTGAATTTGCCTTCACTTCTCATAACTTCTCTTCATCTCTTTTATGCATCCTTGCTGCATTTTTGTTTGTGTATGAGATTGAGCTTGCTCATTCTTGTTCTTCTTACTTTCTTTCTTCAAGTGACTTGACTTCTTGAATGAAGCAAGTCACTTTGCTTCTCTTAATCCTTTCATCTGCTTCCTGGTGGTTCCATTGGAGATCTTTCTTGTTTAACCTCACAAACCTTAGGAACAACCAAGCATGACAATGATTAGGGTTTTGATTAGTCTCCCCTCTTAGTTTTACCTTTGTGTCTTCTTTGAGTCTTCTCTTCTCATCTCATAATCAGGGACTAAACCCTAAAGGCTTTAAGGCTTTGTGATCAAGCTTATGCCTGCATCCTTCTCTTAGGATGGAGTGTATAACTTTAATCCTAAGTCTTGAACCCTTAAGGTGTTTAAATCTCTTAATCAATTCACTTAATAATCATCAAGACATCACACTTGTAACTTGGGCCTTGCATTAGGGTTCTAATTCTTCCTTAATTGGTTAAGAAGGACTAACCCTAGTGTTAATGGACAAGTCCCCCTCAAGTTGTCTTACAAACCTTAAAAATCACTTCATCATCATACCATTAAATAAAATCCACTTAATCAAAGGCTTGTTTTGTCATGAGTTTAATCCCTAATCATGGATTAAGTTGAGGAGCTTTCCTCAGCTTAAACATTCTCATCTATTATCCTTCTATTAGGATGGTGTAATGAGTCTGTTTAATCCTTGATTATGGCTTAACCTCATTACTTAACACTAAACAAAAACACCAAAAACATCTAAATAATCACAAGTAGGTTAATGATCTTAATCTTACATCAAAGGTGTTTAAGTGTGAGAAGCTGACTTCACACTTAAGGTATTCTCATTACCCCTAATCAGAGGGAAGATGTGATGAGTTTACTAAATCCATTGGTTTAGACTTAAGCTCATTAACTTATGACAAAATCCAAAAACAATAAAAGACTGAAAACATAAAAAAACAAACAATAATCGTCTCCTCCGGGATTCTTTTCTCATCACCTTCACTCACAAACGAGAACTTGCTTCTTCCGTCTAATGCAAGACAGTTAGCACCTGAGCCAGACAGGTCATACACTTGAGCATAGACAAGTAAGCAGTTCACCAGTCAATTCATCTTTCAGTCTCTTTGGGTCGAACTACGGTGTTCTGACTTCCTCATTGCACGAGAGGATACGTAGGCATAACTTAACAGTTATCGAACAAAAGTCTCTGTACATTCCCCCTCCTTCCTGTATCATTCTTTAAGCCTCATGGTCTTGAGCATTTTATTCCTTGTCCTTACACTAACACTGTACATATCACACATCACTTTCTTTTACACTGACACCTGCACATCCTTTTCCAGCTCCTTTATACACAAATTGCACTGACACTACCCCTTTAAAACACAAATCTTTTAAGCGTGGATCCCGTCGAGTACGACGGACAATCTGGGTGCTAATACCTTCCCAGGTTGTAACCAACCCCCTTTCTCAGTCTCTCTGGTTCGCAACCGTCTTATCCATATCTTTCCAGGTCTATGCAGCATTGCCTTTCCCCCGGGATAAAAATGCCTAGCTGGCGACTCTATTCATCTCCAGTGAGTTCACGGCTGTGTGTTCTCATTGTCCCTCTCGCCGACCGTTCGCGTCTGTACCTTTATTTGGGCCGGTCCCACTTATCGGGAGCGACACAATGCTGGCCTGAGGGCTCAGATTGAATCTCTCAAAGAAAAGGTCCGTTCTCTGTCCGACGAGACCGAAGAGGAGCGTGCCCTTGGTTCACGCGGTGAGCTGCTGGGGCATATCCGCTCGCTCAACCAAGACCTTGTGGCCGTTTTCAAAGAGGGTTTCGACAATGCTGTCGAACAACTTGGGCTTCTGAACCCCGAGTTGGTGACGGCGGGGTCGGCCCATAACTACTGTGTCAGGGATGGTGAGATCGTCTGCCCGTTCGAAGCGGAGGAAGAGCTGGGGGGTGAGGAAGAGGAGGAGGAAGAAGAAGTGCTCCGAGCGGAGTCTTAATTATGTAATTTTAATTTGTAGCTTTGTTATGGCCTGCGTGCCCGTTATATATTTTGGCCTTCGGGCATTTGTAATATGGCCTTCGGGCGTACTTGGCTTCGGCCGTTGTTATTGTTTTTAATGTATGAATGTTTTGTTGTCATTCATTGTGTTCGTTTATGTTTGATATTTGCTTTTATGAATTCGTACTCTGCTCGACCTAGGTAATCTCCTAGGTTTAGGGAACCGACGAAGTGTCAGGCTTGGTGCCCGTTGGGATCGAAGCCCGGGTTCGTTGTATGAGCCCCGGTCTCGAGGCTTGGGCTTTCCCATCGCGAGCTGGGTGCCCTGCCTGTCCTAGTACTTCGACGTTGAGTCTTGGTCAAGATCCCACTCGTCGGGGAGGGTTGTGTTCGCTATGAGACCTCGGCTCGTTCCCGGGTCTCGCGGTTCCTCTCTGGGGTTTTGGAGACGAAGAACGTGGTCGTACCACCCACGTTTCCCCGTGATACATTTAGCTGTAATATTGTCTAAGTTTTTCTGCGTTCCATGGTCGAGCGAGTTGTTCTCCTTGTAGGTTTTCTAGGTAATAGGCCCCGTTGCTCGTCTTGTCGCGGACGCGGTAGGGGCCTTCCCAGTTGGCTGCCAGCTTGCCCTCTCTTGGGTTTTTCTGGTTTCTTCTGAGGACCAGGGTGCCGACCTGGAACTCTCTTCTTATGACCTTCGTGTCGTGGCGTAGTGCTATTTTTTGTTTGAGGGTCGTTTCCCTGAGGGCTGCTTCGGAACGAATCTCCTCGACTAGGTCGAGCTCGTCTCTAAGGGTTTCGTCGTTCATTTCCTCGTCTAGGGGTTCCTCTATCCTCCTCGTTGGTGCCCGTATTTCCACCGGGATGACTGCTTCGGTGCCGTAAGTCAGTCGGAACGGGGTTTCCCCGGTGGTAGAATGTGGTGTTGTGCGGTAAGCCCATAGGACACTATGTAGCTCCTCGACCCATGCCCTCTTCGCCTCGCCGAGCCTGCGCTTAAGGCCACGTAAGATTACTCTGTTGGCCGTCTCTGCTTGCCCGTTCGTCTGTGGATGTTCGACAGACGTGAAATGTTGTTTAGTGCCTAGGCTGGCGACGAAGTCCTGGAATCCTCCATCCGTGAATTGTGTCCCGTTATCCGTGACAAGTGCCTGGGGTATGCCGAACCGAGCGAGGATGTTGCGTTTAAAGAACCGGAGAATGTTCTGCGCGGTTATTTTAGCCAGTGCCTCCGCTTCGATCCATTTGGTAAAGTAATCCACCCCGACGATGAGGTATTTATTCTGGTATGATCCGGTGACGAAGGGTCCGAGGATGTCCATGCCCCACCACGCGAAGGGCCACGGGGAAGATAGTGATTTTAGGTCGTTCGGGGGTGCGAGGTGCATGTCGGCGTGTCGTTGGCATTTGTCACACCTTTTGACGTGCTCCTTTGAATCGCTTTGCATGGTCGGCCAGTAGTAACCTGCTCGAAGGGCCTTTCTTGCGAGCGATCGCCCGCCGAGGTGCTGAGCGTTGATTCCCCGGTGTATCTCTCCAAGTATGTCGGGGACTTTCTCTTCCTCGACACATTTAAGTAACGGGATGGAGAATCCTCTCCTGTAGAGCTTACCTTCGAGGAGTACGTACGAGCACGCTCGTCGTTTGACAGTGGCCGCCTCTTTCGGGTCAGTTGGGAGTTCGTCTCGTGTGAGGTAGTTGTAGATGGGCGTCATCCAACAGTGAACATCCCCGATAGCGTTGACCTCGAATGGAGGAGGTAGTTTGTCAATGCTAGGTCGAGGGAGGATTTCTTGAATTACTGATTTATTCCCACCCTTTTTCCTCGTGCTGGCTAGTTTCGAGAGGATGTCTGCCCGTGTGTTGTGCTCGCGTGGTATGTGTTGAACTTCCCACTTTTCAAATTTATCAAGTTTTTCTTTGACGAGAGACAAGTACTCGACGAGGTTGTCGTTCTTGGTTTGGTATTCTCCTCGCACTTGTGAGGCCACGAGCTGGGAGTCTGTGGATATTGTCACTTCTTTTGCTCCCAGGTCCTCGGCTAACCTCAGGCCTGCGATAAAAGCCTCGTATTCGGCTTGGTTGTTCGACGTCGGGAAAGCCAGTGCTAATGAAACCTCGATCAGGATCCCATCCTTGTTCTCGAGGATGATCCCGGCTCCGCTGCCTGACGAGCTAGAGGCGCCGTCGACGAAGATCGTCCATTTGTGGGCGCCCTCTGCTGGTGTCGGGCTATGGGTCATTTCTGCGACGAAGTCGGCCAGTGCCTGTGCCTTCAAGGCTTTCCTGCTTTCGTATTGTATGTCGAATTCGGAGAGTTCTAGCGACCACTTGAGCATTCTCCCGGCCATATCTGGTCGTCCGAGCAGATGTTTGATTGGCTGGTCGGTTCTCACCTTTATTGTGTGTGCGAGGAAGTAATATCGTAGTCTCCTTGCCGCATTGATGAGGGCCAGGGCAACCTTTTCGATTTTCTGATATCGGAGCTCGGGGCCTTGGAGTGTTTTGCTCGTAAAATAGATGGGCTTTTGTCCCTCGTCGGTCTCTCTTATTAGAACGGCGCTGACGGCCTCGGTCGCCACGGACAGATATAGGTATAAGGTTTCCTTTTCTAATGGTCGTGATAGGACCGGGGGTTCGGATAGAACCTTCTTCAGATGGAGTAATGCTTGCTCGCATTCGTCGGTCCAGTCGAAGATAGCCTCCTTGCGAAGGAGTCTGAAGAATGGTAATGCGTGCTGGGCGGATTTGGCGATAAAACGGGAGAGTGAGGCGAGCATTCCATTGAGGGATTGGATCGATTTCTTGGTCCTCGGGGTCGGGAATTCCGAAAATGCCCGGCATTTGTCGGGGTTGGCCTCGATTCCTCTTTCGGTGAGGTAGAACCCGAGGAACTTCCCTGCCCGTACCCCGAACGTGCATTTTTCGGGATTGAACCTCATTCTGCACTGCCTCGCCTGCTCGAACACTTTGGTTAGATGTCGAGCATGGGTACTCTCCTCGTGTGATTTGACGATCATGTCGTCCATGTATACTTCGAGCATGTCCCCTATTTCATCCTTGAAGACTTTGTTCATCATGCGTTGGTACGTAGCACCAGCGTTCTTGAGCCCGAACGGCATGACGTTGTAATAGTAATTGCCCGTTGGGGTCATGAATGCTGTGTGTCTATTGTCTGTGGGCGACATAGGGATTTGATTGTATCCACTATATGCGTCCATGAAGGACAAGAGTTTAAAACCTGCAGAATTGTCGACGAGCATATCTATATTAGGGAGGGGGAAAGCATCTTTCGGGCAAGCCCTATTAAGATCAGTATAATCAACACACATACGCCATTTTCCATTATTTTTCTTAACGAGGACTACATTAGAGAGCCAGGTTGTGTACTGGGCTTCAGAAATAAAATTTGCCTCTAAGAGGTCTTTTACAGCTCGTTCGGCAGCCTCTGCCTTTTCGGGCGACTGTTTGCGCCTACGCTGTGCTATGGGCTTGGCTGCCCGGTCTAAAGCTAGTTTGTGACACGCGATCTCAGGATCCAGTCCGGGCATTTCTGCGGCATTCCACGCGAAGAGGTCAGAATTCTCTTTGAGGCATGCCATGAGCTTCTCCCTTGTTTCCTCGGGCAATCCCTTGCCTATCTTCACTGTCCTTTCTGGATCGTCCCCGAGGGGAATGAGCTCGAACTCTCCGTCGGGGATTGGTCGGACCGGGTGTTCGAGAGATCTTTCCTTGGTGGACTTCCCTTCTTCGGTTTCGTCTAGCCCAATACGACAGTCGAGGTCGATGGCGTTAACTCCCCGGGGAGGGTCTTCGGTCCTGAACTTTTTGTTGCTGGAACTGTTCTTTGTGCTAATCACGGCCTGTCCTTTTACTGCAGCGTCGTAGCATCGCCGGGCAGCTTCGATGTCGCCGTGGATGGTGACCACGCGGCCCAATTTGGTGTAGTATTTCATCTTCAGGTGGACGGTGGACGGGACCGTAGTAAGTTCAGCCAGTGTTGGGCGTCCAAAGATGCAATTGTACAGGGACGGGCAGTCTACGACCAGGAATTGGATTTTGATTTCCCTGGCCGTTTCTTGCTCCCCAAAGGTGACGAGGAGCTCGACATACCCCCACGGCCTAGTCGTTGCTCCATTGAATCCTTGGAGGTCGGATCCGACGTAGGGGGCCAGGTTGGTCTTATCTAATTTCAGAGTATTGAAGAGGTGGACGTACATGATATCCACTGAGCTGCCTTGATCGACTAGGATGCGTCGGACGTCGAACCGGGCCATCTTTGCTCTGATCAATAGTGGGATGCCCGAGTTCGGGGATCCGCCCGGGAGTTCCTCCAGGAAAAAGGATATCGGGTTGGATTTTCCCCGGTACTTTGTCAATGTCGCCTTTTGCTCGGGGGCGGTTAATAGGAGTTCGTCGAACTTGCGTTTGACTGAGAGGGCATCGGTTTCGCCATTAACTCCCCCACCTGATATTACCAGTGCGGTTGGGAAGTCCTCCCAAGGGCTGAGTGCAGCGATTCTTCCTTCGGGCAGTGGCTCGGGGAGGAAGAAATCTTCCGGGCGTGACACGCAGAGGGCCACTTGGTATGGAGAGTTGTCGGGGGGCGTTTCTTCCCGGGGTCTCTTCTTCTCCGCCTCGTCGTGTCTGGGGGTTTCGTTCTTCCTCGTATACTGCTTTAGGTGCCCCTCTTGGATTAAAATCTCTATTGCATCCTTCAGATGGACGCAGTCTTCGGTCACATGCCCGTGACTTCTGTGGAACCGGCAGTATTTAGATTTGTCGGTGTGAGGCTTTGGCGCAGATGGTTTTGGGAACCTGACTCTGCCCTGTTTGAATTCAGAGTTGATGCATTCTGCGAGGATGCGCTCTCGAGGAGCTGTCAGTAAGGTGTACTCGCTATATCGGCCCGCAGGACCCCTTCCTTCTCGGAGCTCGCGAGGTTTTTCCTCTCTTCGCCTGTCCCCGTTGCGACGGGGGACGCTCGGGTCCTCGCGTCTGGAGTGCTCGGTGTCCCCAGCATTACGTCCGCTGCGGGCATTGTGTGCCACCTGTTTTTCTTCGTATCTAATGTAGGCCTGGGCCTTGTGCAGAAGTTCGTTCAGTGTGCGTGGAGGCTCGATCCCGACGGCTCTGCTCAGCTCACTACCGGGCAAGAGTCCTCTTTCGAGGAGGTACTTTTTCATGTGTTCGGTGGTATCCACCTCGACAGCTTCTTGGTTGAATCGCTCGATGTACGAGCGCAGCGTCTCATTCTTCTTTTGCACTATGGCTTCAAGGGTCGCCTCGGTCTTGGGGTGACGACGGGAAGCCGTGAAGTGCCTTGTGAACATGGACCTCATGACTCTCCATGATGTAATGGATTCGGGAGCCAAGCTTTTGTACCAGGCCATGGCTCCTTTCCTGAGGGTCGTTGAAAACAGCCGGCATTTGAGATGCCCGGTGATGTCATTGCGGTAGTCGAGCATCGCGTTGACGTTGTCGACGTGATCGTCGGGATCGGTAGTCCCGTCGTACACAGCTAGATTGGGCGGTTTCTCCATCCCTTTGGGAAGCGGGGCTTCCATTATTGCCCGAGACAGGGGACAGTGCAGGTCTTCCTCGTCGCTCCTTAATGGGGATAGTTCATTGTTGTCGGGGCTGCGCCCGCGCTTTGGTGATGTTCCCGCTCGACCATTGTCCCGACGAGCGCGTGCCCTGCTGACGTGAGGTTCTGGAGAACGACGTCCTCGCTTCTTTGTTGGTTCTGGACGTTGCTGTGTCCTCCTCTCCTGCTGGGGCCGGGCCTCTTGTCGCTCGGCTTCGAGGGCCATGATTCGTTCGTGCTGCTGATAAAGCATAGAACCGACCTGATTGAGGGCATTTACCATGGCAATCATTGTGGCGTCTCCTTCAACGGGAACGAGGATGGGATGAAATGTCTCTGCCCCTAGATTTTGAGCGTGAGGGGCATCCCCGTTATTTTGGGGTTCTGGAGACGGGGTGGCTGGATGACCGTCTCGAGCGTCTGCTTCATGGGATGGCGGGCCGTCGTCCGTAGTGTAGTCGACGAGGGGACGGCTGCGCTCGCTAGGTTGTTCTCCGGCCATGTTGGAAGGACAGAAATAAATGAGCTTTTGATCCTCTGTTGATGAAGATGGGGATAGCTAGTTCCCACAGACGGCGCCACTGATCTTACCTGATCAGATGAGCCTTCCAAGGTCTTGGTGAATGGGCCAGAGAATGAAATGAGGAGGGGGTGTACCTGCAAGGCGCTCCAATGCTTAAGTCAGAAGAGGTACAGAATAGGTTATCAGAGTGTAAGTTAGAATACCTGTCCCTTTGCCATGAAAGGGGTATTTATATTGAGCCCCCAGCGCTGGGCCAAGGCTCCTAATGGGCTGGATTAGCTAGGCCCAAGGAGGAGCTGCCAGGGAACGCGTACGAAGCGTGAAGACCTAGGCCAAGGTCTGCTCCCTGGTCCAACTGCCCCTATCCCTAAGGAGATAATATAGGGGAGTTGGGTGACGTGGTAAGTGATGTCCGTTATGGTTCTGCCCGACATAACATAGTTGCCCGCGATGTGGGCTGATGATATGTGGGCAGAGACCATGAGACGGACAACACGTTCTTTGCCCGACACGTAGTCAGAAGGTCGAGGAGACGTTCCACGGGTGAACAGACCTTCGCCCGACATGTCTACGTGCTTGGTCGTTGGGACTTGGGCCCGACGAGAGTTGGGCCGTGCCGTGCATGAGGTCATGGCCCAGTCCAGAACAATATATATATATATATATATATATATATATATATATATATATATATATATATATATATATATATATATATATATATATATATATATATATATATATATATATATATATATATATCAAAATTGATTTTAATCTGGTTAGTAAGGTAGACTAGACTGCATATTCAATACATTTTTAAGAAAAATATTTTTAATTTGAACTTAAATTTTTGAAAAAATCAAATTCAATTTTAAATTTATGCTGCGATAGACTACACACTAAAATAAAGCCATGCATTTTTTATTTATCAGACTAATGAATTTAGGCCTTCTAAAACCCAATTATAGAGCAACATACAAAAACACATTAAGAAATTACATACTTGAAATACACTTAATTTATATTTATACAAAACGAAAAAGCATAAAAAAAAAAATGAAAAATAATACTATCTCATTAGCAATCACCCACACTAATAATAGTAAACTTGCTCAGAGCAAAAAAAAAAACAAAACTAGTCACTCAGTAGTACTAGTAAAATCTTATTACATCACACTATTAGAACGGTTTTCTTGGTGAACAAGTGTCGCAGGTTGAAAAGCTTACCACCACTGCTCTCCTCGGTTCTGCAGCCCAACTTCTGACTGTACCCACCGCACACCGGAACATTCAAATTCAAAACCTGTCCTGTGGCATTACCCCCACCACCGACGGCGGATGCTGCAAGCCTTCTCCGGTGACCCGTGGGAGTTTCTCTTTTAATATATGGTGGTTCTGTGTTCTTGGCGATGGATCCTCCACGGCGCCAAACGGGGCTGCTCCTCCCTATATGGACTCCCACCCTACCTGGGCTACTAGGAAATTTCCTTGAGTTTGAATCTCCAGCTGAATTGCTTCTAGAGCACGGCGCACTGTTTACTTTCCGGGAAACCGGAGCTGATTTAGGCCGGGTTGCAGGATTTTTGGCTGACTTACTCCGAGTGAAAGGCCACATATTGATGTAAAGTTCTGATGAAGAAGAGTCACCGCCACAACCACCTTTTCCAAGTTTCTTCTCTTTCTTGTTGTTGTTGTTTTTCTTACTGAAGATGTTTCTCCATCGCTTAGATATAGTGGTGATGGCAGGAGATGAGTCGGGTTTCGGATCGGGGTTGTTGGATATGAGATTGAGGGGAAGGATGACACCGTCGTGGAAAAGTTGATCGGCGGAAAGGATGTTGGGTTGTGGCAAAGAGGGATTTCTTAGCATCCAGAATTCAAATTCTGGTGAACTGCATGCATTATTGCTTTTTCTTTTTGGTGATAATAATGGTGAGTGTGTTTTTGAGCTTTTGGTATCCATGGAACATGAAGGTTGGAATAATTGTAAAAAGTTTTGGAGAATAATCCTATTATATATAGGTAACAAACTAACACTTGGATTATCATTGTCAAATTCAATTAATGACTATATTGTTGAAATATTTATTATATTTCTATATTAGTATGTGGTCAAATATTTTTTATTTATATATTGTAGTTATTTATTAATTATGATAGAATATGGTAAGGAGTTTTGGAGGGGTGTAACGATTGGCATTACAATTTACAAAGCATTACATAAATAAAAAGTTGGATTATCGAATTTAAAGAGTAAATAGTTAAAATATTTAATTATTTAATTATATTTCTATACGTTATTAAATATTTATTATTTATATTAGTTATATATTTATTTATCATGGGATATGTTTTTGCTTGCCCTTACTTTCAAAGTTATATTGATTTGAACACTTACTTTCAAAGTTATTTTTGCGTGGATTCGAAATGATATCAGGGTTCAAAATTAACTTTTTCAAAAGTTGCATTTATGGATTAGGACTTGACCTCGTGTTCTTTAAAGTTGCTGAGAATTTTCTTTTTTGCAAGTCCGGTGAGTTACCGTTTAAATTCCTTGGCATTAGTATTGGTGGTAATCACAGGAAATTACAGTTTTGGAATCCGGTTTTGTCTTCTCTTAAAGGGAGATTGAATTCATGGATTGGCAAAAATCTTTCGATTGGAGGTCGCATTACCTTGATCAATTATGTTCTCTTAAACTTGCCAATTCACTATCATTCTTTTTTCAAAGCTCCTTCTCGAATAGTGAATGACATTATCGCTATTCAACGCCGATTTCTTTGGTCTGGATTGGAGGCAAAAAATCGTATTGCTTGGGTTAAATGGAACTTCGTCTGTAAACCGAAACATAAGGGAGGTTTGGGAGTTAAACATGCTGGCTTATTTAATTCTGCTCTTGTTTCAAAATGGTTATGGAAATTTCTTCAAGAAGGCAATGAGATATGGAGAAATTTCCTATTCAATAGATATGGCATGCTTAGTAAATGGATTATGGACTACGATTCCGCTCCAAAACCGTTTATTACCTCCTTTTGGATGAGGGATTTATTGAAAGTTAAAAAGTTGGGGGCCGGTGTAAATTTTCAGAATTTGGTGCATCCCCTCGTTGGTAATGGTTCGGACATTTCTTTCTGGAATTCTTTGTGGTGTGGGGATACTAAGCTTAAGGACTTGTTTCTCTCTTCTTATGACAAATCGTCCGTTAAAGATTGTTGCATTTCTGATGTAGGATCGCGATTCCAAAATTCTTGGATTTGGAATTTGAATTCTCTTGGCTTGGATTTGCACTTTAACCATAATTCATAACTGTTATTGTTTTTGATGAATTCTATCGATCCTCGGTTCAGCAATACGTCTAGGGACATTTGGGAATGGAAGTTGGAGTCTGATAAAATCTTTTCGGTGAGGTCCCTATATGCTTATGTCAATTCCGCATTACCTGGTATGGTTTTATCTCCCGCAAAATCTCTTCTCATTCAAATAATTTGGAGAACTCGTATTCCTTCGAAAGTCAAATTGTTTGCTTGGAGAATGACTCTCGACAGACTTTCCACTCGTTTGAACCTTGCTTTAAGAGGTATTGTGACTTCTTCGTACGACAAGGTTTGCGCTCTTTGCTTCAATGATGAAGAAGACGTTACACACTTATTGTTAACTTGTTCAAAATCTTAGCGGATTTGGCAAAAGGTTTTTTATTGGATTGGTATTCCTTTAATTAATGCGGATAATCTTACGAATCATGATTTTCTTTGGTTTCTAGCTTTGATAGATAGAAGTAAGGAAGACATGTCTTGTTTCGTTTGGTTTATATCGGTTTGGTGCATTTGGATTTCCAGGAACAATATTATGTTCAACAACGAAGTTTGCAATGCTGATATGATTTTTAATCGTATAGTTTCTATTTCTTGGAGATGGTTAGAATTAGGATGTAGGAATTCTAATTTATACGATTGGACGAAATTTCTCCTAGATTTTTTGTAATTCCTTCTAGGGAGTTTTTTTTGTCTTTTTTTATTGGTGTTTGTATATGGTTGGAGAATCCCTTTTTCTCCCTTTAATACAATTTTCTTATAAAAAAAATCAAATATTCATTCAAACAAGTAAAAGAGACACCACATATTTACCCGAAGTTTTAAGGTGATAGGTGTATGATTCATCTCATTTATAAAGTGTCAAACATCCATTTTTTCAAACAACGTGGGACTTGTATTATTGTTAATAGACACTCTTACTCGTAATGGACACTACAACATGACACGCCACATGACCACTGTAAAAGAAATCAAACAAAGATGAGTCGAAAGGAAATGGAAAGTAAATAATAATTTTAGGAATTTGAGGTGAAATTCTATTACCTTAGAACCTTCTGCTTCAGGACTGGAGTTGTCACTTTTGATTCATTCAGAGGTATTCTTGGTGGTTGGTTCAGGCTCATCCTCAAGTATCCTTAGAATAATAGGTTTCTTTGGCCGAGTCTTGGTGACTTCGGCTTTTGGTTGCGAAGTGGCCTCGGAGGTATTCGCCTTCTTTTTATTTTTGGAAGGTTTGGTGGTATTTGGGGAGAGATCATTATCATATGATTGCATTATTTGTGTCTGGGGTTCTTTAACCTTTCATTTCTTTGGAGTTAGGGGTTGTTTTTTACTTACCTGAAAATAATGCAAGCGTTATAATATGAAAACAATTAATCAAGGGAAACAATAATACATGAAGTGTACCTTCGTTGTTCTCTTGGTGGGTTCTTTCTCTTCACTACCTTCATCTTTGGTCGAAGTATCAATTTTCTCACGAGAGCTTTTACTTGTGGCCTTCTTTCGACGGCTAAGAGAAAAAATGGGTCAAAACAAGTATCAAAAGTAAAAAGAGTGTCGAAGAATTTTTTGGAGAAGAAGTAAATCAAAAAACCTCCTATTTCAAAACTTCATTTATTGGAGATTCTATGTGGACATACTCCATGCTCTTGCCAATATGAAGATGTCCCCTGAAACTGTCTAGAGTATGCTTTGTCGGAACCACTCGTTTGGCAGGCTTTTGAGAGTCTTGTCGAATAATTTTTAAAAAAATCCCCATAAACTAACCAAACTGGAAATGGAGGGCTAAAAGCCACGCTGAAATCATCACTTGGCAGTCGAGGGAACTTTTATGGATATAAATTGAAAGCCAATTCACATTTGCTTAGTTTTGACATACGAAGGTAGTTTAAAATTTATGAGTTTCTTTGTAAACTTTTCTCTCAAAGTAACTTGTGCTTCGCGGATGGTTCGACTAAGGTCATCATATCTGTAGGCAGTCTCAAAGTATTTTTGAAATGCTTGGATTTCTTTGATATGAGTCGAAGTACCTTTCTTGGTCTTTTCTTGTACAAAGGAAATAAATGTTGTTAAGTGTTAAGTAAAATCTTTGACATCGAACATTTCGGTGCAATAATAATTCTTCCACCAATCATCAAATTCTTGAGTGCAAAGGAATGCTGATTTAAATGGGAAAGGAATAAGTTGTGTAGTGACACCATATCGAGATATCTCTTTTTTGCACTCGGCTTCAGTATGTACCTTGTCGTGGCGAATGAATGTGTTCTTTTTGGAGAATAGTGGTTTGGGCATAATCTGGATAAGACTAAACTATCTAGAGACGAGATTGGGTTGATAAATGAGGAAGGTGTATTGGTTCTTTGATTGGCGAAGGGATCCATAGACAAAGTGAAATTGTATCGTTTGGAAAAAATCATCACATACCCAGTGAAGGTTTGTTGTAAGTTTATCCGTTCGTCACTAGGGGTCAGTAGAGAGAGGCGTGTGCCTTCAACCCTTCTATTCTTTATTTCATCAACCTCTTCGTTAATTGGATTATGAGTCAGTAGTGATTCTTCAAAGATAACATTGAACCACGGTTGAAGAAACCAATAAGGACCAGATAATAGTAGATTCCACCCAGGTTGGAATTTCCTGAGAATCCCGATGCCTTCTACTAGGGAGTCATAAAGGTATGCTAGAATCATTTCGCTGAGACAAAGGTTGTGTCCAACATGCAGTTGATTCACCATGGTCAAATACTTACTTGAAACTTATAAAGACTTCGAACAGAATACGCGGTGGGATAACCAAAGTGCTAGGAAGGCAATGTGCTCTTCGTCAAAGACTTCTACAAAATACTTTTATGGTGGTGTACAATATAGTTGGTGAAAACAGCTTTATTGGTGTCAAAACCAATGGTGTCATCAACCATGAAGTTGGGATCATAAGTTTCTCCTGTTGGTCGAAGATATTTAATTGCAACGACTTAAAAGAGGGTGAGAGTTAGCATTCTATATGGAAGGTGAAAATTATTCTGAGTATTGTCCCAAAAATATAGGGAAGATAGTAACATGGTTTGGCTATAGCCAGGTCCAACCTTCGATAGTTGAATCATGTCGAAGATTCCTATGTTTTTCATGGTTTGGGCTTTTTTGTTCTCTAATTTAACAAGCCAAACTAAGTAATCTTTGGGATCCTTAAATAAATGGCAATAACAAAATACCCTAAAAGTGGTGTTCATGTAGTCTAAGTTAATGGGATCCTCTATGAGCTCAGTCGAAGACGTGGCCTGGGTAACAGTTTTGGTGTTTTCGGCGTTTGTAGCTCCACTATTAGCCCTAGGTTTTTTCCCGTTAGTTATGGGTTTGGAACGATGATAGGATGGAAAAAATTCCCTAAGTCTATCAGGGTTAACATTCATTTTTAATAAAGGACCTAACATTGCATATGTTTTTACCAGAAACAAAAATAGGGATTAGTACCTGGGATTGTATATGTGATATTTTTCTTTCTCGATAGGAGATTTTGGAACATATTGTTGGTTAGCCGCGACCATTGGACCCAAAATCTTGTGATCTGGAGCGAGGGTTAATTGTTTCTTGGAATCCTTAGAGTTTTTTGTTGTTGACGTCATTGATGGACATGGAAGAAAATATGGGTTTGGTTTGAGTTTTGATGAGAAAGATGGAAAAGTTTTTCTTTGCTAAAGAAGTTCAGTAGTGTAAAAAGTTGGAAAGAAGTTGAAATAGGTTATTTATAGCTGAATAAATAGAATGTTTCATTTCAAGCATTAATGTTGATGGTGATCATGGAACACCTGCTTGTTGGAGGATGCTTGATTGAGACAGTGACACATAATATGGTCCACGTTCTCCTAGGAAATAGGAGTGTGATAATTAAAGTGGGATTCACGCATGTCATGATGAGACGTTTGAGGAAAGGTCGTCATAATGACCATGACGTCATAGTAGTAAGAGATGTTGTTGCGTCAAAATGTTATCCAAAAATGTCTTTTTTCTCCATGCAATCGAAAATGACATTTTTTTGGGGGAAATTTGTTAGATGGAATTTCGACGCTTAGGTGATTTTAAGATGAACAAGAAGAGTTAAGAGAAATATTCTGAAAAGAATATATGTGGATTTCGACATAAAAGTTTTATGGGGAAACATTTAGTCGAAGAAGATCCCTTTTGCATATGGGAGATGTTGGTCTAGGACTTAGAAAATTTTTGAGTTCAGACTTAAGGTTTGATGGAGACAACTCGTTAGAAGTTTTGTTTGACGAAGCATTAATTCAAATGAGACTGATAACTATTTTTTCTCCTTACCCGTTTTCTTGGGAAAACACATGGAAAGCTATGGATTGCAAATTACATGCAGACGAAAACGTGTCATCTTCTGGAGAAGAGACCGTTAGTTACAGTTATTTTCGAATTAGTATAAATAAGAGTCATAGTGTTTAGTATTGAGGGTGTTCTATTATTGTACAAAACTCACAAATTTACTCTAAGTATCTGTGTATTGAGAAACAAGTTGCTGAGAGAATGTATGTGAGAGTCACCACTCTTTACATTTCAATAAAGTCATTTTCATTTCATCATTTTATTCTTCATTGCAATTTACTTTGAAGCCTTTACGTAATTTCTTTACTTTTTCTGCATTTACTTTCAAACTTTAAACATTACTTTCAAATCAAGAGCATTGTCAAAATGTTCAAAACTTAAAAAACCTAAGATAACAAAAACAGATGTCCTAGGATTCACTGGCCGATCCTGCAAGTAAGCCATAAGTTATGAGACTAGCGGTTGCTTACCATTTTCGACGGTAAACATTAATTGTTCTGATAGATTGTGGAGATGCATCTTCGTAAACTCTAAACGGAGATGCATCTCCTGGCAATAAACATATAAAATGGATGTTTCAGAGTATGTTTTAAAATATTTCGGAGATGCATCTCTTAATTAGTTAACGTTTTGATTTTAACAATATACGTTTGGAGATATATCTACGAAATCTGAGAGATAATTTTAATTTGGCTTAATTGCAGTTTTAGTCCCCCTATTATGTCTTTTTCTCTAATTTAGTCCCCCTATTTTCAAATCAAGGATTTTAGTCCCTTAAGTTTGTTTTTATAAGGATTTTAGTCCCCATTCAATATAAGGTCAAATTTTGATGACATGACAAAATAATTTAGGGGTGTTCATTGGTTCAGGGAAATCCGAACCAAACCGGAATCCAAACCAAACCAATGTGTTTGGGTTGGGCATTTTTCCATTTCGGGCAAAAACCGAACAAACCAATTAAAACCAGTGTTAATTGGTTCGGGCAACAGATTTCTAATTTGCTACCCGTAAACCCAAATCAAACCAATAAAATTCAACATAATTAATTCATATAATAAACTTTTAATTTAATTGAGTTATTACTTATTTATTTGAATGAAGAGAATAACTTTTATAGCAATTATCAAGTACAAACCATTATGAAGAAATAAAGAGGCATAGTCTCTAGGCATTTCCAATGAAAAACTAAACGACATCTTTTAAATTATCACAAGCATACCAATAAATGATGAAATATAGAGAAATGAAACATTAAAAGTCACAACCATTATAAATCAAACTCACAAATTGTAAACTACAAGTATCTGTAAACCACAAGCTTCTTCCCAAATTGAAAAACTTCAAATCACAAGTATCTACATACTACAAACCTTCAATTTTATGTTGTGGAATAGAGTATGATTATACAATAAAATTATTTTAAGTTACTAAATATTTAAGTGAAATACAACAATTATATGACTATGGTGGTCATAACATATTTAAAAATATGTGTGTGTCATGTGTTCGATATTTATTTTTCATATTTTAGCGTGTAAACAAATAATTAAATTTTTTTTTATATTTATTTTTAATATATCCGATCAATCCAATCCAAACCAATCCATTATTTTTCGGATCGGTTTGGTTTGGGCTTTATTGCAAAAATATAGAAATCCAATCCAACCCAATCCATTTATTTTTCATTGGTTCGGGTATCGGATTCTCTCAAAACCGAACCAAACCGGCCCGCGAACACCCCTACTATAATTTACCACGTGTCATTCTCAACTCATTAAATATTGTAGTTTTTTATTTCTATATATTATTTTCCATATTTATTTTAGGCTTATTAATATAAATATAGTAATTAAATATACATTAAAAAAAGTTTAGAAATAAAACTTTAAGAGTTAGAACGATGAATAACTTATTCTCTGATTTCTCTCAACTTACGCAATGACACGTGACAATGCCACATGGTAAATTATAGTGTCATGTCATCAAAATTTGACCTCATATTGAATGGGAGATTAAAATCCTCATAAAATCAAATTTAAGGGACTAAAATCCTTGAGTTGAAAATAGAAAGAGCAAAATAGAGAAAAAGATATAATAAAGAAACTAAAACTACAATTAAACCTTTTAATTTTCTATAGAATTTTCCTATTCCATAAAATATGAGATAAGAAATTCTTAAAAATTATTATACTCTAGGTATTTTTTAAAATGATAAAGGAAAGAAGATACCGTGATAATTGAAAATGGCAAATGTGGTGTATTTATTTATATGTACATATTGGAATGGGTACTTATGATGACACTAAATGAATGTTCCAAATTATTAATATTAATGGTGTGAGAAACCTAGTAGAGAGTCACATCTTGAATTCCTCCTTTTTAAGACACTATACATTGTTTTATCCAATCTAATCTATTGGTGTGTGTACTTTTTAGTCTTCGACTAGGATAAGTCCATTCACTAAATTTATTGGTAATTGTCAACTTTTAAAGAAACGTTCATTAACTAAATGTCTATTTTTAGTCTTAGCTTAGGATACTTTCTTCCCTAATCACTACATATAGTGCAATAATAGAATGCGCCTTTTATTCAAAGTTACGTGACCCTACTTATGTCGTTATCTCTCCTTTAATCATACATAACAATTAACTAATTAATCAACTTTCATCACTTTCATTACTCTCATACTGTGGACACATATTAGAGATCACTTGTTTTCGGCGGTCTTTACTTATCAAATTCAAGTTCGTCTTTGTTTATTACTTAATGATCATTTATCTAGGAAGAATCCTTATTTAAGATAGTTTGCCTCTTTTTAAGGTCGTGATTTTTTTTGACAACTTCTACAATACATAATCCATATTAGAAAAATTTATTCAAGCAGAAGATTGATATCAACACGGAGGGTATTTTTTATATCTTTTGTGGAGATTAAAAATATTTTTTTAGACCGAATAGGCAGTTATAAAAATTTAGTCGCAAAATTAATAGTTACTTTTATTTTGTGATCAGTTTAGTGGCATCTAAAAGTTTATTTATGAATATTAAATTTTGGTGATTAATTCGGTGGTTAGAGTGATCGAAATTTTTCTGTCACTAAATCGGTCACTATGAGTGAATTTTTTAGTATTAATTATTAGGGATGAGGTTAGGTGATTGAATTTAAATTTTGATAGAAGAGACCTTCTTTAGACTTAAACTGAAACAATGATACATGTACAAGGGCCACCACAAATATGTGGTATAGTTGACTACCACTTGTCCAACGTTTATTTTTTCGAATTTTAAACAATGGTACTTGAGTACAGCTATGTGTTAATCGACTAACACCACTTCAAGAACTAAAAATTATTTATTTATTGATGTGATAGTCGACTACCATTTTCCTTTTTTTGTTTAAAAGAGATTTTTTAAGGCTTGTCTTCATGTGTGCTTATGAATGATCATGTAAGAAATGTTTAAATGAAGGGAGCGATCATTTTCTAAGCATTCAAAGTATTATAGCATGATTTGTAATGAACCTTAATCATAATCAAACATCTTGATTCTTCAATTGATTATATTCTTTATTGATAAGCATTTTACATCAAACTTTTAGACTTTTTCTTCTATGATAATCTTTGTCTTCATCAAACTCAAATATATAAAGGATGGATATCTTCTTTAGAAATGGAGTTTCTGATATTACATATGAGGTGGTTAAATACTTTTCAAATCATTTTGGGAGCCTCTTACTAATAGTCCTCGTTTGGATGAAGTTGGTTTGCGTTCTCTATCTTTTGAAGATAATAATGTCTCATTTCTAGGCCCACTTTGATGAATTTCATTTATCTTATGAATCTTATTGATCTTCTTCTGTTTGGTAGAAGATTTACTTGGTTTCAACCTTGTGGGATTATTGCAAGTCGTCTTAATGATATCTTGGTGTCTGATGATTGGTGAAAAACACCTCAACCAATACAAATCCCAAGGAAACCTACCTTGAAAAAGAGAAGAAAATACCTCTTCGAACTACATGAGATCGAAAGAAAACCATTGTTATTACTAACGGTACGATTAAAGCTTCATTTTGAGAACACATTACCCAGAGAAAATACACATGAGAAATAGATATATCACTAAGCTTTGTGTTGTGAATCAGATACCTTAGAAATAAAATATAATTGGTTTCTTGATCAGTCAAGAAACCCACAAGGTTGGGGTTTAGAGTAACCAAAGATAACAACAAGGATTTGTTATAAACTATTATTCTTTCATTTCTCTTGAAACAAGATTACAAGTATACAAGAATAACAAATAACATCTCTCACTTTTGAATTAGGGTTTTATCTTCCTATTTTCCCTTATTGAAAAGATAAGAGACTAGTATGTTATTTATAAGAAAACTAACACATTAACCTAATGAACTTTTTAACAATTACCCATTACAAGCTAACTTATGCTACTTGATAACTTAAACAATTTGATCCATAACACAAGGTCCGCTTAAACAACAACATATGAGTGGACTTCGACGGTATGTTAAACCTAGAGTTCGTTTCAATATCTCACACTTTATTTCTTGAATCGTCACAAATTCCAAAGAATCTGCATAAATAAATTCTTTAACCTTAGTCTTCTTAATCTGACTTCTAAAACATCATAACCATTAATTTTTTATTTATTGAAATCAATGGACTATATTAATTTCTCTTTCCATAATCATTTTTTATTATAACTTATGTACTATGAAAAGAAAAATTAATGTAATTCATTGATATCAATAAATAAAAAATTAATAACTATTATTAATTTATTAATTATTCTCATTTCTTATAATAATCAAATTTTCTCACTTGAGTCGTCCCCATAATATATATATATATATATATATATATATATATATATATATATATATATATATATATATATATATATATATATATATATATATATATATATATATATATATATATATATATATATATATATATATATATATATAAAGTGAGAGGTATTATAATATGATAGATGAGAAGAAAAAATAATAACCTTGATTGAATTAGACAGTTGTAATTAATATTTAATTTTAGTAATTTATACATCATTTTTTTCCTTGACCAAATGCATTTATTTCATCTCTTATATTAAAATTGATTTATAGATAATTTTTAAGAACTAAAATTTAAAACTCAAGCCTTAAATATTTGTCTCTCCTAAAAAAAATAAACTTATAAAATTATAACTAGTCGACAAATTTTTTATTTTAATTTTCTCTGATTTTACATATATTTTGAAGAGAATAAAAACATATCAAATTTATTTATCCTTTATTTTCTTTGGACTTTCTGTCAGTACATAAAAAAAAAATAATAATAATAATAATAATAATTAGACACTGTGTCTATTTTTTCACGGTAGGAAATGAAAGAAGATAACCATGAAAATGGAAAATGCCAAATGTCATGTATTTATTTGTACAGATCGGTAAATGAGTGTTCCAAATTATCAATGGTGTGAAATAAACAAGTAGAGAGTCACATCTTCAATTCCTCGTTTTTAAGACACTATACAATGTCTAGTTTTAGTCTTAGACAAGGATAAGTCCATTAACTAAATGTTTATTTCTAGTCTTGGTTAATGACTCTTTCCTCCCTAATCACTACATATATCATTAGTCCAAACGTATTGCCTTTTTATCCAAAGCAAGGTGACCCTACATGTCATTCACTATTCATATAGCATGCATCTATCCTCTTTAATTAACACAACAATTAACTAATCAACTTTCATGGCTCGATCATCCGTAGGGCCAGTGACTGTCTCTCTTTCATGAGTTTTATTTTTGTTGTAAAAGACGATTTCGGCATAATAAAATATATTTGGTTTTTTGAACACCAAAAAATCTACCAGGATAGAAAAATGAACAAACACACAAAATTCTATTAGGGTTCACAAAAGGAAGGGAAAATAGTAAGAAAAATAGAGAATTAGGTAAATTTGTTTTACTATTCACTTTTTCAATTGGGTTCAAAGATTACAAGTGAATAGAAACAATTAATCTCTCTCAACCTAATAAGGATTTGTCATTCTTTGTCACACCTTGTAATGAGAGATTAATATGTTATTTATAATAAAACTAACATACTAAACTAATGTTTTTTTTTAACAATTATCCATTACAAGCTAAATCAGAGTACAAATTAACTTAAACAATTGGATCCGTAACACAAGACCCAATTCGATAACAACATGTGAACGGACTTCGACGACATGCTAAAACTAGAGTTCGATGCAATATCTCACAATTTTTTCATAGACTTTATTGATATTATCCTATTGGATAAAAGTTTTATAAGGCTTC
This sequence comes from Lathyrus aphaca, assembly GCA_963966055.1. Taxonomy (NCBI): domain Eukaryota; kingdom Viridiplantae; phylum Streptophyta; class Magnoliopsida; order Fabales; family Fabaceae; genus Lathyrus; species Lathyrus aphaca. The sequence continues at coordinate 568,525,262 of OZ014522.1, forward strand.
AATATAATGGGAGTTGCAAACCGTCTTGATATGACTTAGGTGTCTGACAAGTAGGGGAATTATTAGGGTGAGATTTTATGTGAGTCATTCCTAAATATGTGTCAAACCATTGTCCCTTTATCTTACGTTACTCTAATCAACTCTGGGAGTTTGAAACCTTTTAGATTTAACAATTATTGGCTTTATCATGATAATATTTTTGAAATGGTTTCAAGATGTTGAATTAACTTTTCCTCTTATTGTTAGAACGAATTTGTGCTTATGGAAAAAACTCAACCCTCGAAGACTCTCTCACGTGCTTATGGGGGATTAGTCTTTGGACTTAATTGGTGATCAATTAGGCCTTTTCATGTTGACATTGATACTTGTATGAGGGCCACTACAAACCTCTAGTCCTTACTCCGAATAAAAATTCTATTATGACACAAAGATTAGTGGTTCAAGTTCACAATTAGGAATATGATGGATACAATTCTTGATTTTCAAGTGGGAAACAAACAAGTGGAAAGAGTTTATGAGATTAGGCATGAGGTGGTTCAATACTTTTCAAATCATTTTCAAAATTCTCTTACTAATAGGACCCGTGTGAATGAAATTGAGTGTTCGTTCTCATTCTTTGGAAGATAATACTACCTCTTTTTTAGACTTCACATTCAGGTGTTTCAATTTTCTCATGGATATTATTGATCTTATCCTATTGGGTAGAAACTTTACATGGTTTCAACATAATGGGAGTGTTGCAAGTCCTCTTGACAAGAATTTGGTGTCTGGTGATTGGTTGGATCATTTGGTTGAGACTTCTCATTGGGGTCTTTCTAAAGATTTGTCTGACAATTATCTTCTTAACATGTGTTACCTTAATAAAGTATATGGTTTGAAATCTTTTAGATTTAACAATCATTTGCTTGATCATGATGGTATGTGGCAAGTGGTTCAAATTTGTTAGATTACCTCTTTCTCTTCTGGTTGGAAAGCATTTATGCTTAAGGAATAACATAAATCCCTCAAAAAAATCTCTCAAATCCTCTAGCAAATTACTTTTTAGGAATTTAAATCTCATAATAAATGTACTTAAGGAGGAGATTAGGCCATTGGACTTAATTGTTGGTAAATGAGGCATTCTTAAGGCTTTCATACAAACCTTCAGTCCTTATTCAAAATCAATAATTTTATTTTAACACATAGGTCTAGGACCAGATGATTCATGAAATGTGATGTGAACATGGATTTCTTTCATGTTTTACTCAATATTAAGGATAAGATGCATACAATTTATGCTCTTCAAGTGGGGAACAAATGGATGGAAGGAGTCTTATATCATGACAATGAACAAAATAGTTATGCATGATGTCTCGTCACATAACTTGTTTTTTTTTTATTACGGTCCCTGAATGTCTTGGGAAAATTGCAAAATGTGGCATGATTTTGTGAACTCGAAATTTTTTTTTCTATAAATTGTAGGTCACATTCAATCACTAGGGTTCCGATATTTACTAGTATAGGTGTATATATTGGAGCATTGGAGTAGGGAAGAAGGCAAGACATCATTAAGGATTCATCCATATTGGTTTATAAGGTTTAATTGCTTTATTGTATTGTATTTGTTCCGTTTAGATCTTATATCTATGATGATGCACTTTTTATAGTTATTAAATAATATTTTTTGTTTAATGTTTTTCCCCTCTATAGAATTAGGGGGGTCGATTTAGATAGCAATTGAGAACTAACTAAAGATTTTATTATTGAAATTAAATATTGTTGAGAGCCACTTAATAATCACTAGACATAAGGCACACTCAAATGTGACATAATTATTTTACGTCTATTTCAATCTTCGTTGGTTGCAAATTACAATTTAGCACAATAGTTTATTACAATTTCATGTTCCTGCAATTTATCAAACAAAATAGAAAAATCTTTATTGGAGAAGTATTTAGATTATGAAATCACAATAACTTTATGCAACATCTTGACCTCACCAACCGATTAATTGGAATTATATGAATAAGGGTGAAATGATTATTTAAATATGAAGTATATTTTAGTCATTTTACAGTTAAATCACACGGACTTCATGTCAAGTTGCAATTCATACTTGATTGATATTTTTTATGTTCTATGAATTAGGGATTTTAGATGAATTTGGTGAATTATTAAGGAAATTGATTTTAGAAACTCTAGGTTGAGGGATTTTATGATGGTTGTTTAATTCATAAGAGTGATACTTCCATCATTAGAAATTAGGTATAATGATTCACAAAATAGGATTTACATTGTTAAGTATTATTACTAAGATACTCGTGCGGATAAAATTATTTGATACGTAATAAAATATATTTATATGAGTATTTAAATTTGAAATTAGCTATTAAATTTTAAATGAACAATAATTATATAAATTCAATTGTATTAAAATACAAATAGAAAAAAGAGACTCGTGAGATGAAAAAAAAATATATCTAATATTTAATAATAATGATTTTATCTTTCAAATTAAGATAATTATTGATTAAAATAAAAAAATGCATTATGTTTATAGTGACCCATGAAATATAAAGAATATTTGATTTAATATAAAATGTATTTATATACAAATGTAAATTTTGATGGAGAAAAATAAATGTAAAAAATGTATTTAGATACAAATTAATATTTTTTTTAAATACAAATGTAAAAAATGACTCGTGACATGAAAAAGGATAAAAAAAAGAATTTGATGCTATAATGATCCGTAAGATAAAAAAATTATTTGATGTGATATAAAATATATTTAAATATGAATGTAAAATTTAAAATGATATACTTAATTGTGAAATAAAAAAATAATCATATAAATTAAATTTTATTAAATAATTATATAAAAAAAAAGAATTATAAGATGGAGAAAGAAAAAAATATTTAAAAATAAAAATTTTGTCTCTCAAATTAAAATAAATATTAATTAAAATAAAATAGATATTATGTTGATAGTGATCCGTGAGATAAATATTTTTTTAATTTTATTAAAATAAAAAAAAATAGATTATTAGTATTTTTAGTGATAATAAATAATTGGAGAAAAAGATTAAAATTAAAGTGAGAAAATGTGGGAAAAAATATGAGAGAGATTTGAAATTTGAATGAAGAGAAAGAATGAATGTATGTAATATTTAATTGTAATTTAATCGGTGGAAGATAATAAATGAATGTCACTTGTCATGATATGGTAAGAAATGAGAAAGAAAAAAAGTAAACATTAATTAATTACTAAAATATCCTTTTTTTAATATAAAAAAATTAGAGTGAAAGGATAATTTTACAAGTTTATGCAATTAAATTTTAAAAGATAAATAATAGATAAATATAAGAAATATCAATTATGTCTCAAGTTTAACATTTCAAACAACGGTTATTTAACCAGTTTTTTAAATCGGGTAACCAGTAAACTTACTTAAAAGATGCATAACGCTTTAAATTTTCAAATAGAATGAAGGTGTAATTAATTTACATAATAAAATAGATGTAACTATATATTTTCATTTTTATATATCTTTTTATGAGAAATTTGAACTACTAAAAATTACACAGAAGTTTACATGAAATGAAATAGATGTAACTATAAAATACAACCTAATAGTAGGGGAGATGGTGAATTATGGTTGCCCGATTTTTCTCGATTTAGGTTATGTTCTGAAGAAATTAATTTTCTTCAGATATGAAAATGATATGTTCTTAAAAATATAAAGTGTGGAAAATTAAATTATTGAAAAATAAATTAACACAAGGAATTATCTTAGTTACCCTTATCAACCAAGGGTACATCTAGTCCTTTCATACCTTGAAGTATTTTCGACTGTGTTAGATATTTTTACAAATCTCACACAAAGATCTCTCTTATAATCTTCTAAGATAAACATCAAACACTATGGTGGACTTTAAATTACCCTAATTCAAAGAACTTTTTTCACAAAGCAACTATTTCATACTACTTCACTATCTTCTACTTGTTCTAGCTCTTCTAGTAGAAGGATGATTTTTAAGAAAAAACCCTCTTGTCAATTGGGAAAATAGAAAGAAAAAAATATTATCTAAAGATAGTTGTCATTATTGTAGTGATAAGGGTCAAATTAGGCCTCTTTATTATGCTAGAAACATTCAAATTTCCGATTAATGGTAAAATGAAATGGATTTTTAAATATACCTCAACTAATCACAAATGACCTATTTTGAAGTTGTTTAGTTTTGTTTAGTTTCTTAGCATAATAAGAGGCAATGTTGCTCTTTCTACCGTCGAGATTGAATATGTAATCAATACTAGTTGTGCACAAGTCTTATGGATAAAAAAAATTATTAAATTATGATTTAAAACTTGGTTGTATTATGATTAAATACAATAATACTAGTGCAATAAACCTCACTAAGAATCTAATACTTCAATCACGATCCAAACACATTAGATCCGACACCATTTTTTTAAAGATCATGTGAAAATAATAGAATATTATTTTGAATATGTTGACACTTAAAGTTAGCTGACCGACATTTTTACAAAATCATTATCATCAATCCCTTTTCTAATAATTATAGAGATTTGGGAGATTTAGACTCTTATGTTTTAAATAAAATGAGGATTTTTGTTTAGTTTCATTTGCTATATATTTTGTTTTCACTGACACTATTCTGTAGCAACTCATAGTTTTTTTTACCTACTGCATTGGTATTGTCTCTATAAATCTTGTATTCGACTTTATATCATTGTATGTGCTTGTTCTAAAATTGTGCATTAGTTTGCTTATTATCCTTCTTACCTTACTTATATCTCTAGCATATATCTTTGATTGTTACATATTTGCAATCAGAATACCTAGAGAATCCAACCAGAATGCTTAGAGAAATTATCCCAAAAACAATCCTCAAATTTACATATATGCAAGCTTAATAGGCTTACTAAATTAAAAAGACAACTTTGAAATAATTTCAGCAAAAGCTTTATTGTACTTTCTCTCATGTTTTTAAAACATTTGATTGAATATATATATCTACATATACTCTTCTCACATGATTACTCTAATGAAGATCAACAGAAACACGAGCATGAAATGTTATCCGGTTTATTATATTTGCAGTAGTTCTTAAAAACATGTGAATTGCCGCCATCAAAACGTTGTCTCATAGCACATCTAAGCGTGCGCGCCAAGCTCCAAGAGTAGAGTGTGACTAATTGCATCAGATCCTGGACCAGTGAATTGAATCGGACCTACAGTAGAGATCATAATAATGAGTGTAATCTCCAGTCCAAGAGAAAACAAATCCTGACTTGCAGCACTAATTTCCAGCCATCGAAAATAAATTACAGGAAAAATGTTAAAAAGACGATTAGATTAACTCATTCAACACAGTTTTTACCATTTAAAAAATAGTGAGAACTACTTTTACCCAATAAGATTGTATTGTACAAAGTGAAGGAGCATGGCCTTTTTAGGAGCAGACAAAAGAAACAATTAGTGAAAGAAAAATTCATGCATACCTGGACTGATATAGCAATTCTTTAGGGCCCATTCATCGCGCAGGGATGCAAACTTTTTGAAGGGTGCCTCTGTAAATTCAACATGAAATTTAGTTTTCGGCTTGTTACTTTTGAGTAAAGAATAGATGAATATATTATACCTTCAAGCTCCACCATTGCTTTTTTAATCACAGGCTTGAATTTACCTGTACAGAACAGGCACACAATATATAAACAAAACATTAGAGAAAAACATTCAAATAAATGAAATGTGTAGTGCTGTGGAATTTTAACACTACCAGACATTGTTAAAAGAAGCAGCTTGTGAATAATGATAATCCAGAAAAAATTATTTTTAATTTTAAATATATTTTTGTCAACACCTGCTACAGCATAGATATAACTATAAACTAATTATTGTATCAACGTGGAGATAAAAGGTTATACGAACACAATTCATAGAAATGAAATGGGGTATGCTGTGAAGCGAAAGCTTCTGTAGATTATAAAGCGTACCATGTCTCCTCTCCACGTCCATTAGTGAGGTAAGTGCAGTTCCACTAACAGTCCACTCTTCTACTGGGGCGCACAAATTCCCAACCTGAACAAAATATCAATGGCAATCAAAGAATTGAGTTGATGGCCTCGCCTCAAAAGAAAACTTTAACCACAATCAATCTTCAAGACGAATCTAGAAGTATTAAATGTGATAATGAAGAGATAAGAGCATTAGGAAAAGAACAAACTGATGATATCAATCCAGTCTTCCCACTTTGAAGGAGGGCTCCAGCACCATAACCCAATGCATAGCAGTAAGTAGAATCAAAATTAGTTGGCAAACCACATCTTCCTTCATAGCTGCGTATTATAAATGAGTGTGACTAATTACAAACACTAATCACTGAAGTTGAACATAGTCATACCATTAGCAAATGTATGGTGAAAAAGATTTAAAACATAAATAATTGTTAAAGACAAATTATAAAGCGGGTCCACAGAACCTCTTTTTTGTTACAGTGCAACTTATATCATCAAACCTTGCAACTTCAAGACGGATAAACTAGATGGAGTACCCGAAAAAGTGAGACTGCCCTTTAAATCCACCTTTGTATGTGCCTTCTTGCTTTCTCTTTTCCAACTCAGTTTCGACCATCTGGATAAACATTTTCTCTGTTTCTATCTTAGCAACCTAGTTGAGAATATACCAACATTGAGGTCTAGTCGAATTGCATAGTGGGCAAAATAAGAAGAGCAACATAAAACCATTAAGCACCTGAACATTTCCATGTGGATCTCTTTCAAGCATTAATTGCTCTTGAATTGTTTGAGGTAAGAATTCAAAAAGCTTTAATGACTGATCGGTGAGCTTTTTCTTCCATAACTCACCTTCATCCACAGTATCATGGGCCAGAATTTCATTGAGTTCTGAAATAAGGTGTTGGACCTGCAAACAAATAGTAGATATAGAAATTCTTGGACATGCACACATGCCAAAACATCATAAATGGAAATATTTTTATGAAGAGTTTTAGCTACCTCGGGAATGAAATCAATTAGACCTTCAGGGATAAGAATGACCCCATAGTTATAATCAGCCTCAGCTCTTTTAGAAATGATATCCACAATGTAGTCAGTGACATTCTTTAGTGTCAGCTTCTTCGCAGCAACCTAAATTAAGATTTTACTGATCAGAACACCTTAAAAATCTCACTAAATGAAAGTAGATAAACTACACAATGAAATCATCTTCTGCTTGAGAGGGAGAGAGGAAGTGATGAATATTGAAATTTTTTAGTAACTTCAGCCTCCGCTAAATATTTCAGCAGCCCATTAGTATTGATTTATAATGCCGGTCCACTGCTTCTTATATTGAAAGGTAATTTGCATGTTAAAGCAAAATTTGAACAATGTTTTTCATTTAATTATTTTTCTCTGGCTATGCCCTTCATTTAATTATACTTTTCTGGATAAAAAGCTGTACAAAACTGTTATTTCCCTTTCAATTAAAAGTTCTGACAAAAAAAAACAGGCAGTGGATTGCCATTAGCAAACCTCAACCACAACATCAACATTGATGCATTTAATATTGATTTTATTAACCTCTGCACTGTCCAAACACTAGATGACATGATCAAATTTATGACAAACCTCTTCTCCAATAATGGTAATGTTTGGATGAGTTTGCAAAGCACATTCCAGTGTAATGTGTGAAGCTGCACGCCCCATAAGCCGCACAACTGTAGACAGGTGACCATATCTCACCCACTGTTTGAAGCTCAATAGAACAGTAATGAACAGATAGGGCATTGGTTTATTTTAATGAACTTGTCAATGACTCAATAAGATATGATGAAAATAATTCAACCTTTCAGCAAAAAGTAAGGGATGAGCACAAACACAATAAAAGAGAATCAGAAGTAGGAAAATCCATTAAAAGAGAACACAATGCAAAAGGAAGTTTTATGAACAAGATATTTCTATCTCAAAAGTCAAATAGGAGTGAGATTTCTGAGAAAAACAAAATATTTGAGTCAAAAGATGGCATAAGCCACAAATAAAGACTTTATGTATTGGAATGTTTCTGTTGTCACAATATTGCAATTTCAAAACCAAAGAATTGAAAACATGACTTCAAATCTTCACATGTCAAAATGACAAGAAGTAATATTGGGAACTGACTTGCAAAATATGTAAAACTTAAACGGATAAGTGGCCTATTTTGTAAGATGGGATGAAAATGAGACATCAGAAATCAATATTTGAATATGCAAGGTGATGCATTAAGAATTGTCAATGCAACTCTGTAAAACTTTACAGTCATGTACTTACAATGGTAGTATTTTCCTGTTGAACGAGCATCTATCATAACATTTCCAATCATTTCTGCATATATCTGCATAATATGCACATAAAAATGTGAGCAAGGTCAGACCATTTAAAAGAAGCATTAGAGGTACATGCCATTAAATTATGTAGAATTCAACTGTTCAAGGAACATATAATGGTTGAAGAAAGAAAACGTCGAAACCTTCAATATAAGGGGGAAGTCACGATAATAAAACTATATTGATATTGATGTATATAAATGATATGTTGGATGCTTGGATGTGATTACTAAAGACAAAACGCACTAATCCTTATAAATACAAATACTAGTCTCGTAGACTAAAATAAATACTAGAAAACCAAAGATACACTTATTTACTCTTAAGATATGATCAAGATGTTATACTTTTTTCATATATAAACCCCCTCAAATTTTCTAAGCTTTAAAGTTGTTTCAAATGTATTATGTGTAGATGCAGACATGGCTCCTTTGAAGTGAGTGATTCATCTTAGAGTATAGAGTGTAATATCAACTGTTGATAAACAAATTAATGGTTGATATCATATGCACTTGCATAACAAATCAAGGGTGGTTAAAATATCAACCCTTGATTTTTTCACTTACTAATTTCTCACTTTAGAGGAGCCAATTTGTCAAAAATAAAAAACTTAAGAAGAGTCAAATTGATTATATACACATCTCTAAAAAAAACCAAATAATACACATTTTAGCTTGCAGATTGGCAGCACTATATCATGGACAAAAGATGGGGCTAGAAACTACATTTGGAGCAAAAGTTGAAGCCAAACTGCACCTAGGACAAAAATCGACACAAACTGCACCTAGGACAAAAATCAAGGTCCGCTGCATCTAGGACAATGACAAATCAATCCACAAAGGATGATACTAGTTGGATAGAAACTTGAAGTTATAGAATTTAGTCCTTTAGGTATAGAAGGGGGGAAAAGAATACCCTTAATAATAGAGTTATGAGCCTGTTTGTTTAAGCACTTTTGATTACTTTTTTAGAGTGCATGTTTAAGCTTTTGAAGAAAAAATGGAATCTGAAAGAAACAAAAACAATTTTTGATTTATTTTTTGAAGCTACATATTATTATAATAATTACTTCAACATAAAATTGCTTTTTTATAATTGTAATCAAACAAAAAATAACTTCTACTTTAGGAATCTCTAAAATGTAAACCAATTTTTTCAAATTTTTAAAATCCTCTTTTCGAAAGTTTAAACAAATAAGTCCTATGTTGTTGACATTGGTTGATATGCTCCACACATTTCTGAAAGACACAACATTGACCCTTATTTATACTAGTACAAGACTCATGCTCTTAATGAAATAGTACAACATGATAAATATAGAATTTCACAAAGCAATCCAAAGACAGAAAATATTTCTCATATATTCTAATGAAAGTGTTCAATAAAAAAGGTTGGTTATATTGCGAGGACTAGCCTAGGCATTATTTTTGTTTGGCAAATTATTGGTGAACCAAAGACAGAATTGCATTTTGAATGCTAATTTATAAAGGTTAGAGTTTAAACCAATACTAAATTATAAATGCACAGTGCAGACTATCTGCATAGCCTTGTTCACCTTGCATGCAGTATCAAACCCAAAACTAGTGGGCACTTCTTTGCATTTCAAATCACCATCAATGGTTTTAGGGCACCCGATCACACTAGTTTTCACGTCTTTGCTCCTGTGTAAACCCAAATTAAACAATATATAGTTCAACAAAAAAGAACACTTCCATATTTGAGATTACTATCTTTTTCTCATTTGTAGAACAAACAAAACAAATTTATATAATAAATGGACAGCTGAAAGGGTATCAAAGGTAAATAATCAAAAACTAACAAGAAGATACAAGTACATTAACAAAGACCACATGATGCCCAAAAAATATGCCATGTTCCTAGCCATAAACCATGCCAAAATAAAATTGCATTGGGAAAAAACCTGAAATATTCAGCAAGGAGACACGCATTTGTGTTTGAGTCATCTCCACCAATAACAACCAGCCCATCCAAGTCTAGCTTGTTCACTGTTTCTTCAGCTTGTTTAAACTATACATGTAAAACACATTACTCTTCGTACTAAAAGATGCATAAGAGGCCAACTGAACACTCCGTAGAGCATATAAACTGACCAACCTGTTCTGGAGTTTCAATCTTGTCCCTCCCGCTGCGAATCATGTCAAAGCCACCCTGCCAACCAAACTTATTCCTGTGAGTTTTCGCAATATCATAATTTCTAGAAGAAAGAGATTCTAATATTTTAACATTTGAAAATATTCATATGTATATGTATCAAGTTTAAAGCCACCTAACAATAAAAAAGAGCAAACCAAGTTTTATCTCACTAAGTGGAGTCGGCTAAATGGATCAACTTTTGCCATAATATTCTATCCACGACGTGCTTCTATCCAGTGTTATCAAATAGCCCATCAAGGACATGCTTCTATCCAGTGTTATCAAATAGCACTGCCATGGCCTCTATGGCGGATATACATAGCGGTTTTTGGGCTCGCTCCAATGGTGGTAAATATCGGCCGATATTGCGGGGGTTTTCGTCATAGTCCGCTATAACGGCGCCACAATGCGGCTGGTATGGTTGGATTTTGGCTCTCTATCATCGACAACACTACTTCTATCCAAATCGTTAATCTTGAAATCATTCTCAAGAACTTCTCTTATAGTCTTTTTAGGTCTTCCATTCCTCTATTTGTTTGTCTTCTCTCCATCTGATCTACTCACTTTACCACATAATCTACAGGTCTTCTCTCTACATCCCCAAACCACTTAAGTCTATTTTTCACCATCATCTTCTCTACTATAGGCCCTACTCCAACACTTTTATTTCTAATCTTTATCCTTTCTATTCTTACCACACATCCAATGCAACATCCCCATCTCTGCTACACAATTATTTTATTCTCGTGTTGATTCTTAACTGTCCAACATTTTATCTCGTACAACATAGATGATCGTACCGCAGTCCGATAAAATTCTCCCTTCAATTTTAACGGTACCTTTGCGTCACGTAAAACACCTAAACCCTTCTCCATTTAAGCCACTTAGCTTTCTCCATTTCGGTCATTTATCTATATATAACTATATATAAAGGTAAAAATTGGTTTTGGTGTAGCCTATTTTTATTCCAATTATATCCTTTTCGTTTTTATTTTAAATCTCAACTTTTCTTAGTAACCGCTATATGGTGGTTTGCATATCTCTTTCATTTTTATTTTATTTTTTTATTGTTTTATCTATAACTATATATAAAGGTAAAAATTGGTTTTGGTGTATTCTATTTTTATTCCAATTATACTCTTTTTAGTTTTTATTTTAAATCTCAAGTTTTCTTTTAGAATCACCTCTATGGTGGTTTGTATATTTTTTTATTATTATTTTATAAATAATTTAAATTAAAATAAAAAATAAATAACAAAAAATATCGTTTGTATTTTGACCTGTGCATTAATAAAAGTGGACAAACAGATACGAGAGTGTTTAGTGCCCGTCTGAACGCCAGTGTCACATAAAAATAAAGAATCACCAAAATTACAAATATAGCTAGTTGGAAGTTGGATGCTCCAAAAACATGTAGCTATGAAAATAAACCTGATTTCTATAAGGATGAATAAAGTCTGAGGTGAGTTCAATGTATTTGCACTTCATGATGCCTGCAGGACCACCTCTAAAACCATACAATATGCTTCCTTTTGCCCTATCTTGAAGGTAATCTAAAACGAAAATCAAAATGCAGAAATTGAAATCCAACCGCATAAATTTCCACAAATATCGATTAATTCTATTGATTTTAAAACTATCCTTACTAACCGAAAATTCCAGAAATAACATTGTGACCTCCAGGAGCTTGACCACCGGACAAAACCACGCCAATCTTCAACTTCTGATTAGGCAGCACAGTATCAGAACCACTCGGCACCAGCATAGCAGACGGTTGCCCGAACAGGTTCGGAAACAGCTTCGCGATCTCATCTGCAGAAATGATACGATCAAAAAATGAAAGCGAGGTCGAGAATTCGACGAGAAATTGAAAGTTGATGGATGAGAGATGAAAACCAGGATTGCCGGCAGCGGAGCTTTGGGGACCGTCGACAATCTTGAAAGGGCTTTGGAGAACGGAGGGAAGAGGGAGAGTGCGGAAGATACGACTGTTTTGGACGTCGCTGTAATCAGAAGCGAAACGGCCGGTAAGAGAAGGAGGAGGAGCCACCCTGTTAAAGTCTTCGCCGCCGTCAAGTGCGAAAGACGGTGCCATTCTGTGAACGAGTGAGATGGTTTTACTGATGATGATGATGACTGTGATCACTTGTCGTCAAAGCAAATTCAAGTGCTTACCAAATATTCTCTATTTTTATTTTGGTGAAGGGAAAAAACAAGGGACAGAATAATCAGACCAGAAAAAGAAATCTGTGTAAGTTTATTTTAGCTTTAAAAAATAAATATCTTTTATTTTTAACAATAGTTTCTATGAAAAAAATAAAAATAGTAAAAGTTTTTTAAGTTTAAATATTATTTTTGAAATCTAATAACATAATCATAAATAGAAATTTTTACCTAAATACCCTACATTTAAAACAATCCCAAAATAATTCATTTTACAATTTATTTTCCAAACTACCCCAATTTAACACAAAATTAAGAGTTGTCACCAACTCAATTTGTCAATACGTTGTAGATTTAAAAAGTGTTGTCAATTGATTGGAGATATTATATGGTGTTGTCAATCCAATTGGGAAAAGTGTGTTGTTGTCAATTCATTTTGAGAGAGGGTGTAATCTTTAATTTTTAAGTAAAAATAATTAACATTAATATTTAATTAAATATAATATTACTTAAATTAATATTTAATCAAAACATCTCAGATACTCACTTGTTTTTCTCGTTGTTGATTCACTCTAAGTGTTTGAGAATTTGAGGTCTCATGAACATCCCCAGCAGAGGAACTCCAAATAAACTTGTCTCGTTTAGAATCAATAATGTTACCTTTGGCATGAATGGAGGCATCTTTCATATTAAGTTGACCACAGTCAGTACGATTCCACATGAGCTTATCCTTTTGCATGACATTAGGATAAACATCTTCAATAATGTCAAGCACCCTCAAATACAACAAAATAATATCAGCGGACAGAACTATACTTCTACCAACAATATAATTACTCATTATATTCTCCTTATTGCCAAGGAACCCTCAAGACTTTGCAGCAGAGAAACTAAAGGTTTGTTGCACCAATTATCCGACTAAAATCTAATATTTTACCTATTGCCAACATTCCAGATAGTGTTATCCAAGATATTACTCAAGCAATTTCCGACACCAGTCCAAATAGAAGAAAAAACATGATATCAGGCCTTTCGCCCAAGTTTGAAAATTATGGCCTTAATGACCATTTTTACGCCTTCAATGTATGCACTCCAAATGAAATTCCTGCACCATTTTTTGACTAAATGAATGAGACTAACATGTCAAGATTATCTTCTAATATAATACATTAACATACTCTTAATGACTGACTTTACGAGTTGCATTCTCCCAGTTATAGACAAGAGATCAGTCTTCCATGCTAGTTTGCATCTGACTTTTTCAACAATGGGCACAAAATGAGCATCTTTAGGCTTTCATTTGAAGATATGACCCCCCAAATATGTGAAAGCCAACTGACCAACTTAAAACCAATTATGTTGGCAAACGTAGAATGTATAGAAGAGACATAGACCCAACAAACATAATGGACTTAGCAGGATTACACACTTGTCCAGAACAATCAGCATATCTTTTAAAGAGCACAAATAAAGCATCTAGAAAACTAACATTTCCCTTAGTAAATAGCATGATGTCATTGACATATAAAACATGTGAAGGAACCAATACACCCTTACAAGCCTACATAAGCTTTATCTTACCGTTAGAAACCAATTGAGATAAACCTCTGCTAAGCACATTCTCAGCTATACAAAACACTAACAAAAACAACGGGTCTCCCAGCCTAACATCTCCATGACAATTTAAGAAATCATGAAGCTCTCCATTAATAGAAATAAAAACCTTAGTTGAATGAAGAATTCTTTTTATCCAAAGGCAAAAAAGTATCATTGAACCTAAACTTTGCCATCACCTTCAAGAGAAAATTCCAATCTAGAGTATCAAACGCCTTAGAAATATCAACCTTCAACATTAAGTTCCCTCCAATAGTTTTCTTGTGCATAATGTTCGCCACCTCAGATGTAAAACATATACAATCCTTTATGTTTCTATCTTTAACAATTCCTTTTTGCTCCTTCGAAATGATATGAGGAAGAATATGAGCTAACCTGTCAGCCAATTTTTTTTTATAATTTTAAACTTGAAATTCGATAAGGCAATTGGCCTGTAATGATCAATACTCCCAGCCTCTTTGATCTTCAGGACTAGAACAATAATATTCGAATTATAATTTGAAGTAATCCAGCCATCCTTGAAAATTGAAGAGTGGCCTTAATGACATCTTCCTCGATAGTCTTCCAAAATGTATGACAAAATATGGGGCCAAACCCGTTAGGGCCAACAACGTTATCTCTCTTCAAGCTAAAAACAACATTGTAAATTTCTTCTCCAGAAGGCATCATTGTTAAAATATTGTTGGTATGCTCATTTACAAGGTTAGGAATAATCTCCTCCACCAAAGAATTATCCCGCAAAACAAAAACATAGTTAAACAAATCATTGAAGTGTCACACCACATGATCTTAGATTTTATCCTTATAAGTAGTAACAATGTTGCTAACTTTCAATGAATGCATAAACTTTGTAGAATTCCTTTTTTTTTGCCAATCTGTGGAAAAAAAACCTTATGTTCCTATCATCTTCTACATGCCATTGATCACGAGTTTTCTCTTTTCAGAACAATTCTTCAATAGCAAGGGTCTGATCCAAACTAACTTGCACATTCCTCTCAACAACTGCCAAATCATTCGAGTGACTCTATGTTACAATCTTGTCTTGAATCTCTTTAAGATCCTTTGCAGCATACTTAACTTTGTCATTAACATTCCCAAAAATACTAAAATTCTAAGATTTCAGCTTACCTTTCATAATTTTCAACTTCTTAGTCAACACAAACATGGGGCAGCCCACAACCACAATGTTCTAAACAGAATCCACAACATTCTGACAATCCAGATGAGAGCTCCACATATTAAGGAACTTGAATTGAGACCTGTAACTATCATATTGGTAACTGAACTGCAATAGTAAACGGAAATGAGTTGATATATTTTTCAGCAAAATGGAACAAGCAAGATTTATATAAGACTTCATCCATTCTTGATTACACATCGCCCTATATAATCTTATTTTAGTATCATATCGCTTCTACCATTAGACCAAGTTGTCAGACCCTAATTTTTGACCCTAAGATTTTTCGCATCTCATCTGCATTTCTCATACAAACAAGATCACGCACTGGTCGTTTATCCTTTTTCAGGTGCAGGTCTATGCCTTGCAGAGGATCACCATGTTTAATTTCTGTTATTTGTTTATACTCACTAACTTCTAACCAAAATACAAAAAAATATGTTGCAGTTTGCCTCTTCTTCTCTGTGTTGCAGGAATTCCAAAGTGTGGCAGTGATTTCAATTCAGAGGCATTTGTTCAGTCACGATTCGGTTCAGATGGACGTTTGACCTAATCTTGGTCAAACTATCAAAAAATCGTTTCGGCTGCAAGTTATTTGTGCCAGTGGTTTATTTCTCAGATGATGTGTATTCAAAAAGTTCAAGCTGTGTTGTGTGCAAAATTCATCGGTTTATCAGGCAGTATTCTGTGTGAAGTTTGGTTTGAATATTCAATGTCCATCAGTTCATCAGTGATTCAGTTGTGGATTTATTTTCCTCAAATTTATCAGGGCAATTTTCAGACAATTTCAGTGATTTGGGGTTGAAGTGGCGATTTATTCAGTGGTTCGGGAATAACTGTGTTCATCAAGTGGTTTGTGAAAAGTCAGAATTTGGTTGTGGGCCTAAAATTTCATCATTTCATACCCATTTATTCGTTCTAAGTCATTTTTCAAAATCCACCTTCTTAATTCCCGCATTATTTTTATTTCCGATTTATATCAATTTCCATCCATTTTTTTCCTGATTAAAACCATCATTTTTTTTATATAGACATTATCCATTTTTTAATTGAGCCGATTATTCCATCCATTTTCTTTAATTCCATTATCAATTTCTAAACATTTTACCATTTTTTTAGCCCATATTCTATCATCAAATTCATTTAAAAATATATATATATATATATATTTCCAAAGAAATACCCAAAAAAAATCATTATCAAAAGTCCATGTTTTTTTTAATACATTTGCATTTTAGAAATAAAATTATGGGAAAAGGGCCCATTGGCCCATGTATTAAAAAGAAAGCCACAGCCAAGGCAACACAAGCCAACTTGCAGCCTTCAACTCAGCTCACAAGATCTTAGCCGCACACACCAGCAAGCCTCACGCCCAACATCTCGCGCTTCAAAGCAGCAAGCCAAGCCCACAAAGCCATTTTCAAACACACTCAGCTAAGCCTACCATACAGCAACTTCCAGCCTGCATACAACAAAACTCCAAGCCAACCCCATACATCAAAACTCCACGCGCAACACAAAGCAACATACAGCAACACATAAAATGCAGCCAACAAGCCGTGCGCAAGGCTTCAGCTCACATCTCGCCAACAAAGTCCAAAACGCAGCTGCAATACAAATTTCGCACAGGTCAAAACGCAATAATAATAGGCATAAAACGTAGAAAACTTAAAGCAGGAAAAGGCACATGAACATGAAAATTCCGTGACCCCAAAAACGCATCAAAATCCGATTCAAAACGGCATCACTGAATTCTTCCAATCCCTCTATAAAAGAAGCTCAATCTCACCTTTAATTCCAAGCTTTGAAAGCCACTGGAAATTCTGCAAAAAAAAAAACACACAGAGAAATCAAATAAACCCTCAATCCCTAAATTCAATTCATCTCCAATCTTCCATCAACTCACTCTTATTCCGAAAAATCACAGATCTACAACAAAGAAAAGAAAGATCCGCGGCTGAGAGAGAAAGAGAGTGAACGAAATTCGACTTTGGAAAGCTTCTATCATTGCGGAGGATTTCGGTTTTGGTACTTTGGAAAGAAGAAGGTGAGGAGATGAACATGGTGGTGCTGCGTTTGTGAGAGAGAAGAAGAGGAATTCTTGTTTTATTTTTCTTTGACTTTTTCTTTTTTTTTCTTTATTATGTTACATTAATTTAATTTTGTATTATAAAATTTGGTTTGGGGCCTAGATCCATTTGGATCTGTTTGTTATCCAACATCCAAGCTTGCGCGGGATACCCCCTCCCTTTTCCATTCTTTATTTTTTTTATTTTTGCTTTATATTTTCTTTTTAAAATGAGTCTGTTGTAATTTATTTTTAATATAATAATTTTATAGAATATAGGTTAGGAAAAAGATTTTAAAAAAAAGTATATTAGAAAAGATTTTAGGAAAAGATTTTTAGAAAAGGATTTTAAAAAATATTTCTATTTCTTTTATGGATTTATTTTTAGATCCATTTTTTCTTCATCTTTTATATTTTGGTCGATGACAATCTCCGATTCGTGATTGTTAATTTTCGAAGATGTTTAATCTTCATTATTTCAAATCTATGGATGAATGATCATTTGGATCATTCTCCATACTTTGAGATCGTGATAGGTTGCCTTCGATAAATTCAACAAAAATCTCGATTAAGATTAGACCGTTCTTTTTCTTTTAGTGTGGCATGTTTTCGGAGAACGATCCATAATATCATTTCTCTAACATGTATTAGCACGAATATTTTCCACTTTAATTAGTGGTGGCCGGCCTCATTTGTAGGGTAATTACTCCGTAAATTACTCGGCGATTGCTTAACATAGACCTAAACTTGTCCCGATTCGGAATGTGATCCATTTGGATCCGGTTGCCTCGATTTTGGTTCTCTTTTTGTGGTTGTGTTTGATTAAGTTCATCATACCACTTTCTATGTAAATATTATAATAATATTAATATACTAACACTTTAATTCAATCTCTCGCACCTTATCCTCTTTTATTTCAATCTCTCGCTCCCTATCTCTCTTATTATGCTTCTATATCATTCATCATATTGCTTATTGTTTATATTGTTATACTTGTGATTTTTCCTTTGTCCATTTGGACACAAAAACATTAATAAAGGATTAAACATCTAAAAGATTTGTGACTTTAATTTCGGACTATGGTTATTATCCTTAGCATCGGAGTTTGGACTTAGATTTTAGGATATCTCCCTTTGCTCAAGTTGTTATGGATTGAAGACTTCGGCTCCGATTAAGTTCACTTGATTATGAAGATGGAAATCCGATTGTTTCGAAGAATGCTTGCCATATGGTTTGATCGTTCTTTCTTTAGCTTTTATTTTCAAGTCTTAGGATAGTCACTTCATCTCCTCCCACTTCTTCAATTTTCAAATTTTCTTCCTATTTTCAAAATCTTCTTTGTTTTCAAACTTCAAACATTTTCTCAATCAAACCCTGACTTCGGTCATGTGCTTTTACCTTTTCAGTTCATTTCCTTAAATAAATGCTAAACCACATAAGCATATCGAAACTTTTCTTCTCAAGACTTTAAAAAGCATTCAAACTCATTCAATTGTTTTTGTGCCCTCGTGCACGTTCCTTTCTTATGTTTAGATATGATTCATTCTTTCTAGCGGAATTATTCGCTAAAGAATGATGACTTATCTCTACATTTTAAAATCAATTCAACTCATTTGTTTTTTCACAATTTGTACCACGAACTACGGGGTTTTGATCTCGCATTGCACTTTGTGGGTACGTAGGCATGAGACGTTCGTCTCTTCAAACACAAAAATCTTAAAAAACATTCTTCTTCTCATCTCTTCAATCTTTTTTCAAGCAAACCATTTCAAACCAAAAATGCAGTAAATATTTCAAAGGGTTCCCGTGGAGTACCACAGACAAGTCGGGTGCGTAAAACCTTTCCGATTTGTAACCTATCCCCTTACCCGTTCTCTGTTTGTTTCTTTTAGCTTTTGCTTTTAGATTCCTTAGGTTTTTGTTCGTTCTTTTACCTTTTTCCTTTTGGAAATAAATAAAAGCGCGGTGGCGACTCTGTGTATATTGAGTTAAGTTAATCAATAGCTTACACTCATGATTTTACCGCTACACAAGTGTATCTAGCACCAGTGGTGGAAATATGAAAGAGATGATTATCATCAGTCCACCTCCCAAAGTCTTACATAGGGCCTCTAGCAGGACTATTTGAACCACAATACTCATGAGCCCCTAAAATTATATTAAAGTCCCAAATGCAGCACCAAGGAATTTGAAAGTGATGAAAAGTACTTTGAATCCTAGACCACATAAGTTTTCTATCAATGTAGCATGTTGAATCATAGATAGCAGAAATCCCCATTTCTTTACCCAAGCATTCAAAAGTGAAAGAGACGTGTTATTCATCCAAGAAAACAACCTCAGGAGAAATATTAGTATCACACAAACACCAAAGATTAGGGTTAATGTCAATCCTATTATTAACAACAAAAAACTTGAGATTGAGTCTTTTAAGCCCACTATAAGGAAACAAATTGTTATCCATCCAAGATTTTAAAACAAAGTTAGATTTAGAACTTTTAATAAGTCAAATAATGTCAATTTAGTGGGAGAGTTGACAATACCTCTGACATTCCAAAATAGAAAATTCATTGTGGGCACTTACAGACCTAGACCTTGTAATGTAATTTCTTCTAGCCGCACTCTTTCTTTTAGTATTTCTTCTTGATTTTGATTTGACCTTGTTATATACGGAAACAATACTATCATTATAAACCAAGACAACTTTACTAATGTTTCAAATATTTAATAATATAAATTTATCGACCATTTTTTTTTTCAAATATATGAAAAAATTAAGGAATCTTTACAAAATTGAGTATATATATATTTTAAAATTGTATTCTTTCATATAAAATAATTGTCTTATTTATAAAAACCTAAAACGACTTATCTATCTAATACAAATTTTAATAGTTTTTATTTTGAGTTAAATATGTTTTTGGTCTCTATAAATATCTCAATTTTGATTTTTAGTCCCCATAAAAAAAACGTCGAGTTTTAGTCCCTATAAAATTACTTATGCATGCAGTTTTAGTTCATCTACAGGGACTAAATCTGTGTGCAAAAGTAATTTTATAGAGACTAAAACTCGACGTTTTTTTATAGAGACTAAAAACCAAAATTGAGATATTTATAAGGACCACAAACATATTTAACCCTTTTATTTTTAATCATATTATTTATAATATTATTGTTTACATTACATCTTTTACATGTATTACTATTTTAATTTTAATTTACTATTATTTTTAAGTTAATTATTTTTTCAACTTCTTATTTTTAAGATAATTTTCAAATAAATGCGCCTACAAAATCATAGTCCATCCAAACATGTATCACATATATGGACATGGACTTATTACTAATTTAAATATAAAAAAACACTGTGACCCCGTAGTTAGGTGTCCTGCTAGTTTTATTTTTGGCTTAAATGCATTTTTGGTCCCCCTATTTTTAAATTTTTTAAAGTTTAGTCATCTATTTTAAAAACCAGTTTTTGTTCCTTGAACTTTACTTCCGTTGGGATTTCCATGGTCCCCCTTAGGGAAGGCAATGGGTAGGATCGGGTGCGGGTTTCACACTACCCAAACCCGCACCCGAAATTACCACCCGAACCCGAACCCAAAGGTTATTCGGGTGGCATAATAACACTCACACCCATACCCGTTGGGTTCGGATTTTTTCACCCAAACCCGAACTCATAGCAAAAAACACAAAAATAACAGCAACATTGAAAGCATAAATTAGCTACGATACAATATTCAATACAGTACAGTACATTGAAAGCATAAAATGGCTAAAATTGTGTTTGCTATCAAAATATTCAATACAGTACAATACATTGAAAGCATAAAATGATTAAACTTGAAAGCATAAAATGACTACATGTTCATCTAGCTTCCTTTCATCTATTGGATGACCTTGAACACATTCCCCATTGTCTTTTTATCTTTCAGTTGATTGAATATAAGTACATTGTATATTGTATAGAAGTAAAAATCTATATAATTGCCAATAAACAAAAATCCTAATAGTAAAATTATACAAATTATTCCTAGCAGTGGCATATTTTCAATAATAATAGTAAAATTATAGAAAAATGGTGTTTCAAGTAATAAAGATCAAATAGTATGTTATTTCTCTCCCATGAATGTGAGGTCAATTTAGTCTCTAAATATATTAAAATTGAAAATACACCTACAATGTTTCTAATATTAGTAATTTTATGGACTAAATTAACCAAAAAAAATAAAACATTCAAATGATATGTACTTCAAACTACAGTGTTTCTAATACTTACCATCAAAGTAGAACCAAAATCAATATTAGGCTATTAGCAAAATCAATATTAACTACAGTGTTTCATTGACGATCAACAATAGAAACCAGAGAGGAAAAATCTAGAATAAACTAAGTTTTCTAATGGGTGATGGTTTTCTTTGACGATTATAATCCATAAGTTAAAGCCACGTCTGTGAAATCAGTTTGGTCACTGTTACCATAATTACCCATATGAAATTGGAGAATTTTATGAGGATAATATTCTCCTTGAAGATCCTCGTAAATTTTTAGGTTAAAAAAAACCATGTTCCAATCTTAATAAGTGATGTCGGCTCTAAAAATTTTTAGAAGCATTAAACATTATAATTTGGACAAGGAATGATTAAAGAATAGAGAAAGCGACTTCCATACCTTTGGAAGACAGATGATTACGCTGAGACATGAGACGCACAGTGTCGTTGAGACGATGGAGGCTGAGACTGAAAGTGGTTATAAAATTGTGAAACCCTAAATTGTTTTTTGTTACACTTACATATTTAGGGGTACTAATGTAATTACATGTTTAAACGGGTGTTATATCGGGTTTCGGGCGCGGATTTCACACGACACAAACCCGCACCCGAAATATCGGGTGGCACCCGAACCCAATCAACTCGGGTTTTCACACGTTGACTCGAGTTCGGATGCGGGTGAGACCCACGGGTTTGGTTTTGTCTGTCATCCCTAGTCCCCCTCCATTTTTTCACACTTGGCATACTCATTAATGATGTGGCAATGTCAATGTATATCCTCCGGTCACATTTATTGAATATTTTAATGATTTTTATTTTTATTTTATTTTACAAAACATTTTAATTTATTTAAAATATTTTAATTAACACTGACCATTTTTTAATGGAAGAAAAACCTAAACCCAGAAAATACATTAACCTCACCAATTTCGTGTAGAATTCCAAATTGAATGTTTAACAATTTTCAACAATTTTGAACACACACCTCACCAATCTCCTTCAACTTCTGCCACAAAAATACAGTAACTTTTCATCACAATTTTCACACATCACCAATCTCCTTTAACTTCCACCATTCTCTAAACACATATCTCTTTCTCACAACAAATACATTTTCATTATCAAACTAACATTGAGCAAAAACATGAAAAACATTGAAACAGCAACAAACACAATACGTTGTGAGAGAACAAGATATTGTGAAGGGTTTGAATATGAAACGGATGGTGGTTTTCCAGCAACATCTATTCGCGATTTTGCAAGTGCCGGAGGTGCTACAAAGTAGTTCGCAGATCTGAAATAAAATGGGCCTATGTGTCTTTTGCTGTGTTGGTTTAATAATGAACTATCAGAATTACAAAACCATTAATTTGATTCCAAGAGCCACGTACAAAAAATATTGGTAAAAAAGATACAATTCTAATGGACATGGACATTAAGATTACATGTAAGAATGAAAGAACGGAAGAAGAAGATGACTTATTCATACATGGGTTTCTTCTAAATATAATAAAAATATTAATTTCAATTAAAATTATTATAAAAATAAAAATTTCATAATTTAAATTTAAAAAATAAATATTATCTGATTTAGATTTATTGTAGCAATGTCACATTAACGAGCGCGTCAAATGTGTAAAAATGGAAGGAAACCATAAAAATAATAAGGAATGTAAAATCCAGAGGAAAAAAAAGCTAATTTTTAAAATATAATTAAAATTTAAAAAACTTTAAAATAGGAAAACCAAAAATATATTTAAATTTTTATTTTTCTAAAACCAAACACATGTGTAAACTTTTTTTTAAAACTTTTTTTGACCTGCTTATAATAATCATAAAAAAGCATAAAAAAAGCAGGGACAGTCTGTCTCGAGTTTCCCTACTCTATGTATCCTACTTACACTTTTGCTTTATTTTTTTTATCTTTATTGGTTAGTAAAAAATCATTAGTGCTACATGTTTTATCTCTAATTAGCAAACTAATCAATGATAATCACATGCTAATCACCTAACTTGTTTTCCTTTTTGCTGCCTTGTACTGTGAACCATACAAACAAGAATCCGTTAAAGAGATTCTTAATTAGCTGTCTGATTTTCTCCATAATTGAATTTCATAACACACAAAAGCAATTCATGGAACTCTTTTTCTTTTCTTCTCAAAAGTTAAGATCATGATATGTCTAGATAAACATCAACGTCACCCATGATCCAAAATAGAACCTTATTTTGATCTTTGCTCAATTAATTATTTGTAAATATGTCCCCCATAAAGCTAACACCTAACTTAGTTTTGAATGTTCCACAATGATTAAATCCACCAACATGTCCCACTTGTCAATTGTCCATAAGTGATTATTTTCACACAAACCTTCCCTTCAAAGCATTATCTTCGTGTCCTAAAATGAAAGCCTCAAAGCAACAAAGACGATGCAAAGCCTTGTGTTGTAGTAGCAACAGGTATAGTGTCTCTTCTTCAGAAGAACCAGAGAGTTCTTCTTCTTCTTCTTCAATCTCTGATAGGTTCCCTTCCGTTTCTACACTAGCACATGCGATGGTGCAAGAGAGACTTGACCAAATGATTACAGAAAAGCTTCAAACTAGACATGTAGAGAGAAAAATGGAGAAGAAAAGAGAAGAAACTAAGTTTGTTGTAATGTTAGCTATGGAGAAATGTTCTTATGATCCTAGACAAGATTTTAGGGAATCCATGATGGAGATGATAACGGTGAATCGTCTTCGAGATGCCAAAGATCTTCGTAGTTTATTGAAGTATTATTTGTCCATGAATTCGGATGAATATCATAGTCTTATACTTGAGATTTTTCATGAGGTTTGTACTAATTTGTTCTTATCATGTAAATGCAAATGGTAACTAATGTCACAACTTGCCAATTATTTTCTTCACAAGATTTAAGTTGGCTATGTTTAAAAAATTTAAGAATTTAATATTATAGATTTTTCTACTTGAACATTACTTTTTTTCAAGTATGGTATCACATGTTAGTTTATTCATGTGTTTATTTCATATGAAATTTTTAAATAAATCATTTGATTTATTTTAAATAAATTAACAAGTTTATAGACTAATAAGAATAAGTAATAGTTCGAGATTTAACATGAAATTTTATAGAATTTAACCTAATATAATAACATTCTATTTTAATTATATTTATCATCCATGACCATTTAAATATGTCTACAGTTAATAATAAATAATTTAAAATTTAAAAAATATCAGCAATTTGTATAATTTAATAGAAAATATAATATAATAAAAAATATTTTACTCATTATAATAACAAATAGTCAAAAAAGAATTTTGTCCGTCACATTTTTAACAAAATATGTTTATTAAAAATTTGTGTTCATTATTACGAAAGATCCCTCTTATAACAGAAAAAAAGATAAGATCACAATTGACCAACTGTTGTAAGGTAGAGTGTGGTTGTAAGTATATTCTTTCACCACGAGAATCGGACCGTTATAATAAACTAGGTGGTGTGTTATATATCGCATCTGTTATATTAAATAATTGTTGTGACATATATAGGTCATGTGTTCGAAACCCAATAACATCAATTTAATTAAAACGCGAATAAAAATAACATTTCACCACTATTATATATTTCAATAATGGATATATATATATATATATATATATATATATATATATATATATATATATATATATATATATATATATATATATATATATATATATATATATATATATATATATATATATATATATATATATATATATATATGGACTGGCCTAGCAGGTGCTCTATGTCCAATTGAGTCCCAATCCAGATTATCCCTGGGCATAAGCCCAATAAGAGATTGGCGAAAACATGATCGTTGGGAAATAGATCCGTTAGCATATAGCCGTTGGGGACTTCCCCCACATGTGCTCTAACGTTTTTCACGCGACCAACTGCCTTCCGAAATTACAGGAGGCAGTTACGCCCAGTCAAGGGCCACGTGCCCGCGATTCACTGGCATATGCCCTTATAAATACCCTCCATCTTTGGAGAGTCGTGTATTCAATTCTAATCATTCACTTCTTTCTTAACGCTTTGGTTTGCTTCACCTGAAACTGACTTGAGTGTCGGAGTACCTTGCAGGTACACCACCCTTTCTCCTACAACCTCCGTTGCAGTCCAAGATGAAGACCACGAGGACTTGTTCGGATATCTCTGAACATTGGCGCCGTCTGTGGGAAACAACAGCTTCCCCCATCTTTCGTTAACAAAATCCTTTCTTTTTAACGCAAGATCAAAGTTCATCTCTTCTTTTTTGTCTCCATGGCTTCCCAGCTCAACAAGACTGTGAACGACCCTCTCACCATCGTCATCAGTGATGGGGACAACCTCGATAACTGTGGAGCAACCCATCTCGATGGCGACCATCACAAGGGACATCCTCCCTCCCTATATGTAGATGTTTAAGAATTGGCAGAATTTTTGACCAAACAAGAAATGTTAAATTCAGTTCAGAATGTCCTATCAGATGTTGGGACATTAGCAAACAGAGTATGTGAACTTATTTCAGGATGTCTCATCAGATGTTGGGACATTGTGTGAATAAATTAAGTTCAGTTTTTCAGGATGTCCCAACAGATGTTGAGACATCTCAGACCTGCTACCAGAATTAATTATTGATTAACAGATCAGAGATATTTAAGGAGAACTATCTGGAATTAATTAATGCTGGATAAAAACAGAACAAGGCGCATCTGTAGGGAGTTTTAAATTGAAGATTCAGATTAAAACAGAAGACCTAATGCACCTAGAATATAGGAGGTAACAAACCCTAAATTCAAGGTGACAGTTGCTGCACATTAGGGCTGGATCATTCTACAGAAAGCCCAAAATTCAGATACCTATTTAAACAACAGAAACTCATAGAATTGAGTACGAATTTCAGAAGACCAAATAGGGTGTCTAGTGTTTTAATAGCAGGTTGTTTTTATGTACCACTTTATGAGCTTTTAAGCAAAAGTGCATTTGTGACTTGATTGAAACTGTGAAGTAAGATCAAGCTGTATTGTTTGAAGGATGTCTTCAATTTCTGTAAACTTGTAAACTTGATCACTGGGTGATTGAGGGGGAGTGAGTAGGGTACTCTTATCTAAGTGAGTCTTAGGTAGAAATTGCATTGGGTAAGTATTAAGTGATAGATTAAACAGGGTGGTTTAAGTCTAGAATTAATATTACTAATAGTGGATTTCCTCCTGGCTTGGTAGCCTCCAGATGTAGGTGTGGTTATACACTGAACTGGGTTAACAAACTTCTGTGTTGTTTACTTTTCTTGCTGTTTAAGTTTTGGTTAAATTTGTCAAATGTCCTATTAAGTGTTGGGACATCTCTTAGGACATCTCATACCTGATCACAGAATTTCAATTGGCATCAGAGCAGGCACCCTGCCTGTTTATACTGGGTGAGATCTAGGGAAAACAAATTCTGTAACATGGACAGAGATATAGGGTCAGTAAATAGACCACCTATACTGGATGGTTCTAATTATGACTACTGGAAGCCAAGAATGATTGCATTCTTAAAGTCACTTGACAACAGGGCATGGAGAGCAGTAAATGTTGGATGGAAACATCCTGTTCAAGACACCA
The DNA here is from genome assembly GCA_963966055.1 of Lathyrus aphaca. Lineage (NCBI taxonomy): Eukaryota > Viridiplantae > Streptophyta > Magnoliopsida > Fabales > Fabaceae > Lathyrus > Lathyrus aphaca. The sequence continues at coordinate 568,552,708 of OZ014522.1, forward strand.
AAGATGGATCAATAGTTCTGAAACCTGAAGAAGAATGGAGTAAAGAGGAAGAAGATTCAGAACTAGGCAACTCAAAAGCCCTAAATGCTTTATTCAATGGCATTGATAGAAATATTTTCAGACTAGTGCATCATTGTGAGCTGGCCAAAGATGTGTGGGATACCCTCAAAACAACTCATGAAGGAACATCAAAAGTAAAAATGTCAAGACTTCAACTTCTCACCACCAAGTTTGAAAACTTGAGAATGAAGGAAGATGAATCAATTCATGAGTTCTATATGAACATCTTGGATATAGCCAATACTTCTGGAGCCTTGGGAGAAAAGATGACTGATGAAAAGCTTGTAAGGAAGATTCTCAGATCTTTGCCAAAAAGATTTGACATGAAAGTCACAGCAATAGAAGAAGCACAAGACATATGCTCCATGAAATCTGAAGAACTAATTGGTTCCCTTCAAACTTTTGAAATGGGAATGAATGACACACATGCTAAAAAGAACAAAAGCATAGCCTTGGTGTCAAATACAGATGAAGAAGAAGATGATGAATCAGCAAATGACAAAAGCTTATCAGAAAACCTTGCCTTGCTTGGAAGACAATTCAAACAGATTCTCAGAGGAATGGAAGGCCAATTCAAATCCAGTGGAAGAAACACAAACTCTGAGAACAGGAGACCATATGATGCTAACAGAAAGTCAAAGTTTGCTGAAAAGACCAGTCAAGATAAAGGAGTCAAATGCCATGAATGTGAAGGATATGGACACATCAAGTTTGAATGTCCTACCTACTTAAAGAGGCAAAAGAAAGGACTCTCTGTGACCTGGTCTGATGAAGACTCAGGAGAGTCAGAAGAAGAATCAGCTAAGCATATTACTGCTCTAGCTGGACTGTGTGAATATGATAGTGATTCCAGTTGTGGAGAACTTACTTATGAAGAACTTGAGCAAGCATTCAAAGATCTATACAAAAGAAGCTCTGAAATATGCAGTGATGTTATAAAGCTAAAGAAGCAGAATAAGACTTTAGAAGATGACAAAGCAAATGATCAGGAGATCATTGAAACCTTAAAAAGTGAAGTAAGCCTTCTCAACTCTAAATTGGAACATATGTCCAAATCTGTTAGAATGTTGAACAGCAGCTCAAACACACTGGATGTTATTCTCAGCAATAATAAACATTCAGGGGACAAAAGTGGACTGGGATATGACAGAGATGAAGCAAGCTCTAGCAGAACTACTTCAAAAACTACACAGTCAAACAAGATGTCCCAACAGATGCTCCAACATCAGAACACAAAGACAAACATAATGTTCCAACAGATGTCTCAACATTCTGGAAAGAACAAAATGAAGAAAAAATATCAAAGATGGAGATGTCATCACTGTGGAAGATTTGGGCATATCAAACCTCACTGTTATAAGCTACATGGATATCCAAATCAGATGTGTCAGCAACCTTCCAAGCAGAAAGTAGTAGATACCAAGAAAGTGCTGCATAAAAGTCAGCAATATCCTAAGCAAAAGACAAAAGTAATCAAGAAAGTTTGGAGACCAAAAGCTGACATTCAGACTGATCAAAGCCACATACACAAGAACAAGATCAACAATCAAGCTTGGAGATCAGCTGAACAACACTCAGAGCAAAGGCATCAAAAGAAATCTCAATTCATCTGGTCAAAGAAAAGTACTGCATACATAGCACATACATCATTGAAAGTATCAGCTAAAGAAGACTGGTACTTTGACAGTGGATGCTCAAGACACATGACTGGATTGAAGAAAGTGCTAGTAAACTTAAAGCCACATTCATCCAGGTATGTTACCTTTGGAGATGGAGCTAAAGGAGAGATCAAGGGAGTTGGAACCTTGGATTGTCAAGATGTTCCAAGACTAGATGATGTGCTGCTTGTTAAAGGTTTAACTGCTAACCTGATCAGTATAAGTCAGTTATGTGATCAAGGGTACAGTGTAAACTTTACCAAATCTGAATGTATAGTGACTAACAAAGAACAAGAAGTTGTCATGAAAGGAGCCAGATCTAAAGACAACTGTTACATGTGGGAATCCCAAAATCTCAGTCTCACTTCAACCTGTTCTCTAGCTAAAGAAGAAGAAGTGAAACTGTGGCATCAAAGACTAGGTCATCTTCATTTCAGAGGCATAAAGAAGATCATATCTATGGATGCTGTAAGAGGTATTCCTAAACTGAAGATTGATGATGGCAAAATATGTGGTGAATGTCAAATAGGCAAGCAAACCAAGATGTCCCATCCAAAGCTTCAACATCTGACAACTTCCAAAGTTTTGGAACTTCTACATATGGATCTTATGGGACCTATGCAGGTTGAAAGTCTTGGTGGTAAGAGGTATGCCTATGTTGTGGTTGATGATTTTTCAAGATATACATGGATAAACTTCATCAAAGAAAAGTCAGATGTATTTGATGTATTCAAAGAATTATGTCAAAGATTGCAAAGGGAAAAATCCAGCTGTGTGATCAGAATAAGAAGTGATCATGGAAAAGAATTTGAGAATCAAAAGTTCTTAGATTTCTGCTCTTCAGAAGGAATCAATCATGAGTATTCTTCACCTATCACTCCTCAACAGAATGGGATTGTTGAAAGGAAGAATAGAACCATTCAAGAATCAGCAAGAGCTATGATACATGCTAAAAAGCTACCTCTGTATTTCTGGGCTGAAGCCATGAACACTGCCTGCTATATCCATAACAGAGTTACCTTGAGAAAAGGAACTTTGTCCACAATATATGAAGTCTGGAAGGGCAGAAAACCCACTGTTAAGTATTTTCATGTATTTGGAAGTAAATGCTATATTCTGGCAGATAGGGAGCAAAGGAGAAAAATGGATCCTAAAAGTGATGAAGGAATTTTCCTTGGATACTCTATAAACAGCAGAGCATATAGAGTATTTAACTACAGAACAAATGTTATCATGGAGTCCATAAATGTGATAATTGATGATGCTCCTACAGATGTCCCAGAAGATGTTGGAACATCTGCTGATATCAAGGTTGAAGCTGAAGAAAAGAATGATCAATATAACTTCACTCAAAATGATACAAGGTCAGAAGATTCAAGTAAACCTCCCTCCATCAGAATACAGAAGGATCATCCCAAAGATTTAATAATTGGTGATCCCAACAGAGGTGTGAGCACTAGATCAAGAGAAATGATTTCAGGTTCTTGTTTTGTGTCCAAAATAGAACCTAAAAACATCAAGGAGGCTCTCACTGATGAATACTGGATTTGTGCTATGCAAGAGGAATTAGGTCAATTCACAAGGAATGAAGTGTGGAATCTTGTTCCTAGACCTAATGACATAAATGTGATTGGTACAAAATGGGTGTACAAGAACAAGTCAAATGAACAAGGAATTGTTACAAAGAACAAAGCTAGACTTGTGGCTCAAGGATACACTCAAATTGAAGGGGTAGACTTTGATGAAACCTTTGCACCAGTAGCAAGGCTTGAATCAATAAGACTACTGTTGGGAATTGCTTGTATCTTAAAGTTCAAGCTATTTCAAATGGATGTGAAAAGTGCCTTTCTTAATGGTTATCTTAATGAAGAGGTATATGTAGAACAGCCTAAAGGATTTGTTGATCCAAGCTGTCCAAATCATGTATACAAACTCAAGAAAGCACTTTATGGTCTGAAGCAAGCTCCAAGGGCATGGTATGAAAGACTTACCACATTTCTTATCAAGCAAGGATACAGAAAAGGTGGGATTGACAAAACCCTGTTTGTTAAAGATGAAGAAGGAAATGTCATGATTGCACAAATATATGTTGATGACATTGTGTTTGGTGGGATGTCTGATAAGATGGTCAAACATTTTGTCAAGAAGATGGAAGCTGAATTTGAAATGAGTCTAGTAGGTGAATTAACCTATTTTCTTGGTCTGCAAGTTAAGCAAATGGAAGACTCAATGTTCATCTCACAAAGCAAGTACTCCAAGAACATAGTGAAGAAATTTGGAATGGAAAATGCTTCTCATAAAAGAACTCCTGCTCCTACACATTTAAAGCTGACTAAAGATGAGAAGGGTGAGAATGTAGATCATAGTTTATATAGAAGCATGATTGGAAGCTTGTTATACTTGACTGCTAGCAGACCAGACATTGCATTTGCAGTAGGAGTTTGTGCAAGATATCAAGCTGATCCAAAAGTCAGTCATCTCAATCAAGTCAAGAGAATCCTTAAATATGTTAATGGTACTTGTGACTATGGCATAATGTACTTTCATGGTTGCAAACCTATTCTCACTGGCTTTTGTGATGCTGATTGGGCAGGAAGTGCTGATGACAGAAAAAGCACTTCAGGAGGATGCTTCTTTCTAGGAAACAATCTGATTTCTTGGTTCAGTAAGAAGCAGAATTGTGTATCTTTATCTACAGCTGAAGCTGAGTACATAGCAGCAGGTAGCAGTTGTTCTCAGTTGGTTTGGATGAAGCAGATGCTCACTGAGTACAATGTCCCACAGGATGTCATGACATTGTACTGTGACAACTTAAGTGCAATCAACATATCTAAAAATCCTATCCAACACAGCAGGACAAAGCATATTGATATCAGACATCATTTCATCAGAGATCTTGTAGAAGAAAAGGTGATTTCATTGGAGCATGTAGCTACAGATCTGCAGTTAGCTGATATCTTTACCAAGGCATTGGATGCTACACAATTTGAGAACTTAAGGGGCAAACTTGGAATCTGTTTATGTGATATCTAGCAGTTAATGAGATGTGCCAACATGTCATATGACATTGCATGGCATAAGTTCCAGATGGCAAAGCTAGTCTGGACTAGATCCTTGGGAATTTCATTCCTAATCATTTGGACTGTAACGGCTACTTACTTAGTAATTACTTATAAGCAGCTATCAAGAGTCTCATCACACCATCACAAGCGAATCACATTAACTAGTAATTCTTCAGAAATCATAAACCCTAAAGCTGTTCATCCTTCTTCCTCTACAATGTCTCAAAACCCTAAAACAGCTGAGGAAATTCTCAACAAGGAAGACGTGGTTCATGCCACTCCAATCTCTGTTGTGCCAATGCCATCAACACCATTGGACGAGCTCAGGGGAAGCGCCTCTCACACTAAAAAGGCAAGAACACCAAAGAGATGTAAAGATCAAATCAGAAGCAAAGCTAAAGGCATTCCCTCTCCTGCTAACATGTCTACAAGATACTCCAAATATGTTGATGATTCCATCAAGGAGATTGTTAACCAAGTCTTTTCTGAACAAAGAGTGGTGAAAGGGATCTCTGTTCCTTTGAACACCATTCCTGCACCTCAAGAAGAACCAGCTCAAGCTACAAAGGACACTGCTGCAGAACAAGATGTCCCAACAGATGTTGGAACATCTGAAGATAAGAAAAAGAACTCATCTGATGTTGATCTGGAACAATCTAAGGACAAAGTTTCAAATGAAAATGATGAAGAGGTCTCTGAAGAACAGGCTCAAGGCTCAAATGAAGATCAAATCCCTGCTGATCAACCAGCTGAAGAGGAGGCTGCTCAATCTCCTCCAGTGGTCAATCTGGAGCAGGACTCTGATGCAGAGATCATAGCATCTGTGAAACCCAGCATTGCTAAAAGACTAAGGTCCAGGAAAGGAAAGATGCAAGCTGAACCTGTCATCCCTGAGAAGAAGAAGGCTAGTTCAAAGAAAGGCAAAGCTAAAGCTACCTTTGGTCCAACAAAACCATGGAGCAAAGTTCAAACCCAGAAGAGAAAAGCTGCAACACCATCAGATTCAGATGTTGGATCAGATGTCCCAACATCTCCTCCCAAGAAGAGACCAGCCCCATCTAGGGCTTCAACAGCTGTTCCAGAAGCTCCATTAGACAACATATCCTTCCATCATGTCTCCAGTGTCAACAGATGGAAATATGTGTATCAAAGAAGGGTTGCCTTGGAAAGAGAACTAAGTAGCAATGCACTTGAGTGCACAGAACTCATTGACCTAATCTCTGCTGCAGGATTATTCAAGACAGTCTCAGAGTTCTCTCCCTGCTATGAACTTCTTGTCAAAGAGTTCATTGTGAATCTTCAGGAGGATTGCTCAAATGGTAAGTCTTCTGAGTTTAGAAAAGTTTTTGTTAGAGGTAAATGTGTACAGTTTTCTCCTCAAATCATCAATGAGTATCTAGGAAGAGAAACAGATGGACCCAATGAGCTAGGGAAAACAGATAATCAAATCTGTAAGGTGATCACTGCAAACCAGGTCAAAGCTTGGCCTGTGAAGGGAAAGCTCTCTGTGAGCATGCTTACTAGAAAGTATGCCATGCTTAACAGGATTGGAACTGCAAACTGGGTGCCTACCAATCACACTTCATCAATCTCAACTGGTCTGGCCAGATTCATCTATGCTGTGGGGACTCAAACCAAGCTGGACTTTGGAGCTTTTATCTTTGATCAAACCATGAAGCATGCCAGCTCCTCTGCAACCAAGCTACCAATAGCCTTTCCATCATTGCTGTGTGGTATTGTACTCAATCAATATCCTGGGATTTTAACTGACAAGGATATTGCCTGCAAGAGAGAGAGCCCCCTGGCTTTTCACTACAAGTTATTCCTCAGTCATCATGCTGCAGATGTTGAAGCCCCTTCTGGGACATCTTCTGGTCCCTCAACTGCTAAGTCTTCTATCTCCAAGAAAGAATTAATTGCTGAGCTAAAGTGCACCTGCAAAGAGCTTGAAGCTAGGAAGAAGAAGCTGGAGGAAATCATTCAAATGTTGGAAAGTGAAGAAGATCAGAATGCTGCATCTGGTGAAGACAGTGAAGCTGAAAGTGAAGCTGATAAAGATGAAGACACTGAAGTGGAGGAAGCAACTGAGAGTAATGAATCTGAGTGATCAAATGTATGTGAGGCAAATGTAATGACAGCAATGTAATGACTGAAATAGTGTCTTTGGCCCCTAATTTTGTGTCTACCAAGGGGGAGAACAACATCAAATGTAATTGCTGTTTAAATTCTGTTTGTTTGCTTCTGAACTGAATAAGTTTTTCTGTTGGAACAAGACTGGATAAAGACAAAGACTGGATAAAGACAGGACACATGTATGTTTGAGGGGGAGTAATCTCAAATAAAAATCAACAGAAAAGTAATGATATACTCTGATAAAAAGAACTTCTGCTGCACTCTGAAAACCAGGAAAGATGTTAGCCAAAAATTAGCCAAAGGGGGAGTTTGTAGATGTTTAAGAATTGGCAGAATTTTTGACCAAACAAGAAATGTTAAATTCAGTTCAGAATGTCCTATCAGATGTTGGGACATTAGCAAACAGAGTATGTGAACTTATTTCAGGATGTCTCATCAGATGTTGGGACATTGTGTGAATAAATTAAGTTCAGTTTTTCAGGATGTCCCAACAGATGTTGAGACATCTCAGACCTGCTACCAGAATTAATTATTGATTAACAGATCAGAGATATTTAAGGAGAACTATCTGGAATTAATTAATGCTGGATAAAAACAGAACAAGGCGCATCTGTAGGGAGTTTTAAATTGAAGATTCAGATTAAAACAGAAGACCTAATGCACCTAGAATATAGGAGGTAACAAACCCTAAATTCAAGGTGACAGTTGCTGCACATTAGGGCTGGATCATTCTACAGAAAGCCCAAAATTCAGATACCTATTTAAACAACAGAAACTCATAGAATTGAGTACGAATTTCAGAAGACCAAATAGGGTGTCTAGTGTTTTAATAGCAGGTTGTTTTTATGTACCACTTTATGAGCTTTTAAGCAAAAGTGCATTTGTGACTTGATTGAAACTGTGAAGTAAGATCAAGCTGTATTGTTTGAAGGATGTCTTCAATTTCTGTAAACTTGTAAACTTGATCACTGGGTGATTGAGGGGGAGTGAGTAGGGTACTCTTATCTAAGTGAGTCTTAGGTAGAAATTGCATTGGGTAAGTATTAAGTGATAGATTAAACAGGGTGGTTTAAGTCTAGAATTAATATTACTAATAGTGGATTTCCTCCTGGCTTGGTAGCCTCCAGATGTAGGTGTGGTTATACACTGAACTGGGTTAACAAACTTCTGTGTTGTTTACTTTTCTTGCTGTTTAAGTTTTGGTTAAATTTGTCAAATGTCCTATTAAGTGTTGGGACATCTCTTAGGACATCTCATACCTGATCACAGAATTTCACTATATTCCAACAATCTGAAACAACCGTCCGTCATTCGCGGAGATCATGTGTTCCAGCAGATCCCCGTTCCATCTGATGTCGACGTTAGTACTCAGGCTCTCATCACTTCCCTTAATAAGGCAAACATCGCTCTCTTCCAACAAAATGAGCGCATCCAAATGCTCGAGGGTGATCGTCGCTCCCCTTCTCCGACTAGGAGACATCGCCGCAGAGACTCTCGCAGCCCTCCTCGCTGCTCACGGTCTCCTCCGCGGAAGCACAAGAGAAACGATACCAGACATCTTTCTCCCCCAAAAGATCAAGACAGACCAGAAGGATCACATCCGAAAAAGGTCAAGAGGCACACTCAATCCCCTCCCCGAAAGCCGAGATGCCCACCAAACGAGAGGGATCAAGGCACCAAGAAGTCCTGTTATGATGAGGACCATCGTCCCCGTCAACGTAGCAGGACTCTTCTTTGAAGCCTGTCCCCATATCCTTCATCTGGAAGCAGCAGTGACGAGGACAATCGCGGGCCCTTAGGTCACGAAATTATGGAAACTCGCATTCTTCGTGATCTCGAGAAATCCACTTTGTTAGCCACTTTTGACGGGACCGCCGATCCCGATGACCATATATAGAACCTTGAGGCCATGCTCCACTATCACAACGTCGAAAGAGCCATCAAGTGTATGATTTTCCCCATCATGTTATGAAAAGGAGCCATGTCATGGTACAAGCACCTCCCCACGGGATTTATCACGTCACGGAGAGTCTTAAAGAATCAGTTCACTATTGACCACATGAAGCGGTACATCTTGGAGAAAGGCTTGCGCCCCAATAGCGAGTTTCGTAAAGCTTTGGGGATCGAACCTCTTTGTAAACACCCCAAATTTGCCCTCACCCATTCACACCATGGCTTGTGATCATTTCATATGCATAAATACAATCATATCATCTCATATCTCATTTTTGATTCACTGCATAGTTTCTAAGGCATCTGCACCTAGGGTTTGTGATCTGAGCAATCCCAAAAGCATCTTGAGCCATTCCAAAGGCCACTAATCAACCCAAAGGGGTCCATGTGTGTTCTTATATCATATTCCATCTCCTCAAAGTCAAAAGTGCAAAGGAATCACAAGAACTAGGGTTTGAGTGGGTGCAGAGCCAGGATGAACTGCACAGTTGACCTAAAATTAGGGTTTTGGTTTCAGAGGCCATAACTCCAAATTTTTTGGTCATTCTTGTTTCCATTGGTCTCTATATGGTATAGGGAGTATGCATATCAATTTTCATGAAGAAATTCCATGGGGAAGTCATCTGATCAAGGGTTGACTTTTCAGACAAGTCAGTGTAAAATCAGGGCATCTGAGGCCCCCAATGACCCAACCAATGGTTGATCTTCATCATTTTGAGTGTATATGATCTTTATTTGATCATGGAAGAAGGTTGAAGTTCATAGAAATCAAGAATTTAGGGTTTTTGCAAATGTTGACTTTTTGGGCATAGTTGACTTTTCAAGAATGCATCATTTTAGGTCATTTTTCAAGCTTTGATTCTTGATCCAAAAAGGCTTCAAATGGAAAAACTTTGGTCATGAAAGTTGTAGATCTCATCTTTCCCTTTTCAAAAAGTACAAGAACATGATCAAACTCTTCTTGGATCAAAAGCTATGGCAAGGCAAAGTTGGCTAAAATCATTGATTTTTAAGGCATGCCTCAAATGGAAATTTTGCAAAGTCATGAACCAATGCCTTATGTGACCTCTAATTCATTTGAAACCATTACACAAACATTCTATGAGCCTTAAAAATCAGAATTGGACCAAGTTTCCCCATGGTTTGGTTTGTGTAACAAGACTTTCTCACATGTGAACCAAAGTTACAACAAGTTGCAAAACTCATGATCATGCTCCCTACAACTTGCAGCCTTGGATGCTGAGCTTTGCTAGGCCTCTCCCTCACCCTTGCTGCGCCAGCCCATGCCATGTACTTGCCTAGACCTTGAGCCATGCTTCTCTTACACATTATTTTGACTTTTTGCAAAAGGTAACTTACCAATCAATAAAGGGCATGTCTTGTCAACTGACCAATGAGAGAGGTTTTTGTGGACAATTTGCAAGCTAGACATAACACAAGGCAAGGCTGAAACAAAGCATACCATCACATTCACAAAATCACCCCACATTGCATAAGCCTTTGAATTCCTCTCCACAGCCTGCAAACACTTCAACCATTTTCACCATTCAACTCACCTTGTTCCATAGACCACAAAGCACCAAGAACACAAGCCTGAAACAGCCTGAACATCTCACTGCCATTTCTCACTTCATTTTGCAGTTTCATTCGAAACTCTCACCATAGCTCACAAACACACCAACAAACACCACAGACCTTCTCCATTTATCCTCAGGATCACAAACAACCATTCACAATGACCTGAAGCTCTCTATTTCACCTTTGCCATTTCTGACCAAGCTTGAGCAGAAGCTTTCGAATCTCACTATCCAGCCAGTTTAAACTCTCATTGAGCATTCAAACATCTTCTGGGGATCAAGTGGAGTAGTTTGCACTGAAGGAAGTGGCCAGAAAGTCCTCAAACTGAAAGCTTCGAATCTCAGGTAGCCTGAAAATTATTTTTCCAGAAATGGTTTTTCTTGTTGCAAACTTGTTCTATGTGCTTCACTGATCATCCTGGTATCATTGGTTTTGAAGTTGGCTTTGATTTGAGAGTTTAATTTGTCTCTGAAACCTGCGTGCCCTAGAACTTGTTCTCTTCAATTCAGTTTGTTTAGGAAGAATAAATTTGTTTTAGGATAGGGGTTTGATTCGTGAGGATGTGAGGAACATTTCCCAGTTTTTATTTTTCATTTTTGATACGTTTTTAGGGAGTTTGAAGTTTCTCAGGGAGGGAGCTGGCCGGAGAAGACGACCAGAGGTCTTCTCCGGCAGCCTGAGAGTGATTAGGGCTAATTGTCATTAATTAGGCAACTTCAAACCTGGACCTTTAGATCTTGTTTCCCGCGCGCCAGTGGATGGTCAGGATCACTTCATTTGCCCTAATCCACTTAATTAACATTAATTAATTCGTAATTAACTTAATTTGGTCAGATTGCATCCCCACCCTCCATTCACGCGCCAGTCAACCAGTTCAAATCCTGGGCTCATCTCAGCCATCCTTTCCTTTGACTTTTATTTTTAATTCATTTTATTCCATTAAACTTGCATAATTATTATAAAATAGTTAAAAATTCTTAAAAATTATGAAACTTTTTCCTCTGAGTTTTATTAATTTTTATGACACAAAAATATTTTTATTTTATTTTTTATCATTAAAAAAGTATTTTTAAATATTTAAAAGATTATTTTTAATTGATTAATGGGAATTAATTAATTAAAAATACTTTTAGGTATTTAAAAATTACAAAAAAATTCATGAAATGTTCTAAGACATTTAGAAACATTGTCCAACCTTCAAACCAAATTTCTTTTTGATCTTGATGCATTTTAAGAATTTTTCATTGAATTAAATCATTTTTTATGCATTAATTTGATCCTAAGTTCAAAAATTCATTTCTGCCTATTGGAGAAGGTTGAGACATTGATTCTTTTTGCATTGTTTTGTGTTTAGCATATAGTTTCTAAGATAAAATGGCCATGATTTGATCTTGCATTTTCCAATTGTTTGACATTTCTTTTGTTAAGAACCCTAAAAAACCCTAATAACTTAGAAAATTCATATCTTGAGATTGGTTAGGAGTTGAGAGTTCCCCTTTGGGCAGTGGTTCATTATAGGTTTAGGGTTTCTTTGGGCAGAATTTTCCATTTTTTATCTTGGGGTTTGTTCTTGTTTTGGGTTTTTGTTTGATGTTTGATCCATGAACCCTAATTTGGGCTTTCTCTTGCATCCTTCTTGCATTTCCTTGCATAACATGACTTGTCTTTGCATTTTGTGCATTCTTGTGATCCATTTGACATCTTAAGACATGTAGGAAGCATGTTTGATCATTGCATTACATATTTGCCATGTCATTTGTCTTGTATGCTTCATAACATTTCATGTTTGTTCATGCTCCTTAGCTTGCATCATTTGCATCCATGATCTTGTATGAACATCTCCATGTCTTGCCTCATGTTTGCAGCACTTCATAACATCATAATCATCATCAACATGCTTCTGGTTTTGCTTTGCATCATACCATTTCATCTCATCTTGCATTGCATTGCATTTCTTTCTAACATTTCAGGTGGTAAGTAAACTTGGGAAGTGAATTTGCCTTCACTTCTCATACCTTTTCTTTTCATCTCTCTTGCATCCATTGCTGCATTTCTATTTGTGTTTGAGATTGAGCTCGCTCATTCTTCTTCCTCCCACTTTCTTTCTTCAAGTGACTTGACTTCTTGAATGAAGCAAGTCACTTTGCTTCTCTTGATCTTGTTCATCTGCTTCCTGGTGGCTCCTTTGAAGATTGTTCTTGAAAACCTCACAAACCTTAGGATCAACCAAGCATGACAATGAATTAGGGTTTTGATTAGTCTCCCCTCATAGTTTTTACCTTTGTGTCTCTCTTTGAGTCTTCTCTTCTCATCTCGTAATCAGGGACTAAACCCTAAAGGCTTTAAGACTTTGTGATTAAGCTTATGCCTGCATCCTTCTCTTAGGATGGAGTGTATAACTTTAATCCTAAGTCTTGAACCCTTAATGTGTTTAAATCTCTTAATCAATCCATCTAATAATCATCAAGACATCACACTTGTAACTTGGGCCTTGCATTAGGGTTCTAATTCTTCCTTAAGTGGTTAAGAAGGACTAACCCTAGTGTTAATGGACAAGTCCCCCTCAAGTTGTCTTACAAATCATAAAATTCACTTCATCATCATATCATTAACTAAAATTCACTTAATCAAAGGCTTGTTTTGTCATGGGTTTAATCCCTGATCATGGATTAAGTTGAGGAGCTTTCCTCAGCTTAAACATTCTCATCTATTATCCTTCCTTTAGGATAGTGTAATGGGTCTGTTTAATCCTTGATTATGGCTTAACCTCATTACTCAACACTAAACAAAAACACCAAAAACATCTAAATAATCACAAGTAGTTTAATGATCTTAATCCTGCACCAAAGGTGATTAAGTGTGAGAATCTGACTTCACACTTAAGGCATTCTCATTACCCCTAATCAGAGGGAAGATGTGATGAGTTTACTAAATCCATTGGTTTAGGCTTAAGCTCATTTACTTATGACAAACTTTCACAAGCAATAAAAGACTGAAAACTCAAAAACAAACAATAATCGTCTCCTCCGGGATTCTTTTCTCATCACCTTCACTCATAAACGAGAACTTGCTTCTTCCGTCTAATGCAAGACAGTTTGCATCTGTGCCAGACAGATCATACACTTGAGCATAGGCAAGTAAGCAGTTCACAAGTCAATCCATCTTTCAGTCTCTTTGGGTCGAACTACGGTGTTCTGACTTCCTCATTGCACGAGAGGATACGTAGGCATAACTTAACGGTTATCGAACAAAAGTCTCTGTACATTCCCCCTCTTCTAGCCTTATTCTTTAGCCTCATTATCATGAGCATCTCATCTTTGTTCCTACACTGACACTGTACATATCACACATCACATTTCTTTACACTGACACCTGTACATTCTTTTCCAGCTATTTTATACACAAATTGCACTGACACTCCCCCTTTAAAACACAAATCTTTTAAGCGTGGATCCCGTCGAGTACGACGGACAATCTGGGTGCTAATACCTTCCCAGGTTGTAACCAACCCCCTTTCTCAGTCTCTCTGGTTCGCAACCGTCTTATCCATCTTTTTTCTAGGTCTATGCAGCATTACCTTTCCTCCGGGATAAAAATGCCTAGCTGGCGACTCTATTCATCTCCAGTGAGTTCACGGCTGTGTGTTCTCATTGTCCCTCTCGCCGACCGTTCGCGTCTGTACCCTCATCTGACCCTGTTTCATTTGTCGGGAGCGACAGCTTGGCGACTCTGCTGGGGACCCTTATATTGCAACCAAGGCTTCTGGTTCTTTTTGTGGGTTCCTCCTAGCGCTTGGTTGATTTGTGTTTACTGGGGTGTTATGTGCTTATTTGTGCTTGTATTTATTTTTGTTTATTGATTTATGTACAGTTTGCTTTACTGCTTTTCTTTAGTGCATTTGTATATATCATACTGTCATGTTGATGGTTGGATCTGTTGTTTGCTTTGGTGGGTGGGGTTCTATTGAGAGTTAAGGTCCTATACCTGGGACCTGAGTGACACCTAGGCTAGAGTGAATCATATTCTTTCCCATTCAATTTCGGTCTGGTGCGGGAATATGAAACACGGTTCAGATATGGGTTTCTTCTTGAGAACTCTGTGTTGCAGATTTCCTGCAATGCTAGGGCTATCTGGGAAGCCTGCTAAGTCTGGATGACCTTTTAGTATTGACCTTCAGAAACTGAGGTGAATTAGAGGAGGAGTTGTTATGGTTATTGTAAACACTGTACCTCCGGGTTAGAAGTGTTTACACTTCTCATAACTGATCCAAGTCTGAGGATCCTTGTTCTAGATCATCACCTGTGAGGGGGTTGGGCTGTTTACAGGTTTGCAGGTACCTTGACCTCAGAATACCCTGTTACTTTGAGTTTGTTAAGAATACTCCATGTTGGACAGTTCTTGTGATCCTAAAACCTTGGACTTGTGGCTCTTTATTTGAGTCCCCCACCCTGGTTACTGGATTTTTAGACCTCCATCTGGGATTCTTGAACACACATGGACTTATATCAGGGCATTTTGATCAGATCCAGCTCAGTCACAAACCCTTGCATTTCATTTGCATACATACCATCGCATCATATTAACATTTGCTTATTTGTGTTTCAGGGTATCCACCTTCATCTGGTTTTGGTTTTGACCCCATCTGCATTACTGACCTATCTCCACCAGCACTAGCTTCAGCTTGTCAGCCATATACTTCAGTTACTTGCACTAGCCAACCAGTGGCCCACTCTTCAGCATCTTCATCAGCACCCTACTCAGTCTTCAGCATCATGGCTCCAAAGAAAAGCAACATCACTTATCATTTCTTCCAACCAGACTTATCAGACATCAGGAGGATCCAGACCCTGATCACCCCAGAGCACATACCTTTGTTCAGGGAGCATTATGGGGATATACTTGACTTGGTTATGGATATGGACCCATCACAGAGAAGCCTGATCCATACCTGTATTCAGTTTTATGACCCCCCATTGAGATGTTTCACCTTTCAAGACTTTCAGTTGGGGCCTCTTTTAGAAGAATACTCATCTTTGATTGGTTTGCCTATCAAGAGAGAAATCCCTTTCAACCCTGAAATGGTCTTTCCCAGCAATGGAGAGGTGGCAAAAGCTCTGCACCTGGAACCTGCTTTGATTGAGCAGCATATGGCCTCTAAGGCTGGGATCCCTGGTTTTCACCTTGACTTCCTGATTTCCCAAGCTAGTCTGAAGGCCTCCCTGGGGGAGTGGAGAGCTGTTTGTGCTCTGTTGGCCTTAAGTGTATATGGAATTGTGTTGTTTGCAGATGAGCCTCGATTCATCAGCAAGAATGCAATCCATTTGTTCATCCTGAAGAACCCAGTGCCAACTTTGCTAGGAGATCTCTATTACTCAGTGCACCAGAAGAATGAGAAGCAGAGGGGAAGGCTAGTGAGGTGTTGTGCTCCATTATTCCATGCTTGGCTTCTAAGGCATCTACCCAGGACAGATGCCTTTCTAAATCCTCATCAGCAAAGCAACTGGGCTAAGAGGCTCACTACTCTCACTTCAGCAGACATCAGATGGTGTACTCAAAGCACCAAGGGCAGAGATATAATCACAAGCTGTGGGCACTTTCCCAATGTGCCTTTAATAGGGGTCAAGGGAAGTATCAATTACAACCCTCTGCTGTTCAGGAGGCAATTAGGCTATGCACTGGTCCATACTCCCAGGGAGCAAGACTTGGTTGGGACCCTCTACTGTGAGAACAAGATTAGTCTGGCAATTGTTAGGCAGGCTGCCTGGGCCTGGGATCATGTTCAAACCAAGGGAGTCACCATTCTGGGGAAGTGTAATAATGTGGCATCAGCACAATATTATGAGTGGTCCCGTGCCAGGGCCCAATTCTCTAGAATGCCCTTTACCATAGAAGACATGCCTGAGTCATCTTCAGCACCACCCCCTGCCACTATCAGTCTGGAGGAGTTTGAAAGCTTGAAGGAAAGAAATGAGAAGTTAACCCAGGCTTTGCAGAAGACCCTCCGGGAGAGGAGTGAAGGTGTGAGGGAGATTGAAAGATTGGAGAAGTTGAGGGTGGAACACTTGACTAAAATTGAGAAGTCTGGGGATTATATCAACAAGTCTAAAGCTGGTGAACAAATTCTGAAGAATGCTTGTAAAGAAGCCCAGTTCCAAAGAGCAAGAACAGACTTGTACTTGAAAGAGAGTCAGGCCAGGTGGGTCCGGATCACTGAGGCCCGTACTCTAGAAGACAAGAGAGTTCAGGACAAGATGGAGCAAATGGAAAAAGCCCTGGCAGCAGCCCAGAAGGAAATATCAGAGCTAGAAATCAGAGCTGGAGTGAAGAGGTCTAAAGACCAAAGTCAGAACAAGAAATTGACTGCAGCTGATGCAACAAGAAACCTTCTCATCAGAAATCTCACGGAGTGTCCGGCTGATCCTGTGACCGAAGCACTTCTCAAGGAAGTTCGTGAGGATGAGTTTGGCCTTGGAGTTTGATCATTTGCTTGTTGTTGTTCCTATTCCATGTACTTTTGTTTTTTTTGTGATGTATTTTGACCCCTTTGAGGGCTGGTGTTGTAAAAAGAACAAGTTGTATTATTTCACCTTTGTAATATATTTGTGATGAGTTTCCATCCAAGTCCACTTCAAGAGCAACTTCAACAGCATCATCTTCGGGGGTCTGGAAGGGTCAAAACTGAAGGCCAAACCGGATACTTTGAGAGCAAATAAGCATAACTGCATTGCATGCTAACCCTTTATTTGTTTTGTAGGGTTTTGTTTTGTTGTTGCTAACCTCTGTTGTGAATCTCAGGAATTATTGCTCGCCGCCGGGTATTTCCCCTCAACAGGCCACACAGGTACCCAACTAGAAACAACCTTCCGGGAATTCAGATGGATCAGATGCAGCAGGACCTTACAGAGGTCAGAAACCAGATGGCCAACGAAAGGCTGGAGATGAGAACTCAGATAACGCAGTTCATGGAAGTGATGAACAATTTAGCTCAAAGCCAGGAGAGGCTCAGAGCTTTGGTAGAAGGGAGGAATCAAGAGGAGCCCCATGTGGGGACTGCTGGCACAAGTAACAATGAAAGGGTGCAACCACATGTTAACCCCCCTGTGTTTGGCCCACATCTACATCCTGAGATCAATATTCCTGCAAATGTTCAAGGAACAGCCACTGCAGCCAGGGTACTTCAAGAGGATCCTCAGGAGGACCAATTTACAGTAATGGGTGCTGGAGAGGAAACTTATGATAGACGATTGGAAGAGATAGCTGAGAAGTTGAGATCACTGGAATCTCAAAATTCTTTGGGTTTCGACGTCATGGACATGGGTTTGGTAGACGGGGTCAGGATCCCCCATAAGTTCAAGCCTCCTTGTTTCGAAAAGTATAATGGGACTTCATGCCCCCGGACTCATTTGCAATCATTTCTGGGAAGGCTGAAGGCCTATACAATGGATGAGAAACTTTGGATGTTCTACTTCGAAGACAGCTTGACTGGAGCATCAAGGGAATGGTATTCCCATTTGACAAGGGCAACTGTGAGATGCTGGAAGGACCTGGCCGAGGCCTTCATCCGACAGTATCAATACAACTTAGACATGGCGCCCAACAGGACTCTCCTAATGGGAATGTCACAGTCGTCAAGGGAAAGTTTCCGAGAATATGCCCAGAGATGGAGGCAATTGGCTGCTTCCGTTCAACCACCAATGTCCGAGAGAGAAATGGCAGACATGTTTATGAACACTCTCCAGGGAACGTATATTGACAGGTTGGCTGCTTTCTCTTCCACTAGCTTCGCAGATGTTGTCATAGCTGGGGAGAGAATTGAAAGCCTGTTGAAAATGGGCAAAATTTCCGATAATGGTGCCAGTTCGTCCAGCAGTACAAGAAAGCCTTTTGCAGGCCCGAGAAGAGCTGGCGAGACCCATGCCATTCACACCAACAGGGGTAGGCCCCAGTATGTTCAAAGGTCAATAGCAGCAGTCACTATCCCTGCTCCAGCTCATCCACAGCCAGTCTATCAACCTCCTCAACAAAACTTCCAACAACAACCTCAGTATCAGCAGAATCAATATCTTCCAAGAAACTACAACAGCAACAACACCAACAACAACAATCAACAAAGGCCATTCCAGCAGAGGCCATCCCAAGCTAACAGAGTGATCGACCCGATCCCAATGCCGTATGCTGCCTTGCTGCCACAACTTCTGAAACTCAACCTAGTTGAGCTAAGAACATTGGCACCTCCGGATCCCAACAGTCTGCCAAGGAACTATGACTCCAATGCTAGGTGTGCTTTTCATTCAAACGCACCTGGTCACAGTACAGAAAAATGCAGGGCTCTGCATATGAAGGTACAAGACTTGGTAGACTCCAAGGCTCTGAATTTTGCACCGCCGCCCAATGTCAATAAAAACCCAATGCCAAACCATGGTGGTCCTCGAATTAACGCTATTGAAGAAGACCAACCGTCTTATTTAATAACCAGTGTGGATCAGATCCGGACACCATTGGTGGAAATCAAAGCTCAACTCCGTGAAAGCCAAATATTTCCGGGGTGTGAACTAGGGTGTCCCTATTGCAATATTTCATGGAATGGGTGTGAGGACCTGAGGAATGGCATTGACAGCCTTATTCAGAGTGGCCTGCTACAGATCACTACATCATTCCCGACAAATCCGGCAACTTCATCAACAACGGTTTCAGAACCTCCTACAACCGCAGCAACTATTGTTCCCGACAATTCATCAGCACCATCAACAAGTACTTCACCTGTCCTTCCAAATGATCAGTTTTCAACAGTTTCTCCTGCTACAACTTCAGCTTCATTCCATTTCGAATCTCCAACAACAACAACATCAGTCCTTCCAACAGTACCTCCTACAACACCAGCAATCAATCATGAAGATGTCTCCACTGTTACCATATTCTACGATCCTGAAGATAATTCCGCCTACCATTCAGAAGGTGTTGCTCCCACCAGAGCACCGGTTACAATCTTTTATGATCCACAAACAATAACAGTCCCTTCAGCAGCAGCAATCAGTCCAGTCACTGTCACGGTGCCTGGACCAGTACCATATGAAAGCAATAGGGCCATCCCTTGGCACTATGGCTCTGACGTGTACTGTGAAGGGAAAAGAATCACTCTTGAAACATCAGCACCTGCACCACAAGTAGATAATGTGGGGGGAGGCGGAGGCTTCACTCGAAGCGGACGTCTCTTTGCTACACAAGTTCAAAGACCCACTGCCGAAGCAGAAGCTGCTGCCAAGGCGAAAGGAAAAGGCCCGGTGCAGGAAGATCCAGCTGCCAAAGAAACCCTGAAGACTCCATTTGATCAGGAAGTTGATGAGTTTATGCGAATCATCAAAAAGAGTGATTATAAAGTTGTGGATCAGCTTCACCAGACGCCGTCCAAAATCTCCATCCTCTCACTGCTTATGTGCTCCGAAGCCCATCGGAATGCACTACTTAAAGTTTTGCACGCAGCTTACGTGCCTGAGGAGATCACTGTCAACCAGTTGGAAACCGTGGTTGGAAATGTTACTGCTAGCAATGGGCTAGGGTTTACCAATTCTGACTTGACAGCGGATGGCCGCAATCACAACAAAGCCTTGCACATAACCATGGAATGCAAAGGAGCTGTCCTTTCTCATGTGCTGGTGGACACAGGTTCTTCCCTGAATGTCTTACCGAAGAAGGCTCTGGTGAAGTTAGAATATGATGTATTGGCATTGAGACCCAGCAACCTGGTGGTGAGAGCCTTTGATGGTTCTAAGAGATCGGTTCTGGGAGAGATTGAGCTGCCTGTGACAATTGGCCCGCAGACCTTTAAAACTATCTTTTATGTGATGGACATTCAGCCCGCCTACAGCTGTTTGTTGGGTAGACCCTGGATTCACGCCGCCGGCGCAATAACGTCTACCCTTCACCAAAAGTTAAAATTTGAGTGGGAAGGCCAAGTTGTCACAATCTGTGGAGAGGAGGACATTTTTGTCAGCCACCTGGCAACCTATAAGTACATTGAAATGGATGGGGAGATCCATGAAACAATGAGCCAGGGGTTTGAAGCTTTGAATGTGAATGAAGCATCTGCTGTATATGGTACTCCCATGTCGTCTTATCAACAAGCCCGGAAGGTTGTTGAGGAAGGAACTGCCCTAGGCTGGGGCAAGGTCTTAGCTGTGGAGGAGAAGAAGGACAAGTTTGGGTTGGGTTACAAACCAACTCAACATCAAATGGAGGCTGCTGGAAAGCCTGTTTTTATCAGTGGGGGGATGCTTACCCCTGATGCTATCAACAATCTGGAAGACGAGCTGGAAGAGGAGCGCAATCTGGAGAATTGGATTCGTCCAAAGATCCCGGGGAGCAGTGTCTCGAACTGGTCTTCCCAGGAAATTATAAGGGTTACTCATGCAGAGTAATTATTATTTCCTGTATTTTTATAGCATGCATTAAAGTCTTGCATCTTGCCCAAGATGACAAGACTCATTTTGTAACCAGGGCCATCTGTACTTTTGTGCAAACAAGATTAAATTAATGAAATATCAGACATCTTTTTGCAAACGAGTCTTTTTTTTCTTTTCTGCTCACTGTTTTTCCATTTTTCTTTTTTGTACAAAAATAAATGGCGGTGTTTTCAAAATGATAACTTCATTTCACTTTTTTCTAAAGCAAGATTAAAATCAATCACTAAAATGAACAACTTAACCCTTGCAGAGAGTGCCTTCCAGACAACACCGACAACAGCACGGCTATGACATCGTATGACTTTGACAATCCGATCAATCAAGCTGATGAAGGGGTTGAAGAAGAATATGAGCTTCCTGAAGAGATAGCTAGGTTGTTGAGACAGGAGGAGAAGGTCATTACTCCTCACCAGGAGGAGATTGAAGTGATTAACCTTGGTACGGAGGAAGACGTGAAGGAAGTAAAAATCGGGGCCTGCCTGCAAGACTCGGTGAAGAGACAACTGATAGATCTGCTTCAAGAGTATGTTGATGTGTTTGCTTGGTCGTATCAAGATATGCCAGGGTTGGATACCGACATTGTTGTGCATAAGCTGCCTTTGAGGGAAGAATGCCCACCAGTTAAACAGAAGCTGCGCCGAACTCGCCCAGACATGGCTATGAAAATTAAGGAAGAGGTACAAAAGCAATGGGACGCCGGGTTCCTTGCTGTGACTAGCTATCCGCCGTGGGTTTCTAATATAGTACCTGTGCCTAAGAAGGACGGCAAAGTAAGAATGTGTGTTGACTACCGGGATCTGAACAGAGCCAGCCCGAAAGATGATTTCCCATTACCTCACATTGATGTATTGGTGGATAACACGGCTCAGTTCTCGGTATTCTCCTTCATGGACGGATTTTCAGGATACAATCAGATCAAGATGTCACCTGAAGACATGGAGAAGACGACTTTCATCACGCCTTGGGGCACGTTCTGTTACAAAGTGATGCCATTCGGACTGAAGAATGCTGGTGCAACATATCAACGGGCTATGGTGACATTGTTCCACGATATGATCCATAAGGAAATAGAATGTTATGTGGATGATATGATCGCCAAGTCCCTTACAGAGGAAGATCACCTGGTGAATCTGCTGAAGTTGTTCAAGCGCCTGAGGAAGTACCAACTAAAGCTGAACCCCAACAAATGCACATTCGGGGTGCGATCCGGTAAGCTGCTGGGCTTTATTGTAAGCGAGAAAGGGAATGAAGTTGACCCTGATAAAGTCAAAGCTATTCAAGAAATGCCTGCACCTAAAACAGAGAAAGAAGTTTGAGGGTTCTTAGGTCGATTGAACTACATCTCACGGTTCATATCTCACCTCACAGCGACCTGTGAACCTTTGTTCAAGCTGTTAAGAAAAGAACAAACGGTCAGGTGGAACGAAGACTGCCAAAAAGCTTTTGACAAGATCAAGGAATATTTACAAGAACCTCCAATCCTCATGCCGCCAGTTGAAGGGAGACCTCTGATTATGTACTTGACAGTATTAGAAGAGTCAATGGGGTGTGTACTAGGTCAGCATGACGAGTCTGGTCGAAAAGAGTATGCAATATACTACCTAAGCAAAAAGTTTACCGACTGTGAACAGCGTTATTCACTGCTCGAGAAAACTTGCTGTGCTTTAGCGTGGGCTGCTCGCCGACTGAGACAGTATATGTTGACCCACACTACCTTATTGATCTCAAAAATGGACCCAGTTAAGTACATTTTCGAGAAGCCAGCTCTTACCGGACGGGTTGCAAGATGGCAGATGATTCTCACGGAATACGACATACAGTACACATCTCAGAAAGCCATCAAGGGCAGTGTACTATCTGAATATCTGGCTGAGCAACCTATTGAGGACTACCAGCCTATGAGGTTTGACTTCCCTGATGAAGACATCATGTTCATTAAAGCAAAAGATCACGAAGAGCCTATTCACACTGAAGGGCCTGACCCGGGAGAAGAATGGACTATGATGTTTGATGGGGCTGTTAACATGAATGGTCGCGGTGTTGGTGCAGTACTCATTACACCTAAAGGAGTTCACATGCCTTTCTCGGCAAAACTCACTTTCAACTGCACTAACAACGAAGCTGAATACGAAGCTTGCATTATGGGTCTTGAGGAAGCCATTAACCTCAGGATCAAGACATTGACTGTATTCGGAGATTCAGCTCTGGTAGTCAATCAAACCAATGGCAAATGGTACACACACCAGGATCATCTGATACCTTACAGGGACTATACAAGGAGGTTATTGACTTTCTTCACAACGGTCAAGCTTGAGTATATCCCTCGGGACGAGAATCAGTTTGCAGATGCCCTGGCTACCATTTCATCCATGATCAAAGTTCAGGCTGCCAACTTTGTACCTCAGATTTCAGTGTCCAGACTTGACAGACCAGCATATGTGTTCGCAGCAGATGTTGTTAAAGATGATAAGCCTTGGTTCCATGACATTAAGTGCTTCTTGGAGGATCAAACATACCCATCTGGGGCATCTTCCAATGATAAGAAGACTTTGAGAAGGCTTGCTGGTAGTTTCTTTCTGAACACTGATGGGTCTTTATACAAAAGGAACTTTGATATGGTACTCCTCAGATGTGTTGATAAGACAGAAGCAGACTTGTTGATGCATGAAGTGCACGAAGGATCCTTTGGTACTCATGCAGGAGGGCATGCCATGGCTAAGAAATTACTAAGATCAGGATATTACTGGAGCACAATGGATGCCGACTGTTGTGCCTACGCCAGAAAATGCCATAAATGCCAGATTTATGCAGATAAGGTGCATGTGCCTCCCAACCCTTTGAACATCATGTCTTCACCATGGCCCTTTGCCATGTGGGGCATTGATATGATTGGCAAGATTGAGCCAACTGCTGCAAATGGTCACAGATTCATCTTGGTCGCCATTGACTATTTTACCAAGTGGGTTGAAGCAGCCTCATATGCAAACGTTACAAGACAAGTGGTAGCCCGATTTCTGAAGAGAGATATCATCTGTCGGTATGGAGTGCCCGAACGAATCATTACTGATAATGGTTCCAATCTAAACAACAAAATGATGGCTGAATTATGCCGGGACTTCAAAATCCAACACCATAATTCTTCTCCTTACAGGCCGAAGATGAATGGCGCTGTTGAGGCAGCAAATAAGAATATCAAGAAGATTGTGCAGAAGATGGTAGTCACATACAAAGACTGGCATGAAATGCTACCGTTTGCCTTGCATGGGTACCGTACGTCAATCAGAACATCCACTGGGGCAACACCGTATCAGCTTGTGTATGGTATGGAAGCGGTCCTACCAGTTGAAGTTGAATTACCCTCCTTGCGAGTCTTGATGGATGTTAAACTGAGTGAAGCAGAATGGGTTCGGTCCCGTTTCGAACAACTGAGTCTGATTGAAGAGAAAAGGTTGGCTGCAATTTGTCATGGGCAGTTATATCAGAAGAGAATGAAGAAAGCCTTTGATCAGAAAGTCAGGCACCGAGAGTACCAAGTAGGGGATCTTGTGTTGAAAAGAATCCTCCCTCCTCATACAGACCACAGGGGCAAATGGACTCCAAATTATGAAGGACCATTTGTTGTAAAGAAAGTTTTCTCTGGTGGAGCACTGATGCTCAGCACCATGGATGGTGAAGATTTCCCGTCCCCTGTGAATTCAGATGCAGTTAAAAAATACTTCGCATAAAATGACCCGCTGGACATAAAAACAGAATGTAAGTCCAGGCAAAAATAGGGCATCCTGGTGAGTCAAAAACAGAATAAAAGACTCGGGCAAAAATAAGGGAAATAAACAAAAAATGTACACCCGCTGAGTTGAAAAGCCGCATTGGACAACTCAGGCAAAAATGGGTATCCCGATGGATTGAAAACCCGAAAGGGCGATCCATGCAAAATAAGGGAATAAACGAACAACTGCATTCTGAATTCGTCTGCATTATCTACAACTTGGTAAGCTACAAAGGATCAAGCTTCAATCAGAATCAACTCTCTCCAGAAAGCAAGACGAGAAGAACGTCATTGTCATACGAGTCATAGCAGAAGAGGAAGCTCTTTGAAAGCCTCGTCAACATCGCCAGCATTTTGATTCTCAATTTGTAACAATCTCTTCATTTCAGGAGATATGTTTCCTTGACTGTATCTTGCCAATTCAGGGCACATGAATTAATAAAATCAAATTTTCAGTCATGTTTCGTTTTTTACATTTATGTTTTGCAAAGAATGTCTGATGTCTCTAAAAAACTAATTGCATAAGTACAGATGTTTTTCACTAAAAAGAAAGAAAATGGAACACATGCTTGCAGGGAATATGCTTACTCGTGAGAATGCTTAACTCCTTTGACGGAATCCAGTAAAGGATACCTCGGAACCTTTTGTGCGTTTCCTTATCTTTGCAGGATTGCAGGTATCCAGAACGCAACCTGGGGCATGCAAGTTACGTCTTAGCAAGCAGGCGAATCATTATCAATTCGGTCTATCTTCCACGTGGCACTGGAGAGTGCCCGCTTCCCCAGCAAGGTTGCCAAATCAACACACACTCAATCTCGGCATCCGAAATGCTCTATCCCCAGCCGAGTGGCCTCTTGTTGCCCTCCCCAGCTGAGTGCCTTTCACAATTCCCCAGCCGAGTTGCCATTTCATCCTCAGCTGAGTACGGGAGTCAGGAAATCATCTCCCCACAGAATCTTCGGCCTCTATCCAGAAGAGCAGCGCATAGAAGATCACAACAGAGTGAAGAAAGCTTCTACAAACCCCAGCTGGGTCCCGTATTATAAGGATGTCAACCAGTGACCTATATCCCCAGCTGGGAGGTCCATTTCCAACAGATCGACCAGAGGTCTTCACATTGACGGGATCCGAATCCCAGGGTGGTATCTTTGCATAATCATAGCATTCGCATCATATTATCCCCTCAGAGCGTAGCATTCCGTCTAATACGGAGCATTACGGCAAAAAATCAAACGCATAGCATAATCATAAGCCATGTTCTGAAGTAACACTTGTGAATAACAAACCGTTCATCATCATTACACAAAACCCCCCACCAGAGTCCCAGCAAAAGCAGTTGCCTCACAAATCACAAACACCAGTATATACACCTTTTAGCACCCGTCCGTGTCATCACTCCCCAAACAGGTTGCCTGAATACACTTTACAAACAAAATCACCCGTACTACAGGTACTTCCTGACACCCGTGTCAAATCACCAGCAGAAAGCCAAAGACATCCCCTTTGCACTCACATATACTTATATATACACTTTCTTGACACCCGTCCGTGTCATGTCCCCAGCGCAGTCGCTTACACTTTCATCACCCATATACTTGTTATTATTATACTTTTCCCTTTTGACACTCGTCCGTGTCATTCTCCCCAGCAGATAAACACTTATATATATATACTCACTACTCATTGGTACACTTATACAGATACTCATCCGTATCTTGTATACACCACTCATAACCCCACAGATTCGACAGTAGTCCTTGTTCTTTGTTAACCAGTTGGTACTCGTCCGTACCATCATCTCAGAACAGTGCGTCTAGTGTTTGTTTCTACATGATACTCGTCCGTATCATAGTCTTAGGGATGCTCGTCCGCATCTTTAACCCATACACCGTGTCGAACACTTGTGTCTTCTTGAATATAGATACTCGTCTGTGTCTACTATTCCCCAGAAGAGTCCCTTCAGATTCAGCACTCGTCCGTGTTCCTTGTTAACCCGTTGATACTCGTCCGTATCATCATCTCTGAACATGTGTCAGTTTGTTTCTACGTGATACTCGTCCGTATCATAGTCTTAAGGATGCTCGTCCGCATCTTTAATCTATACAATACCAAACACTTATACCTTTTGCTTCTTGGATGTAAACGCTCGTCCGTGATTACTATATCCCCAGTAGATCACCAACAAATTTTCTTTTATCTGACACTCGTCCTGTGTCGTGATAACCCTGAGAGCAGCCGTACCCTGCTGAGTGGTCGTCCTCCACTTCTTGATGGTCGTCCTCCATCATGCTCATCCGATGGTCGTCCCCATCGTCGTTTTTAGCAGCCGTCCCCTGCTAGGTGGTCGTCCTCCACCTTTTGATGATCGTCCTTCATCATTTTATCCAATGGCCGTCCCCGTTGTTGATTTTGGTTATCTGGCATTCGTCCTATGTCATGATAAACCCCGAGAGCAGCCGTACCCTGCTGAGTGGTCGTCCTCCACTTCTTGATGGTCGTCCTCCATCATGCTCGTCCGATGGCCGTCCCCATCGTTGACCTTTTCTATCCGATGGCCGTCCCCATCGTTGATATTCTCGGTAGCCGTACCCTGCCAGGTGGTCGTCTTCCACCTTTGATGGTCGTCCCCATCATATTTCTTTTATCCCCAACAGAGCAGCCGTACCCTGCTAGGTGATCGTCCTTCACCTTTGATGGCCGTACCCCATCATCTGTTTATTTCATTTATTCTTTAACCCGATGGCCGTCCCCGTCGTGGTCCCTTTTCCTTTTAGCCCGATGGCCGTCCCCATCGTTGTTTGCTTTACCTTTATGAACCTGATGGCCGTCCCCGTCATGTTTCATTAATTTCCAGAGAATTTTACAGCTTTATCTTGATGGCCGTCCCCATCATGATTTTATTTCCCCAGCTAGTCGGCCGTCCCCGTCTTGGCTTTACCTTCTATCCCCAGCATGTCGGCCGTCCCCGTCATCGCTTTGTTTTCCGCACCTTTACAATATACTTTATTTTGCTTTTACAATCTATATCCCTTTTCTTCTTCATTCTGTGAGTGCAAATTTTGGACTGTCTTTGGTATTCAACCACAAGTTATCTTGTTTGCCTGTTAAGCCGTCGCTTACAACCTGCACAGCTAACTCATGTTTGAACAGGGGCAGCTGTAAACACCCCAAATTTGCCCTCACCCATTCACACCATGGCTTGTGATCATTTCATATGCATAAATACAATCATATCATCTCATATCTCATTTTTGATTCACTGCATAGTTTCTAAGGCATCTGCACCTAGGGTTTGTGATCTGAGCAATCCCAAAAGCATCTTGAGCCATTCCAAAGGCCACTAATCAACCCAAAGGGGTCCATGTGTGTTCTTATATCATATTCCATCTCCTCAAAGTCAAAAGTGCAAAGGAATCACAAGAACTAGGGTTTGAGTGGGTGCAGAGCCAGGATGAACTACACAGTTGACCTAAAATTAGGGTTTTGGTTTCAGAGGCCATAACTCCAAATTTTTTGGTCATTCTTGTTTCCATTGGTCTCTATATGGTATAGGGAGTATGCATATCAATTTTCATGAAGAAATTCCATGGGGAAGTCATCTGATCAAGGGTTGACTTTTCAGACAAGTCAGTGTAAAATCAGGGCATCTGAGGCCCCCAATGACCCAACCAATGGTTGATCTTCATCATTTTGAGTGTATATGATCTTTATTTGATCATGGAAGAAGGTTGAAGTTCATAGAAATCAAGAATTTAGGGTTTTTGCAAATGTTGACTTTTTGGGCATAGTTGACTTTTCAAGAATGCATCATTTTAGGTCATTTTTCAAGCTTTGATTCTTGATCCAAAAAGGCTTCAAATGGAAAAACTTTGGTCATGAAAGTTGTAGATCTCATCTTTCCCTTTTCAAAAAGTACAAGAACATGATCAAACTCTTCTTGGATCAAAAGCTATGGCAAGGCAAAGTTGGCTAAAATCATTGATTTTTAAGGCATGCCTCAAATGGAAATTTTGCAAAGTCATGAACCAATGCCTTATGTGACCTCTAATTCATTTGAAACCATTATACAAACATTCTATGAGCCTTAAAAATCAGAATTGGACCAAGTTTCCCCATGGTTTGGTTTGTGTAACAAGACTTTCTCACATGTGAACCAAAGTTACAACAAGTTGCAAAACTCATGATCATGCTCCCTACAACTTGCAGCCTTGGATGCTGAGCTTTGCTAGGCCTCTCCCTCACCCTTGCTGCGCCAGCCCATGCCATGTACTTGCCTAGACCTTGAGCCATGCTTCTCTTACACATTATTTTGACTTTTTGCAAAAGGTAACTTACCAATCAATAAAGGGCATGTCTTGTCAACTGACCAATGAGAGAGGTTTTTGTGGACAATTTGCAAGCTAGACATAACACAAGGCAAGGCTGAAACAAAGCATACCATCACATTCACAAAATCACCCCACATTGCATAAGCCTTCGAATTCCTCTCCACAGCCTGCAAACACTTCAACCATTTTCACCATTCAACTCACCTTGTTCCATAGACCACAAAGCACCAAGAACACAAGCCTGAAACAGCCTGAACATCTCACTGCCATTTCTCACTTCATTTTGCAGTTTCATTTGAAACTCTCACCATAGCTCACAAACACACCAACAAACACCACAGACCTTCTCCATTTATCCTCAGGATCACAAACAACCATTCACAATGACCTGAAGCTCTCTATTTCACCTTTGCCATTTCTGACCAAGCTTGAGCAGAAGCTTTCGAATCTCACTATCCAGCCAGTTTAAACTCTCATTGAGCATTCAAACATCTTCTGGGGATCAAGTGGAGTAGTTTGCACTGAAGGAAGTGGCCAGAAAGTCCTCAAACTGAAAGCTTCGAATCTCAGGTAGCCTGAAAATTATTTTTCCAGAAATGGTTTTTCTTGTTGCAAACTTGTTCTATGTGCTTCACTGATCATCCTGGTATCATTGGTTTTGAAGTTGGCTTTGATTTGAGAGTTTAATTTGTCTCTGAAACCTGCGTGCCCTAGAACTTGTTCTCTTCAATTCAGTTTGTTTAGGAAGAATAAATTTGTTTTAGGATAGGGGTTTGATTCGTGAGAATGTGAGGAACATTTCCCAGTTTTTATTTTTCATTTTTGATACGTTTTTAGGGAGTTTGAAGTTTCTCAGGGAGGGAGCTGGCCGGAGAAGACGACCGGAGGTCTTCTCCGGCAGCCTGAGAGTGATTAGGGCTAATTGTCATTAATTAGGCAACTTCAAACCTGGACCTTTAGATCTTGTTTCCCGCGCGCCAGTGGATGGTCAGGATCACTTCATTTGCCCTAATCCACTTAATTAACATTAATTAATTCGTAATTAACTTAATTTGGTCAGATTGCATCCCCACCCTCCATTCACGCGCCAGTCAACCAGTTCAAATCCTGGGCTCATCTCAGCCATCCTTTCCTTTGACTTTTATTTTTAATTCATTTTATTCCATTAAACTTGCATAATTATTATAAAATAGTTAAAAATTCTTAAAAATTATGAAACTTTTTCCTCTGAGTTTTATTAATTTTTATGACACAAAAATATTTTTATTTTATTTTTTATCATTAAAAAAGTATTTTTAAATATTTAAAAGATTATTTTTAATTGATTAATGGGAATTAATTAATTAAAAATACTTTTAGGTATTTAAAAATTACAAAAAAATTCATGAAATGTTCTAAGACATTTAGAAACATTGTCCAACCTTCAAACCAAATTTCTTTTTGATCTTGATGCATTTTAAGAATTTTTCATTGAATTAAATCATTTTTTATGCATTAATTTGATCCTAAGTTCAAAAATTCATTTCTGCCTATTGGAGAAGGTTGAGACATTGATTCTTTTTGCATTGTTTTGTGTTTAGCATATAGTTTCTAAGATAAAATGGCCATGATTTGATCTTGCATTTTCCAATTGTTTGACATTTCTTTTGTTAAGAACCCTAAAAAACCCTAATAACTTAGAAAATTCATATCTTGAGATTGGTTAGGAGTTGAGAGTTCCCCTTTGGGCAGTGGTTCATTATAGGTTTAGGGTTTCTTTGGGCAGCATTTTCCATTTTTTATCTTGGGGTTTGTTCTTGTTTTGGGTTTTTGTTTGATGTTTGATCCATGAACCCTAATTTGGGCTTTCTCTTGCATCCTTCTTGCATTTCCTTGCATAACATGACTTGTCTTTGCATTTTGTGCATTCTTGTGATCCATTTGACATCTTAAGACATGTAGGAAGCATGTTTGATCATTGCATTACATATTTGCCATGTCATTTGTCTTGTATGCTTCATAACATTTCATGTTTGTTCATGCTCCTTAGCTTGCATCATTTGCATCCATGATCTTGTATGAACATCTCCATGTCTTGCCTCATGTTTGCAGCACTTCATAACATCATAATCATCATCAAAATGCTTCTGGTTTTGCTTTGCATCATACCATTTCATCTCATCTTGCATTGCATTGCATTTCTTTCTAACATTTCAGGTGGTAAGTAAACTTGGGAAGTGAATTTGCCTTCACTTCTCATACCTTTTCTTTTCATCTCTCTTGCATCCATTGCTGCATTTCTATTTGTGTTTGAGATTGAGCTCGCTCATTCTTCTTCCTCCCACTTTCTTTCTTCAAGTGACTTGACTTCTTGAATGAAGCAAGTCACTTTGCTTCTCTTGATCTTGTTCATCTGCTTCCTGGTGGCTCCTTTGAAGATTGTTCTTGAAAACCTCACAAACCTTAGGATCAACCAAGCATGACAATGAATTAGGGTTTTGATTAGTCTCCCCTCATAGTTTTTACCTTTGTGTCTCTCTTTGAGTCTTCTCTTCTCATCTCGTAATCAGGGACTAAACCCTAAAGGCTTTAAGACTTTGTGATTAAGCTTATGCCTGCATCCTTCTCTTAGGATGGAGTGTATAACTTTAATCCTAAGTCTTGAACCCTTAATGTGTTTAAATCTCTTAATCAATCCATCTAATAATCATCAAGACATCACACTTGTAACTTGGGCCTTGCATTAGGGTTCTAATTCTTCCTTAAGTGGTTAAGAAGGACTAACCCTAGTGTTAATGGACAAGTCCCCCTCAAGTTGTCTTACAAATCATAAAATTCACTTCATCATCATATCATTAACTAAAATTCACTTAATCAAAGGCTTGTTTTGTCATGGGTTTAATCCCTGATCATGGATTAAGTTGAGGAGCTTTCCTCAGCTTAAACATTCTCATCTATTATCCTTCCTTTAGGATAGTGTAATGGGTCTGTTTAATCCTTGATTATGGCTTAACCTCATTACTCAACACTAAACAAAAACACCAAAAACATCTAAATAATCACAAGTAGGTTAATGATCTTAATCCTGCACCAAAGGTGATTAAGTGTGAGAATCTGACTTCACACTTAAGGCATTCTCATTACCCCTAATCAGAGGGAAGATGTGATGAGTTTACTAAATCCATTGGTTTAGGCTTAAGCTCATTTACTTATGACAAACTTTCACAAGCAATAAAAGACTGAAAACTCAAAAACAAACAATAATCGTCTCCTCCGGGATTCTTTTCTCATCACCTTCACTCATAAACGAGAACTTGCTTCTTCCGTCTAATGCAAGACAGTTTGCATCTGTGCCAGACAGATCATACACTTGAGCATAGGCAAGTAAGCAGTTCACAAGTCAATCCATCTTTCAGTCTCTTTGGGTCGAACTACGGTGTTCTGACTTCCTCATTGCACGAGAGGATACGTAGGCATAACTTAACGGTTATCGAACAAAAGTCTCTGTACATTCCCCCTCTTCTAGCCTTATTCTTTAGCCTCATTATCATGAGCATCTCATCTTTGTTCCTACACTGACACTGTACATATCACACATCACATTTCTTTACACTGACACCTGTACATTCTTTTCCAGCTATTTTATACACAAATTGCACTGACATTCCCCCTTTAAAACAAAAATCTTTTAAGCGTGGATCCCGTCGAGTACGACGGACAATCTGGGTGCTAATACCTTCCCAGGTTGTAACCAACCCCCTTTCTCAGTCTCTCTGGTTCGCAACCGTCTTATCCATCTTTTTTCTAGGTCTATGCAGCATTACCTTTCCTCCGGGATAAAAATGCCTAGCTGGCGACTCTATTCATCTCCAGTGAGTTCACGGCTGTGTGTTCTCATTGTCCCTCTCGCCGACCGTTCGCGTCTGTACCCTCATCTGACCCTGTTTCATTTGTCGGGAGCGACACTCTTCAGTCATTTGTTGCGCTCTTCCACTAGGCTCGAGCTTACATCTAGTATGAAGAGAAAAAGGTCGTTGTTGCACCCCAAAATTTGCCCTCCACAAGACAAGTCATTGTGTACTAAGAGGCTCACAAGGTTCACAAGGTTCACAAGACATATCATGAGGTTCACAAGGTTCATAAAGTTCAGAATTAGTCAGGAAGTTTGACAATTCCCTCAGACAATGCATCCTCCTAAGCAATGCATCCTAAATTAGGGTTTTGACTTTCATCAGGCTAAATGAGCTTCCAAGACTTCAAGTGAGCTTCATAGCATCCTATATGTGTTCAAGAATCCCCATGTCAAGTTTCAAGACTTTCCCAAGAGATTTGCTCAGTCAGATGATCAGATAGGTTAAAATCAGTCAAAGTAGTTAAAAAGTCAAACTGAGGTCAACTGTGGTCAAACCAAAGTCAAACTTCATGATTTTTTGCCAACATCAATTATATGAAGTAAAATTCATCATTTGATCAAGGGTTGATCATGATTCATCAAGGAGATTTCAGATAATCAAGAATCAGGAGTTTCTAAATTAGGGTTTTCATAGGAAAAGTCAACTGAACTTTGACCAGCCATAACTTTCACATGCTTCATAAAAAATTTTCCAACCAAATCTCATTTTGAAGGAAATTGAATTCTCTACAACTTTGTGTCTCACAAGCCAAGCCCAAAAATGCTTCATTTGGAAGGTATGAGCTAAGACATTATAGGTCCTTTTAAAAGTCAACAAAAAGTCAACAACTTCCAAAGAGCATAACTTGAGAATGGTAAAAGATATGCACATGAGACCAAAGAGTTTAGTTAGAGGACTCTTTAAGATTTCCAAAATGTCCAAGAACACCCTCATAGCATTAAAATTGAAGGATTTGTGCCCTTGCAAAGTTGGGAAATTTTTGAGTGGTT
Organism: Lathyrus aphaca; assembly: GCA_963966055.1. Lineage (NCBI taxonomy): Eukaryota > Viridiplantae > Streptophyta > Magnoliopsida > Fabales > Fabaceae > Lathyrus > Lathyrus aphaca. The sequence goes on from OZ014522.1 coordinate 568,586,588, forward strand.
TATGAAGTAAATGGGGTCTTAAAACCATAATTCTTCAAATGAGCTGACTTTTTTGTGACCCAATATGTTCCATGACATCATGCACGAAATTTATTTAATATTTTCATAATTTTATTCATTTTATTTTTATTTATTATGATTTTTTATATTAAAAATCATTTTAAATTCAAATAAAATATAAAATGGTGAAGATTTACAATTATTTTGTTTTCTAGATTGTCATAAAAGTTATTTGGATCTAATTGATACAAAAATTATGAAGATTGTCTTAAAATAGCAAGTTCATATCAAGGAATATTAAAATTTTAAAGCTAATCTTTTTCAATCTTCAATGATCCAAATATCCATCAAACTGGTGAAGTCTTTGACCTAATTCACTCACCCATATATAATGAACACTTAACAAACCATAGGACAAGAATTGGCAGCCTCTAAGAACACTTTCAAACTTCACAAAATTCATCAAATTTCAATTTTCGGGTTTCTCCATAGAAGGTGTTTTAAGGTATTTTAAATACATAAAAAGGAACCTTGGATGTCATTGAATGGATGCCAACTCTCAAAAGCCTCTGAATTTTGCTCATATGCCGTAGCTAAACTCATTTACATTCTCATATTTTTGTTTTCGGTTTGATACATTTAAGCATTGTTATTGAAAACTAACCATTTATTTATGTTCCTTGTGAAATAGTGAAGCTTTCTGGGCAGTTTGTTGTGAGTTTCATGGACCAAACAAGATTATGCCATAGGGTTTATACCTCTAGATTAGGGTTTTATGGTATGAGTGATTTAAATGATTTTTATGGACATATTTGTATTGTATGAGATGTAAGGATCACGTTGATGTGATCAATTTGAGGAAATACTCTGTGGATCATGTTGTATGGTATTCGCAGGTTTTCCTGCAAATAAAATTCGCAGGTAAATGTCTAGAAATTTTCGCAGCAAATTTCATAGGTCCAGAGGTAGACGAAGGACCTTGGCGCGAATTCTCTGAATTCAAAATTCTGTTTGTTTTTATAATGTATATGTTTCACTTGTATGTCACAGCGCGCAGGTTGGCCCAGTGGTAAGGCGTCTGGCTTGGTATACAAAAGGGCTTGGGTTCGAAACCAGCCAAGATACGTTTTGTTTGTTTAATTTCTTTTGTTTTTTTAGAGTAACAACAAAATAAAGTGGAAGGAGGATATTATCACAACGCGCAGGCTGGCCCAGTGGTGATCCCCTTGTGTTTCCAGGTAAAGGGCCTGGGTTCAAATCCCAGGTCCTGTTTTTTGGCTTTTCCTTATTTATGTTTATTTGTTTTTTCTAATTTCTTATATTATTCTTTAAATAAATTAATTTCTAAAAAATTATTTAAAAAAAAAAAACTTTTATATTCTAATTAGACTTTATTTTCATAAACCTAAATTAATATGAATATTTGTTTATTTGTTGTTTTTTTTATATGTATATATTATTTAATAATTAAATTGATATTAAACTAAAAAAAACCTAATATGTTTATATAAAACCTAATTATTTTCTAAACCCTAATTTTTATTTTACAATTATAATTTCTTATTTTATTATGTTTGTTTAATTATAATTAATAAATATTGTTAATGTATATATAATTAAGTTATTTAACTATTAATCATGCTTATTAGTATATAATTATTATTATTTATTCCTCTTCTTAAAATTTTTTTAAAAAATTATTTTATTTGAATTTAAAATTTTAATTTGATTTCTATATTGTATATTATTGTGCTAACTTCTTTTTCTCTTATATTTATTTTTTATTATTACTAACCTTTGATTTTTTTATTATATGCTTATTATTTAAATTGTTTTATCATAATGTAATTGTGCAAGTTATGTAATAGTGGTAGAATTTTTACTATTTATTTAAATTGCCATGGTTAGTAAATTAGGGAGTGAAAACATGTTTGTATCTTAAAATTGAATTTAGATCACTAATTATAAGATAAATATTTGAATTTGTACACGCACACATGTAAGTCGATCTTTGATCGCCATCTCACTTCTTAAGGGTTACCTCTCATGTTGCCTAAATAAAAGGTCAAGTAAGGTGTATAAAGCAAAATCCCTTCTCTTATTAATATCATCTAGTCCCTTTAAAGATTATAAGATCAAGTCCCTTCATGGTTGCCTTTGTAAATGATCTTGTCCCTTTCGAATAAAAGATGATAAATCCCTTCGAATTGCTAATACATCTTACAGTTGCCTAAACACAGATGACCCTTCACATGTCCCTTATAACATCCAAGGTAATGACTACCTATTCTTTAATAATAGGGATAGTCTTACCATTGAAAGAACATTTAAGAACATAAAAGATTTAATTTAGGGTAGGTTCCTCTTAAGTACTTGCTCACTTTTCATCAAATTACTTCATTACACTTCACATTTTAAACAATTTTCAAAACAAAGTCTTTATATATATCCATACAAGGATCATTATAAAGTACTTAAGAAAAGTTTCAGTCACACATTACACTTCTCAAAACAGTTTAAAGTGAGCTAAGTAACTAAGAGCCCATGGATAACCATGGATGTAAGGGGTGCTAACACCTTCCCTTTACATAACCTACCCTCCGAACTCAAAATCTTTTTAAGGTTTTTCCTGTTCTTTTATGCCCTTTCCTTTTGGATAAAATAAAAGTCAGTGGCGACTCTTGCTATCCGCAACATTTAACTAAAGTCAGTTCTCCCACCGTGTTACAGAACTGGCGACTCTGCTGGGGATTTAAAAAAAGAGGGGTACCCTTAGGAATTAGATCACTTTAAACTTGTTTGCTTTGTTTGCTTTACTTTACTTGTTGGGTGCTCTTATGTGTGAAAGATCCTAACCCGGATCTAGTGTACCTTAGGTAAATGGCAATAGACCAAGGAAACTGTACGGCGTATACCAATATGGTTGATCTGGTGGCCATAGTTAGTGTGACTTCTTGGTTGGTGCTTATGTTCCTTAAGTCAAGTTGAGGATAATATAAGGCTGCCATATGTTGTCAATACACTAACTGACTTTTAGAACCCTGGTCATCCCATCTTGGCCTTTAGAAAGTAGTGAGATAACCGGCTTTGGTGAAGACTGAAGTTGGTTGATACTCGATACTACACTCATTGAGGTCTTAAACTTGGAGGGTTTTGGTTGGCAAGTAAGTTGCCTACTGAACAACCACCCTTGTGAAGGATCAATGATATTGAGATCCCTTAGAACCTGGTTACTTTTGTAGGACAGGATGAACCAACTAAACTTCAGGGGAGGGTACTTACCTTTAAACCTCATGCAAGCCTTCAAGCCTAGGGTTATTGTGTGACTTGTTTGTGTGTGCCACATGTTTGTGATTGAGCATAACATCATAGCATCATAAGCATAGCATTTTCACTAACCATTTCAAGGACCAAAGGATTTATCTTTGTTCTTTGTTGCAGGTCATGGCTTCTACTCGTAGGAATACTATCAGGATCAACTTTGTAGGAATACCTCCTAAGCTTAAAGAATTGGTCTCTCAAGTTTCTGAAAACTCCCAGTTCATCAAGAGGCATGGTCACCTAATAGATCTAGTCACTTCGGGGTTCAATGAAGACATGATGAGTGTTCTGTTTCAGTTCTTTGATCCTAAACATCATTGTTTCACATTCCCCGACTATCAGTTGGTTCCTACAATAGAGGAGTTCTCCAAACTTCTGGGTATACCTATCCTTGATCAGAAACCCTTCACAGGCTTGGAAAAAGAGCCTAAACCTGAAGTCATTGTTGCAGCTCTACATCTGAAGAAATCAGACATTGTCCTAGAAACGAGGAGTGGAGTTAAGGGTATTCTTGCTAAGGTGTTGATAGAGAAGGCTCAAGTGTTCTTGAAGGCTATGAGCTATGATGCTTTTGAGGAGATCTTAGCCTTGTTGATTTATGGCTTAGTGTTGTTCCCCAATCCAGATCAGTTCATAGACATTCACGCCATCAACATATTTCTGAGTCACAATCCAGTGCCTACATTACTTGGAGACATTGTGCATTCTCTTCATACCCGTACTACGAAGGAACGAGGAACTCTGACGTGCTGCATACCTTTGCTATCTAGGTGGTTTATTTCTCACCTTCCTCGATCAGTGATGAAGAATGAACAAGGGTTCAGGTGGTCCAAGAGAATCATGTCACTCTCTCATTCAGATATTCATTGGTGCTCTAGATCTATGGAGAATGTTACTATCATTGACCGTTGTGGGGAGTTTCCTAATGTGCCACTTCTAGGCATAAGAGGAGGCATTACTTACAACCCTTCCTTAGCTTTACGTCAGTTTGGTTATGCTCGAAGTGATGGTCCTCATGACATGTTGATTCAGGGTATTGTGTTTGACTACGACAACGATCTGCAAGGTTACCGTCAAAGGTTCATACGAGCATGGGGAAAAGTGAACAAGGTTGACAGCAAGACTCTGGAGCCTAAGTACACTATTCTTATGGAAGCTTATCTCAGATGGGTGCGATCCCGTGCTCAGACTCTTATGATGCCATATCCTGCCATCCTGCCAGTTACTATGGAGCCTGTTGCTGAAGGGGATACTTCTTATACCATCATTCACCCAGACATGCCCACTGACATGGAAGACTTACAGAGGTCCTAGATCCAGTTGAAGGAGCAAAGGGATACTTTTGAGACTCATTAAAAAGCAAGTCAAGAAAGAATCCTGGAGCTAACAAAGCAACTTCACGAGGAGCGGAATCTCAACTCATACCTCAACACAAAGAGGAAACGTCCATGGGAGACTTAAAACCCCATTTTTTGTACTTATTTCATTTTATTGTAAGCCCAAAGGGAAAACAAATTTATTACTAATAAAAGTTTAATCTTTGGTTGTTTAAACAAATTTAAATCATGCGGTCCTTGAAAACATTGCATACGCATTTATACACCATATCATTGCATCACAGGTTTCTTATGTACAGGTATCTTATCTTCTCGCTGTTTATTTCAACAATGGCTCTTGAATAAACAGTCAAAGATCTCCAGGCACAAAATGCACAGTTCCAAGAGCTGATCCTGAACTTGTCCAAGGGACAGGATGAATTGAAGACACTACTGGCCAAGAAGACTAAGAAGACTAGAAGGTCAGGAGGCCTAATCAACATGGGAAGAAGGTTCAGAGGTCCTGTCAAGACCAAGGAACATGTTGAGGATTATGAGTCTGAAGAGTCTGAGAAAGAGGGAGGCAGTCTCCACAACACTATGGGGGACTCTGATTCTGAAGCTAACTACTATCATGATCCTAATGAAGATAAGTTCAAGATGCTGGTGGATAGAATGGATGTTATGGAATTGCAGAAGTCTTCTGGGTTGGATTTTGAAGATCTGAGTTTGATATCTGGGGTGGTTATACCCATTGGTTTCAAAGTTCCTGCTTTTGTAGTATACGATGGTGTCTCGTGTCCCAAGTTGCATCTGAGGTCCAATGTACGGAGAATCCAACCCCATACTGCTGATAAGAAGTTGTGGATCCATTTCTTCCAAGAGAGCTTGTCTGGAGCTCAATTGGAATGGTACTATCAGTTGGAGAGTGTCAACATCCGTGATTGGAATGATCTTGCCGAGGCCTTTTATAAGCAATATCAATACAATGTTGATCTAGCCCCTACTCGCATGCAACTACAAAGCATGTCTATGGGTGCTAAAGAAAATTTCAAAGAGTATGCCCAGAAGTGAAGAGATTTGGCTGGTAGAGTACAACCTCCTCTAACTGACAGGGAGTTAGTGGATATGTTCATGTGTACGTTGAATGGTCCTTTTTACAGTCATCTCATTGGAAGCTCATCATCTGGCTTCATTGAGTTGATAATGACAAGAGAGCGCGTAGAAAGTGGTATAAGGAGTGGCAAGATACAAGTGGGTGTTTCTGCATCAAGTACTGCAAAGAAGCCCCCTAGTGGGAAGAAAGAGTCAAATGTTGTTTATGGTCAACCTGATCGTAATAGGAGGCACCAATCTGTGAGTGCAATTCATATCTCCAATCCTACTCCTGCAACACCAAAGCCACCACAGGGCAATCAGCAGAGGCCTAGAAGACAATTCACCAAGTTCAACATGTCACTGGCCCAAGCCTTGCAACACTTGTTGAAGGGTGAACTCATCACTTTGAAGGACCCTCCTCAGAATCCCAATGTTACCTCTCCCAGGTATAATCCTAATGCACGATGTGCATATCATTCAAATTGCCAGGGACATGATACCAATAATTGCTAGATATTGAAGAACAAGATCCAGGATATGATTGATGCTGGAGAAATTGAGTTTGACCCTCCTGGTACTCCAAATGTGATTACTGCTCCCATGCCAAATCATGAGAAGACTGTTAATGCCATTGATGAAGTTTCACATATTTCCTCAGTTGCAGATGTGACTACACCATTGTCTGTTATTAAGAAGAAGTTGGTACAAGCTGGGTTATTTCCATTTTGTAATGAAGATTGTTTCTATTGTGCTTATAAACCGGATAGTTGCTGGAAGTTGAAGGACGGAATTCAACGCCTCATGAACAATTACACCATATTGTTTGAGAGGACACTTTCTGTAGAGAGCATGGTTGAACATATAACTCAAGGTGCGAAGATTGAAGAGGTGGATATGGTTGATAAAGTGCCAGTAAGGATCACTTCCAAGGGCCCTGTCAAAATCACTCATAAGGGTCCAATTAAGATTACTGCTGAAGGCCCTGTGAAGATTGTTGCTGAAGCTAGAGTTGCACCTATGATTATTACCACTCCTGGTCCTATTCCATATACTTCTGATAAAGTTGTGCCTTGGCATTATGGCTCCGATGTTTATATTCATGGTGTTAAGCAGGAATCCTTAGCTGATACGCATGTTGTTGATGAAAATCTTGATGTTGATAATATTGCTGGATCTAGTAAGATCACATGAAGCGGAAGAGTTTTCTCTCCTCCAGTTACCTCCAAGAATACAGTTACTCCAACTACTACCTCCACTACTGATGCTCGGGGCAAAGGTCCTGTTATTGAACCTATACAAACTGATGTGCCAACTGCGGATGATCTTTCCAAGCAGATGGAAGAAGTGCTAAAGATCATTCGCAAGAGTGATTATGATGTTGTTGATCAATTGGGGCATACTCCCTCCAAGATTTCCATGATGTCTTTACTGTTGTGTTCTGAGGATCATGCCAAAGCCTTGATTAAATTCTTGAAGACTGCTCACGTGCCAAATGAGATTTCTGTAGATCAGTTTGAAAATTGTGTTGCACACTTGACCTATGATAATGGATTAGGTTTCTCTGATGCTGATTTGACTCCTGCCAAGAGGGATCATAACAGGGCTCTACATATCTCTATTGAATGTAAGGGCACTACCCTGTCACATGTGTTAATAGACAATGGTTCTTCGCTGAATGTGTTGCCCAAAAAGGTTCTGAACAAACTTAGTCCTGAAGATGTTGTGTTAAGGCCCAGTAATATAGTGGTAAAGGCCTTTGATGGTTCAAGAAGAGTGGTGCACGAAAAAATAGATCTCCCAATCAAATTAGGTTCTCAGGTTTTCAATGCTACCTTTTATGTAATGGATATTCGTCTCTCGTATTCTTGTTTGCTTGGGTGCCCCTGGATCCATGGGGCAGGTGCTGTAACTTCTACTTTACATCAGAAACTGAGATATCCAGTACAGGGAAAGGTTGTTACTATTTACGGAGAGGAAGGATATATGATTAGCCATGTGAACACGTTTAAATATCTTGAAGTGGAAGGGGAATATGTTGAGACTCCGTGCCAGACGTTTGAAGTAGTTCCTTGGGTTGTTCCTAATGTTGAAGCTCCTCCTATTGTCAAGAGAGTTCCTGTGGTCACCAGAGTGCATCCCACAATGGCCTCCCTCAAGGATGCTAGAGCTGTGGTGGATGAAGAGTCCCAGAAGGCTGTTCGTCGTGCTCGTGCTGTTCGTATCACCAGTCAAGGGATTATGAAGGATCAGATCAATGATGTGGGTGACTATGATGAAGACTACAACCTGGATGCTTGGATTTTTCCTACTGTGGGTGATGGGCTCAATAATTGGAAGGCTGAAGATGTTATTCCTATCTCCTTTAGTCAGGAGTAAATACAATTATTGTGTTGTTACTTTTAAGTTTGTAATTTTTGAACAATTAAACTCTTAAGCCTTGTGCCTTACCCAGGGCACAATGGTATGCTTGTTTCGGGATGTCATTTCATTTGCATACTTCATTCAATAAAAATCAGTGGACGTTTCGTTTTCGTAAATATTGTGTTCCTTGTCTTTCTTTTATTATTTTTCTTTTCTCAGCTATGTGTTCTTACACACACCCACATCACTAAAATGCAGATCCTCATCCACTATGGATCCTGTTGATAACAGTTCTACTATTGCCAATTATAATTTCGAGAATCCGATCTATCAAGCTGAAGATGGAAATGAGGACGATTGTGAGGTATCTGTAGAGCTTGCTAGGTTGTTACAACAAGAAGAGAAAGCTATACAGCCACATGAAGAGCCAATCTAAGTTGTGAATATGGGAACTGAAGAAATCAGGAAAGAAGTCAAGATAGGGGCTGAATTGGAGGATGGTATCAAGAGCAGATTGATTCAGATGTTACATGATTATATGGAGATCTTTGCTTGGTCCTATGAAGATATGCCAGGGTTGGATACAGACATTGTGGTTCACCGTTTACTGGTAAAAGAAGATTGCCGTCCAAAGAAGCAGAAGGTTCGTCGCATGCGTCCTGAAATGTCAGAAAAGATTAAGGCAGATGTGATGAAACAATTTGATGCAAGGTTCTTAGCTGTGACTTCTTATCCTCAATGGGTTGCAAATGTGGTACCGGTACCTAAAAAAGATGGTAAGGTACGTATGTGTGTAGATTACAGAGATTTGAACAAGGCCAGCCCCAAAGATGACTTTCCACTTCCTCATATTGATGTTCTGGTAGACAACACTGCTCAGCATAAAGTATTCTCTTTTATGGATGGTTTCTCTGGTTACAATCAGATCAAGATGGCACCTGAAGATATGGAGAAGACAACATTTGTTACCTAGTGGGGCACCTTTTGCTATAAAGTGATGCCATTTGGTTTGAAGAATGTCGGGGCAACATATCAGTGTGCTATGGTGGCTTTGTTTCATGATATGATTCATCATGAGATAGAGGTATATGTGGATGATATGATAGCCAAGTCCCAAAATGAAGAGCAACACCTTGATCATCTGCATAAATTGTTTGAGCGGTTGAAGAAATACAAGTTGAGATTGAACCCGAACAAGTGTACTTTTGGAGTAAGGTCTGGTAAACTCCTGGGTTTCATCGTCAGTGGAAAAGGTATTGAAGTAGACCCTGCTAAAGTGAAAGCTATACAAGAGATGCCAGCTCCCCGTACTAAGAAAGAAGTTAGAGGTTTCTTGGGACGATTGAATTACATCGCAAGATTTATTTCCCAATTAACTGCTACCTGTGAGCCAATCTTCAAGTTATTGAAGAAAGATCAGGTAATGGAATGGAATGATGAGTGCCAAACAACATTTGATGAAATCAAGAAATATCTGCTAGAACCACCAATTTTGATGCCACCAGTTGATGGAAGACCCTTAATTATGTACTTAACAGTATTAGACAATTCAATGGGGTGTGTACTGGGGCAACATGACGAGTCTGGTCGAAAAGAGCAGGCAATCTATTACCTTAGCAAAAAGTTTACCGACTGTGAAACAAGATACTCACTGCTCGAGAAAACTTGTTGCGCTTTGGCATGGGCTGCTCGCCGACTAAGACAGTATATGTTGACTCATACTACCTTGTTGATTTCGAAGATGGATCCAATCAAGTACATATTCGAGAAACCTGCTCTCTCCGGAAGAATAGCAAGATGGCAAATGATCTTGACAGAATATGATATACAGTATACTACTCAGAAGGCCATTAAAGGAAGTGTTGTAGCTGATCATTTGGCTCATCAAGCAGTGGATGATTATCAATCAATGAGTTTTGAGTTCCCTGATGAAGACATTATGATTATTACCAAAGAACCTGGACAATATGACGGACCTGAACAAGGATCCCGATGGACTATGGTTTTTGATGGAGCTTCTAATGCACTTGGTAATGGTGTTGGTGTTGTGATCAGTTCCCCTGAAGGTTGTCATACCCTGATTACTGCAAGACTTTGTTTCTATTGTACCAATATCATGGCTGAGTATGAGGCATGTATCCTGGGTATCAAAGCTGCCATTGATATGAAGATTCAGTTCCTGGATGTATATGGAGATTCAGCCCTGGTAGTAAGTCAGATCAAAGGAGATTGGGATACCAAACATGATAATCTCATTCCTTACAGAGAGCATGTGTTGTCTTTGATCCCGTATTTTAAAGAGATTACCTTTGGACATATTCCACGAAGAGAAAATCAGTTGGCAGATGCATTAGCCACCATGGCATCCATGTTTGAGATTAGCTGGGATGATGAAGCTCCCAAGATTACTATTGATAGATTTGAAAAGCCTGCATACTGCAATGAGATTGACACTGAAGAAGCAGAAGAGAAGCCTTGGTTCTATGAAGTGAAAAGATATCTTGAAGCTCAGGAATTCCCTGAAGGGGCATCTGTCAAAGATAAGAAGTTTCTGAGAAGGTTTTCTACTAAGTTCTTTTTGAGTAGTGGAATTTTGTACAAGCGCAATCATTATTCAACTTTGCTTCGTTGTGTGGATAAGAAGGAAGCAACAGAGATTATGGAAGACATGCATGATGGGATCTTTGGCACTCATTCTAGTGGTCATACCATGGCAAAGAAGATATTGATAGCAGGTTACTATTGGTCTACCATGGAAGCTGACTGCTATCAACATTCCAGAACGTGTCACAAGTGTCAAATCTATGCTGACAAAGTGCATATACCTCCATCACCATTGAATGTGTTGACTGCTCCTTGGCCTTTTTCCATGTGGGGCATTGATATGATTGGTGAGATCAAGCCTACTGCTTCTAATGGGCATCGTTTCATCCTGGTTGCTATTGATTACTTTACAAAGTGGGTAGAGGCAGCTTCATTTGCATATGTTACCAAGAATGTTGTGGATCAGTTCATTAAGAATAATCTCATATGCAGGTATGGCATCCTTGAAAGGATTATTACTGACAATGGCTCTAATCTGAACAACACTATGATTACTGATCTCTTCACGCAATTCAAGATTAAGTATCACAACTCTTCTCTGTATCGTCCAAAGATGAATGGGGCAGTAGAAGCTGCTAACAAGAACATTAAGAAGATTCTGCAGAAGATGACAGTTACTTATAAGGATTGGCATGAGATGTTACCATTTGCTCTCCATGGATATCGTACTACGATACGTACTTCAACAGGGGCAACCCCATTCTCCTTAGTTTATGGTATGGAAGCAGTTTTGCCCATTGAAGTTCAGATCCCTTCCTTAAGAATCATGAAGGATGCAGGCTTGGATGAAGATGATTGGATTCAGACTCGACTTGACCAGATAAATTTGATTGATGAGAAGAGGTTGGCAGCTGTTTGTCATGGTCAGATGTACCAGAAACGGATGATCAAGGCTTTCAATAAGAAGGTTAAGCCAAAGGTATATCAGGCTGGTGACTTTGTAATCAAGCGTATCATATTACCACAGGGTGATCCTAGGGGCAAATTGACTCCTACATATGAAGGACCATTTGTAGTCAAAACAGTATTCTCAGGAGGTGCCATGATGCTTACTACTATGGATGGTGAAGACTTCCCACAGCCTGTAAACGCAGACATAGTTAAAAAATACTACGCATAAAAAAAGACCCGCTAGGTTGACTGGCCTAGGCAAAAATAAGGGCATCCCGGCGAACCAAAAGGGTTCGGGAAAAAAATAGGGATATATATAAAAAAAATGTACACCCGGCAAGTCGAAAACCTGAAAAGGCGGCTTGGGCAAAAAAGGGTATCCCGGTGGATTGAAAACCTGAAAGGGCAATCCAGGAAAAAGTTAGGGATTAAAGCGTATGACTATGTCTCGTTTGGATCACCCATGTAACTCCAACCAGTTGTGATACTTAGTTCAGACTCTAACAGATAAAGATCAATCCAATCGTTTTCGTCTCGACAGCAGGAGATGAGATACTTGAAGATAATGGCAATAGTAGAATTGGAACTCAATAAGGATTATTTCCCACATAGTTGTTTTCTTTGTTTTGTAAAAATTTTATGAGAAAGTCCTCTTACTAGGATTTCTGTCTCCTTGTACAAACTTGCCTATGTATAGGTCGTTTTGTGATATAAATAAAATTCCATCTTTGAATCCAGATTTACCTTTACCCTATTTACATAAGTGAAACGTCCATTGATTGTGTTTGAATGTATGTATGCTTTTGAATATGATTGATGTTTACCAAAAATGCATAAAATGCTTAATATGATTGATGTTTACCAGAAATGCATGAAAATGCAGTAATAGTATTTACTAAGGACGAACGAGGGAAGGAATTCAACGAAGCTTCACCGGTTCATCCCCAAGACAACTACAAATCCCCCAGTAGGGCAAATCTATCATCATAGATACTTCAAGTTACGTCTCCCCTTGAATTTATGTCCATCTCTTTTATCCTCAGACGGATATCGGGAACTTATTCCTTCAATGAAGGTACGACGAACGAAGACGGGAAGTTATGAATACTATACTATCAAACGAAACGGGAACGAGTTCTTCATATTCTTCAGCAACGAATCGGGATTTATTTTCCCTAGCCAGCAGTTGTTATACGAAGATATCCAGACGCTTCAGATTACATGATTTATACATACATCATTTACATCATACCATAACATATCCATAATGCATAATACATTTACTTAGGTGCATCATACTATGCATGCATACATATTGCATAAACTAACATTCTCCTTGCAGGATAGTTATATGCAGATAAAACAGCATCAACAATTTACAACAGATCAGAAATGATCCATACATTACCCAAGATGTCCTCAGAGAGTAGGCAAACGGTCCGTAAGAAGATCCATTCCCAAATCCAGGATATTTCCAGAGGATTTCATCTTTTGGCCCTTGAATAGCAGGCAAACGGTCTGTAAAAAAGATACATTCCCTGGTTCAAGATATTATTCAGAAGAATAAATCCTGACGTTCTTTTGGCCCTTGAATAGCAGGCAAACGGTCTGTAAAAAGATCCATTCCCTGGTTCAAGATATTATTCAGAAGAACAAATCCTGACGTTCTTTTGGCCCTTGAATAGCAGGCAAACGGTCTATAAAAAGATCCATTCCCTGGTTCAAGATATTATTCAGAAGAACAAATCCTGACGTTCTTTTGGCCCTTGAATAGCAGGCAAACGGTCTGTAAAAATATTCATTCCCTGGTTCAAGATATCATTCAGAAGAACAAATCCTGACGTTCTTTTGGCCCTTGAATAGCAGGCAAACGGTCTGTAAAAAGATCCATTCCCTGGTTCAAGATATCATTCAGAAGAACAAATCCTGACGTTCTTTTGGCCCTCGAATAGCAGGCAAACGGTCTGTAAAAAGATCCATTCCCTGGTTCAAGATATTTTTCAGAAGAACTAATCCTGACGTTCTTTTGACCTTGGAGAGTAGGCAAACGGTCTGTACAAAGATCCATTCCCTAATCCAAGACATTTCCAGAGGAGATAATCGTTACGAAGATTTATTTCTACTGGTCTATTCAACAATTCAAATCATGTTGCATAAACAATTCAGGGACGGCCTATACAAAGACCTAGTACTGATATCCAATATCAACATAAAGACATCATCACATCCTGATACTTTAGATGGCATCTCTAAGCCTATCTCCAGTTCTTCCAAGTGGCATCTTCAAGCCCACTTAAGCATATACAACTAATCATCAGTGTTACTTTACGCACCGGCGAGTGCAAATTTTTGGGCTTTTGTGTTCAATCCCCTTCAACCTTCCAGGTCACGAATGGCACAGATACCAATCTAACCCCTCAGGTTTCAGAAAATTGAACAGGGGCAGCTGTTGCACTCCAGAATTTGCCCTCCACAATACAAGTCATTGTGTACTAAGAGGCTCACAAGGTTCACAAGACATCTCATGAGGTTCACAAGGTTCACAAAGTTCACAATTAGTCAGGAAGTTTGACAATTCCCTCAGACAATGCATCCTCCTAAGCAATGCATCCTAAACTAGGGTTTTGACTTTCATCAGGCTAAATGAACTTCCAAGACTTCAAGTGAGCTTCATAGAATCCTATATGTGTTCAAGAATCCCCATGTCAAGTTTCAAGACTTTCCCAAAAGATTTGCTCAGTCAGATGATCAGATAAGTTAAAATCAGTCAAAGCAGTTAAAAAGTCAAACTGAGGTCAACTGTGGTCAAACCAAAGTCAAACTTCATGATTTTTTGCCAACATCAAGTATATGAAGTAAAATTCATCATTTGATCAAGGGTTTATCATGATTCATCAAGGAGATTTCAGATATTCAAGAATCAGGAGTTTCTAAATTAGGGTTTTCATAGGAAAAGTCAACTGAACTTTGACCAGCCATAACTTTCACATGCTTCATAAAATTTTTTCCATCCAAAGCTCATTTTGAAGGAAATTTAATTCTCTACAACTTTGTGTCTCACAATCCAAGCCCAAAAATGCTTCATTTGGAAGGTATGAGCTAAGACATTATAGGTCCTTTTAAAAGTCAACAAAAAGTCAACAACTTCCAAAGAGCATAACTTGAGAATGGTAAATGATATGGACATGAGACCAAAGAGGTTGGTTAGAGGACTCTTTAAGATTTCAAAAATGTCCATGAACACCCTCATTGCATTAAAATTGAAGGATTTGTGCCCTTGCAAAGTTGGGAAATTTTTGAGTGGTTTATGAAGTAAATGGGGTCTTAAAACCATAATTCTTCAAATGGGCTGACTTTTTTGTGACCCAATATGTTCCATGACATCATGCATGAAATTTATTTAATATTTTCATAATTTTATTCATTTTATTTTTATTTATTATGATTTTTTATATTAAAAATCATTTTAAATTCAAATAAAATATAAAATGGTGAAGATTTAAAATTATTTTGCTTCTAGAATGTCATAAAAGTTATTTGGATCTAATTGATACAAAAATTATAAAGATTGTCTTAAAATAGCAAGTTCATATCAAGGAATATTAAAATTTTAAAGCTAATCTTTTTCAATCTTCAATGATCCAAATATCCATCAAATTGGTGAAGTCTTTGACCTAATTCACTCACCCATATATAATGAACACTTAACAAACCATAGGACAAGAATTGGCAGCCTCTAAGAACACTTTCAAACTTCACAAAATTCATCAAATTTCAATTTTCGGGTTTCTCCATAGAAGGTGTTTTAAGGTATTTTAAAGACATAAAAAGGAACCTTGGATGTCATTGAATGGATGCCAACTCTCAAAAGCCTCTGAATTTTGCTCATATGCCGTAGCTAAACTCATTTACATTCTCATATTTTTCTTTTCGGTTTGATACATTTAAGCATTGTTATTGAAAACTAACCATTTATTTATGTTCCTTGTGAAATAGTGAAGCTTTCTGGGCAGTTTGTTGTGAGTTTCGTGGACCAAACAGGATTATGCCATAGTTAGGGTTTATACCTCTAGATTAGGGTTTTATGGTATGAGTGATTTAAATGATTTTTATGGACATATTTGTATTGTATGAGATGTAAGGATCACGTTGATGTGATCAATTTGAGAAAATACTCTGTGGATCATGCTGTATGGTATTCGCAGGTTTTCCTGCAAATAAAATTCGCAGGTAAATGCCTAGAAATTTTCGCAGCAAATTTCATAGGTCCAAAGGTAGACGAAGGACCTTGGTGCGAATTCTCTGAATTTAAAATTCTGTTTGTTTTTATAATGTATATGTTTCACTTGTATGTCACAGCGCGCAGGTTGGCCCAGTGGTAAGGCGTCTGGCTTGGTATGCAAAGGGGCTTGGGTTCGAAACCAGCCAAGATACGTTTTGTTTGTTTAATTTCTTTTGTTTTTTCAGAGTAACAACAAAACAAAGTGGAAGGAGGATATTATCACAACGCGCAAGCTGGCCCAGTGGTGATCCCCTTGTGTTTCCAGGTAAAGGACCTGGGTTCAAATCCCAGGTCCTGTTTTTTGGCTTTTCCTTTTTTATGTTTATTTGTTTTTTCTAATTTCTTATATTATTCTTTAAATAAATTAATTTCTAAAAAATTATTTTAAAAAAAAAACTTTTATATTCTAATTAGACTTTATTTTCATAAACCTAAATTAATATGAATATTTGTTTATTTGTTGTTTTTTATATGTATATATTATTTAATAATTAAATTGATATTAAACTAAAAAAAACCTAATATGTTTATATAAAACCTAATTATTTTCTAAACCCTAATTTATTTTCTAAACCCTAATTTTTCTTTTACAATTATAATTTCTTATTTTATTATGTTTGTTTAATTATAATTAATAAATATTGTTAATGTATATATAATTAAATTATTAAACTATTAATCATGCTTATTAGTATATAATTATTATTATTTATTCCTCTTCTTAAAAAAATTTTAAAAAATTATTTTATTTGAATTTAAAATTTTAATTTGATTTCTATATTGTATATTATTGTGCTAACTTCTTTTTCTCTTATATTTATTTTTTATTATTACTAACCTTTGATTTATTTATTATATGCTTATTATTTAAATTGTTTTATCATAATGTAATTGTGCAAGTTATGTAATAGTGGTAGAATTTTTACTATTTATTTAAATTGCCATGGTTAGTAAATTAGGGAGTGAAAACATGTTTGTATCTTAAAATTGAATTTAGATCACTAATTATAAGATAAATATTTGAATTTGTACACGCACACATGTAAGTCGATCTTTGATCGCCATCTCACTTCTTAAGGGTTACCTCTCATGTTGCCTAAATAAAAGGTCAAGTAAGGTGTATAAAACAAAGTCCTTTCTCTTATTAATATCATCTAGTCCCTTTAAAGATTATAAGATCAAGTCCCTTCATGGTTGCCTTCGTAAATGATCTTGTCCCTTTCGAATAAAAGATGATAAGTCCCTTTGAATTGCTAATACACCTTACAGTTGCCTAAACACAGATGACCTTTCACATGTCCCTTCTAACATCCAAGGTAATGACTACATATTCTTTAATAATAGGGATAGTCTTACCATTGAAAGAACATTTAAGAACAGAAAAGATTTAATTTAGGGTAGGTTCCTCTTAAGTACTTGCTCACTTTTCATCAAATTACTTCATTACACTTCACATTTTAAACAATTTTCAAAACAAAGTCTTTATATATATCCATACAAGGATCATTATAAAGTACTTAAGAAAAGTTTTAGTCACACACTACACTTCTCAAAACAGTTTAAAGTGAGCTAAGTAACTAAGAGCCCATGGATAACCATGGATGTAAGGGGTGTTAACACCTTCCCTTTACATAACCTACCCCCCGAACTCAAAATCTTTTTAAGGTCTTTCTTTTTCTTTTATGCCCTTTCCTTTTGGATAAAATAAAAGTCGGTGACGACTCTTGTTATCCGCAACATTTAACTAAAGTCAGTTCTCCCACCGTGTTACAGTCGCGTACAAGACAAGAGATTCAAGGAATCAGAAGAATTCGCGGACTCACAAACAAAAAGACGATACTGAAGCTCCTCGGCGCGAAAAACGGAAAAATGACTATCCTCGTGAAAGCATGGGCTTAGTGGGTCATTTCTCAGAGTATACCCTCCTCATAGCTCCCCGTGAGAAGATTCTGTCTGAATGCATGAATACCGAATTCTAGCAAGGAGGCGTTCGCTTCCCCAAACCAACTGCTGCTAAGGTCAATACTAACAAAAGTAAGTATTTCCGTTTTCATCGCAGTCACGGACACATGATCGAAGACTGTATACACCTCAAAGATGTTATTGATATCCTCATCAGGGAAGGACAACTCAAGAAGTATGTCAAGGACAGAGCTCCTCGACAAGAGAAAAACAATAGAGTCTATGAAGTGTCCGAAGAAGCTGCTCTAATGCCAGTCGCCTTGTTATCACTAGACTCGAGAATTTCTTCATTCTTGGACGCCTAGGAAACACAGGGTACTTCTCCGCACACAACCCCTGGGAGATGTTCACGACCATGCTCATTGTAGGTGGAGGCTACAACAAGATGATCGTCGGATCAATCAGAAGAAGGCTTGAACATTTGGTAGATTCATCATCGAATCAACTTTCGTCCCTCGAGAAAATCAGGGGTAAATCCCAGTCGATCACATTCTACATGGAAGAACTCCTCGGTGGCTCTCCAAACTCGCACAATTTTTTATTGATCCGCACTAAGATGACTAAGACGGATGTTCGCAGGATACTCGTTGACCAGGGAAGCTAGATCGACATAATGTACACCTCTCTCTTTAGAGCATTGCAGCTCGATCAGAAGAACATGTCCCTATATGTTGGGTCTGACCTGTAGGGATTCAATGGGGCTACCACTAAACTCTGGGGTTATTTCGAGTTGATGGTCACGTTCGTAGAAGGAGATGCACCCAAGACAATCAAGACACATATCCTAGTCATCAATTGCCTATCACTTTAGCAATGCATCTTTGGTAGGCCAACACTAACCGAGCTTATCACCGTCTCATCCATTGTCCATCTCAAAATGAAATAATATACAGAGAAATGACATGTAGCTACACTTCACAAAGACATTGAAGTTATACGAAGATGTTTTGAGGCTACGACCAAAGGGCAGACCGTGAGGGAGACCGCGCCTAAGAGTAACAAACACGCAAGAGACGGGAACTCCTCAGCCGAAGAATCCCAACCCAAGAAGAAGCCAACTCTTCAAATCAACACAATCGACCTTGACTCCCGCATTCCAGCAGATTCCGAAGACACCATGTCTGCAAATAATTCAGCCATCCTGCCTTCTTTATCCACAGGAGAGTTCGAGGTCATAACCTTTGGGGATAACCCAGACAGAGGAGTTTTGATCGCAACTTTCTGAGTCTAAAGATTCTAACTGCAAGTATACAACCTAATCGCGTAGTAATAAAATATATCGATCCCATAGAGACTCGATAATCAACATAGTGCTATCGGGATGTTACTATGTTTATCTAAGGCGAGTGATGTTTTTAGTATTAAGGAGCAAGAAAGTAAGAATTTTAAATTAAATTAATATGTAATTGGTATGCCTTCACGAATTCAATAAAAGGTTGGCTTATAAAGGTTTATCAAATTAGCTTTCTGTAGAAAATGTCGGTTTAAAAGTTGTCAACTCACACTCTCGTGGTGTTGCCTATTACTATACTCCTGAGTTCAATTGAGTGCTCTCGTTGTGTCAATACAAGTTAAAAGTACTTTTTTAAAACCTAGAGATTCTAATTGGTTTTAAAGCGCTTCCGCTGTGTTTAAAAAATCAATGTTCAATTTTAGTTATCCAGTTACAATCTCACACTCTCGTGGTCTTAATTATAACCTCTTTTTTTTTTACCTTTTTTACTTTCGTAACAAAAGTTAATTTTGATTTAAGAAATCGAAACCAAAAAGTAAATTGAGTTTAAGGTTTTAGCCTAGATTTATTGAATTTGCTCCGGTTATTCAATCACATACCAATTAAACGGTTTAGCCAGATATAACAATTAAATCAAAAAAAGAAAGGTAGAATAAGGAATGCATAAAAATATAAGACATAATAATTGAAAAGTAAAGCATATAATTCAATAAAGAAACCCGACTGAAGTATACTTGAATCAATAATTCTTGCGGAAAATTAAACTTAAAGCAAAGGCAGTGGCTGAAAACAAAATAAATGGTGATAACTTCCCAAGGTAGGAGACTATCACTAAGGTTCGGTAATGAAAACTAACTTAAATGCTGAAAAGGGAAACAAAAAGGAATAAGCTCTAAACTAATTAAAATGTCTACGAATGGTAAAACGACAACAATTTTGTAAGGTGGTCGAAGCTCCCTTTGGAAATCAAAACAGCTTCTATTTATAGCTTATGGGAATACTATTGTTGAGAATTTGTCGGAACGTCTTTAGCTAGGCCTTGATGTATAGGGTTGGACTGAGACTGGAACGAGTGAGAAAATATCTCGTTGAACGAGAGAATTGTGTATAGCGGCTCTCTGTTATTGACTGATGCACACGTTTTGGAATTCTAAAATAAGACCTATGACGGTCGTCTTGAAGTGTGACGTTCTTCTGGGCTTTCCAAAGTGGGACGGTCTTCATCTTGTCGTGACGGTCGTCAGGCATTTAGAATGCAAAAACTCTTTTTCTGCTATCTGCATAATTTCATCTACTAAAAGCCTCGTTTCTCTCTCATTTTCATTCTTTTCTTCCACAAGTCATGTATATCTTAATACCCGCAAAACAAACACAAACTTCGCATAATATCGTTCGAAACACGAAAAATATTAACTTAAATAATCGGAAACCATGCTAAATAATCAATACAAAATTGTGTTATCAAACTCACCCAGACTTGAACCTTTGTTTGTGCTCAAGCAAACAATCAAATAGGTTTTTGAAAAATATCCTTCAAACATAGACATGAAACACATTACCTATCCATACGTGGTTGTGCGGCATTTTGCTAAAAGAACTAATAGTAACTCAAACACTAAGATACACTAATTACACTTAAACATATAATGCTCATAAACCCCTTATAAAAACCAATTTGAATCATTCTATTATAGCTAAACCTATTGCTTTTGTTTTTATTTCATCAGGTTTCATTCTGACACGATCACATTAAACCGTTTACCTTTACACGCACATAGTGGAGTAACCTGTTGGTGAATTTGATCTTTTTGTCTAAAACGGGGTCTGGTACACAAGTGTGGTAACCCTTTAACATACTGGGTGCAAGTTGTGGGGGATCGAATCGTAATTCTCCTTATCGAGTTCAGAACCAGATACCTCTGAACCAACTAATATCAGATTTGCTTTGCCTTTTTGGCATATTTTTGAATTCTTTAGAATTTTTGCAGCTTTATTGTTTCATCATTGGCATGCGTAATTTCTTCTTTTTGGCACTTTAAAGATCAATCACTTATTTGCATCGGCTCTCCACGTAGCTTGTGGTTCAGGTGGTGTTGACTGCTAATATAAACTACTCAGGGCTAATTTAGAACTAAAGCTTCAGATTTCAGTATAAAAGGTATCCAAATCGATATCTTATATCTAAGGGTCTAAGGTGTCAAGATTGTATCAATCTTGTTAAGTTTTTTATTATCTTTCTAACATAGCCTATCAACCTATATACTCGTAGGGTATGTCGAATGAATGCATTCTTAAGGAGAAAATTTTTGTTATGGTTAAAAATAATGAAGAGAATTTAATAAACTAAATTATTTTGATTAATAACTTGGTTTCGTACAGGAATTGGAAATACTAATTACCCTTCTCCCACACTATCTCGGACATTGTCCTCAATGTTGCGAGATAAAGGTAAACTACAAAACAAAAAGGGAAAAATAATAGAAAAAAACTAAACTACTACTACTGCTATTGCAGTCCTCTGCCTCTAGCTCTGCCTCGCAGGTTCCTATGCTCGTATTGTGCTACATGATCAGGTATACCTATATGATGGATATAGTTATGCAGTTCTTGAACTTGCCTCGTCACACCATCTAATCCTTCTATGGCACCTGAAATTCTTCCAATTTGGGTAGTTTGTTTAAGTCAGATATGTCCCATCATCTCCATCAGCTCAGTGTGTTGTCTTTGGTTACACTCATCCCTTTGAATGATCATCGCGAGAGTATTGTCGTCTGTTGCAGGTTGTTGATTCCTTCGACGGCGTGTGACAGAAGCGCTGGTATTGGCGAAATCAGTTGTCGGAGTCTGCGTAGCTTCTTCATCATCCATAACTTATTGCATCTCATCAATTCCTTCAGCTAGTTGTGCTTCTAGAGCTGCAACATTAGATGATGAAGCATCAAGGTTGTAAAGCCAGTTGGCTCTGCTCTGTGCTCTTTTGTGGGTTTGACACTACAGAATGATGCTTCTAACAACTTAGTTATGAACCACCAGGTTGTATCTTCCATCTCTCTAGTGCTTGATAATACGGTCGCTTTTACAATATTCCATATCAAGGAACAATGCAGGAGTTGCATGGAATTGGGTGAGACGATCACCTAAACCGAGCTTCAGCGCGATATAGGTGACAATCCCTCCAAAACAAAGCGGAGCCTTCCATCTTGTACACGTCGACTTAATGTTAGAGAGAACGAAAGCGACTGGATTTGAAGGGATGGTTTGAAAAACACATTGGAGAAGAAACAATTCCTTATGGTTTACCTTGTGATTGTTAAACCTCCTGAAGATGGTGTTTCTCAACACTCTCTGAAAATAGCGGATGATGGGGTTTTGAATGTGAGAAGCATAAAGCTCGTCCCATTCCTAAGTTCTTGTACTGGTCAAATCCTCCCACAGCTCAAAAGCTTCAGCCTACCAAGTTGTGTGACCAGGAAGGTAGTAGAAAACACCATCGCCGAGATGAAATTCGAACCACTCGCTGAAAGTGTCCTGCGTTACGGAATACTTCGTCCCGAATAACCAAAACGTAGAATTACTAAGCAGGTGCTTATTTGCGTCGTTTGGAGTGTTATAAGCGTAGGAGTTTAAGAACTCCATAGTCAGCGATGCATAAGTTGGATTGTTGCTGGTGCAGAGTGATGTCAAGTCGGTGTTCGAGAGTAACCAATTTACACCATCGAGGAGTCCAAGTTGAGTTAGACATTCCTCATCAACATAACAAGTCACTTAGATAGTTCTTTCGTGAAAAGCAATGAACATAACGCGTTAAAGGTTGCCTGCTTCTCAATCACATACAAGGATTGTGGTTGGATCGAGGTTTGCAATAATTTCAGAAGGTAAAGGAATTTTTGAAGGAAGATGAAAAGAATAATATTGCAACTGTTGTGAAACAAAAACAATGTATTGGTGTTGTGAAGCAAAACGTGATCGTACTGTGTTAAATATATAGAGAAAAGTGACTACAATTTGGAACTTAATAAGTTGTGTTGTGAGAAAATGAGATCTTGGGCTGGTTATTTATAGTGGTGGGGAGTGACCGTTGGAGAGGAAATAGGGGGGGGGGGGTGTAACGGTCAGAAGAACGTTGCAAAGATACGTTACTGGTTTTTATTGCGTGACAATCGTCTGGATAATCGGACGATCGTTAGGGCACCAGGACGATCGTGCTACTAGTGTGAAGCTTGTCACTCATTAAAGGTGTGTGACACTCGTCACGCCTTGGGGACGGTGGTAATGAATACTTTTTTTCTTTTAGTTTTCTTCCCAACTTAATTTTACTATTTCATTCCTATATCTCACAAATTAAATATAGTAGCACTTAACATATTATTTAATAATAGCAGTAAAAAAGTATATAGCAGTGCATATCAGAATGAAAATGCAGACAATACCAATACTAATGCAGTGCAGAAAAATAAAGACACTAAGCAATGCAATTTTTCTGTAGCAGAGTGATTAAATGCATTCAAGGCATACAATTTGTAACACTGTAATAAAGTAAAATACCACTGAATAATTATAATTATAGGCACAAATAAATGAATAGAATTCAATAGTTTTATTAAAACTTATAGGGCAATGCAGTAGTCAAAAATTTAAACAAACTTGAAAAATTGAAAAAAAAAACTTTAGAACTTAAATCAAACTGAAATAAAATAATGAATTAAACAAAAGTGCAATAAAAACTCTGGTGAATGTTGAAGTTAGTCATTAGCCACGGTGTTGGCAGATGGAATTTATTGCTTGGCTCAGATGTTCGAATTACTCTACGGCTATATCTCTCAGTGTAATGAAGTCTACGCGTAAATCGCGAATCTCATTTTGCATGGTTGTCATCTCAGTGTGGAGAGTCTCTAATATAATCTCAGGATTGGTTGGTGTAGGAGTAGGAGTAGGTATAACATCTGGTTTGGGTTTTTCCTCTTCTTCTTCTTCTTCAATCATATCCTTAGGGTAGTCCGAATCATAATAATTCGAAGGTGTCTTAGGATCAATCTCTACCTTAGACCAAACATCTCCTGGTTCATATAGTGGCTCGTCCAGATCATATAGCCAGTTGTGTTTATAATGCACACTCGTGTGCTCATGGTCATGTAAGGTAAAATTCGGCACAACTACACCATTGATCAGGAATTTAAAATGATGGGGTCCATGATCATACAACATAACTCTTTCAAAATAAAAGGTGATGTTCATGGGTCTGAATTCTCTGAGTGGGTTAATCTGAGAAAGGTGGGTCTTAAACCCCATTGCATCAACAATTTTGGTAACTAGGCCCCCTATCAGGATTGGCTGGTGTTTAGTTTGAATAATCTTACAAAAATTAGCGAACATGATAATTGCTCCATTAACTCGTCGGGACTGAAAAACACAAAACATGATGAATAGTTCATCTCTAGAGACATTTTTATCACTTCCACTCTTTCTAAACAGTGTGTAGACCATAATCATATGAAAATACCTAATGGAAGGGTTATGGATCTCAGTGGATAACATAGGATATAAATCATGGTCAGGTCGTCCTGAAATGCTACTCCAAAAGCGATTTAGCTCATCCTCTATAAGCATGTTCTCCTATGCCTCAGAGAAAATAGTGGGGCCATCTAGGAAACCTAAAAGCTCAGTCATCTCATGAATGTTAAACTCAAAGGTATATCCAAAAAGTCTTAAAGATATCCTTCCTCTTGTAAAACCTTTTCCATAGTTAGGATGGTAGACAAGTGAACTCAGGAACTCTAAAGTCAGTTCATAAT
The DNA here is from genome assembly GCA_963966055.1 of Lathyrus aphaca. Taxonomy (NCBI): domain Eukaryota; kingdom Viridiplantae; phylum Streptophyta; class Magnoliopsida; order Fabales; family Fabaceae; genus Lathyrus; species Lathyrus aphaca. The sequence continues at coordinate 568,611,449 of OZ014522.1, forward strand.
AAGTTCTATGTTTCTTAGTTGCAAATCCTTCCCAACCTATCTGATTAAACATGAAGTCAATACTAGAACCTATACTTAAGGCTTTCATGGTAGGTCCATGGGCAAATTTGGTGAAGGTCATAGGTCTCTGAGCTAAGGCTTCATAACGACGCCTATGGGTATTGTCTATAAAGTCCACAATCATGTTGGTGGTCATTGTCAGAGTTAGTAAACAGAATGAAATCGGAGAAGGATTAGAAGGTAGAAAAACTTTAAAAATCCTAGAATCACACAATAAAACAAACCAATATAGCAATCAGTAAATTTAAAGCATTTTGAAAAATCAGAATTTGAAAAAGAAACAAAAACAAAATAAAAGATTAAAACTAATATTAAAACGAAAATAAAATCGTGGGTCCCTCCCACAAAGCGCTTCATTTTATGTCGGGGCTCGACACGGCTTAAGGGATTTTTAGTCTTAGGTCTCGGATGGAAATTCTGCCAGTTTTAGACCTGTCAAGAATTATTTATCTTCTACGCAATAATAATGTTTAAGACGTTGCCCATTTACTAAAAAAGGTGCACTAGACCTACCCTTAATTTCGATTGCGCCAGTCACTATAACTTTTATTATTTCGAAAGGACCGGGCCATCTAAATCGTAATTTTCCAGGGAACAACCTAAGTCTAGAGTTAAATAGGAGAACAACGTCTCCCACACTAAATTCTTTTCTAGAAATACGCTTGTCATGCCATATCTTTGTTCTTTCCATATATATGTGGGCATTTTCGTAGGCATCTAGTCTCAGTTCTTCCAATTCATATAAGTCTAAAACACGTTTCTCACCTGCTTCAGTATTGTTAAAGTTAAGAGATTTAATTGCCCAATAGGCTTTGTGCTCTAATTCTATCGGTAAGTGGCAAGATTTTTCGTAGACTAATTAGAATGGTGTAGTTCCGATGGGTGTCTTAAAAGTTGATCTATAGGCCCATAAAGCTTCATGTAACTTGCTTGACCAATATTTCCTAGACGTAGCGACAATTTTCTCTAAGATTTGTTTTATCTCTCTATTCAAAACCTCGACTTGTCCACTGGTTTACGGATGGTAAGGTGTTGCTACACGGTGTCTTACTCCATATTTCAATAGGAGTTTATCGAATATTTTAGAGATAAATTGAGAGCCTCTGTCACTTATGACGAGTCTTGGTACACCGAATCTGGGGAAAATAATATTCTTGAAAAGCTTTATGACTACTCGTGTGTCATTTGTCGGAGAAGTTATAGCTTTGATCCATTTTGAAACATAATCGACAGCTATGAGTATGTACTTATTTCCAAAAGAATATGGGAATGGTCCCATAAAGTCAATTGCCCACACATCAAAATCTTCTACTTCTAAAATGAATTTTTGGGGAATCTCATCGCTCCTCGAGATGTTACCAGTGCGTTAGCACCGGTCGCAATTTAGAATGGTGACGTGAACATATTTCCAAAGAGTTTGCCAAAAAAGCACTGATTGAAGAATCTTTGTGCAAGTCTTCGAAGTGCTTGTGTGTCCACCATAAGAAGCAGAGTGACAATGGGAGATTATGTTTTCCATTTCTTCTTCTGGGACACATCGACGGAAAATACCATCGAATCCTCCCTTAAAAAGCAATGGTTCATCCTAGTAATAATGTTTTAGATCGTGGAAGAACTTCTTCTTTTGTTGGTACTTGAGATCGGCTATAAGTACCCCGAAAGCTAGATAGTTGACTATGTCAGCATACCATGGTATAGTGGTTTACGCACAAATTTCTTCCATTGTTTCTTCTTGAATTTTTTCGTCTAGCGTCAAGGAAGATATCTCACTCTCAAATTGGGCTATAAGACGTTCATCAGGAAAATCGACATTAATTGGCATTTGGTCTAGTTTAATTCCTTCCATACGTGATAAGTGGTATGCTACTACGTTATCAGTCCCTTTCTTATCGTTAATTTCCAAATCGAACTCTTGTAGCAAAAGGATCAATCTTAGTAGTCTAAGTTTCGCACCCTTTTTACTTAGAAGGTACCTAATAGCGGCGTGATCGGTGTAGATGATGATTTTAGCTCCTACTAAGTAGGAACAAAAATTTTCAAGTGCGAACACAACGGCTAAAAGTTCTTTTTTTGTTGTGGCGTAGTTCATTTGAGCAGGGTCTAGAGTTCTACTTGCATAGTATATTGCGTGAAGTTTCTTATCCTTTCTTTGTCCTAAGAGTGCGTTTACATCGTAATCACTCGCATCGCACATAATTTCAAATGGTAGTGTCCAATCAGGAGGTTGCATGATGGGTGCAGTGATAAGAGTTGTTTTGAGTGTTTCAAATGCTTTTAAACAGTCTTCGTCAAAGATAAACTAAGCGTCCTTCATTAGTAGAACGGTCAACAGCTTAGTGATCTTGGAAAAGCCCTTGATTAATCGTCAGTAAAAATCGGCATGTCCTAAGAAACTTCTTATTTCTTTTACGGTTTTCGGCGGTTGAAGGTCTTTTATCACTTCTATTTTAGCTTTGTATACCTCGATGCCTCTGTTGGATATCACATGTCCTAGCATGATTCCTTGTCTGACCATAAAATGAAACTTTTCTCAATTAAGTACAAGATTAACTTTTACGCATCTCTCGAGTATCATCACTAAGTTTGATAGACACCCTTCAAATCTTTGTCCGCATACGGAGAAGTCATCCATAAACACTTCCATTATGTCGTCAATGAAGTCAGCAAAAATTGCCATCATACATCGTTGAAATATCGTTGGAGCGTTACATAAACCAAACGACATACTACGGTAAGCAAATGTTCCGTATGGGCATGTGAAAGTGGTATTTTATTAGTCGTCAGGATGAATAAGAATTTGGAAAATCCTAAGTAACCATCTAGGTAGCAAAAATAAGAATGTTTGACTAATATTTCCAACATTTGATCAATGAAGGGTAAGGGGAAATGATCTTTCCGGGTAGTTTTGTTCAGTTTTTGGTAATCGATGCACATCCTGTTCCCGATCAATACTCTATGTGTTATAGATTAACCTTTTGAGTTCTTAGTAATTGTAATTCCTTCCTTCCTTGGTATGACATGCACTGGGCTAACTCATTGACTGTCGGAAATTAGGTATATAATTCCAGCATCTAGTAACTTCTTTACTTCATCCTTAACTATAATACTTAAAATCGGGTTGATCCTTCTCTAGGGTTCTCTAGAGGTTTTATAGTTTTCCTCTAGCATAATGTGATGCATACATATTGAAGGACTTATTCTTTTTCTTGATTTTCAAACAAATAATCAATTGAATCCCTTTTTGAAATGAAAATAGGCAAACTTCCATCCTTAGACACCTGATAGCATATGGAACACCATGAGACCAAGTTTTGGCCCAAGAATCAGAAATAAACTGATCTTGGGCTAAACCCTAGTTTTGATGATCTTGTTAGGAGATGATGCATTGTCCCCTTTCTTAGTGAATTCTCATCTTCAAATGACTCGATGGATCCAAATGAGATAACATTCGTACAAGAGAGCCATGAGTATTGTTTGAAGGCATTTGGCTCTTGTTCCCTTGCTTTGAATGATCTAAGCCTTGAAATCAACTGATCACATGCCTTGTGCACCACCAATGATGTATGTTTTACTTTTGTATGGCTTGAATGCAATGCAATGCATGATAGTATGAACTAAATGATATATGAAAAGAAGAATAAGCAACTTGAAACTAATAATAAATAAGAGGGTAAATTTCAGGGTGCTACATTACCCTTGTGTTCTCATAAACCCTAACCCTTGTGAGTTTCTTGATCATAAGGTGTAACACGGTGAACTGACTTTAAACAATGTTGCGGATAGCAAGAGTCGCCACCGACTTTTATTTTATCCATAAGGAAAGGTTATAAAAGAACAGGAAAGACCTTAGAGAATATTTTGGGTCCGGGGGGTAGGTTATGAAAAGGGAAGGTGTTAGCACCCTTTTCATCCATGGTTATCCATGGGCTCTTAGGTACTTAAGCTCACTTTTGAATTGTTTTGAAAGTGTAGTGTATGAATAGCAAAAAATTTCAGAATAGTTTAATAATAATCCATGTATGGATGTGTAAAAAACTTGTTTGAAAATTTGTTTGAAAATTTGTTTAAGTGTGAAAAAGTTTTGAAGTGAGCAAGTATCTAGGAGTGACCTACCCTAATGTTTAAGGTCTTTCTTATTCTTTATTCTTTCCTTTAGTAAGACTATCCCTACTATAATGGAGTAGGTAGTCCTTACTTTGGATGTTTAAGGGACATATGAGGGACAAGTTGATTTTGAAGGCAATGGTGGGGTGTAATAAGCAAACTTGAGGGACTATCATCATTTTTTCGAAAGGGACTCGATTCGTAAAGGCAACCAAAAGGGACTTTGATGATTTTTCTTATTTGAGGGACTTGCTTTATACACCCCACTTAACCATTATTCGTAGGCAACTGGAGGGGTATCCCTAAGGAAGTGAGACGGCGATTAAAATCGACTTACGTGTGTGAAGTGTTTAAATTAATTATCTTTATTAAAAATTATCTAAATTTATTTTAAATAACAAACATATTAACACTCCCTAATTACTAACCATAATGACAATAATAATTAAATAATTACATCCGGGAAACAATTACAAGAAATTATAATAGAAATAATAAGCAAAATAATTAAATAAAAATAAACCAAATATAAATAAGCAATAAGAAAATAAGGGGGTTAGTAAATAAAATTAACAAAATAATAATAGTAAACATAATTAAATCATAAATGGGTTAGTAATTAGAAATAATAAATAAAGTTAGAAACATAAAAATAGAATATAAATAATAACATGGTTAGTAATAAAAATTAATTAAAAGATTATTAAAATTATAATAAACAAAATTAATAACAAATTAATAGTAATAATAAAAACCAAAAATAATATCAAAAGAAATTAACATGCATAACTAGTAAATTTTTTTTAATTCATATACTAATTATTAAACTATTTTTTCAAATGTATTATAAACATATATTTATACTTATACACATATTATAAGAAAAAGATCATGTTAAAATTTAATTCTACAAATTATTTTTAATCATATACAAAAATATAATTACCCTAAATTAAATTATTTCTAAATACTAAAAGAAAATTGATTTGAATTATAACTATATTTACAAAATTCTATGAAAAATTATAAGTGTATTAAAAAAAATAAAATCATAAAGAAATAGAATTAGATTTGTGTTTTAAAAAAATATTTTTAGAGTTTTATAAAATTAGGGTTTTATTAGAAAAATAATTTTTAGGGTTTGGAATATACAAAATAACTTTAGCTAATATATACATATAAAATTTTTTTATTTTTATAAGCACATACATTTATATTTTATAGTTTTAAAAATATTCTAATATAATATGGGAAATATAGTAATAAAAGAAAATAAATATCAAAAAAATTGGACCTGGGATTTGAACCCAGGTCCCTAACCTGGAAATTGGAGAAGTCTACCAACTGAACCACACGCTGGCAATGCAACAAGGATGAGCATCCATTGAGTTTGTTCTTTAACCTTGGAAATTCATAAAAATAACAAAACAACAAAAGGCCTGGGTATAGAATCGAACCCAGGACCTATTAGGCAAAGAGACGTGCGTATAACCAATCCTGCTGGGTGAGCTATCCTGATAGTACATTGACAACAATATAATATATATAATACATAATAATTAAATTGGTAAAAATAAACAAAAGTTATAGAACCAGGATTCGAACCCAGGTTCAACAACCTACACGCGCGTGCAACTTTCCACCAGGCCAAGCGTACAATTGTGAAATACATTCAGGAATAACTCATATTATTTTTCAATAGAATTTTGAATTTGAAAACAGGCGCGAATTGGCCTTCTTCTTCCTCCCATTACCTGCGAATTTTGCAACGATTTCTCCTGCGAATTTTCCTGGGAGTTCTTCACACTTCAAAACCTGCGAAAACGGAACTTGCACCAAACAGTAATGATTCTTAAAATTAGTTATAGTTTTATAATCCTTGCGTCTTGTAGAAGACTCCTATGTGTCCAGAATTTATTTATATTGGTTGAACCATCAAACCCCAAAATAGAGCTCTAAACCCTAATAATGGCGTATTTGGATTCCTGCAAGAAAAACACAATTGAATAACCCAGAAACAATCCAAACAACATTATAAACACAACCCAGCAGTTAGTTTTCGTCAACAACATGTAAATCATCCAAATCGAAAATTTTCCAAACATGAACAAAGTGCATTCGGTTTTCACGATTTGGAGTATGAATGCATGATGTTATGATTCAAAATCGATCACTGAACTTCAAGGAATCTATTGCCACCTTTGGTTTGTCTTGGAAAGGGCTGCAAAGGTCAAACCGAATTGAAATTTTTTGCTTGATTTTTGATGTATGAAACTCACCTTTGGCTGCTGCAAAATTCGTGTCTAAGGCTAGGTTTATGATCAGCATATATAGGTGAGTCAATTAGGTTAAAGAAATTGATTGATTTAGTGAAATTTTGGATCAAAAAATATTGAAAAAGATCAAGTGTTCAAAGTCAAATATTTGGTCATAAGGTCTTGCTATTTTGGGAGGGATCTCATGATTTCTTTCTCCTTTGACTCCAATCTATAATTATGAATTTTTAGGAACAAAATCTTCACCCAAAAATAACTTTTCATATTTTTTATTTATTTAAAATGATTTTTAGGAGTTAAATCAATAATAAATAAATAAAAAATAATAAAAATGATGATTTTTGTTCAATTGGGTCGTGCACCATATTAGGAGATGGATTGGGTCATGAATTAGGCAGCCCATTTGGAAAGAAATACTTTTAAGCCTCCATTTTCAACATAAACCATCCTAAAATTGTCCAACTTTGCAAGGGCACATCTCCCTCAATTTTAAAGGTATGAGGGTGTTCTTGGACTTTTTGGAAAGCTTGAAGAGTCCTCTAAACAACCCCATTGGTTTCAGGTCCATATCATTTACCAATCTCAAGTTATGCCCTCTTGAAGTTGTTGACTTTTTGTTGACTTTTGAAATGACCTATAATGTCTTAGATCATATCTTTCAAATGAAGCATTTTTGGGCTTAACCTTCAACATCAAAGTTGTAGAGAATTCAATTTCCTTCAAAATGAGCTTTGGATGGAGACTTGGTGATGAAGTATGTGAAAGTTATGCCTGGTCAAAGTTCAGTTGACTTTTACTGAGGAAACCCTAATTTAGAAACTCCTGATTATTGATGATCTGGAATCTCCTTGATGAATCATGATCAACCCTTGATCAAATGATGAATTTTACTTCATATACTTGATGTTGGCAAAAAAATCATGAAGTTTGACTTTGGTTTGACCACAGTTGACCTCAGTTTGACTTTTTAACTGCATTGACTGATTTTGACTTATCTGATCATCTGACTGAGCAAACTTTTGAGAAAAGTCTTAAAACTTGACATGGGGGTTCTTATACACATATAAGATGTTATGAAACTCACTTGAGGTATTGGAAGTCCATTTAGCCTGATTAAAGTCAAAACCCTAGTTATGGATGCCCTGCTTAGGAGGTGCATTGTCTGAGGGAATTGTCAACTTCTTGGACCAATTGTGAACTTTGTGAACCTTGTGAATCTTCATAAGATGTCTTATGATACTCATGGGAAGTATTGTGAAGCTTGTGAATCTTGTGAACCTCATGAAGTGGCTTTGTAGACCTCATGACCCTCAAGAAAGCTTTGTAATCATTGTGGAACTTGTGAACCTTGTGAACCTTCAAGAAGTGACTTGTGGACTTCATGAACTTCATGAAAGGTCTTGTAAATGTTGAGAAGCTTGTGAACCTTGTGAACCTTCAAGAAGTGACTTGTAGACTTCATGAACTTCATGAAAGGTATGGAAAGCATTGAAGGACTTGTGAACCTTGTGAACCTTCAAGAAGTGACTTGTGGACTTCATGAACTTCATGAAAGGTCTTGCAAGTGTTGGAGAACTTGTGAACCTTGTGAACTTTCTTAGAACACAAAGTCTTGTATTGTGAGGGCAAATTTTGGGGTGCAACAGCTGCCCCTGTTCAATTTTCTGAAACCTGAGGGGTTAGATTGGTATATTTGCCAGTCGTGACCTGGAAGGTTGAAGGGGATTGAACACAAAAGCCCAAAAATTTGCACTCACCAGTGCATAGAATGATATTGATGGCTAGTTGAACATGATTGAGTGGGCTTAAAGATGCCACTAGGAGAAAGTTCTTCAGTAATATAATGATAGCTGTCAGGAGTCTGGAGTAATACTGATGTAACAGCATGTCTTCATGAGGATAGAGCAATCAATAATGATAACCCTAAAGCAGTCTTGAAGTAGTAAATCTGACCTCAGGAGGATAGAGCAATCAATAGCTCTAAAGCAGTCTTGAAGTAGTAATTTCAGGAGGATAGAGCAATGGATAGCTCTAAAGCAGTCTTGAAGTAGTGATTTCAGGAGGATAGAGCAATGGATAGCTCTAAAGCAGTCTTGAAATAATAATGTGATAGGTCTTCAGGAGGATAGAGCAATCAATAACGATAACCCTAAAGCAGTCTTGAAGTAATAAATCTGACCTCAGGAGGATAGAGCAATCAATAGCTCTAAAGCAGTCTTGAGGTAGTGATTTCAGGAGGATAGAGCAATGGATAGCTCTAAAGCAGTCTTGAAATAATAATGTGATAGGTCTTCAGGAGGATAGAGCAATCAATAACGATAACCCTAAAGCAGTCTTGAAGTAATAAATCTGACCTCAGGAGGATAGAGCAATCAATAGCTCTAAAGCAGTCTTGAAGTAGTGATTTCAGGAGGATAGAGCAATGGATAGCTCTAAAGCAGTCTTGAAATAATAAGATGGCTTCAGGAGGATAGAGCAATCAATAGCTCTAAAGCAGTCTTGAAGTCATGAGAATTTATCAGGAGGATAAAGTAACCCTGAGGTGACAATAAAGCAGTCCCAAAGTAATAAGAAGCTTATCAGGAGGATAAAGTAACCCTGAGGTTACAATAAAGCAGTCCCAAGGATCATTTGTTTGTTGTATAATTAACCTGAAACAAGGTAGCTTTCGGTATAATAATATTAGTTTATGCTTTATGTATGCATGTATGATATGATGCACTTATGTAATGTACTATATGTCTATGGATATGTATGTTATGGTATGATATATATGATGTATGTACGATATGATACTGCCGGAAGTGTCTGGATGTCTTCGTATAACAACTGCTGGCCAGGGAAAATAGATCCCGATTCGATGCTGAAGAATATATAACCCTCCGTCTGCTGGGGATAATAAGGTATGTATAACCTCCCGTCTGCTGGAGATAGTAAGGTATATATAACCTCCCGTATGCTGGGGATAGTAAGGTATGTATAACCTTCGTCTTCGTTTGATAGTAGGATAAGTATAACATCCCGCCTTCGTTCGTCGTACCCTTATTGGAAAGTGATTTCCCGTATATCCGTATGAGGATAAAAGAGATGGATATAAATTCCAGGGGAGTTGAAACTTTATGAAGATGGATTCGTCCTACTGAGGGTTTATAACCGTCTTGTAAAGGTGAACCGGCGAAGCTTCGTTGAAATCCTTCCCTCGTTCGTCCTTAGTAAATACTACTACTGCATTTTCATGCATTTCTGGTAAACATTAATCATATTGAACATACATGTATTTCTGGTAAACATCAATCATATTCAAAGGCATACATACATTCAACACAATCAATGGACGTTTCGCTTATGTAAATAGGGTAAAAGTAAATCTGGATTCAAAAGATGGAATTTATTTATATCAAAAAGTGACCCATACACGGGTAAGTTTGTACAAGGAGACATAAACCCTAGTAAGAGAATTTTGTCATAAAGTTTTACAAAAGAGAATCAGCTATGTGGGAAACAATCCTATTGAGTTTCAATTCTACTATTGCCACTCAAGTATCTCATCTTCTTGCTGTTGAGACGGAAACGATTGAATTGAGCTTTATCTGTTCGAGCTTGAATAAGTAGTACAACTGGTTGCAGTTTCATGAGTGATCCAAACGAGACATAGTCATACGCTTTAATCCCTAACTTTTGCCTGGATTGCCCTTTCGGGTTTTCAATCCACCGGGATACCCTTTTTTGCCCAAGCCGCCTTTTCAGGTTTTCGACTTGCCGGGTGTACATCTTTTTATATATATCCCTAATTTTTGCCCAAACCCTTTTGGTTTGTCGGGATGCCCTTATTTTTGCCTAGGCCTGTCAACCTAGCGGGTCTCTTTTTATGCGTAGTATTTTTTAACTATGTCTGCGTTTACAGGCTGTGGGAAGTCCTTTCCATCCATTGTAGTCAGTATCATGGCGCCTCCTGAGAATACTGTCTTGACTACAAATGGTCCTTCATATGTTGGAGTCCACTTGCCCCTAGGATCACCCTGTGGTAATATGATACGCTTGATTACCAAGTCACCAGCCTGATATACCTTTGGCTTAACCTTCTTGTTAAAAGCCTTGATCATCCGTTTTTGGTACATCTGGCCATGACAAACTGCTGCTAACCTCTTCTCATCAATCAAATTTATCTGGTCAAGTCGAGTCTGAATCCACTCATCTTCATCCAAGCCTGCATCCTTCATAATTCTCAAGGAGGGGATCTGAACTTCAATGGGCAGAACTGCTTCCATACCATAGACTAAAGAGAATGGGGTTGCCCCTGTTGAAGTACGTATTGTGGTACGGTACCCATGAAGAGCAAATGGTAACATCTCATGCCAATCCTTGTAAGTAACAGTCATCTTCTGTACAATCTTCTTAATGTTCTTATTAGCAGCTTCAACTGCCCCATTCATCTTCGGACGATACGGAGAAGAGTTATGATGCTTAATCTTGAACTGCGTGCAGAGATCAGTAATCATAGTGTTGTTTAGATTAGAGCCATTGTCAGTGATAATCCTTTCAGGGATGCCATACCTACATATGAGATTATTCTTAATGAACCGAGCCACAACATTCTTAGTCACAGATGCATATGAAGCTGCCTCTACCCATTTCGTAAAATAATCAATAGCCACCAGGATGAAACGATGCCCATTAGAAGCGGTAGGTTTGATCTCACCAATCATATCAATGCCCCACATGGCAAAGGGCCAAGGAGCAGTCAACACATTCAATGGTGATGGAGGTACATGAACTTTATCAGCATAGATTTGACACTTATGACAAGTTCTGGAGTGTTGATAGCAATCAGCTTCCATGGTAGACCAATAGTAACCTGCTCTCAATATCTTCTTTGCCATGGTATGACCACTAGAATGAGTGCCAAAGGTCCCATCATGCATCTCTTCCATAATCTCAGTTGCTTCCTTCTTATCCACACAACGAAGCATAGTTGAATCATGATTGCGCTTGTACAAAATCCCATTACTCAAAAAGAACTTAGCAGAAAACCTTCTCAAGAACTTCCTATCTTTGACAGTTGCCCCTTCAGGGAATTCCTGAGCTTCAAGATATCTTTTCACTTCATAGAACCAAGGCTTCTCCTCTGCCCCTTCGGTGCCAATCTCATTGCAGTATGCAGGCTTCTCAAATCTATCAATGGTAATCTTGGGAGCTTCATCATCCCAGCTGATCTCAAACATAGATGCCATGGTGGCCAACGCATCTGCCAACTGATTCTCTCTTCGTGGAATATGTCCAAAGGTAATCTCTTTGAAATGTGGGATCAAAGACAACACATGTTCTCTGTAAGGAATGAGATTATCATGCTTAGTATCCCAATCTCCTTTAATCTGACTCACTACCAGGGCTGAATCTCCATACACATCAAGGAATTGAATCTTCATATCAATAGCAACTTTAATACCCATGATACATGCCTCATACTCAGCTATGTTATTGGTACAATAGAAACAAAGTCTGGCAGTAATCGGGGTATGACAACCTTCAGGGGAACTAATCACAACACCAATACCATTACCATGTGCATTAGAGGCACCATCAAAAACCATAGTCCATCGGGATCCTTGTTCAGGTCCGTCATATTGTCCAGGTTCTTTGGTAATTATCATAATGTCTTCATCAGGGAACTCAAAACTCATTGACTGGTAATCATCTACTGCTTGATGAGCCAAATGATCAGCAACAACACTTCCCTTAATGGCCTTCTGAGTGGTATACTGTATATCATATTCTGTCAAGATCATTTGCCATCTTGCAATTCTTCCGGAGAGAGCAGGTTTCTCAAATATGTACTTGATTGGATCCATCTTCGAAATCAATAAGGTAGTATGGGTCAACATATACTGTCTTAGTCGGCGAGCAGCCCATGCCAAAGCGCAGCAAGTTTTCTCGAGCAGTGAGTATCTTGTTTCACAGTCGGTAAACTTTTTGCTAAGGTAGTATATTGCCTGCTCTTTTCGACCAGACTCGTCATGTTGCCCCAACACACACCCCATTGAGTTGTCTAACACTGTTAAGTACATAATCAAGGGTCTTCCGTCAACTGGTGGCATCAAAATTGGTGGTTCTAGCAAATATCTCTTGATTTCATCAAAGGCAGTCTGACACTCCTCATTCCATTCCATCACCTGATCTTTCTTCAGCAACTTGAAGATTGGCTCACAGATGGTAGTTAACTGGGAAATAAATCTTGCAATGTAGTTTAATCGTCCCAAGAAACCTCTAACCTCCTTCTCAGTACGGGGAGCTGGCATCTCTTGTATAGCTTTCACTTTTGCAGGATCCACTTCAATACCTTTTCCACTGACAATGAAACCCAAGAGTTTTCCAGATCTAACTCCAAAAGTACACTTGTTTGGGTTCAATCTCAACTTGTATTTCTTCAACCTCTCAAACAACTTGTGCAGATGATCAAGATGTTGCTCTTCATTCTGAGATCTGGCTATCATATCATCCACATATACCTCTATCTCATGATGAATCATGTCATGAAACAAAGCCACCATAGCACGCTGATATGTTGCCCCTGCATTCTTCAAACCAAATGGCATCACCTTATAACAAAAAGTGCCCCACTGTGTGACAAATGTTGTCTTCTCCATATCTTCAGGTGCCATCTTGATTTGATTGTAACCAGAGAAACCATCCATAAAAGAGAATACCTTATGCTGAGCAGTGTTGTCTACCAGAATATCAATATGAGGGAGTGGAAAGTCATCTTTGGGGCTAGCTTTGTTCAAATCTCTGTAGTCCACACACATACGTACCTTACCATCTTTCTTAGGAACCGGTACCACATTTGCAACCCACTGAGGATAAGAAGTCACTGCTAAGAACCCTGCATTGAATTGTTTCATTACCTCTGCCTTGATCTTTTCTGACATCTCAGGACGCATACGACGAACCTTCTGCTTCTTTGGACGACAATCTTCTTTCACTGGCAAACGGTGAACCACAATGTCTGTATCCAACCCTGGCATATCTTCGTAAGACCAAGCAAAGATCTCCACATAGTCACGTAACATCTGAATCAACTTGCTCTTGACACTGTCCTCTAAATCAGCCCCTACCTTGACCTCTTTTTTGTCTTCCTCAGTTCCCAGATTCACAACTTCGACTGGCTCTTCATGTGGCTGTATAGCTTTCTCTTCCTGTTGTAACAACCTAGCAAGCTCTACAGGTATTTCACAATCGTCCTCATTTCCGTCTTCAGTTTGATAGATCGGATTCTCGAAATTGTAATTGGCAATAGTAGAACTGTTATCAACAGGATCCAGAGTGGATGAGGATCTGCATTTAGTGATGTGGGTGTGTGTAAGAACACATAGCTGATAAAGCAAAAATAAAAGAAAAAGAAAGACAAGGAACACAATATTTACGAAAACGAAACGTCCACTGATTTTATTGAATGAAGTATGCAAATGAAATGACAGCCCGTAACAAGCACACCATTGTGCCCCGGGTAAGGCACATGGCTTGAAAGTTTTATTATTCAGAAATTACAAATTTAAAACATAACACAGTAATAGTATTTACTCCTGACTAAAGGAGATAGGGATAACATCTTCAGCTTTCCAATTATTGAGTCCAGCACCCATAGTAGGAAAAATCCATGCATCCAAATTGTAGTCTTCATCTTGATCTCCCACAGCATTAATCACCCCTTGATTGGTGATACGAGCAGCACGAGCACGACGAACAGCCTTCTGGGACTCTGCAGTGAAACCCAAACCAAACTTGTCAGACTTGTATGGAATATCAGGAAGCTGACCCCAAATAGTACAACCACCTTCATCCACCACGGCTCTAGCATCATTGAGGGAGGCCATTGCCATTGTTGGAGATTTTCTGATGACCACAGGAACCTTCTTCACAGCAGGAGGAGTCACACAATCATTACCAACCCAAGGAACCACTTCAAATGATTGACACAGAGTCTCAATGTATTCACCTTCCACTTCCAGATACTTGAAAGTGTTTACATGGCTGACAAAGTATTCTTCCTCTCCAAAGACAGTAACAACCTTTCCATTCACCGGATATCTCAACTTTTGGTGCAATGTAGAGGTCACAGCACCTGCCCCATGGATCCAGGGACGACCAAGCAGACAAGAGTATGAAGGACGAATATCCATCACATAAAATGTAGCAGTAAACATCTGAGAGCCAACCTTGATTGGAAGATCAATTTCCCCATGCACTACTCTTCTAGAACCATCAAAAGCCTTTACCACAATATTACTGGGCTTTAACACAGTATCTTCAGGACTCAGCTTGTTCAGGACTTCTTTAGGCAACACATTCAGAGAGGACCCATTGTCTATCAGCACATGAGACAGGGTAGTGCCCCTGCATTCAATTGAAATATGCAAGGCCCTGTTATGATCCCTCTTGGCAGGGGTCAAGTCAGCATCAGAAAACCCTAACCCATTGTCATAGGTCAGGTGGGCAACACAGTTTTCAAATTGGTCCACAGAGATTGCACTGGGCACATGAGCAGACTTCAGAAACTTGATCAAGGACTTGGCATGAGCTTCAGAACACAGCAACAAAGACAACATGGAAATCTTTGAGGGAGTATGCCCCAACTGATCCACAATGTCATAGTCACTCTTGCGAATGATTTTCAATACTTCTTCCATCTGCTTAGAGAGATCATCAGCAGCTGGCACATCAGTAGATACAGGCTCAATAACAGGACCTTTGCCCCGAGCATCAGTGGTGGTAGTAGCAGCAGGAGTAACTGCATTCTTGGAAGCAACTGGAGGAGAGAAGACTCTTCCACTACGAGTGATCTTGCTAGATCCAGCAATATTATCAATGTCAGCAGGTATATCAGGTAAAGGCTCTTGCTTGACACCATGGATGTAAACATCAGACCCGTAGTGCCAAGGCACAGCTTTGTCAGATGTATAAGGAATAGGACCAGGAGTGGTAATGATCAGAGGAGCTACCCTGGCTTCAGCAACAACTTTCACAGGACCTTCAGTAGTAATCTTGATTGGGCCCTGACGAGTGATTTTAATGGGCTTCTTTGAAGTGATTCTTACCGGTACTTTGTCAACCATATCAACCTCTTCAATCTTCTTACCCCGCGTCAGATGATCCACCATACTTTCTATAGATGCTGGTCTTCTTTCAAACACTATAGTATACTTATCCATGAGACGCTGAATACCATCTCTCAAAATGAAGCAACTATCCGGCTTATAGGCACAATACAGACAATCTTCACGACAACCTGGAAAGATCCCAGCTCGTACTAACCTCTCTTTGATAATGGACAATGGTGTGCTCAACTCCATAACTGAATAGACATGCAGGTCTTCCTCAATGTCTTCATCAATGGCGTTGACAGACTTCTCGTGATTTGGCAGTGGTGCTGTAATCACATTTGGTGGATCAAACTCAATTTCTCCAGCATCAATCATATCCTGAATTTTGTTCTTCAAGACCCAGCAATTATTAGTATCATGTCCTGGACAGTTTGAATGATATGCACATCGTGCATTGGGATTGTACTTGGGAGAGGTAACATTGGGATTCTGAGGAGCCTCCCTCAGGGTAATAAGTTCAGCCTTCAACAAGTGTTGCAATGCCTGAGCCATTGACATGTTGATCTTCGTGAACTGTCTTCTAGCCCTCTGTTGGTTGCCTTGAGGCTGCTCTGTTGTTGCAGGAGTTGGATTTGAAATATGAACTGCACTAACAGACTGATGCCTTCTATTACGATCAGGTTGACCATAAACAGCATTGGATTCTTTCTTCCCAGTGGGGGGCTTCTTTGCAGCACCTGATGAAGAAGTGCCCACTTGGATCTTACCATTCTTGATACCATTCTCTACTCGCTCTCCTGTCATGATCAACTCAGTGAAGCCAGATGATGAGCTTCCAATGAGATGACTGTAAAACGGACCATTCAGCGTACACATGAACATATCAACCAGCTCCCTGTCAGTCAAAGGGGGTTGAACTCTTCCAGCTAAATCTCTCCATTTCTGAGCATACTCTTTAAAACTTTCTTTGGCACCCATAGACATGCTTTGAAGTTGCATGCGAGTGGGAGCCAAGTCAGCATTGTATTGATACTGCTTGTAGAAAGCTTCAGCAAGATCATTCCAGTCTCTGATGTTGACACTCTCCAACTGATAATACCACTCCAACTGAGCTCCAGATAAGCTCTCTTGAAAAAAGTGGATCCACAACTTCTTGTCAGCAGTGTGGGGTTGGATCCTTCTGACATAAGACCTCAAATGCAGCTTGGGACAGGAGACCCCGTCATAAACAACAAAGGTAGGAACCTTGAAACCAATGGGTATCACAACCCCAGATATCAAACTTAAATCCTCAAAATCCAGCCCAGATGATTTCTGTAATTCCATAGCATCCATCCTATCCACCAGCATCTTGAATTTGTCTTCATTATGCTCATGGTAGTAGTTAGCCTCAGAATCAGAGTCCCCCACTATGTTGTGGAGACTGCCTCTCTCTTGCTCAGATTCTTCAGATTCATAGTCTTCAACCTGTTCCTTGGTCTTGACAGGACCTTTGAACCTTCTTCCCATGTTGAGCAACCCAGCAGACCTTCTAGTCTTCTTAGTCTTCTTGGCCAGCAGTGCCTTCAATTCATCTTGCCCCTTGGACAGGTTCAAGATCAGCTCTTGGAACTGTGCATTCTGTGCCTGAAGATCCTTAACTGATTGTTCGAGTGCCATTGCTGAAATAAACAGCGAGAAGATGAGAAACCTGTGCACAATTATAAACCTGTGATGCAATGAAATGATATGGGAATGCATATGCAATGTTTTCAAGGACCGCAGGATTTAAATTTGCTTAAACAAACAAGAAAGTAACTTTTATTAGTAATAACTTGTTTTGCCTTTTAGGCTTACAAAAATGGAAATGAAATAAGTACAAAAGATGGGGTTTTAAGTCTCCCATGGACGTTTCCTCTTTGTGTTGAGGTATGAATTGAGGTTTCGTTCCTCGTGAAGCTGCTTTGTTAGCTCTAGGATCCTTGCTTAGCTTGTTTTGTAATGAGCCTCGAAAGTATCCCTTTGCTCCTTCAGTTGGATCCATGATCTCTGCAAGTCTTCCATATCAGTAGGCATGTCTGGGTGAAGGATGGTATAAGCTGTGTCTCCTTCAGCAACAGGTTCCATGGTAACTGGTAGGACGGCAGGCTATGGCATCATGAGTGTCTGAGCACGAGATCGTACCCATCTGAGATAAGCCTCCATAGGAATAGTGTACTTAGGCTCCAGTGTCTTGCTGTCAACCTTGTTTACCTTTCCCCAAGCTCGTATGAATCTCTGACGGTAACCCTGAAGATCGTTGTCCTAGTCAAACACAATGCCCTGAATCAACATGTCATGTGGGCCATCGCTTCGAGCGTAACCAAACTGTCGTAAAGCTAGAGAGGGGTTGTAGGTGATGCCTCCTCTTATGCCTAGAAGTGGCACATTAGGAAACTCCCCACAACGGTCAATGATGGTGACATTCTCCATAGATCTGGAGCACCAATGGATATCTGAGTGAGAAAGTGACATGATCCTCTTGGAACATCTAAACCCTTGCTCATTCTTCATTACGGAGCGAGGAAAGTGAGAAATAAACCACCTAGAAAGTAAAGGTATGCAGCACATCAAAGTTCCTCTTGCCCTTGTAGTACGGGTATGAAGAGAATGTAGAATGTCTCCAAGCAATGTAGGCACTGGATTGTGACTCAGGAATATGTTGATGGCATGAACGTCTATGAACTGATCTGGATTGGGGAACAATACTAAGCCATATATCAGCAAGGCTAAGACCTCCTCAAAAGCATCATAGCTCATGGCCTTCAAGAACATCTGAGCTTTATCCATTAATACCTTAGCAAGAATACCCTTGACTCCACTTCTCGTTTCTAGAACAATGTCAGACTTCTTCAGATGTAGGGCTGCAGCAATAACCTCTGGTTTGGGCTCCTTCTCCAAGCCTGTGAAGGGTCTTTGATCAAGAACAGGTATACCCAGAAGCTTAGAGAACTCCTCCATGGTAGGGACTAACTGATAGTCGGGGAATGTGAAACAGTGATGTTTAGGATCAAAGAACTGAAACAGAACACTCATCATGTCTTCATTGAACCCTGAAGTGACTAGATCCAATAGGTGACCATGTCTCTTGATGAACTGGGAATGATCAGACACTTGAGAAACCAACTCTTTAAGCTTGGCAGGTATGCCCACAAAGTTGATCCTGATGGTGTTTCTACGAGCAGAAGCCATGACCTGCGACAAAGAACAAAGATAAATCCCTTGGTCCTTGAAATGGTTAGGGAAAATGCTATGCATATGATGCATGATGATGTCATGATGTTATGCTCAATCACAAACATGTGGCACACACAAGCAAGTCACACAATAGCCCTAGGTTTAAAGGCTTGCATGCGGTTCAAAGGTAAGTACCCTCCCCTGAAGTTAGATGGTTCATCCTGTCCTACAAAAGTAACCAGGTTCTAAGGGATCTCAATATCATTGATCCTTCACAAGGGTGGTTGTTCAGAAGGCAACTTACTTGCCAACCAAAACCCTCCAAGTTTAAGATCTCAATGAGTGTAGTATCGAGTGTCAACCAACTTCAGTCTGCACTAAAGCCGGCTACCTCACTACTTTTCTAAAGGCCAAGATGGGATAACTAGGGTTCTAAAAGTTAGTTAGTGCATTGACAACATATGGCAGCCTCATATTATCCTCAACTTGACTTAAGGAACATAAGCACCAACCAAGAAGTCACACTAACTATGGCCACCAGATCAACCATATCGGTATACGCCGTACAGTTTCCTTGGTCTATTGCCATTTACCTAAGGTACAATAGATCCGGGTTAGGATCTTTCACACATAAGAGCATCCCAACAACGTAAAGTAAAGCAAACAAGGCACATAATATTAAAGTGATCTAATTCCTAAGGGTACCCCTCTTTAATTTAATTCCCCAGCAGAGTCGCCAGTTCTGTAACACGGTGAACTGACTTTAAACAATGTTGCGGATAGCAAGAGTCGCCACCGACTTTTATTTTATCCATAAGGAAAGGTTATAAAAGAACAGGAAAGACCTTAGAGAATATTTTGGGTCCGGGGGGTAGGTTATGAAAAGGGAAGGTGTTAGCACCCTTTTCATCCATGGTTATCCATGGGCTCTTAGGTACTTAAGCTCACTTTTGAATTGTTTTGAAAGTGTAGTGTATGAATAGCAAAAAATTTCAGAATAGTTTAATAATAATCCATGTATGGATGTGTAAAAAACTTGTTTGAAAATTTGTTTGAAAATTTGTTTAAGTGTGAAAAAGTTTTGAAGTGAGCAAGTATCTAGGAGTGACCTACCCTAATGTTTAAGGTCTTTCTTATTCTTTATTCTTTCCTTTAGTAAGACTATCCCTACTATAATGGAGTAGGTAGTCCTTACTTTGGATGTTTAAGGGACATATGAGGGACAAGTTGATTTTGAAGGCAATGGTGGGGTGTAATAAGCAAACTTGAGGGACTATCATCATTTTTTCGAAAGGGACTCGATTCGTAAAGGCAACCAAAAGGGACTTTGATGATTTTTCTTATTTGAGGGACTTGCTTTATACACCCCACTTAACCATTATTCGTAGGCAACTGGAGGGGTATCCCTAAGGAAGTGAGACGGCGATTAAAATCGACTTACGTGTGTGAAGTGTTTAAATTAATTATCTTTATTAAAAATTATCTAAATTTATTTTAAATAACAAACATATTAACACTCCCTAATTACTAACCATAATGACAATAATAATTAAATAATTACATCCGGGAAACAATTACAAGAAATTATAATAGAAATAATAAGCAAAATAATTAAATAAAAATAAACCAAATATAAATAAGCAATAAGAAAATAAGGGGGTTAGTAAATAAAATTAACAAAATAATAATAGTAAACATAATTAAATCATAAATGGGTTAGTAATTAGAAATAATAAATAAAGTTAGAAACATAAAAATAGAATATAAATAATAACATGGTTAGTAATAAAAATTAATTAAAAGATTATTAAAATTATAATAAACAAAATTAATAACAAATTAATAGTAATAATAAAAACCAAAAATAATATCAAAAGAAATTAACATGCATAACTAGTAAATTTTTTTTAATTCATATACTAATTATTAAACTATTTTTTCAAATGTATTATAAACATATATTTATACTTATACACATATTATAAGAAAAAGATCATGTTAAAATTTAATTCTACAAATTATTTTTAATCATATACAAAAATATAATTACCCTAAATTAAATTATTTCTAAATACTAAAAGAAAATTGATTTGAATTATAACTATATTTACAAAATTCTATGAAAAATTATAAGTGTATTAAAAAAAATAAAATCATAAAGAAATAGAATTAGATTTGTGTTTTAAAAAAATATTTTTAGAGTTTTACAAAATTAGGGTTTTATTAGAAAAATAATTTTTAGGGTTTGGAATATACAAAATAACTTTAGCTAATATATACATATAAAATTTTTTTATTTTTATAAGCACATACATTTATATTTTATAGTTTTAAAAATATTCTAATATAATATGGGAAATATAGTAATAAAAGAAAATAAATATCAAAAAAATTGGACCTGGGATTTGAACCCAGGTCCCTAACCTGGAAATTGGAGAAGTCTACCAACTGAACCACACGCTGGCAATGCAACAAGGATGAGCATCCATTGAGTTTGTTCTTTAACCTTGGAAATTCATAAAAATAACAAAACAACAAAAGGCCTGGGTATAGAATCGAACCCAGGACCTATTAGGCAAAGAGACGTGCGTATAACCAATCCTGCTGGGTGAGCTATCCTGATAGTACATTGACAACAATATAATATATATAATACATAATAATTAAATTGGTAAAAATAAACAAAAGTTATAGAACCAGGATTCGAACCCAGGTTCAACAACCTACACGCGCGTGCAACTTTCCACCAGGCCAAGCGTACAATTGTGAAATACATTCAGGAATAACTCATATTATTTTTCAATAGAATTTTGAATTTGAAAACAGGCGCGAATTGGCCTTCTTCTTCCTCCCATTACCTGCGAATTTTGCAACGATTTCTCCTGCGAATTTTCCTGGGAGTTCTTCACACTTCAAAACCTGCGAAAACGGAACTTGCACCAAACAGTAATGATTCTTAAAATTAGTTATAGTTTTATAATCCTTGCGTCTTGTAGAAGACTCCTATGTGTCCAGAATTTATTTATATTGGTTGAACCATCAAACCCCAAAATAGAGCTCTAAACCCTAATAATGGCGTATTTGGATTCCTGCAAGAAAAACACAATTGAATAACCCAGAAACAATCCAAACAACATTATAAACACAACCCAGCAGTTAGTTTTCGTCAACAACATGTAAATCATCCAAATCGAAAATTTTCCAAACATGAACAAAGTGCATTCGGTTTTCACGATTTGGAGTATGAATGCATGATGTTATGATTCAAAATCGATCACTGAACTTCAAGGAATCTATTGCCACCTTTGGTTTGTCTTGGAAAGGGCTGCAAAGGTCAAACCGAATTGAAATTTTTTGCTTGATTTTTGATGTATGAAACTCACCTTTGGCTGCTGCAAAATTCGTGTCTAAGGCTAGGTTTATGATCAGCATATATAGGTGAGTCAATTAGGTTAAAGAAATTGATTGATTTAGTGAAATTTTGGATCAAAAAATATTGAAAAAGATCAAGTGTTCAAAGTCAAATATTTGGTCATAAGGTCTTGCTATTTTGGGAGGGATCTCATGATTTCTTTCTCCTTTGACTCCAATCTATAATTATGAATTTTTAGGAACAAAATCTTCACCCAAAAATAACTTTTCATATTTTTTATTTATTTAAAATGATTTTTAGGAGTTAAATCAATAATAAATAAATAAAAAATAATAAAAATGATGATTTTTGTTCAATTGGGTCGTGCACCATATTAGGAGATGGATTGGGTCATGAATTAGGCAGCCCATTTGGAAAGAAATACTTTTAAGCCTCCATTTTCAACATAAACCATCCTAAAATTGTCCAACTTTGCAAGGGCACATCTCCCTCAATTTTAAAGGTATGAGGGTGTTCTTGGACTTTTTGGAAAGCTTGAAGAGTCCTCTAAACAACCCCATTGGTTTCAGGTCCATATCATTTACCAATCTCAAGTTATGCCCTCTTGAAGTTGTTGACTTTTTGTTGACTTTTGAAATGACCTATAATGTCTTAGATCATATCTTTCAAATGAAGCATTTTTGGGCTTAACCTTCAACATCAAAGTTGTAGAGAATTCAATTTCCTTCAAAATGAGCTTTGGATGGAGACTTGGTGATGAAGTATGTGAAAGTTATGCCTGGTCAAAGTTCAGTTGACTTTTACTGAGGAAACCCTAATTTAGAAACTCCTGATTATTGATGATCTGGAATCTCCTTGATGAATCATGATCAACCCTTGATCAAATGATGAATTTTACTTCATATACTTGATGTTGGCAAAAAAATCATGAAGTTTGACTTTGGTTTGACCACAGTTGACCTCAGTTTGACTTTTTAACTGCATTGACTGATTTTGACTTATCTGATCATCTGACTGAGCAAACTTTTGAGAAAAGTCTTAAAACTTGACATGGGGGTTCTTATACACATATAAGATGTTATGAAACTCACTTGAGGTATTGGAAGTCCATTTAGCCTGATTAAAGTCAAAACCCTAGTTATGGATGCCCTGCTTAGGAGGTGCATTGTCTGAGGGAATTGTCAACTTCTTGGACCAATTGTGAACTTTGTGAACCTTGTGAATCTTCATAAGATGTCTTATGATACTCATGGGAAGTATTGTGAAGCTTGTGAATCTTGTGAACCTCATGAAGTGGCTTTGTAGACCTCATGACCCTCAAGAAAGCTTTGTAATCATTGTGGAACTTGTGAACCTTGTGAACCTTCAAGAAGTGACTTGTGGACTTCATGAACTTCATGAAAGGTCTTGTAAATGTTGAGAAGCTTGTGAACCTTGTGAACCTTCAAGAAGTGACTTGTAGACTTCATGAACTTCATGAAAGGTATGGAAAGCATTGAAGGACTTGTGAACCTTGTGAACCTTCAAGAAGTGACTTGTGGACTTCATGAACTTCATGAAAGGTCTTGCAAGTGTTGGAGAACTTGTGAACCTTGTGAACTTTCTTAGAACACAAAGTCTTGTATTGTGAGGGCAAATTTTGGGGTGCAACATAAGGAAACCTATTATAATTTGTTTCTAAGGTACCCTATTCACAACAAATTGGTGGGGTGAGCATGGAGAAGATGCCTTCAAAAACGTATGAGATTGAAAAGTTCACCAGAGTGAACGACTTCGGTCTGTGGCGCTTGAAAATGAAAGCCCTACTTGTTCATCATGGTTGTTTGGAAGCGTTGAAGGGAGAGACAACCATGAAAGTTGCGTTAACGATAGTTGAAAAGATATCCATGATTTAGAAAGCACACAATGCAATATTGTTGAGCCTTGGTGATAAGGTTCTTCGATAGGTATCAAAGGAGACGATGACGTCAGGGTTATGGTTGAAACTTGAAAGTTTGTACATGACCAAATCGTTGGTGAATCTATTCTACCTGAAATAAGCTTTGTATTCATTCAAGACGAGTGGAGACAAAGTGTTGGTTGAGCAGTTGGATATGTTCAACAAGCTGATTCTTGATCTTGAAAATATTGATGTGAAGATCGATGATGAAGATCAAGAGTTGTTATTGTTATGCGTTTTGCGCAGAACACATGCTTACTTCAAGGAAACCCTCTTGTATGAAAGATAGTCTCTGACCTTTAAAGATATTTAATCTTCATTCTACTATAACAATTTGAATGAACA
The DNA here is from genome assembly GCA_963966055.1 of Lathyrus aphaca. Lineage (NCBI taxonomy): Eukaryota > Viridiplantae > Streptophyta > Magnoliopsida > Fabales > Fabaceae > Lathyrus > Lathyrus aphaca. Next base: position 568,635,839 of record OZ014522.1, read on the forward strand.
AAAGAAGCATAAACCTTTGACGGTTTGTGAAGGTTTGGTCGTTAAGGTGAAATTCTTGCGAAAGGATGGTAAGTTCGACAAGAAGAAGAGTAAAAGTCAGTAGAAGTCTTATAGTGGTGAAGAATCTGGTGTTCGATGCTATCATTGTAAGAAGGAGGGTCACATTCGAATGGTATGCCTTGAACTCCTGAAAGATCATGAAGGTAAGAATAATGGAAACGCAACCATTATTCAAGATGATTTCGAATCATCTGATGTTCTTGTGGTTTCAAGTGGCAACTCAAGAAAAAAGTGGATTATGGATTCAGGTCGCACTTGACACATGACTCCAAAAAAAGATTTGTTTGAGGAATTATGTGTTCAAGATGGTGGATCAGTGTTGATGGGAAACAACAAAGCTTGCAAAATTACAGGTATTGGATCTTTGAGATTCAAGCTCCATGATGAGTCAATAAGGCTATTGACTGAAGTTAGGTATGTACCTGACTTGAAGAAAAATTTGATTTCTCTTGGTGAATTTGACAAGAAGGGATATGTTTTTCAAGGAGAGAAAAGTATCCTAAGAGTCATGAATGGGCCGAAGGAAGTCTTGAGAGGCGTGAAGAAACAAGGCTCGTATACCCTTGAGGATGAAGTTGTAAGTGGTTCGACAAATGTTGCATCCACGAAACTATTATCGAAGACAAATTTATGGCACATGATATTGTGCCATGTCTGCGAGAAAAGCCTGGTTGAACTGGGGAAACAGAACCTTCTAGGTGGTGACAAAGTCGGGAAGTTGGAGTTTTGTGAACCTTGTGTATTTGGTAAATCTTGTAGGGTGAAGTTAAACAAAGGTAAATAAACAACACATGAATCCCTTGATTACATTTATGCTTATCTCCGGGGGCTTGCAAGGAATCCTTCACAAGACTATAACAGGTATTCATTCAGAAGACGATGGATGAAACTTTTGAGAATTTCAAGAGTTGGAAGGTTCTGGTCGAAACTCAAACCGGCTGAAAGGTCAAGAGGTTGAGAATTGATAATGGCCTTGAATTCTGCAATGAAGCTTTCGACAGTTACTATGTCGAGTCTGGGATTGCAAGGCATAATACTGCATCAGTTACTCCTCGGCAAAATGGTCTAGCTGAGAGATTCAATCTAATAATCCTTGAAAGGGTTAGATGCATGTTGGTTAGTATTGGATTGAATATGGTGTTTTGGCTTACGGCTGTTTCGACAACAACATATTTGATAAACAAATGTCCTTCGACTGCATTAGATATGAAGACACCTGAAAGAGTTTGGTCGGGACATCCACCAGATCTCGACAAACTAAAAGTATTTTGTTGTGTAGCATATGCTTACATTAGGCAATACAAGGTCGAACCTAGAGCTCTGAATGCATGTTCATGGGATACCTTGAAGGAGTCAAAGCTTATAGGCTATGGTTCCTAGAGCCAAGTCACAGGAGGTGTATCACTAGTCGGATGTAATTTTCAATGAAGCTGAGATGGCTTTCAAGAAAACTGATGATATTGACAAATAGATGGAAAATGGAGAAATTCCTATTGAGGTGGAGCGTAGTGATGTTGAATTGCATGACCTAGAAGAAGTCGAAGACGAAGCAGAAATTATTGTCAAAGATGAGGAGACTGATAATGACTACCTGCTGGCAAGAGACAGGTCGAGAAGAGTCATAAAGCCACCTCAAATACTTGGTTATGCAGATCTTATAGTTTATGCCTTAATCTCTGCAAGTGAGGTTCTAGATTAAGAACCTAGAGACTATAAGGAAGTTATGAGGAATCGAAATAAGACTGAATGGATGAAGGCCATGTATGATGAGATGAAATCTCTTTATGATAACAATACTTAAGAACTGATCATAAAACCTAATGGATCCAGGTTAGTCAGTTGTAAATGGATTTTCAAAGTTAAGGAAGGAATTAAAGGTGTGGCATCAAAGAGATACATGGAAAAGTTGGTTACAAAGGGGTTTCACTCATAATGAAGGTGTCGACTTTAATGATGTGTTCTCTCCTGTTGTGAAACACAAATCCATTCGAATGTTGCTTGCTATGGTGGCATAGTTCGACCTTGAACTAGAACAGATGGATGTGAAGATTATGTTCTTGTATAGTGATCTTGATGAAACAATCCTGACGAGGAAACCTGAAGGGTATGTTGAAAATGGAAAAAAAGAGTATGTGTGCAAACTTATGAGATCTTTATATGGGATGAAACAATCTCCTCGACAGTGGAATAGGAGATTCGACAAGTCTCATGGCACACATAAGTTTCATCAGAAGTCAGTTTGACCACTGTGTTTACTTCAGATTTCGGCCTGATAATTCATTTGTTATTTTGTTGCTTTATGTGGATGATATTCTAATAGTAAGCAACAATGTTAAAGATGTATTGAGGGTAAAGGCTGAACTCAATAAAGAGTTTGATATGAAGGATTTGAGAGTTGCGTCCAGGATTCTTGGGATTGACATCGAGAGAGATATAAAGTAGTCTAGATTATGCTTATCTCAAAAGGCATACCTAAAGAAAATTATCGATAAGTTTGTTATGTCAAATTCAAAGCCTATTATGACTCCGACAAATCCTCAATTCAAGTTATGTATAGATTAGTGTCCCAGTACTGATGTCGAAAGAACTTATATGGATAGTGTAACACGGTGGGAGAACTGACTTTTAATATTTTGTCGCAAAATATGTTTCGGTAAGCAAGAGTCGCCACCAACTTTTATTTCATCCAATTAGGAAAGGCATAAAAGAAAATGAAAGACCTTTTTAAAAAGATTTTGAGTTCGGGGGGTAAGTTATACAAAGGGAAGGTGTTAGCACCCTTTGTATCCATGGTTATCCATGTGCTCTTAATCATTTAGCTCACTTTATTTGTTTTGTTTGAAAAGTGTAATGTGTGATTAAAATATTTTCGTAAAGATTTAACTTTGTAATGATTCTTGTATGAATGTATACAAAGTGTTTACTTGTTTGAAAGTATTTTGAAAAAAAAGAGTGTATGGTGTAAAAAGTATTTGTTTTGAAAGTTGTGAGCAAGCTTTTAAAAGTTACTTACCCTAAGTTATAAAGTTTTTCTTGTTATTTTCATTTCCTTAAGGATATAATTGTCCTTACTATTAGTTAGTATGTAGTCTTATCCTTGTATTTGGAGGGACAAGCGTAGGATCATCGAATGGTCATAGAAGGCAACATGTAAGGATACCTTAGCAATTCAAAGGGACTATCATCATTTTCGTAAGGACAAGATCATTTATTCGAAGGCAACTCGAAGGGTCATCGAGGGACTATGATCTTTTTCGTAGGGACAAAATCATTTATTCGAAGGCAACTCGAAGGGTCATCGAGGGACTATGATTTTTTTTCATAGGCAACTATGATAATTTATTCGTAAGCGTCTTTTGCTAAGATACCCCTACGTTCGAGGGACATGACCATTATTCGTAAGACAACAAGAGAGGTTACCCTAGAGGTGTAGGTGTGAAGAGTGTGTTGTTTTCAGTTATTTTATCTTGGATTTAGGTTATCTAGCATTTGCTTTTAGTCTTGCCATACAATCCTATTAGCATACATCTAAACAGTTTGTAAGGTGAGGAAAGTAAAATACGGAAAATAAAGTCCTCAACTATTACAAGGCTTTTGGGTAGTTACATGATCAAGGGAGTGCGGAAAGTAAAATGCGGAAAATAAATTACAATTTTATTTATGCCTATACATTCATTCTAAGAAAATAAACTACAACAAACAGATTTTTTTTTTATTTTTTATTTTTTAATTAATTGGTTTTTACCTAAATCATAAATAAATAAATAAATAAAAATACAATTACAATAAAGGACATAACGACGTTGGATCGTTGAAAATTAACAAAAATTAAAATAAGAAAAATTGCTACCGCATAGGCGGTCATCGCAAATCGAACCAAGAAACAATGGTAGAATAAAATTAAATTAAATCACAGGGTGTAAATCGAAAACGCGAATCGGTAAGCGCTAAAGGTGAATTATCACCATGCTAAACTGTCGGACACATGTAAAATCGAAATACAACAATAAAAAAAGAACTTCGCACATAAACCAATAAAAATACACCATTAACTTGCTACACTCAACGTGATCATCACAATAGGATTAAAACGTACGGATCTAAATTTATTTATAAAAAAAAACTAAAATAAAAGGAATTTTTATTTACAATAATAATGTTGCGAACGCAAAATTGCGATCATCACAACTGGATCAGATCAGCACAAATGTCACGCTTCATACACACAGATGCGAAAACAGCATATCAACACGATTCAATCCAAACAACGTAATCAAATTATAAAATGAAATAAAATTAAAAAAAAAACATATTTAACATATTATAAATTATATTAACAATATATATCATATGATGTATTAATATTATATATAATAATAATAATAAAAATAATAATAACAATTATATCTCATATAAAAATAAAATAAATCAAAATTATTAGAAAATTAAACTATATATCATGTAAAACTAAAAAATAAGACAAAATATTAGTACTATGTAAAACTTAACTTAGAAAATGAGAACACATATATTAGCATATACATATGTTTTGAAAAGTAATGTCAACACACGTTAAAAACAATATCAGGGATATATGCATGTAGTATAGTGATATGATATGTAGTAGTAACAAGTGAGGATAAATAGTAACACGGAACAATAGGAGTATGCATGTACAAACCGGGATACAACGTGTAATTTAGATCCGCCGCACAATCATTTTTTTCTTCTTTCTTTTTTCTTTTCACACAAATAAGTATTTATATGGAACTAATTAGGGTTAATGATAATTGGTATAAGTGTTTATTTTGAAACCTAATAAAATATTAATTTATAATTAAATAAAATTTAATAATTAAAATAGTTAAATTTAAAATAAAAAATTAATAATCTTATTCTAGATCCAATGTAAAAATAAACAGACTCAAAAAAATAAAAGTCGGGCGCCAAAGTGCTCAAAAAAATAAAATAAACATATCAAAATAATCAGCGCGAAATAAATGACTCGGAAAAATACAACGTTTGGTCAGATTTTGAAATAAAATTATGATTGTTTAAACTGCTCAGACTGATCAACATACAACTAAAAATAGTCGTAAAAATATTTTTAGCATGTCAGATTAAACCATGTAACCGTAGATTAATATTACTAACGTTTGCAAACTTAAACTTGACATTTTTTTTATTCACTAATTTTAGACATAGTTGAAAATTAATTTGACCAACCTGTCTGTAAATTTCGATAAATTATTTCAGCTAATATTAAGACGAAATACATGTTATGCTATGAAGATGATGCAAATGAATGCGAAACAAAATAGTAAGTTAGAGTTAAAAACCAGAGGGCAAATTTTGGGGTACAACAGATAACATTTGTTATGTTAATATAGTAGGTTCTTTGATGTATGGTATGGTCTGTACTAGACCCGATATAGCATATGCAGTAAGTCTTATAAGCAGGTACATGACGAATTCTGGAAAGACTCACTGGCAAGCATTGAAGTGGATTCTAAAGTACATAAATGAGTCTCTGAGCAGAGTCCTAATTTATGGTGGAGCCTTGGGTGAAGATAGTAAATCAGCAATCGAAAGATATGTTGACTCTGATTATGCATGCTGTAAGGATTCCAGAAAATATATTTCTGGATATGTTTTCACTATGTTTGGCACAACAATTAGTTGCAAACTAACACTTTAGAAGATCGTTGCCTTATCAACCGCTAAAGCGGAATATATCGCCCTAACTGAAGTTGTAAAGGAATCATTGTGGCTTAAAGGTTTTACAAAGGAGCTGAAACTTCAAGGTCAGGATATCACTGTTAAATGTGATAGTCAAAGTTAAATACAATTTTCGAAGAACTTAACTTATCATGAGCGAACCAAGCACATTGATGTGAGACTTCATTTCATCAGATGGGTAATCGAGCATGGAGAAGTCTAAGTGCTGAAGGTTTTGACATATCATAATGTTGCTGATATGATCACCAAGACGTTGCATAGTTGCAAATTTTTCCACTATATGCAGTTGATAAAGCTGTATGAAGAAAGCTAGTTTGTTTTTTGTTGGTATAAGATTTGTTCCAAGGTGAAAGTTTGTGGAATATTGTAACAAACCCTAATAGGTTTAGCATGTCGTCCAAGTCTGCTCACATGTTATTATTTAATTGGGCCTTGTGTTATGGATCCAATTGTTTAAGTTACCTTGTACCCTGAGTTAGCTTGTAATGGGTAATTGTTAAAAAGTCATTAGATTAGTATGTTACTTTTCTTATAAATAGCATACTAGTCTCTCATCTTTTATATAAGGGAACATAGGAAAATAAAAACCCTAATTCAAAAGTGAGAGAGGTTATTTGTTATTCTTGTATTCTTGAAATCTTGTTTTAAGGGAAAGGAAGAATAACAATTTATAACCAATCCTTGTTGTTACCCTTGTGTTCTCATAAACCCTAACCCTTGTGGGTTTCTTGATCATAAAGAAACTTATTATACTTTGTTTCTAAGGTATTTGATTCACAATAAAGGGAAAAGATGATATAGAAAGAAAATTATAGTAAATTAAAGGTAATAAAATTTTAATAAATATTGTTCTTTCTAATTGTGTAAATTATGGTTGCTTCTAGGGTGAACCATTAATTAAGTCCCTTACCATGTACGACTTTTAATAACCATTAGATTATGTGAGTTCTAATAATTTAACATATACCAAACCACATTTGATTATATGTCCTCTCCCCTTTTTTAGTCGGTTTCTCTTCTCAACACAACTACCATCACCATCACCCTTAACGCCTATTCGTGAAGACATATTTATAGATTATGTCAAATTTAATACTGATTTTTTTTTTACAGAAGTATCTTATTAATTAAATTCATTTATTTCTTCTCTTTCATCGACTTTTCACACTTTTGTATTTTCTTCACTAGTCAATATCACATACCTTCACCCCATTCAATATGTTATTTATTTTATTTTAAGATGATAAGGAATATTTGAGTTCCTCCATAATTATTATGAATCTAGTTGGATCTAAGATGATATTGAAAATTAAGATACATAGTTGTTGAAAGAAAGAGCAAAGTCAGTTTGTTTCAGTTGTCTCCAATTAATTTGTTCAACATTTAATGAATTATTGTTGTTTAATTAATTTGAATACTGGAAAATAACAAGTTATTTTTTGAGAAAATCAAATGTGAAATTTTAATGGTGACACAAGTGTTTAATGATGGTAGTATTAATGTTGTTGTTATGATAATGATGGTAGAGATAAAGGTGGAAAAGAGATATGGAGACTCAAAACAAAGGGGAGAGAGAGGGTGTTTTTATGAAATAATCTAATGTGGTGTAATATGTAACACCCCAATTTCGAGATTAATTATTTATCTAATTATTTTAGCGTGAGTAATTGAATTATTATGAGTTAATGTGAAGTGCTTGAGTTGGTGATGATCTAATGATGATTATGTGACGATTTTTAAGAATTTATAGTTTATGGGATGTATAGGTATTGGTAAGTATGGAATTTTATTCTGAGATTATGATTCAATTAAAATGAATTAGCCATGAATGGACGAGAGTAATCATTACTGCTATAGTCACATCTCTGTTTGGAAATCGTAGAATAAAGTGACAGGGTAATTGTGGTGTAACAGGCGTTATGCCCTGGTGACGGGCGTCATGCCTGTTGGGATTGTCGTCACAATGGTAGTAATGAGGGAGACGACTGTAACTCCCTCTGTATATTCCTTTCCTTATTTTTATGATAGCCTTACCGTGAGTCTGTTTTAGTTTTGTTTTCTTTTCATTCTTATCACTCCTTGTAAGCCTGTTTTTATCAGTTCAGGAATATTTAGAAAAACAACAGTATGAGTTACATTATGCAACAACCCTGTAATTGTTTTATTTAATTTTTGGATAACCATGAGTTTATCTTTCATTTAGTTTGAGGTGTTGGAAAACTAATGTGATAAGCTATATTATAGAGAAACAATAGGTAAGTCACAATGTTGTTTTGCAAGAGTTAACTGTAGGCCTTGGGGAGGTGTAACTGTGTTGATGCGTGACTATGTGATGAGTGAATATCTGACATGATGAATTATTACTGTGTTGTGTGATTATGTGTGTTATGTGAGTGAATTATAGTTATAAAATACTATGCGAAATGATTATTATGTTCATGATGATTAAGATGCTTATGATGATTAATATGTTTATGATAATATTATGATGAATGATGATGCATTTTGATTAGTCGTGGTCGTATCTTGTGTGTTATACGTATCATGTATTCATAGCATACATAAGGACGAAATGTCCATTGAAGTTTTGCAAGATGAAAATCCAATGAAGATTTATAGGACGTTCAGGTCCAGTGATGACCTTAATCCCATAGTGTGGATTAAGTGCAACTATGATGTACTCTGGTTCCAAGTGGGAATTGATCCTATTGGTGGGGATATTTGGAAATAACTATGACTAAGTCATTAGTGATGTTTTCGGTACTACATGCATAAAGCCCATGAATTGCATTGCATTGCTTGTTTAATTGCACAATAATTGTGATTATGTGAAGTATCTTGTTCGTAATTTGGTACTACGATGTTTCGAGGAATATGAAGTTTCTATAGTTGTTGTTATTTATATTGAAGTATGTGATGATATATTGTGATTGTTTAATCGTGATCAATGTTATGTCTATTTATTATCTCTTTTTTAATGATTATAATTACTCACCTCTTCTGCTTGTAAATGTTGCCTCTACGTGGGTAACTTGCAGGTAAAATCAAGATTTAATAAGAAAGTCTAGGAGTTGCTCCGAAGTGTACATATTCGTTCTGTAGGAATGAAGGGAGTATTGCTCCAATACGTAACACCAGGGGGTCGGGGTCATTCTCTTAAGAACCTTTTGTGTTTTTTCGTTTTGAAGATTATGTGAATACTTGTGATTTTTGTTTTATTCGAGTTATGATTTATGTGATGTTAAGAACTACATTTATGGTATTGAGTTGGTTTTCAGGAAATTTGAAACTTGAATCCGCTGCGAACATATTTTAAATGATGTCAAATATATTACTTTTATTAAGTATGTTGCAACCCGTGTTATGGAGCAGGAGCATTGTGGTAAGATGTTTGAGAAAATGTGACACCCATGTCTGTAAATGATGTTTTGTTAATTTGATCAAATTAATTGCGATTTATCCGCGAGGTTAGTTGGGTGTTACATTAGTGGTATCAGAGTAGGTCGGTCTGTACGGCCAATATTTTCTAGTGTTGTTTATCCTTTAGTACGCGACAAGTGTGTGGAACACTGTCGGTACTTGTTGTTTTCTAATCGTTTGTCTACAGGTGTTAGTTCGAAGTAAGTGGGAGAGAATCTTACTTACCTGAGATGTTTCTGGTGTGAGGAGTTGTTTTAGAATGTTGTTGACTGCAAGAGTTGTTGGATCAATATTATTCCAGAATTGACAAGAGCAAAGATTCATGAATTCCTGTCGAGAGGTTAAAGTTGAGAGGTTCTTGAGGCGGAACAAACGGATCTGGTTGATGGTTGAATTTTGGATAATGGAGAACTTGTGACGGTTAGTATGCTTTGAGTATAATTAAATTGAAGTAGGAGTAATTTCTGATTTTAGTGAAGAGTGAGGGTTGTTGGAGGATCTTAGAAGCAAGAGAAAGAGGTAGAACTCATGTGCATCAATTCTGATTTTTGTTTTCGTAATTATGGAACAACCTTCAGTATAAGGGGAATAATTTTTCACTCGTAACTATGATTAAAGCGGTTCTGGACTTTTTAGAAAGCTTACGAAATTCCTTATAGTTTCCATATGAATTTGGTCTTCGGAAAATTTCTGAAGAGGGAGAAAAATGCATTTGAACATTTGGGTCTCGTGCTGATTTTTGTGGATGTTTGCATACGGGATTTCTAGACCAGCAGTCATTGCAAAGACGATAACTTTTTACTCGTAACTCGGATTTGAGCGATTCTTGAAATTATAGAATTTATATGAAATTTCCTTCATTTTGGAATATGGTTTAATTTCTAAGAGATTTGTATTAAAAGAGATAAGTGTGTTTGAAGTTGAACGTTTCTTGCTGAAAATGGGAAAAAATGATAGACACGTGTAAAAATGTTATTAAGGATCAAAATATTGGTATCAGAAAGAATGTGACGGTATTGTATAAATGCATAAAGATGAAAATTATAATGAAGGAGGATGAATTGAGTGATGATGGTTTTGTGATGGTAATGTTACGAGAAAAACAAATTCAAGGAGACTGGAATAATACATGTGAGAATATTAGAATTGTGAGGGTTTTGTAGCAACCGAATATGGAGATAGTATTATTGAGTTTGGGATTCAGAGCGAGATTCCAAGGTGAATAATTATATGGATCCTAGATATGGAGAGGTTTAAAAAAACTAAAGATTTAAGAATGTTGTTAAAATTCTCTATATGGATAAAGACTTCAAAAAGAATGGAATGATTCGTAAATGCGTTTAGTATTTTAACATGTTCTGAGTTAGATATACTTAATGTTGGTGTGATGCTAAGAAAATATGGCAGATATTTGGCTTGCCCATTGGCAATGAGTGAAGAAAAAAAGGCGTTATATTGGGAAGATAGCCGTCCCCATTGTTTTAAGAAAGTCAAAGGCTAGAGGTGAAGCTTGTGGGCTGATAGAAGATCAGAGTGCACAACTGAAGGGTAATGTGCATGATGTGAATACAACGTATTGGAGTCAAGAGGCCAAGCATTAGAAGCTTACAAGAATGATGCAAACCGTTGGACATTCTAGAATGAAAGTGATATGTGAACAATGTTTTACTACCCTTCCAGTAGAAGTATTGAAGTATATGTTCGTATGAGGACTCGTAACATTATGGAACTAAGGTGGTGAAATGGAATTTCCAGTATTATGGGTCATGTTGATGTTCTTAGGACGGTGTTGATGGTTATGGTAACGACATTGTGGTGTTCTAACCTAAGAGTGAATGAGATTTTAAAGTGATGAAACAAGGAATGAAACAAACTTGTATGTTTATAATTCAGGGGAATTACATCTTGTTGGATCGTAATGATTAATGATAGGGAATTGTTAATTGGTTTAGTGGTGTGCAACGGGTTGTCATAGTGAAAGTTCTAGTTGAAAGCAGTGAAAGATGAGCCTCAGGAGTGTTGTTACGTATGAATCGAGACTATTGGAAACCAAGAGAGGAAATAATCCTACGTATGATTCGGAATCAACAGTTGTGAATGTTAGTAACAAGATTTGGAGGAATTATTTGTTGGCTTGAGCCCCTAGAGAAAATACAGGGACTGACGCATTGAGTGGGAAGTTGCTGATGTCGATCCTTATGGTGAGAGAATTAAGAATAATTAAGTAATTCAGAGATTTGAGTTTGGTGTATGAGGAGATGCCTAGCAGCGTGAAGTGAAATATGTTGAAGTTAACTAGTGATATTTCGGGAGGAATTAGAGAAGATGAGAAATCTGAATTAATGATTGATTGATCAAGTGACGTTGGTGAACCCAGGAATTTGAAGTGAAATCTAGAGCTGATGAGAAGGGTGTAGTGCTATGCAGGAACAAAGCGTGTGTTTTAGAACCTAAGAAAAATATTTGTAGGAAAGAAGTGATTAGACTAGATCATGCCTGTTTGACTTGTCAGAAGTCGGAGGTCAAATATCATAGACTTTTGGGTTGATACAAGGGTGAAGAATCCATAATAGAAATGGGACAATGTTTGGATGGGTTCTAAGTCGGATAGATGATTGAGAAACTAAGCAAATATGAGGTAAAGAGATTGCCTTAGTGATTGTGTGAGACAACTGAAGAAAGTTGAATTTCATAAGGTAAATATTAGATGTAGGAGTCGTATCCAACTCTATTTATTCCAGGTGAATTTTCGAGGGCGAAAATATTCTAAGTGGAGGAGAGTTGTAACACCCTGATTTCGAGATTAATTATTTATCTAATTATTTTACTGTGAGCAATTTAATTATTATGAGTCAATGTGAAGTGCTTGAGTTGGTGATGATCTAATGACGATTATGTGACGATTTTAAAGAATTTATAGTTTATGGGATGTATAAGTGTGCCTAGGAGTTATCAAGTATTTATGAATAATTGAGATTTTTCTTGAGAAATTATATTATTAAAGAAAAATATAATAATAAGCAATTGAGAGACCACAAGGGTATTATGGTAATGTGTTAAAGAATAAGTTAGGGTATTATTGAGAGAACATATTTTTAATGTGAGGGCTACATAACAAGTGGGAAGTTGAGAATTATGCAGTACGTGGAAAATTAGGAAAAAGGCAGAGAGAAGAAGAACAAGGGTGTTTGGCTTCGTGAGGAAAACGACCAACGAGAAGAGGAATCGAAAGAGCGCGACGCCGATTAAACGATCGGTGATAATCAAAGGTAAGGGGTTTGTAATTATCGTTATTATAATTGATGTAGGTATTGGATGTCGTTGGTTGTGGGAATCTTGAATTCAATAATCGGTAAAGTTTGACGAGAATGGTTGTAACCTATTAGAATTGGTAGAATTGTGTGAATTAAGGAGTATTTAATCATAGTTATTATATTTGGCTAGGGAATGGATGATTGGTAATTGTCAGAGTTTTGGGAAATGATGAAATAATGGTTGAATATTAGAAAGACTGATTTTGATTTGAAAACGTAATTGATACCGTTAGAATTAGTTCTGAGAAACAGGTATTGGTAAGTATAGAATTTTATTCTGAGATTGTGATTGAATTAAAATGCATTAGCCATGAATGGACGAGAGAAATCATTACTGTTATAGTCGCATATGTGTTTGGAAATCATAGAATGGAATGACAAGGTAATTATTGTGTGACGGGCGTCATGCCTGGTGACGAACATCATGCCCATTGGGACGGTCGTCACAATGGTAGTGAGGAGTGAGACGACTGTAATTCCCTTTGTATATTATTTTCCTTATTTTTCTGATAGCCTTACTGTGGGTCTGTTTTAGTTTTGTTTTCTTTTCATTCTTATCACTCCCTGTAAGCCTGTTTTTATCAGTTCAGGACTATTAGAAAAACAACAGTATGAGTTACATTATGCATCAACCATGTAATATTTTTATTTAATTTTTGGATAACCATGAGTTTGTCTTTCCTTTAGTTTGAGGTGTTGGAAAACTACTATGATAAATTATATTATAGAGAAACAATAGGTAAGTCACATTGTTGTTTTGTGAGAGTTAACTAAAGGCCTTGGGGAGGTGTAAAGGTGTTGATGTGTGACTACGTGATGAGTGAATATCTGACATGATGAATTATTACTGTGTTGTGTGATTATGTGTGTTATGTGAGTGATATATAGGTATAAAATACTATGTGAAATGATTATTATGTTGATGATGATTATGATGATTAAGATGCTTATGATGATTAAGATGTTTATGATAATATTATGATGAATGATGATGCATTTTGACTAGTTGTGGTCGTGTCTTATGTGTTATACGCATCATGCATTCATAGCATACATTAGGACGAAATATCTAGTGAAGTTTTGCAAGATGAAAATCCAATGAAGATTTATAGGACGTTCAGGTCCAGTGATGACCTTAATCCTATAGTGTGGATTAAGTGCAACTATGATGTACTCTAGTTCCAAGTGGGAACTGATCCTATTGGCGGGGATCTTTGGAGATAACAATGGCTAAGTCACCAGTGATGTTTTCGGTACCACATGCATAGAGCCCATGAAGTGCATTACATTGCTTGTTTAATTGCACAATGTTTGTGATTATGTGAAGTATCTTGTTGGTGATTTGGAATTACGATGTTTCGAGGAATATGAAGTATGATATGAAGTTTATATAGTTGTTGTTATTTATATTGAAGTATGTGATGATATATTGTGATTGTTTAATCGTGATCAATGATATGTCTATTTCTTATCTCTTTTATAATGATTATAACTACTCACCTATTCTGCTTGGAAATATTGCCTCTATGTGGGTAACTTGCAGGTAAAATCAAGATTTGATAAGGAAGTCTAGGAGTTGCTCTGAAGTGTACATATTCGTTCTGTAGGAATGAAAGGAGTTTTGTTCTGATACGTAACATCGGGGGGTCAGGTCGTTCGCTTAAGAACCTTTTGTGTTTTGCCGTTTTGAAGATTATGTGAATACTTGTGATTTTCGTTTTATTCGAGTTATGATTTATGTGATGTTGAGAACTACCTTTATGATATTAAGTTAATTTTAAGGAAGTCTGAAACTTGAATCCGCTGCGAGCATATTTTAAATGATTTTGTTATGATGTCAAATATATTACTTTTATTAAGTATGTTACAATCCGTGTTATGGAGCAGGACCACTGTGGTAAGATGTTTGAGGAAATGTGACACCCATGTTGGTAAATGATGATTTGTTAATTTGATCAAATTAATTGCGATTTATATGCGGGATTAGTTGTGTGTTACATAATGTACGATATATGTGTGAACACTTTTAATCTAATGGTTATTAAAAGTGGGTCATGGCGAGGGACTTAGTTAATGGTTCACCCTAAAAGTCATCGTAAATTATATTAAAAGGGGAAATGAGACGAAGATTTAAATAATGAAAAATAAAAATTTATCAACCATTTTAAAAGTATGTAAAAAAGTTGGAAAAATTATATAAAGTGGGAAAATGAAATTACGTATTCAAATAATGAAAAATTAAAATTTATCGATCATTTTTCTAAAAATATTTAAAGAGATTATAGTAATAATTTATTTAATACATTAAATCATTCTTATTTTGAATTATACTATTCATTCTCATTACATAAGTTTATTTAATATATTTTATTATGTATTAATATTTGTCGTGAATAAATTCGTTAATTCATTCTATAAATAACTCAAATATAAATATTTACAATTTTAAAATGATTTTTAAATTTTGATATTTAATTAGAAGTTTTTTTTTTGTTAACTAATTATGAAAATTATATAAAATTTTATTAGATATAATGAGTCAAATATAATAAAACTTTAATAAATTTAATTTTATCTTATTATAAAAATTATATGGAATAGAAAAAAAAAATGAAACTATTGATTCTAATATTTAAAAATGAAAAAATATCAATCATTTTTTAATTATATGAAGAAATGCGCGTATCAAAACAGATTCATATATTTTATTAAGGCAGACAATGTAATCTGATATCGATTCCATTCTATTTCATCATTTTTCATTAATCCAAATTTAATTGTATTTCATCTCCATTATTATTAAAAAATTACAAGCTTATCATAAATAACCTGAATTTCTTCATCTATAATATAAGAACTTTCCTAATTCCGGTAAATACTCCATAAACCTTTTGTTAAACAACGCCACATCATGATTTTAGGGGTAAATGATGTCTAACACTAACTAAATAGAACCAGATAATATGATGGTTAGTGAATAACTACAATGTTTGCAAAATACGCTCATCAAAAAGCCAAAGCTAGAAGTTATGGTTGGAGTATAACTACATATTTGGACTGATATGTGAAAAGGGAATGTTTGACTTCACGTGTGGTTTATGGCAAAAAAATAGCTTTTCAAATTAAACACAACTTCCAATGTTGCTACAACACAGGAAAGAAGTACTTTTGCATACCCAGTTTTCCAATGTTACAGACATGTAATGATTCACTTTATGCCTTCCTTTCTTCACATTTCGTTTTGTATGCATTACAATTAGATTTACTATGTCCGGAACTTAAAACAAGTCTCTCTCTCAACACCAAACAATACCCATTTCTTCATAACAAA
Organism: Lathyrus aphaca; assembly: GCA_963966055.1. Lineage (NCBI taxonomy): Eukaryota > Viridiplantae > Streptophyta > Magnoliopsida > Fabales > Fabaceae > Lathyrus > Lathyrus aphaca. Next base: position 568,651,703 of record OZ014522.1, read on the forward strand.
ATCTGAAGCCTACAACACCATAAAAATGGAGTGACCTTTTGCAAACGTGAAGGATTTAAATGATAGTAAGGAGCTGTGGAAAATTATTGTTAGAGTTCATCACAAATGAAATGTGGTTTCCAAATCAAAGGAACACTTTGAAATGATTTTTGTTGATAAAGAGGTATGAGTTTCACAATCATTCTTACTTTATTATCTCGAAGCTCCTTTCTTTTTAGCACATTGATCTTAGTTTTCGTCACATGATTTAGTCCAATGGTTAGTTCATTCAATCAACTCTGTTAAAAGTTGTGTTCAACGTCCATGTTGTCATGTTAGGTTTTTGGAAAACTTATATGATTTCCAAATTTTTAGGTTTGTATATTATTGTTCACTTCAACAGATTTTAGGTTTTCTGATCAACAATACATTATTAATATTTCAAGGTTCAGATATTCATGTCAAAGTCCCTACAATGTATAAACAAGCCTTTGATTCAGTTTTATCTGTGAATAACACATATACAATTGCAAATTTTCAAGTCATGTTGAATGATCTGGTGTTCAAGCCATATGACCACAGATATTTCATAGTTTTCACTAGTGGTACATCTGTGGTAAACATAAAAAAGTACAACATTCCACCAAAAAATCTCAAGTTCACACCTTTTGTTGATATTATATGTGGAAAGTGGAATAATGATGTTTTACTAGGTGTGTTTGTAAATATATGTTTTCATAATATGATTCCATTAACTTGCATGATATGGTGTTATCAAGTTTGACGTGTGTTAACTCCGTGTTTTACAGGCGTCATCGGCATGGTTACCGGTATTGGATATACACAACTTCAAAGTGGAAACAAAAAACAACAAATTTATTTGGTCCTGAAGGATTTGGGCTATCTTCTAACACTTTGATTCGTTTTTATCATTCACCATTTTGTTATTTTCCTAACTATATTCTTTTGGGTTTTTTCAAGTAATAACACAATCCATTGTACATTATGGGAAGGGTATGCTTTGTAGTTCAATGAATTTTTTCAAAACAGGAAGGACACTTCCTTCCTTGCCTACAATTTGCAAAAGTCAAAGAGGAAGATATACAATATATCGAAATCTACCAAATTTCACAGTGTTATTTTTTTAATTTTCACCTTCACACTCTATATAATCTTTCCTTTCCATGTAGGAAAATATCCCCTGTGTGTTTCTAACACATTCAACGTCACTAAGTTGCACATCAACGATGACTCCCCTTATGTTAAGGATTTCATGAATAGGCACTACTACGGAAAACCCATTTAACAACGGTTGAGAAAGACATATAATGATGCATGCGAGGGCGTTGTTATGTAGAGTATTTTTGTAAATGTGGTACTTACAATCACGATCCTGAGACCGTTGTTGTATTCTAGGAAGCGCGTGCCACATCACAACGGTTATTTTAAATACTCGTTATATAGAACTACCTATAATCACGGTTATTTTAAATAATTGTTGTTGTATGTCTTTTAGTAAAATAAAATAAAAATTGTTGCAACAAGAACAACAAGAATATCAAGAACAACAACAACAACAACAGCAAGAACAACAATAAGAACAACAACAACAACAACAACAATAATAATAAGAACAACAACAACAACAATAAGAACAACAACAACAACAACAACAACAACAACAACAAGAAGAAGAAGAAGAAGAAGAAGATGAACAACAATAACAACAACAACAACAATAAGAATAATAACAACAAGAACAACAATAATAAAAAAGAACAACAAGAACAACAATAATTAAAAAAGAACACCAACAACTAACATTACTAACTCGAATCCATACTTTTCTTGTCTTATTCAAGTTGTAGAAGAGATGATGGAGTTCTGAAATTTATTTTGAAAGTTGGAGGTAGAAGATGTAATTCGTCTTAGTATTAAGTTTCGCACTGATCACTAATAGTTGTGTCTTGGTCGTTGATAAATACTAAATGGACGGTGACGATTTGTGTAACGACATTGAATAAACTCAATAAGCGCGCCATCTATAATGTTGTTGTTGGGACTTGGAAAAATAAGTAAAAAATAAAAAATGTTGATGCTGGGACTTGAACCCATGACCAGACGCTACTTATAATCACAGTTATTTTAAATACTCGTGGTGAAATGTCTGTTAGCATTTAAAAAAAAAGAGTAAGAAATGCTACCTATAACCACGATTTTTTAAATACCCGTGGTGAAAGGTTTGTCCGTATTTTGAAAAAATGTGAGTAATATGATTAAAATAAATTCAAAAAAAATACAAAAACACGAAATTTAATCTAATTAAGTAAAATAAGAATTTTGAAATTTTTTTTGGAATTTTTTTAGACTATGAAAACAATAAAAAAATTCACTAAAAATAGAAGAAAAAAAAGAAGGTGAATTTGGGGTTTTGAGGGTGATATCTCGTAACTACTCTGTAGTACGGGATTATGGATCTCACGATTTTTCTACTTCAAATGCACGAAACAAATTTCAAAAAGCAGACGATTTCCCATAAAACCGGGTTTTCCGACTAGAAAAACCTAAAACTAAACTATAAGCTATAACAATAGTTCTCTAATTTAACCATTGTAAAATCATTTACAATTTATTTTTTAAATAATGAACTTAAGTGACACACGTTTAATGTACTATAAACAATGGAAAAAACGTAGTTGCAGGGAATCGAAGCTTGTTGCATTTCATTTATTACTATGGTGGTTTAAGTCAACCGTCATTAAATGACTGTTTATACATTCATCTATTGACTGTACACAAATTTTTTAACCTATTACTATGGTGTGAATGGATCTGTTGTAAGCCGGACAATGTTGTTTGCGCGTTTTGTAGTAGTGAGGTCTTAAGTTATTTTATAAGCTTCACATGATTTCTTTTTCATTGTGCATTTTCGTTACCTTACCTTATTCTTGTTGATCCTTTAATATCTTTTTAACCGTAGTATGAGAAACATGGTTAGTTTTCAGGGATCATCTCATACTATGACGACCCAATCAACTACCCGATCTCAATCTACAAGTAGTTCACAACTAACATCTTTTGACAAATTCATGTATGAAGTTGTTGTTCTTCCACTTTCTCAGATTATACAACTTAAATATGTAATGAAAAATTCTTATTTACATTCACGTTTAGTGCCAACGTTTTTGTTATACTCATTCGTTTGACTTTATTAACTTCTTCATTCATTTCATATTACTTAATGTGTTATTGTCGCAACAACCGACATACTAAAAACATCCCAGGGGGTTGGTTTTATCAAGCATGTCACGAATGTCCACGATTTGCAAAGAGACAATATCCTCCTTATATTAGTGGTGGCTATAATACTAAGACTGGAATTTTCATGTCCAACTTCAATTATGTTTGTCACCATACCATGCATACATTACATTACTTTGTGATTTCCTCTTCAACATTCTTTACATAATTTACTATATCAATGTTATCCCTTTGCATTTATAGGTATAAGATTCTGGTTGAAGTCGTTAGTCATGGATGTCATGCGACATTTGTATTATGGGACCGTGAGTGTTCACAACTGTTCGAAATTTCAGTTGACCGAATACACGTCAATATGGTTACGGTAACATTCACTATGCCAAACAAGACCTTAGACAGCGCTTTTTTTAGCCAGCGCTGTCTAAACCTCCGCTGCTAAAGGTTTAGACAGCGCTTTTTTAAATCTTAAAAGCGTTGTCTAAGCCCCCCCCCCCTTAGACAGCGCTTTGGCCAAAAGCGCTTTCTAAGCCCCTCCTATTTTAATTTTTTTAGGTATACCTTAGACAGCACTTTTCAAAAGTGCTGTCTAAGCCCCCCCCCCCCCTAGACAGCGCTTTGGCCAAAAGCGCTTTCTAAGCCCCTCCTATTTTAATTTTTTTAGGTATACCTTAGACAGCGCTTTTCAAAAGCGCTGTCTAAGCCCCCCCCCCCCTTAGACAGCGCTTTTGCCAAAAGCGCTTTCTAAGCCCCCCCTTAGACAGCGCTTTTTCCAAAAGCGCTATCTAAGGTATACGAAATTTTTTGCAGCTTTTGTTTTAAACCATATTTTTTCCAGGTTTATAAACCAGAATTTCTACCTGTTTTCAACCAAATTTTGGCAGACAAATATCACATTTTATATATGCCAATTCAAACCATTTTGGCCTTTTTTTCTACCAATTTTTGGCTAACAAATATATATATATACCAATTCAAACCAATTTTGCCTTAAATATATCAAAATATATACAAATTTATATACACATTTACAAGTCATTACATATACTACAAATGTACAATATAATTACACAAATTTATGTACAAACATTGAGCTCTATCATGAATTGACACCACTCCTCTTTGATTTCGTCCACTTGATCCTTTGTATAAAATGCACACTTGAATTCATCAAAGTACTACATAATAATATAACATAGTTTGAATTAATTTCAACTATTTAATTATATGAGATATGTGTAAATATAAAAATAACTCATAAGTTAGAAATACATACATCAGTGGGAATCTCTAATCGGCCCAAAATAAGAGTATCTCGCATAAACCTCAACATGAAATACCCGCAATCTATTTGATTACGTTGTTGAGGACACTACATATGAAAAAAAAATATGGATTATAAATCCTAAGTTTTATCAAGTGTCATCACTAATATAATAAAAAATGTGATAATTAAAAATATACCGCCACTTGAATCCATGTAATGGAGTTGGCGCCCCTCCTTGAGGTTTGGATATCTCGTTGGGCCCGAAAAGCTTGTAGGATGCTAATAAAATAAAAATGAAGCAATTAGAACAATTCACATAAACTAAGAAAAATTTTGAACATTCTCACTTACATGTCAATTAGGACCTTCATATCCGGGTATGTTGTCCAATCATTTCCTAACGAGTCAAGATAATACACAATTTCTCGGATAAGATTGATTGCGAGCAACAACCAATGTCCACTGTAATGATTAAGCAAATGTTAGATGGTAACTTGGAAAAAAATTATAATTGATGAATTTAGAATGAAATTCTAACCCGGTATTAAACGGTATAAAAAACAACTTCTCCGCATCTTTATTGTCCATGAGGATCCGAAGAACGTACTCCGTCACGGTATCCGGTCTACTTAAGATTAAACCTAAGTTGACGGTCGCGGGTGCTAAGAATCCGAATGACACGTCCAAACCATTGGGGCGCATCAATTTGTCATACAAAAACCTAATATAAAAACATCATTAACACCTCTTTTGAAACATAAAGTAAACCGGATTAACATAAAGTAAACATCATTAACATAAGTTGTTCAATTAATAAAACAAAGTAGACCGGATTTACCTAATATATGTATTGACAACGGTGACGCCGATTTCTTCACGACCAAAAACTTGCATGAAGTCTTCATTACCAATCATTTGGTCGTAATCAAAGCCGAAAATCCCTACCTCCACATGTACAGTCCGAACACCTCCGGTCGGTATATCGGTCATCTCTAGAAATGTCCTGAGGCACGACCTATACTTGGTGGTAGGTTTTTTCCTAGCTACGGTCTTCTTAGCACCAGAATTTTTTACCCGTGCGGAGGCGTTGCTAACCTCCTTTTTTTGTTGTGCAGAGGCATTGCTAACCTCATTTTCTTGAAGCTACATGTCATATAAATAGTTAGATCAAATTAAGAATGTAAAAACTTCCATGAATATATGTCATATAATTGTATATTACCTCTTTTCTTGAAACCACGGACTCGGTATGCCGCGGAATCGCATTATCTTTTGATTTGGATTTTATGGGAGTCTATTTAACATAACCAAGGAAAATATGTACGTAAAATGCGCGTAAAAACTTTGAATATACACATTAAAGTTAACATAAGTTTTAAGCATACCTCATATCCTACGCATATGAGGTTTGTCGGCCATGCAACAAACGAACCTACTGCTTCGTGCACCGTTGTTGCATCTGAATCATCGCTAGGATATGGTAATGATGCATTCGGCTCAACTGCAATATCAACCGATACCTTCAAACATCCAGCAGGGAGCTCTCTAGTGTGGAGTAATACTCCGCTAACGTTATGCACTTTTCCCTTGCCAACCATCCGATAGTATGGTGACGACAAATAAAGCTGACAATGGGAAATGCCCTAAAACCAATAATAACAAGAAATTGTTAATGTGTATATATGTAAAATACATAATTTAAGCAAATAGTTCAATTTAAGACAATTATATGTAATTACCTCTGGAATGTTCGGCTTAAAGGTACAGTTGATACTATCTTTGTCCGAAGCATCTCTGAAACATGTTGAGGCACTAGCCTCTCTTTCTCTCCTCAATGCATCAAGCTCAGCTTGCATGAAGCTCCCGATTACTAGGAGCCTTTCCTTTTTTAATACTCAGGGAGGTCGGAGTGACTCCAAATCCCTTACCCCTCACCCGACCAGAATACTCAGGGACATCTAATGCCCGACTACGTATGCTCCTAGTATCATCGGGAGATAAAGACTGAGATAGCGCCTCCTGAAAAATCAGATGAATACTGTGTACTTGTCAAATATTTGTGTATAAAAATGTTATTCAATTAATGAAAAAATGTTATACTTACACATTTCTGGTATACGTCTAGAACTTCTTCTTGAGGAACTCCAGATTTGCCCACACGGGCTTCCTTCCACAAAACATGTGCAGGAAGAGATGTTTCTGAACTTTTCTCCTTCTGCAGCTACACATTAAGTCATACAATTTGATCAGATAAAACTAATATATGATGAACAAATTTTTTATCGCAATTTATAAATACTTACCATGGATTGTTCTAAGCGTCCATATCCGACACGTCCTTTTCGGTAAGGATATGCGGGACTTGATGCTCTTTCCCGATTTATGGCACTTATTCTTTGAAAAACCGGGTCTTGTCTTTTGGATTTGAAAGCTTCCCATTCTTCAGCTGATATCAAACTTTCATATTTTTTAGGAAGCTCCACATCCACATAATTACCATCCGTATCCCTAAGGAACTTGGATGATAAAAATGTTCGAAACCCTCTTAGAAGCTTTCCGGCCAATTTCATACAAAAACCTCTTCTTTCTTCTTCGATGTTAAAACATCGCTAAGAAAAACATACAGATTGATAGTTAGTATCGGTAATTGAAAAAACATAATTGATACCGTATAATTAAGGGCCAAATGATTGTACCTTTATCTCACTCCAAATTTTTCTTTGGAGTCATTCAGCTCTTTGTTTCTCCAATCATCACATGTAATGGGAATTTCATTCCTTACTAGTGCACCGATAAAACTAGTTAAGGTATGCCCATTAGGTTCTATAAGCTGTCCCTGGTTGCTCCAATAGACATCTAGTATGATGCCTCGAGATCTTCCTTGGACCACCCTTCTCATTACTGTGATGCCTCTTCGAATTTCTTCTTCCGCGGATACTTTTTTACTAACTTCCTCATGTTGGTCATCAGCCATGTCTAACCTGTAATAAACCAAGGAAACCATCAAATATCAAATATAACTTATAATCAAAGCAATTGAAAACAAAAAATAAAGAAATCATGCATTATCAGATATAACTTATAATCAAAGCAATTGAAAACAAAAATATAACGAAATCATGCATTATCAGATACAACTTATAATCAAAGCAATTGAAAACAAAAAAATAAAGAAATCATGCATTATCAGATATAACTTATAATCAAAGCAATTGAAAACAAAAATATAACGAAATCATGCATTATCAGATATAACTTATAATCAAAGCAATTGAAAACAAAAAAAATAAAGAAACCATGCATAATTTACCTCAGTCACTAACATCTCTTTCTTTTCTTTGTTGGAATATTAATCACTTGTTTCTTAGCAATGCGTACGGATGAATTGATCCAAATTCCCTCATTATGATCGTTTCTTATATATGACTCATCCGGTATAAGATCCTCAACTTCATCATTTCTATTCAACTCATTCCGTCTAATGCATGACTCATTCTCAACATCAATATCACATTGATCGACACCGCTATCATCAGTCACTTTGTTAGAGAAAAGCACTATAGACCATTTTGTACTCTTCGGGTCATTCACATAGAACACTTGTTTAGCTTGAGATGCTAGAATAAAAGGTTCATCTTTGTACCCCACCCTAGTAAGATCAACTTGCAAAAATCCAGACTTATCCATTCGTATGCCACTACTATCCACCCACTTGCAACCAAAGATGGGAATCTGAAACATCTCGTAATCAAACACCCAAATGTGCTCAATAACTCCAAAATATGACAAATTTGCATATTTGGGGTTTAAGTCCTTCATACTTGATATATGCATTGCTTCAGCTAGCACGATGACACCACTATTTTGCATAGTACTCTTATCATCTTGTTCTTTGGTATAAAATGTGTATCCATTAATTGAGTATGCGCTATGAGAAAACACATGCAAACTTGGACCATATGCCAAACATCTCAACCTTTCTGTTACTGAAGAAGGATCTGAAGAGCGCTTCAAATAAATATGATCCTTCAACCATTGTATGAAACTTTGATTGTGCTCTATAACTATCCAATTTTCATTTCTGTTCGGATTTAACCTTCGGAGTACATCCTTGTGCATTTCAACATATGGCTCAACCTCATTATTATTGTGCAGAACATACAAATGAACTTGATCCCGTTCATCCCTTGATATTGTCACAATTTTATTCCCAATTAATTTTTTACCTTCCATTTTTTCGAAAATCTGAGCTCTGGGGAGTCCAATCGATTGAACGTTAGACAAATATTCAGTACAAAACTCAACAGCTTCTTCAACAATGTATCGTTCAACAATACAACCCTCTGGTCGACTTCGGGATTTCACGTACCCTTTTAATATTTTCATATACCGTTCAGCAGGGTACATCCATCTCATATAAGCTGGTCCACACAACTGTGTCTCTTTCACAAGATGAACAACTAAATGAACCATTATGTCAAAAAAAGACGGAGGAAAATACATTTCAAGCTCACACAAGTTAATTACAATCTCTTTTTGTAGTGTTGGTAAGATCTCGGGATCGATCACCTTACTACAAATTGACCTAAAGAAAAAACACAATTTAGTTATGGCACTTCTTACTTTTTTTGGCAAAATAGAACGTATACCTATCGGTAGAAAATGTTCCATTATAACATGGCAATCATGTGTCTTCAAATTCTTCAACTTGAGGTCTTTCATAGAAACAAGTCTTCTGATATCAGATGAGTATCCTTCTGGAACCTTAACTTCACTCAGAGACTTACACAGAATTTTTTTCTCCTTTCTAGATAAAGTAAAAGCAGCAGGTGGTAGATATGTTCGTCTTCCTTTCTTCACGGGTGCTAATTCAGTTCTCATTCCCATTTTTAACATGTCCTCCCTTGCTTTAAGGCCATCCTTAGACTTGCCTTTTATATTGAGTAATGTACCGATAACACTTTCAAATACGTTTTTTTCAATATGCATAACATCGAGAAAATGTCTCACGTACAAAGACTTCCAATATGGCAATTCAAAAAATATCGACCTTTTCTTCCACCCACCTTTCACAATCTTATGTGCAAAAGGCTTGCCAAACTCAGTACACACATCTTTGACCTTTTCAAAAACTTGTTCATCTGACAATGCGGGTGGAGCTCTACGATGTTCGGTGTCTCCATTGAATGCTTTTCTCCACCCACGGTAGTGATGTTTAGAATGTAAGAATCTACGATGACCGAGAAACACATTCTTCTGGCAAAGTTCCAATCGAATTGTATCGGTTCCGTCTTCACAAACAGGACACGCACGTTGACCTTTAATGCTATACCTAGATAGATTCCCCTATATCCATCATAAACCTCCACACCGTTCTCCCACAAAATCTTTAAATCTTCGATCAGAGGTGTCAAGTATACGTCTATGTCATTCCCTGGTTGTTTAGGCCCAGAGATTAACATAGATAACATCATGTACTTACGCTTCATACATAGCCACGGAGGTAGGTTATAAATCATAAGAATCACAGGCCATGTGGTATGTGAGATACTTTGAAGACCATGTGGGTTCATTCCATCAGTAGATAATGCCAATCAAAGGTTTCTTGCTTCTGATCCAAACTCAGGATAATCATTATCAATCTTCGACCACTGTGGTGAATCAGCCGGATGCCGATACTTTCCATCAATAATTCTTTCATCTGCATGCCAAGTAAGATGTCTTGCATCGGTTTCACTACGAAACATGCGCCTAAATCTCGGAATTATCGGAAAATACCATAAGACTTTTGCGAGAGATAATCTTTTCTTATATCGAGACAAACCGCATTTAGGGCACTCAGTTAACGTTGCATATTCGTTACGAAACAAAATGCAATCATTAGGACAAGCATGTATCTTATCATAGCTCATGCCAATAGAGCACAACATTTTTTTTGCCTCATAGGTTCGATTAGGAAGAACATTATCATCCGGTAGCATTTCTCTCATAAGGGCCAACAACTCTGTGAAACTTTTATCCGACCATCCATTGCCCGCCTTTAAGTTGTACAACTTTAATACCGCAGAAAGTCTTGAGAATTTAGTGCAACCTTTGTACAACGGTTTCTCTGCATCGCTTACCATCCTCTCAAACATTTTAGGAGAATCATGAAGATCTTCTTCCAGTGCTTCTACAATCTCTTCAACTCGATCACAATCGTATGTTTCCGTGTCTTTGTCGTATGAAGCATAGGTCGTATTACTTTTTCCACTCGATTCAACATTCTCGTTAATTTTCTCACCATGAAATATCCAACACTGATAACTTTGATCAATTCCATGCCTCAGCAAATGCGATTTCAATCCATGTGCGTCAACCTTACCAATATAACAACAACGCAAGCAAGGACAATGCATTCGTCTGGGGTTTTCAGCGTGTTGAACAGCATACTTAACGAATTCTGCAACCCCACTCTCGTACTCTTTGGTCATTCGATCGGCACAGATCCATGTTTTATCCATGGTTTTCCTACTTATTAAAGTAAACAATCAATCCAGACGAAAATACATAACTAAGGTAGTATCTTTGAATATCCTAACAATTTTAAAGTTCAATTCATTTTAAACTTCAATAACGTATACATAACCAATGTTAATATAAACTTCAATAACGTATCCGATACGCCAATATACCAACTTTAATTACCTCATCACTTTCATTTTTTATATTACAAGAATCAAACTTTTTCTATTACAATATACCTATAACTATATAAGAGTTCGTTCAATCATTTTATGGGAGAAATCTTGTTGCTTTAGAATGAAATGTTAGTGGACCTGTCATGTCTTCCATGGATTCTATCTTGTGATGTGGCAACTAAAAGTGAGATGAACAACACTTTCACAGTTAAAAAGAAAAAAAAACTACCTATTCAATCTTCAAGTAAAATCACTAAGGAAACATGAAGTTTGAACAATATTGAACATCTCAACAAAGTTAAACCAAAAAACATCAAGTTATAATTATTTAGTCATCACACAATCTTTTTGATTGCTTTCCAACATTATATCACCAGAACCATAAATCAGAACTGTTAATCTCAAAATACTGATATCACCATTTAATCTCAAAATACTGATATTTCCCTAAATAACATAGCATGAAAAATCAGAACTGAAACCGAAGAAATGAAAAAATGAAGAACATACCGCAATGAAGAACAGTACAGTAGAAACGAACGATTCTTCAAACACTTTCAATGACTGAAACCGAAGGAATGAAAAAATGAAGAAATGAAGAACTGAATCCGAACTGAAATCAGAAATGAAAAAATGAAGAAATGAAGAACATACCGCAATGAAGAACAGTAGAAACGAACGATTCTTCAAACACTTTCAATGACTGAAACCGGAGGATGACAATGTAATGGGGTTCGCTGGTAGGGTTTGTTCGCAGGAGGGAAAACAAAAAGAACAGAGAACGAAAATAGAAGTCTGAAATTTAATTTTAATTAGACCTTAGACAGCGCTTTTGTGGAAAGCGCTTTCTAAGATATGTCTTAGACAGCGCTTTCCAAAAGCGCTTTCTAAACCCACCCCCCCACCCCCCCCCCTTAGACAACACTTTTGGTTTTAAATTTTTTTTTAATTTAAAGACTTTAAACAACGCTTTATCAAAAGCGCTGACTAAGGTCTATATTTAAAAGCGCTTTCTAAAAGCGCTGTCTAAGGGGGGGTCTTAGACAGCGCTTTTAGAAAGCGCTGTCTAAGACCCCCCCCCCCTTAGACAGCGCTTTCATTATTTTTTTGGAACATTTTCCGTGTTTTATTTTAATTTTAACCTTAGACAGCGCTTTCTTTTAAAAGCGCTGTCTAAGATGCGCTGTTAAAAAACATTTTTGGCGTAGTGATTACTTTATCTAATATTGAGTTATACATTAATGATATACACACTAAGTTGACACTTATAGTTTATATGCTCTTGACATTAGGCCGAAATCACTGACCCGCTTGAATATCCTTTAGCACTTGATGCATTTATTGGTTTGAAAATGGATTTCAAAGTCAAATGGCATCCATCATGGAAAAATGCATATGTTGTTTCCATATTTTGGGATGAAACTGTGGTGAAGTAGCTTGAATCATCCCTTTCACCTGAAAAGGTATACATCATTTTCAGAGCCTATCTCAAATCATATTTCTTACTAATTTATTCCTAACATACTTCTTCCCTTCTTTTTCCTGTCAAGCTAAACTCAATATCTCCCGTAAAAGACGACATGTTGCAGGTTACTATAAGTCTACTTAAATATGCATTCATTATTTGTTAGAATATTTTCAGGTTGTATATTTTTTTGATAACATGTTAACTTTTTATAACATGTTGTAAACTACTTCTTCTACTTCTTACATTATACAAAACTCTTTAATGTATTTTGGTTCTAACGTTTTAAATTTTATTTCATGACTTCCTGATTTTTGATTTTAGAAAATTGATGTAATATCCAGCCTAATACCTGGTCCTGTTACACCAATTGCGACTACAAAGAGGGTCGCTACAACCGCTTCAGATGCATCTCTACATTCAAATGAATTGGAGGATTATGAACATTCCTCTACCAAACTAAAGAAACTCATTAAATTGGAGAAGTAAAGCTTTCAGGATGGGAGCATTGTATTTCCAACCAGCCTATCGAATTACAATGTCATTTTGAATCATGTTTTGTGGAATCCTAATTATATGTTTGAAGTGTTTATGTTTTGTTTTATTCTATGAAAAACCCTACATTTTCATTTTGTAACTTAATGTTGTGATGCAAATACTATGCAATTATGAAAGCCTATATAGGCTGAATCTTTATTTAATGTTATTTGGAACTTGCACTACAACATATTCAGGTCTTCTTGCATTCTGTATTGTTTACCATATCACAATTATATGATGTGGATTTCGTTTCATACTTTTGTAACAATTTCAATTCAAATTTGTTGCTCAATGTTCTTATTTACATACACTACATATTGTACACTTGCTGCTTCAAATTGTAGCTACCACGCTTTTTAATCTACTGTATGAGGTTGTTTTATCTCACCAACCAAAGCTACGAGGTCATGCTTTACATTTTGTTATTTTTCATGATATCAATTTTTTTCCATCACATTACTACATACATGTGTCCTTTGATTTATATCTTCCTTTTTCTATTATTTTATACTATCACTTTATGTACATCATTACAACTAAACAACCAATTTTATAAAGTTGTTGCATTGGTAGCTTCCATTTCACTTCACCTAAAACAAATCACTTCAACCCATTACAACTGTAATTATTTATATCTTCCAGTATAACAGTTTTTCCAACAATTTCCTAACATTCATGACATTTATAAATAACTTTCTACAAACACTTTACACAACTTTTACAGATAATACACAAACATTCTAAATTTTTCCAAATATAAGACTAATACAAACTTTTATACATGCATGTCTAAATTTACAGAATCCATACATTGCTTGTGATACAAACTTTTATACATACATGCATGTCTAAATTCTTCAGATGACCTACAAAGATTTGTTTTGCGATTCAATATCATCTACATCAGCTACAATCAAAATAATATACATGCAAGGTTTGATGTTTACCGCCTTACATGACTTTTTCCTCTTCTATCTTCCATGTTTTTTATGCTTCTGCATTAAATCTTTCATCGTTTCCACGCTTCAATATGTTTGTTACCAATACAATCTATAACCATTACTTATACTAGTTCCCAATCTTTACTTTACTAACTATTATTTCCAATATATACACGTTATCTAATTTATTGAATTACATGTTTTCTGTTTTAACCATTTTATTCTTTTTTGTTTTTAACTATAGCGTTATTTATTTTATAAATAAATTACACTATAACATTTTTTTTATTAATCCTACTAAATACAATAATGTAAACCATATATGGGCCTCAGTGCTTGACTATTCAATTATTTAACCCATTGCCTGAAATGTTTGTGTCTTGGTCCATTCCATATGGCTTGTTTTTTTTAAAGTTAACTTTAACTTCCTTCTTTTCTTAGTCTTAAACCTAACATTTCTTTTTCACTGGGATCACTCCCCTTTTGGTACTCGATAAACATGCCCATTGTGAGGAAACAATCTTCATCCCTTGGGTAAATCATTTAATTCCTTCTTAATAAAAGTATTTATGTTTTTTTTAAAGGCAAATAAACCATACTATTATAATCAGGCATAAGAAATGTCGCACCACATACACCACATACTGATACAAAGCTAGCAAAAGGAGAGACAACAAAGTAATAACAGCCAATATTATCAGCATTCTAACCAAAGACACCCATACACCAGAATTGAAACAGCTCAACCAAAAAAATAAATAGAGCAAGAACAACCCTCAAACCAAAGAAATATACATAACAGAAATAACCCAAACCCATCCACTCCTAAACCTATTATTCTTATGAAAATATTATATCTTTTATTTATGTATTATCATTCTTCTTACAAAAATATTATATCTGTCTCACTATCTTAATAGTTGTTTATGCTGATTCTTACTTTCGGTTCTTTTTTAGTCTGGTTTTTAGGCTACTCAATCAAAACTCAATGTCATACCGACTAAATATTACATTCCAAATTTGTATCTTTGGGTTTATAATTTTTCATAGGATTCAACCTTTTTGATATTTGTTATTCCATATTTTTTCATGTCTTCAATTGTTACAGTAGCCAACGTGCTCATAGGGAAGCTAAACTTCGAGATATTATGTCCTAGCTTGACTACCTGAACTATCAGGACATAAGATGATGTCCTATGAAGATTATAACTACTTTAAACAACATGGACAATCATCAAATACAACATCTGTCAATATCCAAAGGTATATCAAACTTCATGATTCAATAACATTTCCATGCTTATTTTATTTTTCATATCACTTTTCGAAAATGTCTACTCATTGTTGTTTTTATATGGTTTTTTACCCATTCCAAGTGACGACGGAACAAAATCCTCAAGAAGAATGATGCTTGACTTAGCTTACCTCCAAGCTAAGGAATCCGTACGTCTTTCATTGAAATACATTATCACAGATGTTGATGGCGATCCAATACGTAAGCATGTTCTTCCACAGGAACAACCACTGGACCATGTCAAACTTCCTCTTAAGAAACAAATGAAATTTAACAACCAGACAAATTTCAACAATGTTGAATCGTTCCGCATTAATATTTCCTCTGATAGTCAATGGTATTCAACTATTCATCATTTTTTGGTTTTCCCATGGTCGATTATCTAGTATTACTTTTATTATATCTCACTATACATATTCTTCCAATGGATGACTTATTTCTTTTATTATGAACCTTATAGTTCTGATGAGGAGGCATGTGTTGAGGTTGTTGGACGGGGTCAAGTATTATGTTTGTAAACATAAGATAAGGAATGGGTAGACGTTCAAAAATAATTTTCTTGTGAGTCAATACCTTTAAAAAATATCTTATGCATATTCCTATTTGTCTTTACATGTCACTCATTATATTATTTTACTTTTGTTTCAAGCAAATCCCTCAGAGGCTCATTAGGGACTACAAGCAATTTGGACAAAGACCTGTAACTTTATTTGATGTTGATAATAGACCGACGTATCAATATGAAATGCATCGTTCTAACCAAAAATATTGTTTATGAGATGTTTATAAACAAGTATCTCACAAGAGGTGATCGCCTGACTTTCATTGTACGAGACCTCCGCAATGATTGCATCATTGTCAAACTCTTAAACCGTTAATACTTAGTCTAGCAGAAATGTTGATATATATGGATTTTTAACAAGTATTCTCATAGATGTTATTTTGTTCCTTTCCTTTTGAGTATTATATGATTATCATTGGAATGCATTGTGGTGCATTTTGACAATGTTTTAACTCCTATGTTTTGAGGTAATCTATATTTTTGAATGTTTTTACAACTATAATATTTGTCTTTGTACATTTTATCCTTTTATGATATGATGCATAATGTTTACTTTCTCAAAACCTCTGTTTCTACCATTGCAATAGCATTTTGTTATTTGGTTTCTATTAATTTACTACATATTTATCTTACAAATTCACATTTACAGTTTCCTTTTTCTACATTTTTTTAACATCATACAATAATTTTCTTTTTATACTAAATACCCATTTATAACGAGTACCCATGCGTATGCAAGGATCTCCCACTAATTATTACCGGAAATTACAAATTTATCATACATGGTACAAAAACGAAATAATGGAAAGTAATTAATGAGGGAAGGGCCCCAAATGCAAATATAGTAAAGTGGTCAACACTGTACAGAGTCTGTTTACGTAACGTAACTTTCATTATATCCTGAATTCGGAAATTTTGGGTACACAACTCAAACAACAAATAACCGCAATTCATTAATTTAACACAACCGTTTCTCTCTCTCTCTCTCTCTCTCTCTCTCTTAAATATCAATCTCTCCATTTTCTCTATCTCTAAAATTTCACTTCTCTTGAGTTTTATCTTTTATCTTATCACTCTCACGCTAGCTTCCAAACAACTTTCCAATTTGAACAAAAGAATCTCCAAACGAAAATATTTTAAACCTTGCATTCCTTTGGACACTTCTATTCAACTCTACAGTATACCGCATCTCACCGGATCTCGCTCCGTTTTTTATTTTTACAGTTTCTATCCACCGAGTCAGTATGAGTCAACTCGGTCTCATATTACATGAATCGCTCCGTCCTCAGAGAGAAGCAAGAACCTTACTCGGTTTATTAACGGAACAAATGGACGGTGCAGATTCATCAACAACGCGGAGACGCAGTCTGAAAGAACGGTTCAGGTTCGCCGGTATCGGTGGTTGCTGTGGTGCCACCTGGGTTTTCCGTCCAATTATCAGACACGAACATCACCACCAACAACAACAACGACAACAACAAGAGGAAGCAAGAGAAGGAGAAGCTAATGTAGAGCAACAAGAACTACATGTTCAAGATCCGAATCCGGATCCGTCTAGTTCTGGCATGAACCTTGCGGCGGCGTTAGCGGCGGAGCGTCAGATGAGAGAAACGGAGGAAATTAGCGGTGGCGAAAGAGGAACGCCGTGGAGAGTTTCGTTGATGAAACTGTTAGAAACGGAAGTGGAAAGTGAGAGTACGACGACGGTTATGGAAGGGAGTGATTCGGTGTGCTGCGTGTGCATGGGAAGGAAGAAAGGTGCAGCGTTCATACCGTGTGGACACACTTTTTGTAGAGTGTGTTCAAGGGAACTGTGGTTGAATCGAGGGAACTGTCCCCTTTGTAATCGTTCTATTCTCGAGATTCTCGATATTTTCTGAAACTCATTATTACCCACTTTCCTCATTCTCTATTTTTCTTTTTTTAATAATCACTTCCTTATTCTCTATGTTTCCTTTTTTATGATAAAAAGCTCTGGTGATATTTCATTTATGGTAATAATTGTCCATCATTGTTTTCATTTTATGAATTGGCTATCAATTGAAATTTGTGATTTGTATTAGGAAATTTAATTATTTAGACTTGCATTATAAATTTTTACAAAAGCTCTACGGGATGGGGTTTTAGGTTTGCATCTCAAAAATAGTTTTGCACTTTTTTGTGGAACGAAAATAAAAGGAAGGGTAACCCGTTTGTCACGTAGCTGGATACTTTCAAATATATAAGGCGCGGTTGTGTTTAATGAGGTCATGGGATAATTTTGAAAAAGGCTGTGTAGTCGTGATGGATTTTATGACGATGAATAATGTGTTTTATAAATCTTGAATTTAACTGTGATTAGAAAACTAGGAAAAGTGCACAATGAATAGAAATATACGGTGATTCCAAACGTGTTCTAAGAGAAAAATAAGAAAGTACTGATAATCTACACTGATTTGTTTAAAGTTCCATGTTACATTCTGACAACAATTCTTTTATGAACTGTGCTCAGTCATATGAAATTAGGAGCGAGAGAGAATGTGAGACATAAAATTAAACCGATTAAGTTTGTTAAAATGATAAAAAAAATCTTCAAAAAATGATGGTAAGATACATTGATTTTTTTGAGAAAAACGGTGTCCGAGGTCAATTTCATCTACTACTAGCAGAAGGTCCAATTAAAGACAACAAAATTATGTATGCACAAGAGTTCCTGCCAAAAATAAAATTTAGAGAATTTTTTATTTTATCTTATGAGTCTCTAAGACATTATATGTGTTTTTATTTTTATTTTTACTGTTTACGTTGATATATCTCCAAACGTATTTTTTTTGTATTTAAATATTTATTTGTTCCGTGGATATACCAACAGAACTTTTCCTCAAATGTAATTGCGGAACATATTTTGATATATTTCGCGCGCAGAATTCTTCTCCTCCCTCACTTTCACTTTTCATATTCCTCAACCTCAATCTCCAAACTCTCTCAGACCTCAAAAATTCAAATTCCATCAAATCGTACCGTTTTCGCTCGACTTTGACACAGGGGATCATTTGCGACGATCAACTACGTCATAAACATTCTAAGCTCATTTCAATCGGTAAGTTTTCGAATTTTCGAGTTATTTTCGAATATTCTCCGTAATCAATTTAGAATATCTATTTAGGTGTAGAAATCACTAGATAAGTTTATAAACATAGTTTAGAGACAATGTTGATACTTTTTTGGGGTTTAAACGGACGATCAGAAGGTTGTTTTTGAACTTTTCTTCAAGTGGGACGTTAATGGTGTTCATCACTTTTTTCTCAAGTTTCAGAAGCTTTCGCAAGTACATCAGCGGAACAATTGAACGTTAACACGTTCCGTAGATGCACTTGCGGAACAACCCAAACTTTTTATATCCTACGTGTTTTCGTAAATACACTTGCGGAACAATTAAATGTTATTTTTTTTTCATTTTCTTTATTTTATTTTCGTTGTATCTTAACTTAACTTATTGGTTTGCAGATAATATGTCTTCTCAGGACTCAGACTATCAAATTCCTACAGAGAGACGGATACACGGTCGAGTTGTCCAACGTGTCTCCGTCTAAAAGGAGAATGCCCATGTACAGCCAGACGTACCGTCTACATCTAGAGTTGTAGACACTTCTTCATCCCGGAGGCCACAAAATGCTTTTGAGGGTACTTCTTCATCTCGGGCCCTGGCTGTTATAATACAGGTAGTTGGTGATGCAGCAGAGGTAGAGGTACACTTACAACAGAGGAGATGATTCGGGTGGCATTGAGGGCCACATAGTACCGGAAACATTGCGCCACAACTGGTAGGATAGGCAGCCGAGGAGGACGCAAAGGCAGACAAGGCAGCATAGACAGAGGTAGAGGAGAGTGTGCATAAGGGGTAGGCAGATGAGAGGGTGAAGAGGATGTACTCCCGCATACAAAGTAGCTATATGTTTTTGTATGACAATGATGTATTTATTTTGGATGATGACATTGATGTACTATATATATGATAATACTTTATTCATGTTTGTGCATTATTGTATATGCGTCTCCGACTAATAAAACTAGTTTAATTAAAAAACGGTTTTGCTAAAATTCCGCAGATGCATCTACGAACTATTTCCGCATATGCATCTGACGAAGGTTTCAACGTAAAAGAAAAAATTGGTGCGTCTGAAAGTGTATAGCGGAAACATGGGACATATTTGGAAATGCAGCAGGTGGCTGGGAGTATTATGGGGTGGATTGAGAAATTCTCCAAAATTTATTGGCATATTCGAAGAAATACATTTTTAGGTCTATAGATTTCATCATTATAATTTTTTCAACTGGTGATGCCTCAGTACTTAGTTGAGATCTAACTTTTTTGCTACAACATTCTTCTTATCTACGTCGGTCATCCTCAAGAATATATCTTTGGAAGTGAACTTGCAAAGACCATCCTCTTGTTATATCTTGACATCATTATTTACTTGATCTCATTCAGAATGATCCAGTTTTAACTCTTTGCGATGAGGTCCAACTTTTCTTAACACATGTCTTTGTTGTTTTCCCTTGGTAAAGGATTTGATGTTCTCCAACTTAACTCTCGTGTCTTAATAGGGATCACGACCTCAGAGTCGTAGGTGAGAAGAAAGAGAGCTTCCCATGTGAATGAATGTCAAATGATTATACACACTCATAAGTGATGTGAAAGCTCCTCAATTCAATCACATTATCTAGCCTATGTAGAAGTTCCCTCAATAAAACCTTGTTTACAGACTATTCTTAGCAATTAGTCTAAGGGTGTTAAACTGGGTGGTTTTATAGGTTGTATATGTGTTTGGGTTTTGATAATGACAAAAAAATTATCATAAGGATCATCAAGGAAGAAAAATGATTGAAGTAAAATAAAAAGTAATAAGATTTTAATGTTTGGCGCAGAGAATCAAATGCTAAGAACAATATCAAAGGAGTTGAAGATTTTTGCAAGCGCATTTGTGATCTTATGGCTTAGTTGCTTTTATTTATTTAGAATTGTCATTTTTAATATGTGTGAGTAGCTCTCAAAGTATTAAACTAATGTACACACTTAAAACTTTTTTAAACTTCATTTGTTTTCACAATATCCTTAAAATTGATTTTGGCCCAAGACTATTAATTAAGAAGTTTATTCAATCAATTAGGAATTGTTCCATTCGGGAACCAAAAATTGAGATTGTAACTCTCGAAGGAACCAGAAATGATGGGAGATGAATTGATTTTAGCTAATCACTTTGATCTCCACTACAACGGAGTGTGATGGACCTGCATAGTTTTCACTCCAACGCCTGAGTTATTTACAGATTCAAGATGAGTAAAACTAAAATTAGAGATCAGAGACTGTGTACCTTCTCATAGCGTATGAAATGTTTTATATGTTGGGTCAAGTAGAGTGGGCTTGAGACAGATTTGGGTTTTAGTCGATCTAGAAGAGTTACCCCCAAGGATTTGTTAGGCACTGAAGGAGATGGGGTAAGTCTTAAGCGTCATTAACAAACCTCTATGTCATAGTTCAATGTGGAGTATAATTGAATCACTTGGGATCAATTTTTTAAAAGTGATGTGGAACAGACACATTTAATATGGTTCCATCAATGAGATACTTTATCATCCATTTCTGACACGTGCAATGACATGACAAGCTAGGGTGTGATATAATTGATATAGTGTTTAAGTTCACTTGAGTTTGGCGTGATTGAAATGGTTAGTCTTTTTGGTGCTAGAGGCGAAGAGGATATGTAGCTATTTCAATGACTGTATGGTCCCGTTCTATGAGTGTATTTCTACAAGAATCAGACTCTGATTGCCTTTTTCTGAGTTTTAGGTAGTTGTCTTGAAACTTTTGAAGATTGTCCCTTCCTAGCTTCATCTGATGTCATGAGCATATGTGAGGGTCTTTCAATTATGTGTCAGGTACAAATTTTGGAAGCCCCCACTTAAATTATTTTTTAATCTTTTCCGTCTGAGGTGTACTTCCCCAGATAGTTGTCGCAACAATCTGGGACTCCTTCTCCTTCAACCTGTCGTCTCTTGTTTGACCATTTTGTTATGGATTAGGGATGTTTTCTGAGATGTTATGTATTGGTGAAGCCCTTCATGTTCATGACTCATTCTTTTTTTATGTTATTTTTTTGCCGATTCTTCTTCCCTTTGTTGATTTTTTAACCCAAAATATTGGTTTGAGCTTCATTTCAGCTAGTCTATTTCCCCATATGGTACCAAGTCGGGCTCTTTTTCTCTGATTGAGGTGATGATGAAGGATAAAATTCACTCAATATTTCAAGGGCTCAACTATATGGACGTGTTCGACCCTAATTAAATTATTTATCCCGATGTGAGGATGAGGTGGATTGATACTCCTCTATTGAGTGTAATTGATTTTGATGTGGGGAGAGTTTGTATTATGTTTTAATTTTTTGTATATTTATTATTATTATTATTATTATTATTATTTTGACATGCGAGATCACATTTTGCAAATAACATGGATAAAATAAGCATGTTGAACATATTCTACCTTCCCACAAATTTCCAGGGTATCTGGGTTGGGGAGGATATTGGTTTATCTACTTCTGCCCCCACTCCTTTCATTGTTATTGTTTCTGCTATGGTGTAGTCTTGTACCTTATCCATAGGAGCTTCGACTCATGTGGTAGATGAAGATCATCTTGCTGGCGCTGCAACCACTTTATCGGAGGATGAACCAAATTCATTGTTGGCTTCGACCAATAGGGCTAGGGACGAGGGACATTGATCCCCCTATGGTGAAACTTTTACGAAACGGACCCGTGTCGTTAAGGACGATTTTTTTGGGGAAGTGAGTCCTTTTATAAAGAAACTACGTCTATTATCTCGACATCAGATTTATTCTTTCTCTAGAATCTTCCTGAAGGGAATAAGATAGAAATGAATTATGAGTTTGTTCACAACATGCTCAAGGATGCTTATATATTTACTCTCATTTCTATTGGATGAGGTTATTTCTTGGACCCAAGTAGTCCCTTCAAGGAAATGGGTACTTGGAAGAGGAAGGATAAGTTATGGCACTGAAGTGCGTCAACCTTCAGAAGGATCATTTTGAGTTGCGGGAGGAAGTTGAGGTTGCTAGATCTTTTCAAGAGGTTGTGATAACACATGGCACCCCTTCTTCCTTGGTAGCTCACGTGACTGAACTAAAAGATTTCATTAAATATGCAGATGGGCATTATAATGTTTCTTCTATTTCAATTGAAGAGTATGTTTATCAAGTGAAGAAGTGTCATAAAGATGCAGAGGCCTTAAGATATCATCATGACGAAGTGCCTTATTTGAAGCGGGTACTCCATGATGTTGTGCAACATACTATGTGGAAAGTTATCGGAATCCTAGAATGACTAGTGTATAGGGAAAGGAAGTTTGTCTCCGGTGTCGTGGTTTCTATTAAAGTTCTGGATCCTTTCGGGTAAGCTTCCATATTTACTTGAAGAGATGTTCTTAGTGTTCCAGCTTCAAATGCATCGACTCAAATTTTCTTTTTGTTTGTATTTTTTCCCTACAACTTTTCCCATGCCTTCGTGCCTTGGGTGTAATAATCTTTGATATTTAATTAAATGTTTTTACCTAGATGCTATGAAGCACATACACGATACGAGTATCGAATACGATACGCATCCGATACGGCGATTGTAACACCCAAATTACCCCACGGAAATATTAATAAAAATCAGAGTAAAATTTTCAACTTTTTATTCGAGTGTCACAATCAACTTCAAAACACCATAAATGGCTCAATGATACGTTTCTAAAGTAAGTATTCAACATGCAGCGAAAATATTTTTAACATTAACATCGTTGTCCCGACTCCCAAAGCGACGTATCAGAGTCCACATCCTAAAACATGAAGTACACCGACTTCACGGACCACCGCTCAACTTATCCTGCTCACCTGCATGTTATCAACATGAGGGTAACATTCAAACAGAAGGGGTGAGATACTTACATCACAGATAGAAATTTAAGCAAGTATCAGAAAAACAATACACCATTTCTCAACAACAACTATTCAACCACATCACATACTAAAACAACTATCACACACTTCACAGCATCACATACAACAAAAACACATATGCAACAGCAACAACAACAACAACAATAATTCAAAGAGACTCTACTTGACTCTATGCATGCGGTACCATAACCGATATCTATTTCAAGATCCAGTTTCCGTCGAAACTTACGACCCTTCTTTCATGGTCCAGTATGATCCATATTTCATGATCACACCCTCGAACCTTACTTCATGGCCATGTGTGATCTCTATTTCATGAGCGCACCAACATCTCAACAACGACATACCCCCACCTTGGTATGTCAAACAACTATACAACATGTCATGCAACATCAATAACAACAACCTATATCCAACTATTCATCACAATACCATTCCTCATACAGCAATTCATCAACATTGCAATTATCATTATCATCATGCCTTTCTAGCATACAATCACTTAAATCAACTTCAATTATCACAAACAGAACAACATCATATATAACAACAATTGCATATACTTACACCACCCACAAACATGTGTAACTTATTACAACAACAAATCCAACAAACATGTCAATTATGTTTAAATTCAAATTACACTAATTATCCCTACAATTAAGTGCATAACTCTCCTTTCACTACCTTTAACTACGCCACAACGATTCGTAGACATTACTAAGAAATTAAATAATTTTTCGGAATTTAAAAATTTATCTTTCACACTACAGGGCTCTCTAAACGAGGGTCACTGCTTGCTAAGCGAGGAACTCCCTGACTCTGCTCGCTAAGCAAGCTCTGCGATTTTGCAAATCGCACTTCTGCGCTCAACACTTTACCTGCTACAAATTTCTCACCAAAAATCACCAATATCAGTCAGATATTCTTAAGATATTGCATTTAATCACCTAACTCACAACATTAAAAACTAACAACAACATCTACCAACAAATCAACATAATTTTCCCCAATTCATCACAACATCAATCCCTAATCCTCAACCTACCCAATCCCCATTATAAAACCCTTAAGATGAAAGAATCCCACCCTTACCTTAGGTTTTTTCGAGAATTCTTTCTTCCTCACGAACTCTTCTTCACGATCGAACCTTTTCCTCTTCTTCTCCTCTTCACAATTTTCACGATCGTTTCATGTTCTCTCTACACGATTATGTTTTCCCTTTTTCCTTATTTCCAACATAACCCCTAAGATCCTTCTTATGATCTTCCACTTTTACCCTTACTACTTTTACCATTTGACCACCTTGTCCTCATCTTATCTTTTATTCCATTTAATTTATTTATCACTTAATAATTACGATTACCCACCACAATATAATTCTCAATCACAATTATATCCGATAACCTATTATTTCGAACCCAACAACACGCAATAATCCGAATAAAATAATTAAATAAAATTCGGGGCGTTACAACTTTCCCCCACTTAAAAGGTTTTTGTCCTCAGAAACTTACCTCAAGCAAAAAGACTCGGATACGATTCTCGCATCATGCTTTCCAATTCCCAAGTCATATGCCCATCGGTAGCTCCTCCCCAAACCACTCGCACAAGGACAATCTCCTTGCCTCTCAGCTGTTTTACCTCCCGATCATCAATTAGTTGCGGTAATACTTCAACCGTAAGATTATCTCTTACCTCAACTTCACCCATCAGTATCACATGTGACAGATCTGAAACATACTTCCGAAGCTGTGACACATGAAACACGCCATGAAAATTGGACAATCTCAGTGGCAACGCCACTCTATAAGCATCATGTCCAACTCTCGCTGAAATCTGATACGGCCCAATAAACTTAGGAGTAAGCTTCCTCGACTTTAAAGCTCTTCCTACATCGGTCACTGGAGTAACCCTACAAAATACACAGTCTCCTTCTTGAAACTCAAGATCTTTTCTTCTCTTATCATGGTAGCTCTTCTATCTACTATGTGAAGTCTTCATCTTATCTTGAATTAACTTCACCATCTCAGTAGTCTATTGCACAATATTAGGTCCAAGTACATCACTCTCACCTGAATCATGCCAACACAAAGGTGTTCGACATCTTCGGCCATACAAAGCTTCAAACAGTTCCATTCTGATACTGGAATGATAATTATTGTTATACGTAAACTAAATCAGCGGCAAGTGACTATCCCAATCACCTCCTTGTTCAAGCACACACGCCCTCATAAAATCTTCCAAAGATTGTATCATCCTCTCTGTCTATCCATCAGTCCGAGGATGATAAGTTGATCTCATCTTCAACTTCGAACCCAATGCCTCTTGCAAACTCTCCCAAAACCTCGAAGTAAACCTCGGATCTCTATCCGACACAATATTTAAAGGTATTCCATGCAACTTCACAATTACACCCACATATATCTCTTCCAATCTCTGCAAGGAATAACTAATACCAATCAGAATAAAATGTGCTGACTTCGTCAACCTATCAACAATCACCCAAATGGCATCATGCCCTCTTGGAGTAGTAGGTAACCCCGTAACAAAATCCATTGATATACTATCTCATTTCCACTCGGGTATATCCAACGGTTGCATCAAACCATCAGGTTTCTGATGTTCCACTTTCGACTTCTGACAAGTCAAACACGCATACACAAAATGAGCCATATCTCGTTTCATACCAGGCCACCAAAATATCTTCTTCAAATCCTGATACATTTTCGTCACTCCTGGATGAATACTCAAACCACTTTTATGCCCTTCTTCAAGAATCATTCTCCTCATATCAATACAGGAATACATATACAATCCTGAAATCTAAGTACTCCTTGTTCATCAACCTGAAACTCATTATTTCCAACTAGTTCATCATTAATCATCAAGTCCACCAGTCTCACATCTGACTTCTGACTCTCTCGAACACGATCAAGAAAATTATTATTAACTTTCAGCATTCCCAACATTACACTATGAGGTGTCTGTTCACAAACCAAACTCATATCCCTGAATTTCTCAATCAACTCCAACTCTCTAGCCATCATAGCCGACATATCCAATTTCTTCCAACTGAAGGCATCAGCTACAATATTAGCCTTACCAGGATGATAATTCAAACTAAAGTCATAATCCTTCAGAAATTCTAACCAGCGTCTCTGTCTCATACCAATGATTATATGCATCATTCTAACATAAATTATGATTATTGAACACTTGTATATCAATTCAAAGGTGAGTTTTGATATACCTTAAGATTATGTCCAAAGCTTGAATCTTTATGAATATGCAACTGAGGCTTGATCACATAATGCCATTGCCTTTGAAAGACCATGTCCTTGTGCTTGATAACATTGGAAGCTCTTATCTTTTTGCAATCATGAAATGCATAGAAGCTTGTTGTCTTCATCAAAATTCTTGAGGTTGAAGCATGCTTCTACATTTTTTTGGCGGGCGACCCGTTTTTCCACCCCTACTCTTCAAGCAGTCAACCCCAAAGTCAATATCTACCCTAAGTAGGTATTGGGTCCACTTGTAGTAACTTTTCCTTGTTGGTCGTTTTACCTCGGGTCCAGAATCATGGTCGAACGAAGATGGTGTTCCTCGACCGGTCTGTCTAGTCTTTTCTTGGGAACATATAGAGAAACAATTGAGAAGTTGTTACTGACTGGTCCCCTCACAATTGAGACCTGGGGTATCTTTCTTTGAGCACTCCTAGTGGGGCCCTGCTATGTACTATGGTTGATAGAAACCCTAGTGCATCTCTTGGAAAATCTATGACACCTCCATGATGCACCCCAATGTGGGAATGATGCTTGACATTAACTACAAACTTACGGTAGTCGTGCGACATTAACTACGAACTTGTGGTATCCTTGTGGTATTGATCCTGGATTTATCCAAAAATTTACAGGGATGATCTAAAACCTATTGAGATTTTAATCGGGCTGAACCAAAAACCAAATGAGATTTTACAACAGGATGATCTCGAACCAATAGCTCTTTTCATCAAGATAAGCTCAAGAATTATTGTGAATATTTTTCACCAATTATTCTTCATGAACCTAAAAGAGAGATTTTCTTCAATGACGGAGTTCACGAATCAAATGGAGATTTATACTAATCCCCCAAAAAACAAACAAAGAGACTTTACAATGGCTTAGCTTCACACCAAAATAATCACTTCTTAAGGAAGACTGATTTCCTCAAGAGAAAAAATCTGCTATTGGTAAACTTACAATTTAGCCCTAACCTATATCATAATTCCTCACTTAACTCAAGAAATGTAGAAATGATTTAGAGATATTACCAGAGAAAATAAAAGTGAGATTTCTCATGTCTTCTGGATGATTTGAAATGATAGATAAGCTCTTTATTTATATGCTGTAAAATGTAAATTTGGAAACAATCCATGAGCCAATTAATTGACCTAATTGATTAGCTAATTAATTAGTCAGTGCAAATAATCGATTATTGTTGCCTTAAGAGTCATTAGCAAACCTTAAGAGTATGTTATAATCCATTATAGAATCGATTATGCATCATCTAATCTATTAGGCTATAAATCTAATCAATTAAACAACTTAAAAAATATTTCTCAATTAAGCAGAAAATCCCTAAATCAACTTACTAGGCTCTAAATATATATATATTTTTTGGATGTTTTAATTACAAAGTGAATGGTTGCTTAATTTCTGAAGCGTGTGCGTGTGATTTAGCCATAAAACTTTCAAAAACGTCCTTGTGTTTTTACAAAACTCTGACCATTTAAACAGACACATTTAGACGAGCTTTCACACTTCTTCTTTTTTACACTCTGAATCTTCAAGTCTTGGTATTTTCTTTGACTTTATCATGATACAAGAACCTTGAGTCTTCTTGATGAGGCTTGAGATATTTTGTGTTAGTTTCTATCATCTGAGATGTTTTAATTCACCAGTGATCATAAACCCTAAGTCGTCAGCTTGATTTCAAATGATAGTTTGATCAACCACTTTGTACATCTTTGATCCCGTGAGCTAACTTTAGCAATTGCTTGACTTCTAGTATTGTCATTATTAAAACCATTTCATCGTCAATATATTCATGAGCTTTATCACCTTGGATCACTTCATGATTATGCTCGTAAGCATATAATTTCACACATCTTTCTCATTTCTTATTAATCCCAAACTTTCCATCAATTTTATTTTTTTCACTAGGGCAATGATATATGTCATAAAGCACATGAATAACAGATGTCACAAATTGATGGATTCAAGTCTCAAACTTTGGAACCAAGCCACGTCCCCTCTTTTGGGGTGAGGGGGAATAACTTTCACTTCTCAAGGTCGCTTGCTCCCTAGAAGTTCATGATGATCAGTGGTATATATCCTCTAAGTACTTAGATTTAACACTCCTGGAGACAAAAACTCATTATATCGTTCAAGGTCAGATGATGATGGAGTGTACGACAAAGTCAGATGTCACATCCATGTTTGAGGATGTTGGCAACAAAATTTGCAGCTTCAAACACCATTTCCATGTTTCTAAGTGTTAGGTTCCCCACCACTCGTATTGTGATGCTTTTCCAATCTAAGGTTTTTTTTACCGGTGTTGAGAACTTCAATTGAGTCAAGATGGTATGTGTTAGACTCAGCACATTATAAATTATCAATTTTTAAATCTAATGATATTTGATCATATCCAATTAGAAATTTATGTTTTAGGAGATAATATTAAACAAAAAGAAAATTGTTTCGTCAAGAATAATCCATAGTTACTTCTCATAATTCTTCTTTACTCTTTATACTTTTTCATGAGTAACTAAACTTCTTAAATGGAGACCAAATTTTAGTTTATCTTTTTAGTTATTTTAAAGAATTTATGAGTTTTTTAAATTTATTTAAATGAATTTATTGCCTTACCATTGTTAGAATAATTTATGAATTTTAGTTTATAATAAAAATTAATTATTTAAATGTTATATCTTACTCTCCCTATTTTACAATGAGTGATCTATTTGACCATTTCAAGAAAAAAGAATAAAGAAAAGAGAATGAATGATGTATTTACTAAAGTGCCCTTAATATGTATTGAGAATGATAAAAGTAATAATAATTAGAGGATAAAATTGAAAAGGATACATTAAAAATTGTAATGGATTATTTATTTTGAAACACTCTTTTATTCCAAATGGATGATTCATTATGAAATTGAAAGACTAATATTGAGAATTCATATGTTTGTAGTTTATGAATATCGTATCAATACTCCAATTTAATTCAAAGGAATTTTAATTAAGATCAAATGTTCTATGCGTAACAAAATAAATATTAAAATATTAGAGAAAAGTTAATAAAAGTTTGATGAATACATTCATTAAACAATAGTTTAATTGTATTGTGATTATATATGAGTTTTAAATGTAAGGAAAATGTTAAAGATATATCATATAAAACTTAAGCTTAGTTGAGTTTTCACTCGTGAATCTTTCGGGTCCATTTGATGAGCAGGGTAAGAGACAATATAAAATATATGTATTATATTTTATCTCAATCTAATGTTTGATGGTAAAACATCATATAATAAATTAATCCTGAAACTTATCATATCATGTCTCACTAGTTCAAATTTTATATTGAATATAAGATGAGTTAGAATTCGACACGTTATGATACAAAAATAATTTATAAATTTATCTCTATAAAATATAATTTAAAATAAAAAATCAAATATAAATAAAATATAAATAAAGATTAATTTGATATTCAATTAAAAAATATCAATAAATAATTTTTAAAAAATAGGCTGACTCATGCATCATCGTCACCGTCAACTCAACCATCACCATCACCGGTGGTAGAATCGCTGAAACACTCGATTCAATTTGTTGATGAAGTAATTCTTGAAGAGCTTGTATGCGAGGAAGAGATCAATGGGAAACCGGGAGATAACGATTCTGATGAAACCCTAGATGAAGAAGAAGCCCATGCTGATGAGTCAATCTTTGCAGCAAAGGAGAAACAATGGATTCAAAAACTATGGGTGGATGTTGTTGCAGAGAATAGGAACCCAACGAAAGGATTATCAATGGAGTATGTTGCCCCAAAACTGGATAATGGTAACGTGGTTATTGAAATTGAACCAGATGATATAGTATCAGAAGTCAAATTCTGGGAGAATACGTTGGTGTTGTATGCTCTTGGAGAAGATCTAAGCATGAATGTCGTTAAGAACTATATGACGAAGACATGGAATTTTGTAAAATTTCCAAATATGTACTACCATGATGATGGATATTTTCTTCTTAGGTTCCATTCATTTCAGGATATGGATGATGTGATAATGAGAGGCCCCTATTCATTAAGAAATATACCACTATTACTGAAGGAATGAAAACCGAGATTTAACCTAAAGACGGATATGCTGAGAACATTGCCACTGTGGATCAAACTGCCTCAACTTCCATTACACCTATAGAGTCTGAAGAGCTTGAATAAGATAGGAAGCACAATTGGAGTGCCAATTGCAACTGATGAATTTACAACAAACAAATTAAGAGTCTCTTATGCTCGTATACTGGTGGAGGTAGATATCACAAAGGAACTGGTCAAAGAAATAGCAATCAAAGACTGTGAAGGAAGAGAGCTAATTCAAAATGTGCATTATGAATGGATGCCTTTATTCTGTGATAAATGTCAGAAAATTGGGCACAAATGCAAGGAAATCTTGACAAAGCAAAACCAAGTATGGAAGCCAAAACAAAGACTACCTGGATAAGATGAAAGTAATAGTCAATGACGCTAGACCAACTGAAGCTTGTGAAGGGACACCAAAATTTGTTACAGTCTGGGGAAAAGAACAAGACAATGAGGAAAACAATGAGCATTGGATAATGGTAAAAAAAGCCACCAAGAGATAGAGGTAAGAGAATCAAATTTACAAGTAAATTGCATAAATGGCTTTGAGGCATTAGGGGTTTTGAATGATCCACTAATGGCCTTGGAGGGAGGATCATGATAAGTGCATGGAATGTAAGGGGGTGAATAAATCATGTAAGCTTCGTGAGATAAGCTCCCGTCTCCATAAGCTAAAACCTGAAATCATGATATTTATAGAAACAAGAATGAAGGAACAAAAGGCTAAGAATATCATAGGGAAACTGAATTTCCATGGTAATTATCTAGACAACTATAGTTGGCATGCAAATGGTAGGATTTGGATAACTTGGGATGAAAACAAGTGGGATATGAGGTAAGTCCAAGCCACTGATCAATCCATTTATTGTGGTGTTTATGATAAAAATGGGTAAGTTCCAGTTCTGGCTCACAGCAGTGTATGCATATAATTAGTTGGAGCAAAGGAGAACACTTTGGAATACTATTGAATAATTACAAGGTGCCAGTCAAGGCCCATGGTGCATCATGGGAGATTTTAATAATGTGTTGAAGACACAAGATAGAGTGGGGGTAACCTGGTGACTAAAACTGAATACAAGGATCTGCAGGAAATGATAAACAAAATAGATCTTAGTGAAATGGAGAGCCAAGGGGATTACTTCACCTGGAACAACAAGCATACAATAATGACCATCTACTCTAGAATAGACAGAGTAATTTCAAATACAGATTGGTTTCAGCAGAATATGGATAAACGTATGAAGATATTGGAACCAAGTGTGTTTGATCATACCATGCTGCTAATTGAATACATAGTCCCTAGAATGATGAAGAGCAGAAGATTCAAATTCAACAACTATATCACTGAGATGGAGGGATATAAAGATGTGGTCAGAAATAATTGGAACATTCCTATAACAGGATTTGTTATGCACATTTTGTGGTCCAAACTCCAAAGACTGAAACATGTATTAAATAATTTCAGTAAGGCTATGGTTCGTTGGAGAACTTATTTGATGAAAGCAAGAAAGGAGTTGGAGAAAGCCCAACAGGAACTAACCAATAACATGAAGGATGACACATGTATGGAGAAAGTTAGGCAATGTACTGAAGAGGTCATAAGATGGAATGAAGTGGAAGATCAAATTTTCCAACAAAGAGCAAAAATTGAATGGTTGAGAAAAGGAGATAGCAACAATGCCTATTATTATGCTTCAATTAAAATAAGAAACCATCAAAAGAATATGGACCAACTACATAAAGATGATGGAACAAAACACATGGATGTTGATGGGAAAAAAGACACTTGGATGTTTGATGGGAAAAAAAGATGACAATCTAATACACATGGATGTTTATATGATGAGGAATGGAAAACAAATTAGCATGTCCCATAGAGCTGATCTCACTGCACACATTACTGAGAAAGAGATCAAGCAGGCTTTAAATAGCATTGGTAATTTAAAGTCTCCTGGTTTAGATGGGTATGGAGCAAAACATTTTAAAGCAAGCTGGAAGATAATAAAGGAGGATGTAGTAACTGATGTACACGAATTTTTCATCAAAGGTAAACTGCTTAAGGTGTTCAATAGTACTATTGTAACCCTCATCCCCAAGCATGATCATGCCAAGCACATTAGGGAGTACAAATGTAACGCCCCGATTCGATATTTCCCAATTTTGTTGAGTCTTTTATTTTATTTGAGTGATAATTCTCTTATTTGTGAAATTGACATGATAATATGATATGTTGATATGTTAATGTGACATGTTGGTATGATATGTGATTTTACCGTTTTGTGAATTTTCGGGTAAAAATTAGATTGAAGGGTATTTTAGACATTTGATAATTAATGATAAATTAGAATTTGTGTAGAATTATTATTTTGTGAGAAAATGATATTTGGTAGAAAAGAGAAGAAAATGAGTTAAGTGTAGAAATAGTTAGTAAGAGAGAAAAATAGAAAGATAGAAAGAAAAAGATATAAGAGTGGAAATAATAGAAAGAAAAGAGAGATAGAAAGAAAAAGAAGAGAAAGAAAAGGAAGAGAAGAGAAAAGAAGAGAAAAGAGGAAAAGTTGGAAAATCATCAAGATTACTCCTAGGAATCGAAACAATCGGGTAAGGGTGATAAACATTGTTATCTTAATCTTGTATATGATTATGTATGTGGTAGATTGTGTGGGTTTTTGTTTTGGTGAAGTTTAGAGAGAATGAAAAGTTAGAGTTTTGATGAGAATTGTGAGAAATGGTAGATTAATCGGTTAGAAGTTGTTATAATTGAAGTATGGTGTTAAATATATGTCATTGATCAGTTTGTGGAGGTTTATTTGAGTTTTGGGTGGTTTTTGGATGACTGTTGTGCAACTGAGTTGCTGCAGAATCGCATTTGTCGCTCAGCGAGCAATCCCTCACTCAGCGAGTTTTCCAGGGATTTCGTCGCTCAGCGAGCCTGGAGGTTTTTTAGAAGTTTTGTGTTTTAATTCATAACTTTAGTTTCGGTTATCCGTTTTAGGCGTTCCTTATATCGATTCGAAGCTAAAAACGTGTAGAAACTAATGATGCTAAGATATGTGATTTTTAGCCGACTTTCACCCGATTTTTCCGATAAAACGTAAATGAGTTAATTATGGAAATGTGGGTTTGATGTGATGTTGTGGCCGTTTGGCAAATGAATACATTGCTTGAATTGAATGCAAATGTATGCTAATTGAATGAGATGAATGCATGATTATTTTGTGAATAATGTATGCATTTTCAAGAATGTTGTGTGTCATTTTGCATGTGAAGCATAATGTATGCATTCTTGTGTTGCGGGATTCTTTGTGAATCTGTTGTAGCATCGTGTGCTCGTGTGGAGTGTGAGTGATGACTACAACACGATCGTGTGCCCATGTGGGTGTGAGCGATCGGATTGTGTGCCCATGTGGGGTGTGAGCAATCCATAAACATTGTATACCCGTGTGGGGTGTGAGCAATGGGTGATTTATTCACATTGATTGTGTGCCCGTGTGGGGTGTGAGCAATCATATTATGTGCCCGTGTAGGGTGTGAGCAATCCATAAACATTGTGTGCCCATGTGGGGTGTGAGCAATGGGTGAACATCGTATGCCCGACGGGGAGTTACTTTAGGTAACGAGCGATGGTTCCAATTAGTTCCTGAGTGAACTTGATGATGATTGAGTCGGTACCACATTGCATTTGCATAAAGTCGTGAGTCGGTCTCTATGATTTGCATCTATCATCTAAACTGTGAATTGATGAAATAAACATGAATATATATATATATATATATATATATATATATATATATATATATATATATATATATATATATATAGATGTGTATATATATACATATATATATATATATATATATATATATATATATATGTGTGTGTGTGTGTGTGTGTGTGTGTATACATTGTAGTGTATATGTGTGAATAAACATGAATGGATATATGTTTATGTGAATTGTGCATAATGAATGTGCTAGTGTGAATATATATATATATATATATATATATATATATATATATATATATATATATATATATATATATATATATATACATATATATATATATATATATATATATATATATATATATATATATATATATATATACATTGTGATGTATATGGGTGATGAGAAATGATTTGTGGTGAGAACATGTTTTTATGTGTATTTTATATGTTGAGATATATAATTATATGCAATGTTATTATGAGAATGTTTCTCACCCTTCTGCTGTTTTATGATACTCTATGAGGCATTGCAGAGTAGGTTGCTGGAGGTCTTTTTATGAAGCTTGTCTTCATCCTTTTGTTCGGTCGGCTCTA
The DNA here is from genome assembly GCA_963966055.1 of Lathyrus aphaca. Lineage (NCBI taxonomy): Eukaryota > Viridiplantae > Streptophyta > Magnoliopsida > Fabales > Fabaceae > Lathyrus > Lathyrus aphaca. The sequence continues at coordinate 568,687,412 of OZ014522.1, forward strand.
ATATGTAGCATCGGGTAGCTAGGGTCGGCTTGATGCCTTTTGTGATACATTTTGTACACGTATTTTGGTGATGAATGTTTTATATAAACATGAAATATTTGGTGAATCAAACTTGTTGATATATTTATTTAAGTATAAAAGTTTGATGTTGTTGATGTTAGTTTCCGCTGTTATTTGAATCTTTGGAATACGGGTGTAAGGATGAAATCCTTCTGTTGTAAGTTACCCCGTTTGTTGCATATCTTTGAATGAGAAAGTGTTGTATGTTTTAATTTCACTGTTGATGTGACATGCCTCTTTTATACCATGTTTCAATTATACTCTAATGAATTTTTATTATGTGCCTAAGTGATTTAATTGGTTATTTGGGGGTATAGAAAGGGGGTGTTACAACAGACCTATAGTAGGATGCACAACATTTTACAAAATTATATTAAAAATTATGACTAACAGGTTGGGAAAAATGTTGAATTGCATTGTCCATGAGAGTCAAGCTGCATTTGTTCCTAGACAGATTATTCACAACCATGTACTACTTGCTTTTCAATTGCTTAAATGATACAATAGAAAAGGAGAGACACCAAGATGCATGTTCCAACTAGATTTGCAAAAGGCTTATGATATGATAGATATGAATGCACTTAAGTGTGTTCTTCAAGAAATTGGAATACCTCAAAAAAAATTATTTGGATCTTACTTGGAACTACTATAGTGACATACAAGTTCAATGTTAATGGAGAGTATACTGAGGTGATGGAAGCCAAAAGAGAGATTAGGCAAGGTGACCCAATATCCCCCTTGTTATTTGTTATAATGATGGAGTATATGAATCGGTTAATGGTGAAAATGCAAGTTGATCCCAATTTTAACAACCATAGTAAATGTGAGAAGCTTGGTATTACCCATTTATCATTTATCGATGATGTGTTGTTGTTTAGCATGGGAGACTTAGATCCAGTAGATCTGATGTTGAAGGCATTTCAAAAATTCTCTGATTCCACAGGGCTGATAGTGAACCCAAGAAAGTGCAAGATGTTCTGCAGTGGGATGGATGAAATAACAAAAAGTCAAGTGAGACATAGAATTGGTTATGCTGAAGGAGAACTCCCTGTGAGATACTTGGGGATTCCATTGACTTGTAAAAGGCTGAATGTGAATTACTATTTGCCATTGGTATAGCGAATTACTAGGAAAATCCATCACTGGACTTTAATATTAGATGATGTGTCTCCCTATCCCTAAGGAAGTTATACATAAAATTTAAGCAATTTGTAGATATTTTATTTGGTCTGGCAAGTAGAATAGTAGGAAAAGTCTGGTGGCATGGAGCAACATTTGTAAACCTATTAAGAAGGGCAGATTAAACCTCATAAACTTGGAAGTGTGGAATGATATTGCTTTCTTGAAATGTCTTTGGAATATTTGCATGAAAATGGGCAACTTGTGGGAGAAGTGGGTACATGCTTACTACCTAAAGAGAAATGATGCTATGATTGTTGAAGCCAGCAAAAATTGTTCCTGGATCTTGAAGCATATTCTGGAAAAAAGAAATATCATCCATGATATACAACCTGTTTGGAATGATATGATTATGAAAAATCAATTTTATATGAAAAATGTGTATGAAAGGTATATGAACCGCAACGAGAATGTATCATGGTGTCACCTGATACATAATAATTATGCAAGGCCAAGGGTAGTAGTTTGCTTATGGCTAGCTTGCCATAATAGGCTTGCTACCAAAGCAAGATTGAAGATATTTAGAATGGTCCAAGAGGACACTTGTAGACTCTGTTGTGTTGATAGTGAAACAATAGAACATTTGTTATTTTGTTGCAGGAAGACCAAAAATATATGGACCCAGGTTCTGAATTTGTTGGATATACAACATCATCCGAGACAATGGAATAAAGAACTTCAATGGATTATGGAAAATACCCATGGGAAAGGATTTAGACGAGATATCCTGAAGATAGCTATAGCTGAAACAATGTATGGTGTTTATAATTATAGGAATAAAGCAATTTTTGATACCCACTATGCCATAAAAGACATTAGACAACACTTTTTTTTACATTAGACAACACTTTAAAGCGTTGTATAAACCTGTGATGCTAAAGGTTTAGACAACGCTTTGGTTAATTTCAAAAGCGTTGTCTAAATGTGCTTTATACAACACTTTGGTTGTCAAAAGTGCTTTTTAAACCCCACCTTAGACAGCGCTTTTTGCCTTTTTTTAGTATACCTTAGACAACGCTTTTGACTTTCTTTTGGTATACCTTAGACAACACTTTTAGTAAAAGCGCTTTCTAAACCTCACCTTAGACAACACTTTTAGTGTAAAGCGTTGTCTAAGGTATACAATTTTTTTAAAATAATTTACTTTAAAAAGCGCTATTTGGATTTTACAATTTATAGGCACATGTTTTAAACCACATTATTCACCAGGTTTTCAACCAGAATTTGTACCTATTTTTCAACCACATTTTACAGAAAAATATCACCAATTTTGCCTATTTAAATATACCAATTTAGACACCGATTTATATATACAAAAAATCGGATTTTCAAACCAATATATACGAAAGAATTTATATAAACGTACCAATTTACGCACCAATTTATATATACAAAACAATTTATACAAATAATTTCATCCAACAAAACACTTTGCTTCAAATTAAATCTACATATTACTTATACTTTGCACATGATATACCCTGAAACAATTTATCTTATACTTTGCACATATAACTTGAAACAACACAAAAAGATTGTAATTCAATTAAAACAAGACATAAACAATATGTCTATAGTTACAAAGTTACACATACTCAAAATTCGCATCAATTAAAGTAAGAGTACAATATACCTTATAAAACTCCGAGCTCCATAATGAATTGATATCAATCCTCTTTAATTTCTTCCAAATGATCTCTTGAATAATATGCACACTTGAATTCATCAAAGTGCTACATAATAGTATAACATAGTTTGATTTAGTTTCAACTATTTAATTATATGAGAAACATGTGTTAAATATTAAAATAACTCATAAGTTAGAAATACATACATCGGATGGAATCTCTAATTGATCCAAAAAAAAGAGTTTCTCTCATAAACCTCAACATGAAATATTTGCAATCTATATCATTACGTTGCTGAGGACACTACACATGAAAAGAAAATATGGATAAATCCTAAGTTTTATCAAGTATCATCACTAATATAATAAAAAATGTGATAATTAATATACCGCCACTTTTAGCCATGTAATGTTGTTGGCTCTCCTCTTTGATACTTGGATATCTCGTTGGGCCCGAAAAGCTTGTATAATGCTAATAAAATATAAATGAATTATTTAGAAAAATTCACATAAATAAATAAATATACACATGAATATTTAGAACAATCTCACTTACTTGTCAATCATATTCTTCATATTCGGGTATGTTGTCCAATCATTTTCTAACGAGTCTAGATAATACACAAATTCTCTGATAGGATCAATTGCGACCAACAACCAATTTACACTGTAAGATTAAACAAATGTTAGATGGAAACTTTCTACACGATGTCAAAATACAAAAAGAAAATTATAATAGATGAATTTAGAATGAAAATATAACCTAGTATTAAACGGTAAAAAGAACAACTTTTCTGTATCTTTGTTGGCCATAAAGAGGTAGCATACATACACCATGACCTCATCTGGTTTACTTAAGATTAAAGTTAAGTTGACAGACGCGGGGCTTAAGAATGCAAATCTTTGGTCCAATCTACTTGTGCGCATCACTTTGTCATAAAAAATCTTAAATAAAAACATCATTAATATTAGACTATTCATTTGAAACATAAAGTAAATAAGTTGTTCAATTAATATAACAAAGTAGATCGGATATACCTCACGTATGTATTGATAACACTGGCGCCTAATTCTTCATGACGAAAAACTTACACAAATTCGTCATTACCAATTGATTGTTCATATTCAAAGCCAAAAACACCTTCCTCCATATGTATAAGACGAATACCTGTGTTCGAAATATCTGTCAATTCTAAAAACGTCTGAAGGCATGACCTATACTTGGAGGTAAGTTTATTTCTAGCCGCGGTCTTCTTAGCACCAACCTTTTTTGTGTGGAGACGTTGCTAATATCCTTACCATGAAGCTACATATCATATAATTAGTTAGATGAAGTATAAGCTCATGAATTTAATATTTTCCATGCATAAATATCATATAATTGTGATGTACCTCTTTTTTTGAAACAACGTACTCGGTATGTCGCGGAATCCCCTTATCTTTTGCTTTGGATCTTGTTGGAGTCTAATTAACATTATCATGTAAAAAAATGTACGTAAAAACTTTGAATCTACACATTAAGGTTAACAAGGGTTCATAATGGTTTTAAGCATACCTCATATCCTACGCTAATGATGCTTTTCGGCCATGCAACAAAAGAACCTATTGCTTCTTCCACCGTTGTTGCATCTGAAACATCGTCAGGATATGGTAATAATGCATCCGGCTCTACAAAAATTTCAACCGATACTTTCAAACATCCAGTAGGGAGCGGGTTACTGTGAAGTGATTGATCCACAATGTTATACACTTTTCCCTTGCCAACCATTCGATAAGTTGGTGACGATAAGTAAAGCTGACAAAGGAAAATGCCCTAAAACCAATAATAAATATGACATTGTTAATGTGTATATATGTCAATTAAATAATTTAAGCTAATAATTTAATTTCATAAAAATATATATAATTACCTCTGGAATATTCGGTTGAAAGTTACAGTTGATATTGTCTTTGTCCGAAGCATCTTTAAAACATGTTGAAGTGTTATCTCTTTCTTTTTCTTTTCTTAATTCACGAACTTCAGCTTGCAATGCTTCCAATGTTTGCTGAAGTTCTTTATTACTAGGAGAATTTCCTTTTTTAATTTTAAAGGAGGTCGGAGTGATCCCAAATCCCTTACCCCTCACCCGAAGCGAATACTCATGGACATCTAATGCCCGACTAAGTATGCTCCTAGAATCATCTGGAGATAAAGACTGAGATAGCGCCTCCTGAAAATCAGATGAATATCGAATATTTGTCAAATATTTGTTAATAAATTTTTGATTTAATTAAAGAAATAATTTTATACTTACACATTTCTCAAATACTTGTAGAACATCTTCTTTAGCAACTCCAGACTTGCTCACACGGGCTTCCTTCCGCAAAACATGTGCAGGAAGAGATGTTTCAGAACTATTCTCCTTTTGTAACTACACATTAAGCCAAATAATATGATCAAATATAACTCATGATGAACAAGTATATTATTGCAATTTATAGATACTTACCATAGATTGTTCTAAGCGTTCATATCCAACACATCCTTTTCTGTATGGATACGCGAGACTTGATGCTCTTTCCCGATTTGTTTCACTTACACTTTTAAATTTTGGGTTTTTTTTTTATTTAAACGTGTCCCATTCTTTTTGTGAAATCAAACTTCCATATTTATATGGAAGATCTGCATCAACAAAATTACCATATGCATCCCTAAGAAACTTGGATGATAAAAATGTTCTAAACCCTTTTAGTAGCTTTCCGGCCAATTTGAGACAAAAAGCTTTTCTATCATCATCGATGTTGAAACACCTCTAAGAAAAACATACAAATTGTGTGTTAGTACAAGTAATTTAAAAGACATAATTAGTTCACATAATTATTGTACCTTTATCTCAGTCCAAATTTTTTCTTTGGCTTCTTTCAAATGTTTATTTCTCCAATCATCACAAGTAATTGGAATCTCATTCCTTACAAGTGCACCAATGAAACTTGTCAAGGTATAACCGTTAGGCTCAATAAGCTGGCCTAGTGGGATCCAATGCACATCTAAAATGATGCCTCGATCTATAGAATAGATCACTTTCCTCGTCACTGTTATGCCTCTTTTAATGTCCTCTTCCGTAGATACTTTTTTATTACCTCCATCATGCATAAAATCATCATCATGTGGGTGATCCTCGTTAGTAGCCATATCTAACCAGTAATAAAGAAACCAAAGATATCAAATATAAATTATAATGAAAGTACTTATCTAAGCTATAAATTATGATACCAAGTGATATATATATATATATATATATATATATATATATATATATATATATATATATATATAATATAAAATAAAGAAGAGCATAAAAATTTATTGAAAATTTCTCTTCGACTTGATCACAATCATATGTTTCTGTGTCTTTGTCGTCTGAAGCATATGTCGTATTACTTTTCCCCCTCGGTTCAACATTCTTGTTAATTTTCTCACCCTGAAATATCCAACACTTATAACTTCGATCAATTCCATGCCTCAGTAAATGTGATTTCAATCCATCTGCATCAACCTTACCCACATAACAACAACCCAAGCAAGGACATTTCATTCGATTGGGGTCTTCAACGTGTTGAACAACAAACTTAACGAATTCCTTAACTCCATTCTTGTACTCTTTGGTCAATCGATCGACAGACATCCATTTTTTATCCATGGTTTTCCTACTTATTAAGGTAAACAAAATAAAATATCATATGAAGATTTGAGTGCAAGTATAAAATACCTTTCTAGTAGTAGCACTTGGTTCAAAATAAATTATCCTCAAACAACAATCTGAAAAGAATAATCACAGTTGAAAGCAATCAATATCAACTTCAACACAGCATCAACTACTAATAATTCAAACTGGTTAACTAATAGATATTTATAATTAATCATAATGGCATAAGCTCTTGTTTCTAATAGTCTTTATTTGGCTTTTGATTTTCAATAAAATCAAAGATAAATCAAAGATAATAAGAGTATTAGTTTTCATTTTCTACTCTACTATAAACTAGAATCTAAGGGGAATGCCAAATTATAATTATATAAAACTTCAACTTCACAACTATTATAATTTTTTGCGAAATTTCAAAAGAAAAATCAGAATTACATATTCTAGACAAACCGAAATTCATTTTTATGTTGTGAATAAGGAGATAGATCAAAGATACATATAAAATTTCACAACAAACTTAACCTATAAAATTTCACAACAAAATTAACCAAAATTTCAAAATGTAAACAGGAGATAAATCAAAGATACATATAATAATCCCCCGATTTCAGTTCATATAATTATAACAGAGAAACTATAACAGAGAAACTGATTTTTCGTGAACATAAATACATAACAACGGCGATGATAGAGGCCTGATTTTTCATGAACAGAAAAACTATAACAGAGATACATAACAACGACATTGCCTATTTTTCGTGAACAAAATCCTATTTTCATTATTCTTCACAAAATCATATTTTTCATAGAAATACATAACAACGACATTGTCCTATTCTTCAAAAAATCCTATTTTCACAACAACAACAATGTAAAGCAACAAAACCCTATTCTTCACAACAATGACGTACCTTGAACAACGACAATGGAGGTTTCGAACGGCGGCATGGAACTGCAAAAACGAAAGCTTGATAGCTTGAACGAAGAACTCAATTAACGACGTCAATATATCAAAAGGAAAGAACAATGTATCAGAAGGAAGCTTGAACAATGAACTCAGTTAACGACGACAATAGGGTTTCAGAATAATGAACTCAGTTAACAACGACAATAGGGTTTCAGAATAATGAACTCAGTTAACGACAACAAAGAATATGAAAACATAATACTGACTCTTCTAATATTTTAATTTAATTAGACCTTAGACAACGCTTTTGAGAAAAGCGCTGGCTAAGATAGCCCTTTAAAAGCGCTGACTAAGGTCAATCTTAGACAACACTTTTGAGTTTTTTTTTTTTAATTTAAAAGAATTTAGACAGCGCTTTTATGAAAAGCGTTGTCTAATATATACCTTTAAAAGCACTTTCAGAAAGCGATGTCTAATATATACCTTTAAAAGCGTTGTATAAGGTAGGACTTTTAGCAGCGCTTTTACTATTTTTCGTGAACAGTTTCCGTGTTTTATTTTTTATTTAACTTATAGCAGCACTTTTGTAATAAAGTGTTGTCTAAGGTGAGTTGTTAAAAGTCATTTTTGGCATAATGACCATAGAGGATGAAAGCATTGTTATAAGAAGAATAAAAGATTTCATTGTGTATAGAGGGTGGATGAAACCCAAATATAAGAGTCATATTGCTAGGCTTTTGATATAATAGCTTAGGGTGGTTTTACTTGTCTTCTAGTTTTTGGATCAGATGGATCATTTGATGTAATTGTCTTTTTGAAATATTAAATATTTTATTTCAAAAAAAAATGGTTAAATATATAACACCTCTACAATGTTAACGAAATTTGGTTTACCCCTATAAAAAAATGAATCCCCTTTGAAATGTTAAAATTGTAGGTCTTTTGCCCCCTAAGCGTCAAAGTTATCCATGTAATTTTTTTTATTTACCCCAGGGTCAGTGTTCAAATTGCACGCTTGGGGGAGAAAACAAATAAACAAATATTGGCAAAAATATACTCTGGGTCCTTTAAGTTATTTTTTATAACAAGACAATCTTTATGTTTTTTCGCTACAAGTTGGTCCTTTATGCTAACTACATTTTAACTGTTAACCTTTTCACAAACTTCGTTCCAAAAATGGTTATGTGGCACAAACAGCGTTGATGTGTCATTTAACAGTGTTAAATAGGCTTTTGTTTTATTATTTCTTATATTTCTAGAGAAAAAATATGAGTACCTAAATCCCCAAATAACAAACATAGAAACCCTAAAACTCATCACTCCATCAATGGCCTTCATAACAAAAAAAATTGAAGTTGCATATTCGAATGAATCTAGTTTAGCAATTTCTGAGAATAATCACATAGCAGATTAAGATTTAGATTCTGATTCTCATTTGGGAACTGTTAAGTGCCAAAATGTAGTTATTTTATATAGTATTTTGTGGCAATTTCCAATTGTTTCTTTTATATATTAGTATTAAATCTATTTGTTTTAGTATAAATACACAAGTTTCAGTTTATACTTGTTCATTTCTCCTTTTATGATCTTTTGTTGCATTTTGATAGGTTTCCTTGCTTCCTATGGTGCTTGGAGCCTATGGATGATGAACGGGGGCTTGGAAGATCATTTTCGGGACTTTTTGAAGTGCCAACATGCATTTAGTGCGACTGCAGCGCATTTCTTAGAGCAAGGGCAGTAGCAATTCTGGGTTTTAGCATTGAGACCACGCTCAGCGCACTATCGATATTTGTCGCCTTTGAACTGATGGCGTTAAGGGCACTCTGATGGCGCTTAGCACCGTGCCACTTGTTAGGACTTTATGGGACATATATAAATAGGAAACTTTAGATGTTTTGTTAGAAGACTCTCACTTTTTCCATTTCTCAGAACTTGTAACATATTTCTAGAGAGAGAAACTCAAACCCTAAAAGTGAGAAACTTAAATCGAAGCAAATAGAATTTTGATCTTCGATTAAAAGCTTCTATCTCTTATTGGGGTAAGATGTAATCTTTCGATATATTATGTATTTCTTCTAGCCAATGTTTGTGAACTAGTTTTTGAGTTAATATTGTTGTTTATCTTTGGTTTATTGTTTGTGGGTATGACAAAACCCTTTAACAAACCCTAGATCTTTGATTTTTCATCTATCATTGAGAAAGCTTTTGACATGGTTTTGTGATTTGATATTCATTTGCATCTTAGCTTTTTAGCATTGTGTTGATTGTTAGAATGAATAGCTTCTAGTAATTAATGCAATAAAGAGTGCGATAATGATTGACGAACGATATCGTGAGGGTGCGTGAGGATATTGATGAATAACTTTGTTCACATACATGGAATAAATTAGTTGAATGCATGTAAAAAGGAGTAGTTGTGTGTATGTATTCTAATCATGGATTTGTATATGAATTAAGCATTAGTTTGATATGAATGCTATAATAATACATGTTGGATCTAGATTCCAGAGATGGATTTAGGTTTAAAATTCACGTAAGTTTTAAATACATTGTATTGATTGGTAATGTGCGAAAGCAATTATCGATTGGTACAATAACACTCACAATATTGTTACCGAGAGGATACATATTGTGAGTGATACATGATAATATTAGATGAACGAGTGATTTGTGTATAAAATGATCAGAAGAATGCATGTGTTATCGATTGATGAGATCCCAACCCCAACAAGGCTCCATTTATTTTAAGTCTTTATTTATTTACGTTTTCCGTCTTGTTGTTTTCGTCTTATTTTTATGTCGCTGAACTATCAACCACTTTTTAATAAACAAGCTTAGAAAAATAGACACTGTGAACATCGCTCGTTCCCTCCACTGATCCATGTGGATACGAAAATCCTCGAGAATTCTTTCAATCTTAGACATTTGTTTGCCGCTTTACGGCATCAACAGGAACCCAAACAAATAGGAATGAAAAAAAGTAAGTATTTAATTAATGGGAGTGAGTGAAGCAGGTAACTCACGTTGATCTCAAGGATGAAGTTTTGGAAGAATGTTGTTATTGAGAAAGAAAATGTTGTGGTGGAATATCAAGTGTGTTGTTTATGAATTACAAGTTTTTGTTAGGCAAGTGTCGATTTAGTTTTGTTGTTGAGAAGAAAATTGTTTATTTATTTGTTTTGGTGATTTATAGGAACTTTTATTTACGAGGGATCATGAGATAGTGAATCTAAATGTGAAGGTTTCTAAATTAGAACTATCTAATAAGAGCTTGCAGTTTCGTCACAAGCTCAGCTTGAAAAAGATGGTAATATTGATGTTGGGTGGATAAGATGATATTTTTTCAGAAATAATAAAACAAATTCTTATCCAGCATTGTTAAGTGACACATCAACATTGTTTGTGTCACATAAGCGTTTTTGGAACGGAATTTGTGAAAAAAATCAACGGTGAAAATGTTGGTAAACATAAAGGATCAATTTTAGCGGCGGGGGGATATAAAGGATTGCCTTGTTACAGTAAAATAACTTAAGGGACCAAGGGTATTTTTTTTCTCCAAATATATTACAGGAGAATCCAAAAAAAATATATTAAAAAGGGTAAAGTGAAAGTCGTCTACATTGCATAGATTTGTTATATATTTAACCCTAAAAAAATATGTATGATTTTGTCATAAGAAAATTTTTGTAACTTTATATAATATAAAAAAATTAAAACGTAAGTATTAAAATTAAAATAGTCAGAAAAATTTTAAAAATATGAATACTAATTTTATTTATTTATCAAATTAAATATATTTTCTTGCAAGAGTAATTTTATCATTTACATATTATACATACATATTTTTATTTTGCTTAAAATATAAGATATAATTCACGATCTTTTCAAAAAAAAATTGAAATTGATTACTCAGTAGTGTCAATTAGTTTTTTTTTTAATTATATCAAAGTAACAATAATATATAAATTAAAATTTAATTTGAATAAGACAATTCTAAACTAATCACTTTCTAATTTTTAAAGCAACCAAGTTGCTAAATATTACTATAAAGTCAATAATACATTACTAAAAATGACACAATCAAACCACTAAGAATCACTTATCCAACCAAATTAATAAGAAAAAGACAATCCAAATCTCATACTAGTTAACCAAAAAAAACAATCCAAATCAAAATTCACTACTAATGTGTTCACTAATGTCTTCATCTGATTCATCAACATCATCTTCACTTGGATTATCTCTTTCATTATTGGCTTGGGGTGGATGAGAAGAAGATGCAGTAAATCCTAAATGATTCATTAACAATGAAAGTTTATTGTTCGTTTGAATCATCTATTTTTCTTGTTGTTGCAATTGTTGCTTCATCTCAAACTTCTCTTGTTCTTATCTATGCAATGAAGCATTGAGAGCATGGACTTAAATTCTCAAATTATCAACCTCCTGAGAGTTATTCGAAAGACTTGGTTGAGTTGATAATGGAATCAAAGTCTTGGCAACGGTTCCAATACCAAATACTCTCCATTTCTTCTTCTTCTTTCCAAAAGACTCCACCCATATATCTAAATCAGACGACATTTCAATAGTAGGCTGACTATTAACTTCATCCTCTCCCGGAACAGTTGAATTCTGAGACGAAATATCTAACTTTTTCCGTTCAAATTCACCCTAAGATAAAATTTAAAAGACAACAAAAAGTTAAAATTTATAACATAATTTAGGAAAGATGAAGTCAATATTCCTACAAACCTAAAGTTTCAAGCAACACATACTCTTGAATATTATATAGAATTGATTCGGAGTACTTACATATGCAGCTTCAGCATGAACACCCACCCAACTTTGATCCTTTTTTCGATGGGTGCGAAAATAAAACTCAATATGATGGATCGACACCCTTTTCCTTTTTCTATCAATTACAAAAGAATAGTGTCATTTATTATGAATAATAATTTATGAAATATGAAGAAAAACTTATAATATCATTCTTTTCCAATGCAAACTATGAGGAATAGATCCTTTAGTATGAAGAGATGCACCATCCATAGAACAACGATTTCTTTTATTTGTTGCAGATACTTTTCTGAACTTGGAGGAATTCCAATGTACTGTTAATTGTTGCCACACATCCTCTCCCATCCATTTCGGCTTGTACTCTAAATCTCTTCGAACATCCTGCATTAATTGCGACATCTTAGCTGAACTTATTTTTTCAAAGTTGTGTCGCACTGTAACCTTGTGTTCGGATGGCCATTTAAATTTTTGTTGTATCAAAAAAACATGAATCAATTACTTATTTATTTCAATATACTTCTAACATAAAACCCCATCTTTAGATTTAATTACCGTAAACAGGTCAAAGAAAGAATCTCGTTGCTTTTGTGATAATTTCTTCCATGACGGTTTTCGCTCATTCAAATGAGTACGTGTGATGTGAGAAATTCCTGCAACCACCAATTTGTGAGGATCAAATCTGAAAAAGAGACATTAGTAGCCATTAGCCGGCAAAATGGGACCAAAAAAGAATTATTAATGATATTTATACAAGTTTCTCATACAAAACAGAGCCTAAGGATCTTTCTTTGAAGGAAAAAACTTCATACCTATCAACAAAAAGAAGCACTAATCTACTTGTCAAAGTTATAAAGAGATCATATATGTATTACTCGATTCAGTGGTTATAAATAATATGTTAGGTATGCAAATAAAGAAAATGCACAAGGATACTCTTAGTGGAATGTGCTGGTTTAATTTTTTATATAAATAAATCTTTGAATAAAGATCTTACTCTTGTTTAATTGGCCTTGAACAAAACTATATTTAATAAAAGGATTCAAGTAGGTTTATCTAAAATATGTGGAACCAGCATTTCAGAATGTAAGATGTATAAGTGGATTCAGTGGTTATAAATAATATAAATAATATGAGTTGTTTTACTTATAGGAGTGGTGATTTTATTATGTACGAGTAAGAGACTCACTCATCACCTTCGGGTAGTATTGGAATTCTAGTTCCAACGGTGTCTCCACTAGCATGACTAAATGAAGACGGGGCTTCAACGACCATAAATTGAGAAGGGATGGATCGAGATTAATATTGAGATTGAGATTCATTGGGTTGAGAAGGGATGGGTCGAGATTGAGGTTGATTAGTTTGAGTTTGATTTTGTTGGGGTTGAGTTGGTAAAGAGTGAGATTGGGTGGATTGGGTGAATTGAGGACGAGGCTTATTAGGTTGAGTTTAAGAAGGTAGAGTGCAATATTGGGTGGGTTTAGGCCGTGATCGGGGTTGGTTTTGAGGTTGGGGTAGAGTTTGTAAAGGGTGAGATTCGGAGGATCGGTGGTTGAGTGAGTTGAGGCCGACTTGGATGTGGAATAGTTTGGGGTTGTGGTCGGAGTTGAGTAAGTTGAGGCCGACTTGGATGTGAAATAGTTTAGGGTTGTGGTCAGAGTTGAGTGAGTTGAGGCCGACTTGGATGTGGAATAGTTTGGGGTTGTGGTTGGAGTTGAGTGAGTTGAGGCCGACTTGGATGTGGAATAGGTTGTGGTTGTGGTTGGAGTTGAGTGAGTTGAGATCGAATTGGATGTAGAATAGGTTGGGCTTGAGGTTGAGCTTGATATTGAGTGGATTGAGGTTGAATGGGATGAGGAATAGGTTGGGCTTGAGGTTGAGTTTGATATTGAGTAAATTGAGATTGAATGGGATGAAGAATAGGTTGGGATTGAGGTTGAGTTTGATATTGAGTGAATTGAGGTTGAATGGTATGAGGAATAGGTTAAGGTTGGATGACTTCATGTTGAGTAGATATATAAGAGTGCAAAATCTTCTTCTTCTTGGACTTTTTAAGTGACTTCATTTTGCAAAACCTAAAAAATAAGAGTGCAAAATCCATAAGAAACCATAATGTATCATACTTGAGTATTCAATTAATAACAAAAATAATAACCACCATAGTCAGTGAATATCAGATACAACATTTTCAGAACTTTTCATCCAAAACAGATAATTATTTTAAGAACTCAGAATATGAGACTATGAGATATCATCTCAGGTTATAAATACAGCAACATCAACCACAAAATTGCATGCAGCAGTATCCCAATAATTCAAGCAACAAGATGGCCACTTTTGATAAAAACTTACTTCTAAATTATGTTATAGTTTATGTAATGCTCCCAATAAGTCATCATACACATAAACGAGTGTGTTTCCAATACATGAAGAGATGAAATAGACTTTGAGATAATATTGTAGCATTACTAGTTTTTGGCATACCTAACAATTACAAACCAAAAATATATATGAAACAATGCACAACATGAAAACTGTTGGGGACTTGGATTAGGGAGAATACAATTATAAATGGCATACAAAGGGTTTAGGAGTCCATTCGATAGTTCTATGAATAAAATGGATTACGCTAAAAAAAGAACATGTCAAGTTGTCACACATAAGGTGTAATATAATAAGTTACCTTTCAGATGAAATTTTTTGCTGACAGCTTCAGAATTTTATCACATATAGCAACTGGCTTGACAGGTTTGTCATCCTAAGGAAAAACACATTAAGAAAATTAATAGCAATAACAACAATTATAAATAAAATATAATAAAAAAAGATGAGGTTCGCGTGCACATTACACCCCACAAACAATTAATCCTGAGACAAAAATGGCTTATGGCTTACGTGAACACTCCACTCCAATTCCTTCATCAAATATATTTTAAAATTATTGTGTTTAAAATTATTGTATTTAAAAGTAACTTTGGATTAGGGACATTTCATTTATTTACAAACAGAGAATTGTGCACATTACACCAGGAAGTCTCAGACTAAACCCTACTGCAAACTAAAATACCAATCTACACCCAAGCACCCGTGATCTAACAACTAAGGCTTTAAAACTAAATCAACTTTCTATTAATCTTCATCTTCACCCTCTTCATCTTCACCTTCTTCATCTTCACCCTCTTCATTGGAATCCTCTTCATCTTCATTTTCTTGCATCATTGACAAACTAACCTCTTCCCCGTCAACTTCATCATCTTGTAGGTGATCAATTGGGTCATCTTCAATTGTTGCATTAACTTGTGACTCTTGAACTTGAAAAGCAACCTCTAATGTGTGCCTATCATCAACAACCCCTCTTGGCTTTGTCTTTATAGCTACCAACCGATAAACCTTATCTCTTGGGCAGCCAGGATAAGGTGAATAATAAACTTGTGTTGCAACTTTTGGAAAAATAAAAGAATCAAATTAAATATATTTTCTCCCCTTACGAACTTCTACAATTTTGTACTGATGATGTATTCACATCCCATGTCTTGAAGGGTCAAACCAATCACAGTAAAATAAAACCAAATTTTTTGTAGTTTGACTTGGCCATTCAAATTCTAGAATCTCTGTAATAATGCCATAATAGTCATTTGAGGTTTCATCTTGTCCTATTCCACTAACACACACCCCCACTGTTATCGGTTGTATTTCCTTCACTCCAATAAGTTGCGTGGAATTTGTATCCATTTGCAAAATAAATAGGCCAAGATTTCGCTATTCTCAAAGGCCCCCTTGCCAAATCATACAAGTCAGAATTTTGTCTCTTATGTTTGCAATTCATTGTCACCTAGTCAAATAAATCAATTCATACATCTTAGTTTAAAAGAAAATTCTACACCTTTGTTCTAACTCAAATATCCTAGAATTGAACACTTAATAAATATGCTTATGTATTCTCGAAACCAGCGTGGAAAGTCAGCTTCTAGTTGTTTATCAATGATATCGTCATTGAGATCCGTGTAGATACTTTTCAAACTTTGGACATACATACTACATAAGATATTATTAAAACTTAGTTTCAGCTGTCATTTCTCTATCCTCGAGCCACCTTTCACAATATTTTCTCGTTGTTTGACCATTCAAATGTTCAAAGATAGACAAAGTTGGTTGCATTTGGTCTTGATGAATCCCCTTGTTTATGCTAATAACACTTGAGTTTTAAGCAGGAGGCAAAAAATAATGGGAACTGAAATAGGATGTTTCTTGCACCAAATATGCTTCACAGATACACCCTTCAACATTTCTTTTGTTTTTTACTGTTTTTTAATTTTATTTAAAAATCTTTCAAACGGATACATCCAACGATATCAACCGATCCACCCATTTTAGCTTCATCAGCTAAATGAATTGGCAAGTGCTACATAGAGTCAAATAATGCAGATGGAAATATACACTCCATCTTGCATAATATCAAAGGAATATTTTTCCCATTTGTAATAAATGATCTTCTCGCAACACTATTGAACACAAGTTTCTAAAAAATTGACTAAGCTCGGTTAAGGTCTTCCAAATTGGTTCGAGGAGAGCACTAAAAGTTATTGGAAGTAGAAATTCCATAAAAATATGGCAATAATGACTTTTCATACCAAAGAGTTTTTTTTGCTTTGAATCTACACATCTAGCCAAATTAGAAGCATAACCATCAGGCATCTTCAATCCTTTCACCCATTCGCACACACCGATTTTTTGTTCATTCGACAAACAATATTTGGCTTTGGGTTTCATATATTTCCCATTAGGATTTTTTCCAGCAACAACTCTCTTCTATGACAATACTTTTCCAAGTCCAATCTTGCATTTTCGTTGTCCTTAGTTTTCTCTTTGTTGTCCATAACCGTATGAAAAACATTTTCAAAGACATTCTTCTCTATATGCATAACTTCAAGATTATGCCATAATAAGTTGTGTCTCCAATAGGGAAAATCCCAAAATATGCTTCTTTTGGTCCAATTGTGTGAAATTCCACGGCCAGGAACAATGCAATTCTGCATGTTAGTTACCTTAGGAAGCCCACAAACCTCTTTCCAGACTTGTTCACCATTTAACCTTGGAGGAGGCTGCCTTGTCTCAATTTTATTTTTGTAAAACGCAACCTTATTTCTTCTAAATGCATGATCATGAGGTAAAAATCGACGGTGACAATCAAACCAACATCTCTTTTTCCTTTTTCCAATGAGAAAGCTTTTAAACCTCCCTTGCATACTGGACAAGCAAATCGTTCTGGACTAGCCCAATTCTCGGACTTGGGCCCAATCCATCTACTAGCCCATAACGACCCAACGACTCTTCGTCAATTGACATGTATTCGATCTACCCGGAAGTCTGTCCAACCCGACCATCAGCTCCACCGACCAGGCTTTGCGCCCCACGTGGATCGAAACCCCAGGATCTACCGAGGAACATCTGCTCGACAAGTCCTTCGTTCGGTATTAACAACATCCGACCAAGATCTTATCCAAACACTCCCCCAACGGTTACTTTCTGGCAGCTACACGTTATTGGAGGATCCACGATCCAGGCCCAATGAAAAGGACCAATAGCCACGCAGTATGAACATTATATAAACCCTCCCATTTGAGAGGGTCAGGTATTCAAATCTTTACCCTAAATCTCATACTTTCTCACTCGTTGCTCGCTCTCTGGCTTTAGCATCGGAGTTCGACGCCGGCCACATCGGATCCTGATCTCCAGGTACGATCAGGTGGCGCCGTCTGTGGGAAATCAACTTCCCCGTTCTTCTTACTCAAAGACTCTCAAGAACCAAAGTTTTCTCTCTAAAAAGATCCATGGCCGCTCACGACGTCCCGTGCGAAGCCCGGACAACTGATAGTGTCCTCCTTACCCAACGGGGGAGCAACCTAGTCACCCCCTCACATGAAGAAACCGTCCAAGATCGCCAGGACGAAAAAACCGCTTCACCCTCTCCCGAGCGCGACCAACCGCTCGAGAGTCAACCAGAGGTCATTCCTTCCATGGCCGCACCCGTCGGGTCAGACTTTGTCGCGCTGGTTGAAAAGCTCAACCAAACCAACCTCCTGCTCCTCGCACACGGCGAGAAAATAGTCCGCCTCGAAGAAATTGGTCGCTGATCATCTCGATCTCCAAAAAGGCACCGGGGACAACGCAACCCATCTCCCCGTAAAAGGAAGGATAAAGGCCACCATGAAGAATCTTCTATCAGGAATTGAGATCGATCACCTCCTCGAAGACGTCGCTCTCCTGTACCGACCAAGACTCGTTAAGGTCCGCAGGATGATGATCGACGTTCTCCTCCCTAGAAAAGGCGACGATCCCGATCACCATCTCCAAGACGATCAAGAAATAACAGGTCGAACTCTCTGTCACCGCAACAGAACAGAAAGCACCGTTCAAGATCTCATTTGTTCACGTCTAGTGATGTAGATGATATCAAAGCCCCCCTCTCCTCTGAGATTATGGCTACCAAGCTACCAAGAGGGCTCGAGAAGCCTCCACCACTAGGTTCATATAACATCGATGCCCTACTTGACTATAGGGGCGTCCGAGGAGCGATCAAATGTTGTTTCTTCCCGACCACCTTAAGGAAAGGGGCGATGACTTGGTACAAAAGTCTTGAACCTGAGTCCATCACCTCCTGAAGACAACTCGGTCGAACTTTCTCCGGACATTTCAACGCCTCCAGACGCCACCCCAAGACAGAGGCGTCACTCGAAGCCAGTAACAAGGGAAAAGATGATCCCCTCAGAACCTATATCAAAAGGTTCAACAAAGAAGCCGTCCAGGTCTCCACCACGGGCGACATGAAGAAATATTTGCTGGAGCACGGGCTACGCCCGTCCACCGACTTCCACTGAGCAGTGGGCATCGAAACGCCTGCCACTCTGGACGCTTTCCTCCTGAAGGCTCAAGCGTACATCCAGTACGAGGAGAAGCAAACGGCCAGTTCCGTTCGTGATTTAAGGCGTCGAGAAGACGCCAACCCTTCCAAAACCGATGAACCCTCGACATCTCGTCGGGGAGGTGACAAAAGAAAGGAAAATCGCCCCCGTGAACCGCGGGAGCAGAGAGGGCCAGTATGTCTCTTTCGTGAGTATACACCCCTCTCGGTGTCGAGGGAGAAAATATTGTCTGAGTTCGCTAATTCGGAATTCCGACAAGCAGGGGTTCGCTTTCCCAAGCAGCTTCCTACCAAGTCGGGCATCGACATATCCAAGTATTGCAGGCTCCTCGAAAGCCACGGACACAATACTGAGGATTGCATCCATCTGAAGGACGCAATCGAGATACTCATAAAAGACTACCACCTCAAACAATTTACGAAATCTAAAGAAACCTCCAGGCCTGAGGCGCAAGAAACCATAAAGGTCGAAGAAGCGGTGGTGGTACCCGCGGACACCAATATGCAGGTCGCCCTCAACATTTACCGCCCTGAAGCTTTCTTTCTACCCGAACATCAGAAAATTATGGGTTATATGTCTTCCCATAGCCACTGGGAAGTCTTCCCCTTCGTAATGGTGATTTCAGTTGGAGGATTTAACAAGATCACGGTCGGTTCCGTGAAGAGGAAGTTTGATCAACTGATTGCAAAAGGACCGGCCCTGAACGCTATGTTAGACCCACCCTGAGACAACTCAGTGCCTATTTCCTTTTACAAAGAGGAATTACTAGGGGGAACACCTAACGCCAGCATCCCTTTACTCATTCGGGCCCAGATGACCAATTACAACGTTCGCAGAATACTAGTCCACCAAGGCAGTTCATGCGATATCATGTATTCACAACTGTTCTCGACACTCCACCTGAACGAGACTCATCTGACACCTTACGTGGGATCCAACCTACAGGGTTTTAATGGGGCATTGTCTCGACCATGGAGTTATGTCGACCTCATAGTCACTTTTGGGGCCGCAGAAACCGCCCGGTCAATCCGCGTCCAATTTCTGGTCGTCGATTGCCCTTCCCTGTACCAGTGCATTCTGGGTCGACCAACGTTGGCCGGTCTCCTGGCTATTCCATCAACTGTCCATCTGATGATGAAGTACTACACAACATCGGGAAGAGTGGCCACCCTGCACGGCGACGTCGAAACTGCCCGCCGCTGCTTTGAAGCAGCCTCTAAAGGCCTCAGCTTGATATCGTACCAGCCCAAGGCTTCCGCCTCAACATCTTCCGGGAACATAGAAGTTCCCAAGCCTCTCCCTCGGGTCGACTCCATCGACCTAGATTGTAGGTTTCCGGACGAAGGCGAAAGCTCTCAGCAGACATCCACTTCATTATCCCGACCAATCCCCGACGGTGAACTCGAACTGATTCCTCTGGGAGAAAATTTGAACAGGTGCGCAAAGATCGGAGCCCATCTCCTAGACCTGACAAAGAAACAACTGGAGGCATGTCTGAAAGGGAACGCAGACCTATTCGCATGGAGTGCAGCGGAGATGCCCGGACTTGACCCAGACGTCGCCTGCCACCATCTCTCCATCGATACTACTCACAAGGTCATTGCCCAACGGAGGAGGAAGCAATCGATCGGAAAAACTAAAGTGGCCGAAAAAGCTGTAAAAGACCTCCTAGAGGAAAAATTTGTAACAGAGGTCAGGTACACAACATGGCTCTCAAATGTTGTACTTGTGAAAAAGTCGAACGGAAAGTGGAGAATGTGCGTTGACTATACTGATCTTAATCGGGTTTGCCCGAAGGATGCTTATCCATTTCCAAATATTGACAAACTAGTCGACAACTCGGCCGGTTTCAAACTACTATCATTTATGGATGCCTATTCAGGATACAATATAATCCCCAAGGCTGTGATCGACAAAAAGCACACGACCTTCATGACCGAATTGGGCAATTACTACTATAACGTTATGCCCTTCGGCCTGAAAAACGCGGGCGCCACTTATCAGCGCATGATGAATAAGGTTTTCAAGCAGAAATAGGAGACATTCTCGAAGTATATATGGACGATATGGTCGTTAAATCTCAACAAGAGATGGATCACGCTTCCCGCTTACGAAAGGTATTCGACCAAGCTCGAAAATGCAAAATGCGCTTCAACCCTGAAAAATGAACGTTCGGAGTTCGAGCGGGCAAATTCCTCGGATTTTATCTGACCGAGCAGGGAATCAAAGCCAACCCCGACAAGTGTCGGGAGTTCACGGAGATTCCTACGCCAAACTCTAAGAAATCTATACAATCATTAAATGGAGTGCTCGCTTCGCTCGCCCGATTTGTGGCTAAGTCCGCCCAGCATGCACTCCCGTTCTACAAACTCCTTCGCAAGGAATCAGCTTTCGAATGGACAGATGAATATGAGCAAGCCCTAGCCCACTTGAAAAAAACGCTATCAGAACCTCCAGTACTCTCCATGCCCAACAAAGGCGAAGTTCTATATCTTTACCTTGCAGTCGTGAACAAGGCTGTAAGCGTAGCTCTCATTGGAGAATTGCCTGAAGGACCGAAACTGATTTACTTCACGAGTAAGGCCTTGCACGGTCTCGAGCTGCAATATCAACAAATTGAAAAAGTAGCAATGGCCCTCCTCTTCGCCGCGAGAAGACTTAGACATTATTTCTTGGCCCATACGATCGTCGTCAGAACCGACCAACCCATTAGGCAACTACTCGGTAGGCCAGACATGGCTAGATGGATGCTAAAATGGTCATTGGAGTTGTCTGAATTCGACATTAGGTATAAGGGTAGACAAGCTATGAAAGCCCAAGCTTTGGCCGACTTCGTTGCAGAACTAACCTTCCCCGAGCAAACGTCAACGATCACGTCCAAATGGACCATCTTCGTAGACGAAGCTTCTAGCTCAGCAGGCAGCGGAGCGGGGATTATGTTGGAGAACAAAGAAGGAACCATCATCGAGGTCTCTTTAACCTTATCCTTCCCCACTTCCAACAATCAAGCGGAGTACGAGGCCTTCCTGGCTGGCCTGCGACTAGCGGACAACATCGGTGTCGAGGATATCACTATATGCACGGACTCCCAACTGGTCGCCAACTAAGTGCGGGGAGATTTCCGAGCTAAGAATGAAAACATGTTCGAATATTTGTCCTTGGTCAAAGAGAAACTAAAATGATTTTCATCCATAGAAGTTAAACATGTTCCACGCGAAAACAATACCCGAGCAGACATCTTGTCCAAATTGGCCAGTACTAAAAAGAAGGGAGGCAATAAATTTGTCATACAAGAGGTACTCCCTCAGCCCAGCATCGGACAATCTTCGTCCTCAGTGGATGTCAATGTCGTTGGCGACACCAATTGCTGGATGACCCCAGTGTTCAATTATCTAACCAAGGAAGAGCTGCCGACGGACCCGGTGGCGGCCAACATCATGCAACGTAGAGCCTGCTCGTACGTCATGGTCGGGAACAAAATGTACTGAAGGGTTTTCTCTACGCCCCTCCTCAGATGCGTTGAAGAAGAAAATGTACCTCACATATGTCAAGAAATGTGATAAATTCCAAAGCCACAGTGATATACATATAGCACCACCTACCGAGTTGAGGTCGATGTCCTCCCCATGGTCGTTCTCCTGGTGGGGGCTGGACATCCTAGGCCCTTTTGTCGTGGGATCAGGCCAAAACAAATACCTCATTATAGGGATCGACTACTTTACAAAATGGATAGAGGCAGAGGCTTTGGCCAAAATTACTGCACTCAACATTTTACGTTTCTTTAAACAAAACATCCTTGCTCGGTTTGGAATACCGCTCGCCATCGTGACAGACAATGGAACCCAATTCACTCATAAACATTTCCAAGAATTTGTAACCTCAATAGGGACCAAACATCACTTCGCCTCAGTCAAACATCCTCAAACAAACGGACAGGCGGAAGCTGCGAACAGGGTGATCCTAAGGGGATTAAAACGAAGGTTGGACGAGCATAAAGGGCGTTGTGTCGAAGAGCTGCATAGCGTACTTTGGGCATACATAACCACTCCCCATTCAACGACCGGAGAATCCCCATTCCGATTAGCGTATGGGACCGAGGTAGTCATACCTATAGAAACAGGCACCCCGACCAGGCAAACAGAATCACCCATGGATCAGGACATCAATTCTGAGATGCTTTGCGAAGAGCTTGACCTGGTCGAAGAAATCCGATCGGAGGCTGCTCTTCGAGAAACCGCCCTCAAACAAAAAATAGTAGCATGACACGACGACAAAGTCATCAGACGATCGTTTGAAGTTGGCAGCCTTATTCGCATTTTCCTCGGACGTAGCCGGCAGGGACTTCAAACGAGCGACCTCCCGCTCATGCCCGGGGGTTTCCTTCAACCAGTGTCGAGGCCATAGCGATTACCCTCATAACGGTGCTAGCATCTCGTGCCAACGACAACCGACGGGTCGGGCGATCCATATTCTCGATATGTAATGTCTCTACCCCGTGGATTTCCAGTGTTGTATCCTCGAAATAGTTATGCTTAGTAAAGTAGGGCGGCGGGACATGTTTCCTCTTAGGGGAGGCGCCGGTGGTCAGATCCATCATGGTCGAGCCCCCTTTGTGCTTCTTCAGGTGTAAGGCCGAACTCACCCCTGGAGAACCTTGACCCGTCGGCCCCGAGCCTAAGCCTCTCGTAGCGTTGCCCGTCAGTCGGGCCTGGACCACCTTCAGCGTTCTCTTGTTGGTTTGCCTTAATTTCTCCTGAATTTTATCTAGAGGATTGGCCATAGTCGCTGCAAAGGAGTAAAAGAAAAAGAAGTTAGTACCGAGCATCTCTAACACAAATCATAAGACAAAAGTAAAAATAAATAAAGGCTTGACAAAAAATACCGAAAAGATCGGACACTTCCTTCCCATTTTTACACGCAAGAAGCGTCGTTACATCGATCAAAGGGCGATCCACGACTTTTCCCTCATCGGTGTCGAGCATTGTTTTGCCCTCCCTGTCAAGCATCGGGAGGGGAGTAAAATAAGACACCAATCTGCGAAATTCCTCGAAGTTGGCCCCGCCATCTTCATTCAGCGTATCCCCGATCTGGACGAACCCGCTCACCGGCATATCGTAATGGAGAAAGTCCCAAGAAAAAGGAAACATCCAAATGCGCCGAGGGATTTCCTTCCCTTGGGCATCGAGCTTGGGAACATCATTCTCGTCAGTATCGACCCCCATGAAGCTGATCAACCTGGTCGTCGCTTGGGTCGCCGGTTCAACCAAGAAGTAGTCACATTTGAACGATCGGATAGATTCTGAATGTGCCTTGAAGATCTTGGTTTGTTGCTTAAAGGAGATGAAGCCTTTCCGAGCACACCCTCGATCGACCTGGCGCTGAAGAGAGAAGAGTCGGAAGAATAATGGGAGGGTGGCCCCTTAACCAAGATGGGTTCATGTCAACTCGAACGCCCTCATAAAGGTGTAGGAGTTCAGATGCAACTGTGAGGGCGCCACTCCTAAATGGTCCAACACCGAGCAGACTAGGTCGCTGAAAGGTAACCTGATCCCCAAGGTCGTAAAACCGTACTCGTACATCAAAAACTTCTTTCCTACGAAGTCGGAATAGATTCTATCGTCATCGCCCAGACACATGACCACCCAGTGCTTGGGATTCCCCACCAAGGGCAACAGTTCCGTCTGCGGTCTAGCATAGGTCGATACCTTATCCAACAAATCTTCCATAACCCACTCCTCGGGCGTCGGGACCTTTACTTCTTCGATTACGATCTCTCGCGCATCCTTCGTTCTTCCGGGGGTTACGGCCACATCATCCTCCTTCATGGCTTCAAAACCCTCGGAAGAGCCTTCAGAACTATTGGAGACAGTGGCCGAGGAGCCTCAATCCTCCCTCGAATCTTCGTCGGAGGAAGTGTCGTACAGATCCACCAGCACGCCTTCACCTGAAAAGTAGAGGAAATGCGTCAGTGAATTCGATACAGGCATCAAATCCACCCTTCAACTACCTTCCAAGTGAAAGGACGTGCAACGGTCGGCAAACAAGGTTCCCGACCAAAGCCCTAAAGAGATCTATGCATCTAAGAAATAGTCGGTTATGCTTAAGCGACGCGCACGACAGGGGAGAGGCATCGCAACGACTAAAGGATCACTACGGCCCCAACGTTCCATTAGAATTCTGCACCAGTGCCTGTCATAACAGGGGTACCGGCGCAGGAAGCTTCTCAATCACACTTAGGGCATACGCAACGAGCCTAAGGGAGACGAATCACCACTGCCACAGTTTAAGGACTCATCTAGGTTACTTAATCCTACTCCTAAGAGCTAAATCCTAACCGCATGCATATCTAAACAAGGAAAATGTAAACACAAACAAGTGAAAACGCTTACCAGCTGGTTGGGACATGCTTAGAAAGGTTTTGAGTAAAAGTTGTACGGTGTTCGGAAGCTGATAGACGGTGGTCGGCGGAAGAGATGGATGGCCGGAGATGAAGATTACGTCGAGCAATGGAACTGAGGTGAAAAAGTGTAAAAGCGAATGGACTGCCTCTATTTATAGAGTGGGGAACACGTGCAGCCACGCGTGACCCCTAGCCCTAGGCAATGATAGCCTATGCACTAGCCCCTAGGTTAGTCGTCAGAAACATTAAATTTACACAAATTCCAAAACACGTCACCTCTTTGTTTCCTATCCCTCGATTTTCAAGTCATCCCCTGTTTCTCCAAAGGGAACCGTTTGATCGAACCAAGTGTTATTCGGTCGACACTGAGAAATAGTTCTGAGCAGCTAGTCACCCTTAAGTCATCACTCCTTCGACCAGAAGCAACAACTTGGGGGGCTCCTGTTCCGGACTGGCCCAATTCTCGGACTTGGGCCTAATCCATCTGCTAGCCCATAACGACCTAACGACTCTTCGTCAACTGACACGTCCTCGATCCGCCCGGAATTCCGTCCAACGCGGCCATCAGCTCCACCGACCAGGCTTTGCGCCCGCGTGGATCGAAACCCCAAGATCTACCGAGGAACATCTGCCCGACAAGTCCTTTGTTCGGTATTAACAACATCCGACCAAGATCTTATCCGAAAACTCCCCCCAACAGTTACTTTCTGGCAGCTACCTGTTATTGGAGGATCCACGATCCAGACCCAATGAAAATGATCAATAGCCACGCAGTATGAACATTATATAAATCCTCCCATTTGAGAGGAACATGTATTCAAATCTTTACCCTAAATCTCGTACTTGCTCACTCGTTGTCTGCTCTCTGACTTTAGCATCAGAGTGCCTTTGCAGGTACACCCCTTTTTCTCCATCATCAATCGTGCCCCATCCGTGTTCGACGCCGGCCACATCGGATCCTGATCTCGAGGTACGATCACAAATATTCCTGTAGTACTCCATGCAGACAACATTCCATAGGCAGGAAAATCATTTATTGTCCACATTAGTGCAACTCTCAATCGGAAATTTTGCCTCTTTGATGCATCATATGTTACTACACCTTCATTCCACAATTGTTGCAATTCGCCTATCAATGGTTGCAAGTATACGTCAATTTTACCTTTTGGATTGTTTGGACCTGGAATGATCAAGGTCAAGAACATATAAGGCATCATCATACATAGCTCATGAGGTAGGTTATATGGTGTGACAATTACAGGCCAACAAGAATATGGTTTTGCATATTGGCTAAAAGGGGTGAAGCCATCAGCACACAAACCAAGTCTAACATTTCGACGTTCCGAAGAAAATGTAGGATATACTTGGTCAAAGTGTTTCCAAGCTTCCCCATCTGAAGGATGACACAACACACCTTCTTCCCTACGATTTTCATAGTGACACCTCATATGATATGCGGATCTAGCCGAAGCATATAATCTTTGAAGGCGAGGGATTAAAGGCAAGTAATGCAATCTCTTGCTAGGAACATCTTTAGAGTTTCGCTTACGCTTACGCTGAATACATGTTTTGTATCGATGCTCATTGAAAAACTTGCACTCCTTAAAATTTATATGCTCTTTGTAATACAACATACACCCACCAATGCAACAATCTATCTTTATCCTTGATAAACCGAGTCTAGCCACAAGTTTTTTTGTTTCCCTAAAGTTAGAGGGAATTACATTCTCTGGGTGACTTGATTCCTTCATAAACTTGATCATGTCATCGAAACATACTTGTGACATATTGTGTTTAGATTTTAAACTCAACATCTTAATAGCAGCAGATAACTCAAATGTGTTTTTACATCCCGGCCACAATGGTTGTTGAGTTGAATTCAACATGTCATAAAATAATTTTGCTTTCATATTTGGAGGTTTCTCTTCTTGTTGCATAAAATGTTGCTCGCGATTAAAATCGGCAGCATCAAACACCATGTCTTGGTATCCATGAACATGTTCATAACTCCACTGTTGACTACTACTACAAGGCACAACCATATCTATATCATCATCGTCACTATCATTGATGTGAGAGATCTCTCCATGGCAGGTTCAATTCCAATATCCTGGTGTAAACCCATGTTGGTGAATATGATTTATAAACCTATATAGGTGTTTTACAAAGGTAAATTAGTCATATATATATATATATATATATATATATATATATATATATATATATATATATATATATATATATATATATATATATATATATATATATATATATATATATATATATATATATATATGATAGAAAAAGTCTTTTTGCATCTATATTATATTTTATCTTTATTCTATTTTATATCATATGATGCGCATCAAACAGTGGGAGTGGTGGTACAAGACACTAATGTTTTAATGACACCAATTTTTTTTATTATAAATATATATATAATTTTTTTTTTACTAATAAATTTAATTATAGTATGATTATAAATGAGATTTAAATGTAAGAAAAATATTAATTGATTAAAGATATAATACAAAATTAAAACTTAGTAGAGTTATCACTCGTGAACCTTCTTATTATCGTATCTTTTTAGTGTATCTATTATGAACATGGTCTTTCAACATTGACTGCTTAGAAAAATAATTTTGTAATTGATTAGGTATTAGGGTTAAGGGTTTACTTATATTGGTAGGAGGAATCTCTGTGTTTTCCGAACTAGGGTCTTGATTTTTTCTTTGTGTGTGCATTGCCTGTGTTCAATTTTTTCTCTGCTTATTTGTTGTTGTGTGATTTTAGTTTTGATTTGTTGCTTGCATGACAATGGTGTTTATAAAAACAATAGGTTTAAGAGATATTATAAAAACAATTTTCAGTATAATTCTCAATAGAATAAATGAATTACTGAGACAAAATACCTAATTATAAAGAGTGATTCCATATATGATGTTATAAATTATGTTATAAAATTTTATATTAATTAAAAATTATTTTTGAATTGACATTATATTTTATGAATATACATTACTATAACTTTTAATATATGATTCACATTTTATATATATATATATATATATATATATATATATATATATATATATATATATATATATATATATATATATATATATATATATATATATATATATATATATATATATATATATATATATATATATATATTGTTTTTCATTTAGAACTTTTCACACTCAATTAATTAAATATAATTTCTTTAAATTTTTGAAGGTTAAAATAAACATAACAAAAGTATAGACCAATTAATTAAATATAATTTCTTTAAATTTTTGAAGGTTAAAATAAACATAACAAAAGTATAGACCTAAAAATCCAAATTTGAGCATATTTTCTCAGGCGTGTTTAGAATATTATGAAAAACTTATTACACAGTTTAGAATTTTTGAGTGATTTAGTTAAATATCATGTTTTTTAAACATCAAAAAAAATTAAAATAAAATTACATATGAACTTTAAAATTAAAATTTGAGCTTATGTTTCGAAGAATGAAATTATATTTTTTAAACCAACTTCAAGACCTTTCAAAAGTATGCTGATTGAATTTATGACCAAGACATTTTAATTTACGATGAAATAAGACCTTTCATAATCGTCATTCTTTTAAAATAAACATTTATATTGAAATCAATGACTACTATTTAATCCACTTTGTCAAACTGTGTATTATAAATAAAATTTCAACCATTTTATTAGTTTTAAGAAATTCTGTCAACATTGTGAATAAGTAAAACTATTTTATAAATTATGCAAACTTTAAGAAAATAGTAAAAAATCAAAGAGAGACAAAAATAAAATACGTGAAGAAAAAACCTTTTTATTTTTTAGAATTATAATTTGTATTAGAAATTTATAAACTTAGAAATTTGAATCTAAAGTTTTCTATTAAAATGTGAGTCAAATTTGGCAACTTATATATTATAAATTTTTTAATACTATAGGAAAAAAAATCAGTGCCTTAAATTTTATACCAAAAAAATATATTTTAGTATCTTTGAAATTTTATCTTTCACATTTATCTGTTGTTTTTTTTCTTTCTTCCAAGCTCTTGTGATATAATTTAATTTCAGGTGTAATACATGATAGTTGTAATTTCATGAACTTGCTGTCACGTGAATTTCGAGAGTAGAATATTAGTTAGTGGAATAAGAAAAATTGCCCACAAACAAATTTTGTCTTTATCTTAGCTTCTTTAGAATATTGGGCAATTGGTGGTATAAGATAGTATAAAATGGTAGAGTAATGTTTTAAAGTTTTAAATGATAACATTGTAAGATACCCGTGCGTTTGATAATATATATATATATATATATATATATATATATATATATATATATATATATATATATATATATATATATATATATATATATATATATATATATATATATATATATATATATATTAATTAATTATTGTGTAATCGCTATATTGACTGGGCCGGTTCCACTCTCCCACGTTCTTCTCTACGTTTTCCTCCCACGATTTTTTCCACTCACAAAATTCGTTGCCTATAAATACTGGTCTTCAATTCATTTGTGAATGCACCAAATTTCGTATTCTCTTTACTCACTTCATCTAAAATTTCTTCTTTCTTGACTGGCTTTTTCTGCCATTAACAACTGGATTAATTCCAGATACTGCGAAGGTGTATTTCTAGATCGACTTATCAGATTGCAACTGATAAATCGTACTTTCGAACGGGTTGTTTTATCCTGGAGACGTCGTCGCAAACTCGACTGCTTTGCATACTTTTGGCAGGACAAGGAAACGTCTTAAAGAAAACGACCTAGTACGCGACTCGTCCCGATAATTTCTCTGTGCCATTTTTTTTAAAACTGGAAACAAAAATTTTAAGACGTTTTCATAACTACCATGGAAACTAAGGAAATTATCGGTACTACTATGGCCGCTTCTGTCTCTGACAAACCGTTTAAGTTTGAGGGTTCCAATTTCAAACGTTGGCAAGCTAAGATGAAATTTTTCTTAACTCTGAAAAAGGTTGCTCACGTTCTGACTGAGGATATCCCGGTTGTCCTTTCTGGATCTGCTGAACTATCTAATGGTAAGTCACTTGCAGAATCAGACGGGACTTCCCAAACGCCTGAATCAGATGCTGCAAAAGCTAAGGCTGCAGCAGATGACTTACAGCTCAGGAAAGAAATCACCCTATGGCACGAGAATGATTATCTGTGCAAAAATCACATTCTGAGCGGTCTTGCTGATGACTTGTACGACTACTACAGTAGTTACAAGACTGCTAAACATGTTTGGGAGGCTCTACGAAGGAAATATGATACTGAAGAAACAAGTACAAAGAAATATGTTGTCAGCCGCTATTTTAACTACAAGATGGTGGATGAAAAGTATGTGGAAGCTCAAAGCCACGAAATTCAAAAAATTGCTCATGAAATTATTACAAAAGGTATGTCCCTCAATGAACAATTTTAAATTGTTGTTATCATTGACAAACTGCCCCCTGGTTGGAAAGATTTCAAAAATTTGCTTCGCCACAAAAAAAAGAATTTTCAATCGAGAGTCTGATTACTCGCCTCTGAATTGAAGAGGAAGCTCAGAAACAAGATCAGAAAGATGAAGTCTTAGTTGTTCTAACAACAAAAACAGATTCGGTGCGGTTTTGAAGCATACGGGCAAACCTTTAAAGAATCAGAACCGCAATGCTGCGAACCAAATTAAGAATGGGAATCCCTTTAGGGCCCCATATGCTCCATTTTCTAGGCAACATCCTCCACCTCAAAGAAATGATGCTCTGGTTTTCTCTTGCTACAATTGTGGAAAACCGGGTCATATGGCAAAAAAATGTAAGAGCAGGCCTAAACCTGCTGCTGGCTCAAATGCTCAGGTTAACCTGACTGATGAGCAATTCATTGCTATGATCATTGAAGTCAACATGGTTGGTGGAAGTGATGGCTGGTGGATAGACACTGGCGCCACTCGTCATGTCTGTTATGATCGTGACATGTTCAAGACATACATGATTGTTGAAGATAAGAAAGTGTTGTTGGGAGATGCTCACACCACTAACGTTGCTGGAATTGGAGATGTATAGTTGAAGTTCACCTCAGGAAGGACTTTGATCTTGAAGGACGTCATGCACGTTCCTGAAATTAGGAAGAATCCTGTTTCTGGTTTTCTTTTGAATAAGGTTGGGTTTAGTCAAACTATAGGGGCAGATTTGTACACCATCACTAAGAATGGTATTTTTGTTGGGAAAAGGTATGCCACTGATGGCATGTTTAAGTTGAATGTTGATTTGAATAAAATTTCTCCTTCTGTTTACTTTTTGTGTGATTTTAATATTTGGCATGGTAGACTTTGTCACTTTAATAAGCGAATTATTTCTAATGCAAGCAACTTAGGCTTAATCCCTAAATTAAATGTCAATGATTCTAATAAATGTGAATTTTGTAGTCAAGCTAAAATAAAAAAGACTTCGCATAAATCAATTATAAAAGAATATGATCCCTTATATCTTATACATTTTGATATATGTGAATTAGATGGAAGTTTAACTAGAAATTGTAAACGTTAGTTTATCACTTTTATTGACGATTGCTCTGATTATACTTATGTATACCTAATGAAGAATAAAAGTGAAGCGCTTGACATGTTTAAGATGTATGTAACTGAAATTAAGAATCAATTTAACAAGAAGATTAAGAGACTTCGTAATGATAGGGGAACTGAATATGACTCTAGTTTATTTAATGACTTTTATATTGAACATGACATTGTACATGAAACAATTGCTCCATACTCTTCTGAAATGAATGGTAAAGCAGAAAGAAAGAATAGAACTCTTATTGAACTTGTTGTTGCAATTATGTTGAATTCTGGTGTTGCACCTCACTGGTGGGGGGAAATTTTATTGACTGTTTGCTATGTCCTGAATAGAGTTCCCAATTTAAAAAGTAAGATCTCACCTTATGAGATATTAAAGAAAAGACAACCAAATTTGTCTTATTTGAGAACTTAGGATTGTCTGGCTTATGTCAGGATTCCGGATCTGAAACGAGTTAAACTCGCTAGTAGAGCCTATGAATGTGTATTCATTGGGTATGCAACAAACAGTAAGGCATACAGGTTTTATGATCTAAATGCCAAAGTGATCATAGAATCAAACGATGTTGAATTCTATGAAGACAAATTTCCTTTCAAATCGAGAAATAGTGGGGGCATAAAATCGAGTCACATTCATGTGATAAAAAGTACTGAAAGCAGCGACAATGTAGAAACAGAACTTCGAAGAAGTAAAAGAGTAATAGTTGCTAAATACTATGAGCCCGATTATGTGGGTTATAATGTTGAAGAAGATCCAATAAATCTTCAAGAAGCACTGTCATCTCTGGATGCAGATTTATGGCAAGTAGCTATTAATGATGAGATAAATTCTCTAGAGTCTAACAAGACCTGGCACTTAGTAGACTTACCTCCTGGTTGCAAACCAATTGGTTGTAAATGGGTTTTGAAAAAGAAACTAAAACATGATGGAACTATTGATAAATACAAGGCTCGCCTTGTAGCCAAGGGTTTTAGACAAAAATAAAATATAGATTTCTTCGACACATTTTCTCCCGTCACTAGAATTACATCCATTAGGGTACTCATTTCAATAGATGTTATTTATAACTTATTAGTACATCAAATGGATGTTAAAACAACTTTTGTAAACGGTGACTTAGAAGAAGAAATCTATATGGAACAACCATAAGGTTTTATGATCCAAGGATAAGAAAACAAGGTTTGTAAGTTAGATAAGTCTCTGTATGGACTAAAACAAGCTCCTAAACAATGGCATGAAAAGTTTGATAACTTAATGATTATTAATGGGTATAAAGTGAATGAAAGTGACAAATGCATTTATTACAAATCTGATAATCACATTTGTACTATCATATCTCTATATGTAGATGATCTACTCATATTTGGATCAAACATTCAGGCCATTAATGATATGAAATCATTGTTGTGCAATAACTTTGATATGAAAGGCCTCGGAGAAGCAAGCGTGATCCTGGGTATCATGATCACGAGATCCGAACAAGGAACTTCTTTGGATCAATCTCACTATATGGAGAAGATATTAAAGAAATATAAATACTTCGACTGTAAACTTGCGTGCACACCTTATGGTCCAAGTGTGGAACTGTTTAAGAACACTAGAGAAAGTGTCAGACAAACAGAACATGTGAGCATCATTGGCAGTCTTAGGTATGCCACTGATTATACTAGACCCGACATTACATATGTCGTAGTATTGTTATGCAGATTTACAAGTAAGTCGAGTCATGAGGTACCTTAAAAGGACTATAGACCTCGGCCTACACTATCAGAAATTTCATGTTGTACTAGAAGGGTATAATGATGCAGATTGGAACACCTTATCAGATGATTCCAAAGCTACTAGTGGCTATATATTTAGTATACCTGGAGGAGCTGTATCTTGGAAATCAAAGAAACAGACCATCCTGGCTCAATCCACAATGGAGTCTGAAATGATAGCACTAGCTACAGCTAGTGAAGAAGCAAGTTGGATAAGATGCTTGCTAGCTGAGATTCCCTTATGGGAAAAATCTATGTCAGCTGTGTTGATCCACTGTGATAGTACCGCGGCTATTGCAAAAGTTGAGAACCGTTATTATAATGGTAAAAGACGTCAAATTTGAAGAAAGCACATCGCTGTTAGAGATTGTATCTCCAAAGGAGGTGTGAGAGTGGATCATGTACGCACTGATGAAAACTTAGCGGTTCCTTTGACAAAAGGATTAGCTAGAGAGAAAGTCCATAATACATCCAAGAAGATGAGAATAATGCCTATAAAGAAATGATTTACTCATGATGGTAACCCGACCTAAATGACTGGAGATTCCAAGAACTAGGTTCAATGGGTAATAACAAGTTGTGAGTAATATGAAATGAGCATGCAAGTGAAGCATGAATCCTGAAGTAATAAGAGGATGAGATAATAGAAACTCTTAATGAGATCTATACTCTATATGAGGGAGTACCTAGGCTACAGGAGTACTCTTGATAGACTCACATATGTGACTGTGGAACTGAGGCCGGTTCCTATGAAATTTCGAGGCAAAATTCCTAGAGCCTTCACTAAATCGGGATACACGTGCAGGGCCATTAAAGCACGGGCTATTAGAATACACCTTACGAAAAGGTTGTGTGTAGGTCTGATGTCTGAGATAAAGTTCAAGATAATAGTGTCACTCTTGTTGAATCAGAATCCTACTTGCTACGCTAAGGTTCAAGTCGTAGACACCTTTGCTTATGCACAATCTTAGAAATGTCTAACGTACTTCTAAAATCACCTTTTAAATTCAAGTGGGGGATTGTTGGGATGATGTTAATTTAGAGTGGGAATTCGAATGATTATTGACATTAAATGTGCAATAAATATACACAAGTAAGAACTAATTTGGAAGTGAATTTGAAAAGATTCATTTTAGTCTCACATAGGAGGGAACACAAATATTAGTAGTGTATATATATTCCAACTTGGACAATTGGGATTGGGCCCCAAGGGGCATCCAATTTTGTGAAAGGAGTGAGGACACACTCATGAGTCATCAAGAGACATGCGCGCGCCGCCGCCTTCGTCCGTCTGACTGACCGGCTCGGCTCGGTTCGGTCCGGTCTAGATGATTTAATTTTTTGAACCCGAATTTAATTATCATTAATTAATTAATGCGGTAGAAATTAAATATATTTATTTAATTATTATGTAGAAATTTAATTAATATTAAATATTAATTAATTACAAAATGGTCCTTTAACTTAAAATTTGACTTGTTTTACACTCCAAGTTCTAACCAATTGTTTAACCGCCATATTGACTGGGCCGGTTCCACTCTCCCACGTTCTTCTCCATGTTTTCCTCCCACGATTTTCTCTATTCACAAAATTTGCTGCCTATAAATAATGTCTTCAATTCATTTGTGAGTGCACCGAATTTCGTATTTTCTCCTCTCTCTTTACTCACTTCATCTAAAATTTCTTCTTTCTTGACTGACTTTTTCTGCCATTAACGACTGGATTAATTCCAGATATTGCGAAGGTGAATTTCTAGATCGATTTATCATATTGCAACTGGTAAATCGTACTTTCGAACGGGCTATTTTATCCTTGAGACGTCGTCGCAAACTCGACTGCTTTGCATACTTTTGGCGGTACGACGAAACGTCTTAAAGAAAGCGACCTAATACGCGGCTCGTCCCGATAATTTCTCTGTACCATTTTGTTCAAAACCGGAAACAATATATATATATATATATATATATATATATATATATATATATATATATATATATATATATATATATATATATATATATATATATAATTAATCTAAGATTGAATCACGTATGACACATTGTATATAATAATAATAATAATAATAATAATAATAATAATAAATTATTAATATATTAAAATCATTCTCATTTTATATTTAAAAAAATATTCTCATAAATTGTGTTTAAAAAAATCTTCACATATATGTGATTCACATTAAAAATAAAAACTTAAAATTAATGAATATGACATTTAGATTTTTAACATTGTGGCAGGAAGAAAAAAAACCTTGCAACTACCTATCTCCTTTGTTCCTTTTTTTCTATCTACATTTGAGGAGATCCCTTATCGGCTATGTGTATATTTTCTTTATCGATCCAGTTTATTTTTTGTCAATGTGTTAGATTATGTTATTGTACATGTTTTGTAGTTTATTTGTTTGTTTGTTTCTTTATTAATCCATACTCCATACGTAGATACTTTTTTGTGTCTTCAGTACACGCGTGGATTTGTTTTGATTGCTAGGACATCTAGTAGAGATTAAGAGTCAAGCCAACGATAAAAAATCAGATGTTGTTGTTTACTAACTTATTGTTATTATTTATTCATTATAGTTATAGACTTGTTGTTTGCAGTTTTTGAGTTGTTGGAATGTTTCCTATAAAACAACTTTCCGGTCATCTAAAACGGAAAAGAAATAAATAAATTGAAATTGTTGTTGAATCTCAAAAGGGCGCTTTAGATATAAAAAAATTAGCAAACATTCTACAACTTCTATTTAAAATTATGTGAATTCAGATAATCTAGACTCTACGGATGAAATTTTTTAGGATGAACAATCAAATAGAAATAATGAAGAACTTATTGTTTTGAATGTAGATAATAATGAGAATGACAATATCCTTGCTTTTACTAATGAACAACCTAATAAGCTTATTCCATTAGAAATTTATGATCCAATAACATGGAATAACCTTATAAGTGATTTAAGTGATGAATTGCTAAAAATGGTTCTAAAAGAGATGTGTCAATTGTGAATGGTCCTTAAGATACCCTTGTATTCGCACGTGATTTCGCGCGAACAATTCACTGGCATCCTCTGCGTGAGGCTTACTTGCGGGACCGGCCAAACAAGTCCCAGGACTGCTCTGTCCGATTAGTTATGTTGCGAAATCTTGTAATGTAGAATGATAATGGGGGTTCTTGTGTGTATTTTTGGTATTTTTGTGTTTATATCAAACACGCGTGGAATGCTTGAATGAAAAGGCAAGAAAAGAAAATAAAAGAAGGATAAAGACAAAAGGAAAATATTTTAAATTGACTTGGATTTAAAATGACTTGAAATACATAAGGGTTTGGATGCTATCATACATTTGCGTAAGGGGTTAACTCATTTCTCTGACGCTCGGTACTTTTAAGTGTGTCCCTTTTATAATGTGAAGAAATACGACCTCGAATAATAAAAATAAAATCTACTTATATAGGCAAATAATATAACTGTCGAACATTATCCAACAAATCAGGTTTTGACACCTGTCAACCCATTCTCCTGGTAACCACCTACTACTTTATCCCACTACTTGGAGCAGTTTCTTTATAACTCTCTGGACCTCTTCGTTGATATAACTTTGACATAGTGGATTCTGTGAGATGCGTCGAAGCGTTTCGACTCCCTTCTGGATTCCTTCATCTGGTTGATGACCCATGGTTGTTTTTTACTTCTCTTAGGTTGGGTCGAACTCCTTCCTTCTGGAACTCTCAGGGTTTTGCTTCTAAACCTCATTTTTTGAAACAAGTAAAAATCTCCAGCCAACAAATTCCCCCCTCCCCCCGAAAGGCCAATTTCGACAGGGAGGTAGTCGACCAAGAAACTTGGCCTATTGGATTTTCCTGAGTGATTTCAACGCCTTCTTCGATCGCCGATTTGCACCAATCAATTGTTCACATTTTGTCAGACTTAGACAATCTGTCACGTCCGTTATGATTCCACTTTTGGCTCCACGACTTTCTTACGACGTGGGGCTCTTCCATCTTCCCACTAAAATAGCTCAAAACCCCAGAAAAATCCTTGTGTCGCATGCCCTTGGGTATAAATATTATCTCCCTTAGTCCTCTTGTAACTGGAGTGGAGATAATGGCCTAAATCCACTTCCTCGAAATCAGTCATTTACATTAATCGAGCATCAAGGACACCGTTTCCAAGACATAGAAAGGGTTATTTTTAAGGTGGCACTTTTCCCCAAGACTGATTGCACGCATTACCAATACCTACCCTACTATCAGGTGATTCATTCGAGGAATATTGTTCTTATAAAAGGCGTGGATTCATGCATCCTCTTGTTATACTCATTCAAATTCGCCATGAGCTTTTCTTCAAATTCTCTCGCAAACCATAAGGTGGCCAAGAAAGATCAGGAGCCCTTCAAACTAACCACTTCAAAGGCTACTGCACTGGATACTAGGGCTAATATTGATGGTAAGACGTCGGTGACCCAGATTAAACCTCCCCATAAGATGTTATCTCAAAGTTACGACTTCGACCCAGACGCTGGTGAAGACTGTATGAACTTCCTCAATTCGGGAGCATGGAGAGGCATGGATGAATAACCAGTTTTTTGCCAAACTTCGTTTGGCTGTTTGTGCATTTCAATTTCTGCACTCTGATGGTCTACGGGATTTTTATGTTTAATTTGTAACGCATAATGTCCTCTTTGTATGCCACTTTTGGTTGTTGGTC
Source organism: Lathyrus aphaca (assembly GCA_963966055.1). Taxonomy (NCBI): domain Eukaryota; kingdom Viridiplantae; phylum Streptophyta; class Magnoliopsida; order Fabales; family Fabaceae; genus Lathyrus; species Lathyrus aphaca. Next base: position 568,726,069 of record OZ014522.1, read on the forward strand.
TGTTATGACCATTATTAATGAAATCTTTTATGTGTGAATGTGTACTTCTTGTAGCATAGGTTTATATAATTTTAAATACTTCTCATTTACTCTCAATATTCTTTCATCAAAATATATTTCTTTTATTCCATAGGCATTGTTACTAAAGGCCTGACTAACTTTGAACGGTCCTTCCCAATTGGGCGACCACTTCCCTAGTGTTTGATCTCGCCTATCCATGGGCAAGATAACCTTCCACACATAATCATTAACTCTAAAGGTCTTTGCCTTGACTTTTTTATTATACGTTTTGGCCACTCTCTCCTTTTGACGCAACAAAGCGTCCAACACCCTTAACCTCTATTCTTCCAAGTCTGTGATCTTGTCGAACATCATGTTGTGATATTGTTCCGACGAGATCTCAAATTGACGTTGGACTCTTCTCGATTGGAAGCCAATTTCTGAGGGTAAGACGGTGTCATGACCGAAAGTTAGACGAAATAGCGTCGAGTTCGTTAACTCTTTTAGGGAAGTTCGACATGCCCACATGATTTGGTCCAAAGTCTTGTGTCAGTTTCTAGGCATTTTCACAACGTGCTTTTTAATGAGCCCGGTCACCACCTTGTTAACAGCCTCGACCTACCCATTTTCATGGGCGTAGTAAGGTGTCGACGTAGTAGCACAAGGGTTTATCTTCAGGAATTTCATTCGCCACAAAGTCTTCCTTTATTTTAGACACTTTAGAGACAATGTCATATTTAGCTGGCAACACAGATACGATGCCATAGTTGATGAAGAAGTCTTCCCCATAGGTATCATCATTGGTGTCATCATACATGTCTTCGTCGAAGTCATCTTCTGGTGACAGGGTATACTCCTCGTCAGACTGACGTGAATATGTAGGCTCTTCCTCATCATATTGGGGAATGTGTTCAAGTTCCTTCCCCTTTCCGACAGCAGGAGTACCTTCTGCCTTTTGTTTGGATATTACCTCTTTTCTCTCAGAGGTTCCAATAGTCAACGCTTGGTTCACAATAATATTTCCTTTCTCGACCCACCTTGCTTTTGGGTGTTGCTCCTTTGGTCTAGGGGTTTCTCCCTGTCATGGTCGGGAAGTTGAGGCCCTTTTTCTGACCTTCTTATTTATTTGGTGGCACCTCCACTGGGTCCTGGTCATTGGGTTCTTCCATTTGTAATTAGGACAAACCATGTAACCCCTATGTTCGTTTTTCTTCCCAGTCTCTTTCTCTAAGTCCAACACCCTCCATTTCGGCCTCTTGATGCCCTTTTGATTGAATGGTTCGACCCACTTGTCACGTGGAGTGTCAGATGGTGGCTCAAAAGTTTTAGGCCTGGCTGAATTGGCATATATTTGGAATTCCTCATTTCAACGAAGGTTACTACCCTGGTCGAGCACAAACTTTGGGATACGGGACCCCTCGGTGGCTAAAGTCTCTTTTTTTCCAGCTTCATATTTTTCATCTGCCTTCTCGTCGAACACAACATTCCACCTTGGGCATAATATTGCCTTTGATCCACCCACTTGGTATTTCTTTTGGAATTCATCCAAACTTTCATCAGCCCTTGGGTAAACTAACTTTAGTTTCTCCTTAGTGTTATTGTCATCACCTTTAGTAGTGTCGACCATCATACACTCCATGTTTTCGACATGGGGTGTGTTGGGGAAATCCTCAGTAACTTCCACCATCATACAATCATTCAACTCAGAATAGAGTGCTTCTTCGACTTTCAGAGGGTCGCAGTCGACCTGCATCTTTGGCTTCTCGCCAAAATTGAAGCTTATCATCCTTCAAAGTCTTTTGCACCAAATCCCTGAAAAGAACACATTGAGAAGTTTTATGACCAAGATAATTATGAAACTTGCAAAATCCCTTCTTTTTCTTTTGATATAGAGGGGGTCTTTTAAACCAGGTGGAATAACAATTTGACCATCTTTTCCAAGCAAAACAACAATTTCACCATATTTAGATATATCAAAGGTATATGTCTTAGTGACATATTTTTCTGATTTCCTTGTTTCAACAAGTTCTTTTCCGTTCGATGGTTTCAACATTCTGCACCTGTAGGGAGGTCCTGGCTTAAGTTCAGCCACATGAACCTCACTTTCGTCGAGGATTTTTTCGTTGTCGGGCGAGAACTCATTGGTTGCTAAATATCTCACTTTCTTATGGAATCGACCAACCATTAGACTTCTCAAATTTTAGGCTTTCGACCTGTCGAACTCTATCTGCCAATTCGGACATATCCCTAAGGTATTGGGTATCTAACTTCTTTCTGATCAAATAGTCGAATCCGTCTGTGGCCAACTCATGTTCAGGGATATGAGTAAAGCACCTAGCTTTCAAAAGTATAAACATGTTTAGATATTGTTCGACTGACTCACTCGTATTGTGTTTCACACTAGTCAATTCCTTTAGGCTAATCTTGGATTGTCCCATATAAAATTGTTCGTGGAACAATCTCTCGAGTTGAGTCCACGTGTGAATGGACTAAGGAGAAAGCGTTGCAAACCAGGTAAAGGCATTTTTGGTGAGGGAACTATGGAAATAATTCATTTTTAAATCCTCATTATTTTCTATATACCCATCCTTAGTCTGGTAACGTGCCACATGTTCGACTGTGGACTTTTCGGTCTTACTAGTGAATTTGGTGAACTTTAGGACTTTCCAGTCCCTAGGAAGTTCATTTTGTTGCACATAGTTAGGTAATGGGAACATGTAAGTTGGTCGTCGAAGGCCTGGATTGGAACCATTTCGGACCATAATCATCTCTACTATAGTTTCAAGGTTCGACTCTCCGGCCATGGTATCCTGACGAACCTGTCCTAACACATCTCCTTGGTCCTGATGTCAACGTAGCATCACAACGGGAGGCCTCTGGGCCACCCTGGATATATGTTCAACCTCATCGTAAGGTTGTTCTAAAATCTCTTTGTACTCCTCTTCTTGTCGGACTGGTGTCTCGGGACGAGGAGGTGGGGTTCAACGTCGTGGGGAAGTTGGTGCCCCAAAAAATTCCCCTATTTGAGTCATCTGAGTTGCCAACTATTATTAATTATGTGTCGAATCTTGTATTAAAGGTCTTAAAATGGTCCTCATTTGTTGTGTTAACATATAGACAATCTCATGGTTACTCTCATCCATCTGCTGACTTACAACGACCACAGTGTTTGGAATAAACATTGGCACGACTAAGATAAAAAATTGTATCCGGTTGTTCGACCATACTGGTTCGCCAAAGGCCCAAGCCTTTGGTACGTAGAGAATGCTCCTGATGAACTATCTGCAAAGGTCGAGCCAGAATTGTGGAAACTTGGCATGAATTTGGAAGGCATGCCGAAGGTTCTGGAAAAAGGCATGTTGAAACTAGGGCCCCGGTGGCCCCGAAGTTACACCCACATTCGGCCTGATCGGTTCAGGTCGAATCGGGGCAGTGGTTGATCCACATGTAGCAGTCGGTACTATTATCGTAACAGGTTCAGTTGTGTTCGTAACAACTGGACTTCCTGTCAAAGATTGTTCTTCGTTCGAACGTAGCATTACCTTTCTACCACTGCGTAAATGCATATAACTAACCCAACTGGTCCCACTGGACGTGCCAATTTGTTCGCACGTGGATTTCGTGCAAACAATATGCTGGCCTCCTCTGCGTGAGGTTTACTTGTGGGACCGACCCAACAAGTCCCATAATTGCTCTGTCCGATTAGTTATGCTACGAACTCTTATTATGTAGAATGATAATGGGGGTTCTTGTGTGTTTCTTTGGTGTTTTTTTATTTATAGCAAACGCACACGGAATGCTTGAATGAAAAGGCAAGAAAAGCGAATAAAAGCAGGGTAAAAAGGATAAAGACAAAAGACAAGTATTTTAAATTTACTTGGAATTAAAATGACTTGAAATACATAAGGGTTTGTACGCTATCATACATTTGCATAGGGGGTTAACTAGTTTCTCTGACGCTCGGTACTTTGAGTGTGTCCCTTTTACAATGTGAAGAAATGTGACCTCGAATAATGAAAATAAAATCTACTTTTATATGCAAATAAAATAATTGTCGGACATTCTCCAACAAATCAGTCTTTGACACCTGTCAACTCATTCTTCTGGTAACCACTCACTACTTGGAGCAGTTTCTTTACAACTCTCTGGACCTCTTCGTCGAGATAGCTTCGATATAGTGGATTTTGTGAGATATGTCGAAGCGTTTCGACTCCCTTCTGGATTCCTTCATCTGGTTTTCGACTCATGGTTGTTTTTTCCTTCTCTTTGGTTGGTTCGAACTCCTTCCTTCTGACATTCTCACGGTTTTGCTTCCAAACCTTCTTTATCGAACAAGTCAAAATCTCCATCCAACACCTTGATTGACACTTTTCATCCTTACGTTATATTCATTATTGTGCTAATAGATAAAACCAAGATAGAAGTTGGATTATTTATTCAAAAGAGTTTGATAAAAAAATGTTGTGAGATGTTTTGTAAATGTCTTATCACAAGTCATTTAGCTCAATGAGGTTTCAATTATTGGTTTCATCTTACGATTAGGCTTAAAGAACCTGAATCAAACGGTGAACGCATGGCTTTTATGAGTGAGTGGATTAACTTACAAATCAGATTTAAAAAAAACAATAAACATCTTCAAGAGCTTATAAGAAAAGAAAATGAACATTGGAAGAATATTTTGTTTCGGATGATTTCTATTGTTAGACATCCTTCTAGATAAAAATTAGCTTTTCGTAGAACAAATAAAGATAGAAGAGTTTTTTATAGAATTTTTTAAAGTTGATGCAACTAGCCAAGGGTTTGTTTGAAGAATTACATAATATTTTTAAAAAAATTGGTCTTGATATTAATAATGTGAGAGGACAGAGATACGATAATGGATCAAACATGAAATGAAAGGAGAATATCAAGGTGTACAAAAAAAATATTAGATATAAATCCTAGATTATTGTCACACCATGTGATTGTCATAGTCTTAATTTGACAATATGTGACATTGCAAATATGTGTTCTAAAGTTAGAGATTTTTTTGGAGTACTACAATATATTTACACTATATTCTCTCATTCCACAAAGTATTGGAAAATTTTAAGAAATAATTTGAAAGGTTTAACATTCAAACCATTGTCACAAAAACGTTATGAAAGACAGGTGAATAGTATAAATGCAATTAAAACTCAAGCTTCGGACATAAGAGAAGCTTTACTTTAACTAGCTGAACAAGAAAATGATCCAAAGATTAAGAGCGAAGTTGAATCTTTAGCACATCATGGAATTAGGAACTTTGAGTTTTTACTAGTTGACTATCTGGTTTGAGTTGTTATTTGTTGTCAACGAAATTAGCAAAAATTCAAACAAGAAAAAAGAGACATGTGAATTGATGTGATTATATATTAGTAAAATGTTTAATTACTCACTTGAAAAAAAATATATAGAGAATCTGGTTTTACAAAGACTATTGTTAGTACTGAAATAATTGCAAATGAAATGAACATTGAATACGTGTTTACTCAAAAACGTCAAATTGTAGAAAGAAATAATATCATAAAAATCAATTAGAATAAACACAATTAAATCTTGATGTAGAGTCCTTTAGGATTCATTGTTTTTATACACGATACATCAAGCAATTGGCTTACTTAATATAAGATTTGAGCATAACATGTATGAGAATATTTTTGAATTTTTGCTTTATCATTGAAAAACTTGAGTCATTTTCTAATGAGAACTTAAAATTTTCTTGCATAAATCTTAAAACCTATTTGAAACATGACAATTTCTTATGATCTTGATGGTGAAATTTTATGTGAAGAATTAAAAGTCATGAGAGAGATTTTAAAAGGAATTTTGCAAATTATAAAATTGTTAAAATCTTATTTGTGATTAATGTCGCATATTAGATTAAATAATAATCCTATTTTGTGATTAATGTAATTTTTTATTTTTTTTTATAATTATATAACTTATAAATCTAGTAAAAAAATTATGAATTAGAAATTAAAAATCAAATTCATAATTTAATGGGACCCTCAAAATCTCCGGACGGTACTGAAAAACACTAACTCAAATAATTCAATTCAAACCCGTAGAAGATGAGAGCGGGCAGAGAGAAGAGAAATAGAGAATAATATGTAGAGTTGAGAGAGATTAGAGAGAAATGAGTTCAGTAGTCTATAACCAATCCATTAATATAACTTCATTTTATTATTATTTAATCGTTTATTGAAAAATAAAATCTTCCGGTAACTTTACTTGTTGAGGGGTGGGTAATTAAGAATTCTCCATTTTAAAATCAAACAATGGTGATATCAAGTGGTACTTTTCAGTAAAGTAGAACTACATGGTACGCAATTTAGGCTGAAACGTGGAAAACATTCACACTTACCTATCTAAAAGCCCATTTCACCACACAATAATAATAAATCACACAGACAAGAAACTTGTCCTGTGCACTCCATGATAGCAACCATTCATCAGTGCATCGGATCCAATTTTTTTACAGATCCTTCAAACACTAATCATAGTCTATGAAAGAAACACATTCAACAACTCATAACTTAACCATATAAAACTTGGGTTATAGTAACTTATAAAATAAAATCAGCAATACATGATGAACCATAATAGTAAAGACCCAACAAAGCAAATGTCAAGAGTTGAACAGGTATACAATCCAATAAATTGCAACAGTACAAAGGATAAAACAGGGGACAAAAATGACTGAGCAACAAAAATTGATCATCAGAAATTCATACCTGCGTAAATAATGTTAAAAAACAATCTCCCCTTCATCAGATTCTCAAGACTTCAGAGAAATAAGAAAAGAAAATAAGGGCAGAGCTACCTATTTGAAATACCCTAAATTTTCATTTTCAATTTCAAAAAAGTTCAGACATTACTTTTGAGCTCTTGATGCCAAGGATATTCTTTGCCCATACCATAATCTTCAATGAAGAAGCGACTGAACAAAAACGAATAAGATTTCATAGCCACACATCATTTATCTCATTCTTGATTTGCTTGATTGGTCTCTAGTTCACCAGTCTTGTTGGGAAGTGGACTCTGAACCTTTTTATCATCAACTTTTGCATCACCATTTGAAGAATGATTCTTTAGAACCATTGAAATATCTGCCTCAGAAGCTCCTGCAAGCTTGAACCTTTCTGTTGCAGCATCTAGGTTGTTCTTCCATCCATCCATTCCTAATTTGCATTCAACTTGGGATTTTTCAAAAAGCATATTGCCCCAAAAGAGATGAATCTGTGATCTCATGACCACTGCTTGCTCTGCGGCTTCTTCGGCAGATATCTCACTCTGACCGCCAACACCAGAAGACTCACCTTCAGCAGTACTGCCATGTTTCTTCCTTCTTCTCGATAATTCTTCTTTCTTGGTAGCATTTGGGTCTTTTAGCTCCTTTGCTCTCTGTTCCTCCAACTTCTCCCACATATCTGTTGCAGCTTTCATCTTCTCCTCCGCACTATTAAACAATTGAAGAGTTTCCGTTGGATCCCAGTTTGTTAAATCTATCTTCTTAGCAATTGCAAAAGACCAATGGAGTTTGGCCATTTCAAATTGTTGCTGGCCTAGAGCCAACAGCCCCTCGTAGAAATCTGGTTTGATCAAGAGTGCTTCCTCGTATTTTTCTCTTGCCAGAGAATACTTTTCCTTCACCCAGTCATAAGCCACTTGAAGTTGTTCTGCCACTACCTCTTTTCCAGCAGTTTCATCTAAGGGAATCCGCTTCCTAGCAGCGCACATGTGTACATTACCCCAATTGAAGAATGCCAATGCAGCCACCTCCTGGAATTTTGAAGCGGCCTTGTCGAATAAATCCTGTGCTTCCTCGCTCGTTACTGTTTCTTCAAGTGCCTCGGAACAAAGCTCCATCCCAAGTTCGTGCAAGTCAATATGAGCATCCGGGTCAATACCAACATGTGAGCGGAAAAGCTGAGCAAATTCGAACAACCAATCATCCATCTCCACTTCTTTGCATTCATTATCTCCGGTGACTCCTGGCTTTTCCTTAGAAGCATCCTTCTTAGCAGCTATCTTGTCAACCTCGATCTCAGGAACCTCGGCAACTTCCACAACTTCAGGGACAGATTCGCCGAGGGAAGAATGAGATCCACTCTCATCTCCTTTGGTCACTTCATTCTCAACAAGTTTTTCTTCCTCTTCTTCCAACAAAGGTGGCTCTTGTTCCGGACTAACTTCAACAATATGTAGTCTCAGCACCGAAATGGAATCACTTTTATCTGATTCCGGCTCTTTCAGCAAATAGCTATCAACAAAAGACTCTGCCAATCTGAGTTCATCCGTAGACGTTATAGTAACCAAATCACCATCACAATCCTTGTACTTGATCAGAACTGAATTCGACGATGGAAATCTTTTGCTTACCACATCTCTCAGTACTTTGAAACTACATTTCACTGGCATCTGAGCAAGCCTAATGTCATGATCATAAACAAGCTTCAATGGTCTCCACCGAGTCGCAACCTCCGACAGCTGCCCATTAATACCCTTCTGGTTCACATTTTTCGAGTTAGGTTGCACTGCAGGACCATTACTTAAAGGCTTCAACACAACATTCTGCTGACGCTTAGTCGTCTCCGAGCCATTCTCAGCAGGCAGTAAAACATTCTGAGACTTGTCAACCTTGTTATTCGGAGAAACAACAGCCCCAACTCCAGAATTCACCCCCTTCTTCGATCCAGGCCGCGCCGGCAAACACGGACCTAATCCTGCAATAGGAGCACCGCGGACAGCCGAAGCCCCAAGAGCAGCAGGAGAAGGCCGACTGTGAAGATCCTGTTGTGCTTCCTGACGAGGCCCAAACGCGGCCCTCAATCTCTGAGCAATATCCAAAGCATCCTTATGATTAGGATCAGAAGCCAACAACAACTGCACATCCTGCACAGCCAACTCATACTTACCAACAGCCTCAAACGCCCGAGCCCTACGGAGTAGAGCCCGAACAAACAACGGCTGAACCTGAAGAGCCAGAGTACACTCAGAAATAACAGATTCATAATCAATAGGTTTCATTTGCATCAAACAAGCAGCCCTGTTGCTATGAAAAACAGCTCTGTCAGGATGAATTTTGGGTGTGAGTTTAAGAGCATTCTCATAGTGCTCAAGAGCACCAGCATAATCCTTACTCTGAAATCTCCTATTCCCTTCTTCCTTCATTTCATGCGCCTTTTTCAAAAAAATTGATGAATCCAATTCAACACCACCATTCGGAGTTTGTGCAGAAACTGAATTGTCAACAGCAACAGCACCACCCTTCTTCCTTCTACCCCCTGATTTCCCCATACTTTTTCCCTCTCTCAGTTTTCACACACAGTAAACTATATCAAAATCTAAACCTAAACCTAAAACAAAATGAGTAATATTAAAAATTGAATTTTGTTTCGATGAAACCTAGGTACGAGGAGGGTTTAAGGAAATTGTACTTACCGGTGAGAAGTTGAATAGGTGTGAGATGGAAGAATCTAGAAGAAGCGAGAGAGTGAAATGAAAATGGTGTTGTTGTTAGTTTAATAGTGGAGAGATATCACTAGTGGTGGTGATAATGGTTGATGGGTTTTGGGAACTGTCTTTGGAAGTGAAACCCTAGAAAATTGGGTCAGTTTCATATAGTTCTTAGATGTGGTGGGTCCATCGCACATTCATTGATTCTCGACCGTCTGATCTGAAGAATTATCGAAACTCGGTGTTTATCTTAGTCATACATATCAAGTCGCAACCATATCATGCACGCGCATGTTATACCGAATGAACTCCACTTTTTCAAATCACTTTGACATACTTTATTCTTTTTCTTTTTTTTCTTTTCTTTTTCTATAGTAGAAAACTCACAATTTAATTTATTTTTGTAGAATGGTCACATGAAGAATTTTATAAATGGAATTTTTTTATTTTATTTTAATTTTATATGTAACTGAGATTAAATTTTTTAATCGAGTAATATTTTTTTTAAAGGGATTTAATAGTATTGTGTGTCTAATACTGAATTTAAATCTAATTCTTTTGGTTAAACTCGAATATATTCTTATTATTTTATTCAAATACTTTTGGATCTTGATGGAATTATTTAACAATAACATATATGTTTTCATTCTTTTTGTGACTTGTGTATTATAGTGTTTACATTCGAGGCTCATCATTGTGACATCGCAATGGAGATCTGCTATGCCGCATCAAGAGTTTATTTCATCATTTCACTAAGCATTTACGGTTACCTAGCAGAACAATGGTGTTGTTTATAGGAATTGACTTCTGATTCTCATAAGTTTCTATAGTCAGATTCTTTTTTATTCAAAATTATAAATTGTCGACAGCGATTACATTCGAACGATGAAAATGACTTCCAATCTAATCAACAAAAACATTATAGCTTCTTCAGCATCCTGATCATTTCCTACCTTCATCGTTGACTCAGTTGGTATTGAAACTTATAGCAAGAAACAGACTTTTGAATGAAGCTCACTCAAATCGTTAGTAACAGTCGAAAGACAGGAAGAAGATGTACTTATTATAGGGTTTCAAGATCATAATAAGGTGGATGGAATTCCTAACGTAATGTTTCCACTAGTTGTAAACGTTGTCATAACTAACCATGCAGTATTGGAGATCCTCGTTGATAACAAAAACTCATGCGGCTTGTTCTACTTCAGAGTCTTCATGAGATTAGGATTGTGCATGAAACGGTTTATATTGGTGGGAATATGGAAATCTTTTGGCATTCAATGACTCATTGACTCATCCATGTGGAACCATGTATCTACCGGTCTATTTGGGAGATGGTAAAAACAATAAAATTGTGTGGTTTCCTCATAATCTCTTACGAAAGCATCTACAACGGCATCCTAAGAAACTCGTTTATGAAGGGTTGGACAATATGGCCTCCACGGTCCATTTGAAGATGAAATGTCACCAAAGTTCGGACGAATTGGTCGTTATGCGGCCAACTAACGCGAAAATTGCCTTATACATGAAATAATAATGAAGAACCCATTTGCAGTCACCATCACCTCTAAGAATGAGAAAAGGAATATTTGTGAAACAATTAGCACAATCAACCTCGATGCATGAGAAGACATAGTACTATAGGATGAACAACTTATTATGCTAGCTAGTGAGAATCAAGACGAAGACATTAAGGGTGGTTCAAGACAAAAAAATTGAAACAGACAAAATTGATGATAACCTAACACAATCGATCTGTATAGGAGTTGGTTTGTTAACCACAATGAAAAAATAGACTCATTGACTTTCTCATAACCAATGCCTACCTTTTTTCATAATTTTTCCCGAAGAAATGTCGGGCATAGACCTAGATATAGCTTGCCATTAGATGAATATTGATCATTTTTCCTGATAATATATCCAGTGAAAAAGGTGGCAATCCCCCAAAAAGGCTTAAGAAACCATGAAGATAATTTCATGTTTGCTTGATGTCGACTTTATCTCCAAAGTGAGATACACTAAATGTATCTCTAATATCATACTAGTCAAAAATGCATCGGGAAAATGGAGAATATATGTTGATTACATCGACCTCAATTGGATGTGCCCAAAGGTTCGTACTCTTTTTTTAACATAGACAAACTAGTAGTTATTTCAATCAGTAACAAAATTTTGTCATTCTCGGTTGCGTATTTTGGCTATAAGAAAATACACATGTGAGAGTCAGACAGAGAGAAAATAAAGTTCACATTGGAGCAAGATAATTATCAATAAATCATGACGCCCTTCGGCCTCAAGGTAACATACCAGAGGATGATGAACAAGATCTTCAAGGAATAAATAGGTGAAATGTTAGATGTTTATATGAATGGCTTGATTGCCCGGTCCAGCGAGAAAGAACTACATGATAAACATGTCATTGGTGTATTCTAAAGAGTTTGGTAATACAACACGAGGTTATCCAGAAAAATATCGTTGGGTCAAAGCCATAAAATTTTGGTCTTTTATTAAACACAAATTGTAATACATGCAAACTCATACAAATGCAAGGCATTTATCAAAATTGGATCACCAACAACAAAATAAATGGGTAATGAACTTGAATGAGATGTTGACAAACTCAAACAAGTATATCTTTGAGAAACTTGCGTTGACATGGAGAATTGTCCGCCGACGGATGTTGTTATCAGAATATGATATTGAATATCGTACTCAAAAAGTTATTAAAGGAAGTGTGTTGGCAGATCATTAGGCTCATCAACCGATTGAAGATTATTATCTTATCTAGATTGACTTTCCTGATGAAGATGTCATGGTTATTAGAGCTAAAAATTATGATGAACCAGGTCCTGAAGAAGGATCAGAGCCTGGATCCTGATGGGATTTAGTTTTTTATGAAACCTATAATGCCTATGGTAATAGAGTCATACCAATTATATTCACTCCTCGAGGTTGACATGTTCCTTTTACTGCAAGCATATGTTTTGATTGTACGAATAATATGGCAGAGTATGAGGCGTGTATCCTTGGCCTTTAAGAAGTCATTGATCTCGGAATTAGAACCCCGATGTCTTTGGGGATTCAACATTAGTCATCCATCAAATTAAAGGTGAACGAGAAACGCGTCATCCTGACTTGATCCTATGCAAATATTATGTTGGGCGGTTGTTGCCTTTCTTTAATAAAGTTAAGCTCCATCATATACCTCGAGAGGAGAATCAAATGACAGATGCTTTAGCCACTTTATTCTCCATGTAGCAGGTAAGTTTCTGTATGAAACACCTCAAATTATGATCAGACGTCTGGATAGGATTGCTCGTGTGCTTGTAGTAGAAGAAGAAATGTACAATAAATTGTGGTATCATGATATCAAGAGTTTCCTCCAAAGTCGAGAATACCCAGTCGGGGCATCCGATAAAGATAAAAAAACTTTGAAAAGATTGGCATACAATTTCTTTCTCAGTGGATATGTTTTATAAAAAAAATTTATGACACGGTCTTGCTCAAAAGCGTGGATAGACACGAAGCAGACATGTTAATGCAAGAAGTTCATGAAGGGTCCTTCGGTACTCACACCAATAGACATTTTATGGATAAGAAGATGCTTAAAGCTGGTTACTATTGGATGACAATGGAATCTGATTTGATGTGAATTTGTCAAGAAATGTCATAAGAGTCCGCTTTATGCGGACAAGGTGCATATACCTCCGACTCTACTCAATGTTATTTCCTCCCCATGGTCATTATCTATGTTGGGAATTGGCATTATTGGCATGATTGAGCTCAAAGCTTCAAAAGGACATTGTTTCATTCTGGTAGTTATTGATTAACTCGTCAAATGGGTTAAAGCGGCACCGTACACCAATGTGACTAAAAAAGTGGTGGTATCGTTTATCATGAACCAAATTATCCGTCGATATGGTATTCCAAGCAAGATCATTACCGATAATGGTTCAAACTTGAACAATAAGATAATGAAAGAACTCTGTGAAAATTTAAAGATTAAACATCATAATATTTCGCCTTATAGATCCAAGAGAATGGGGTTGTTGAAGCCACAAATAAAAATATCAAGAGAACCCTATATAAGATGGTTGTTACCTGAAGATAGATCCCATGCCCTTCAAAATCAATGATGCATGTATGATTAGTTATGACCTGAATGCAAATGAACAAAGCATAAGCTACTTAATATTAGTGATAAATAAAAGGGAAAATTTTAGAATGTTACAGCTGCCCCTATTCAATTAATTGTAGACCCGAATGGATGATAACGATGGCTTTCAGACGTTTGAGGTATGGAGGGATTGATTACCCGAATAAACCCGAAAATTTGCACCCTGCGGGAAATAAAATAACCAGACTTTCAAAGGGAGCAATGATATGATACCAAGTCGAATTTGGATTCGAAAAAGTAAGACTATGTCGAAGGTAAACTTACGATAAGGTTTAAGATCAAGCCGAATGTGAACTCGAAAAAGTAAGACCAAGTTGAAGGTGGACTTATAAAGAATGAGACTAAGCCAAAGGTATACTCAAATAGGGATACGAGACCAAGCCGAAGGTGGAATCGGAAAAGTAAGACTATGTAGAAGGTAGACTTACGATAAGGTTCGAGATTAAGCCGAAGGTGAACTCGAAAAAGTAACACCAAACCGAAGGTGGGCTTACAAGGAATGAGACTAAGCCGAAGGTGGACTTATAAAGAATGAGACTAAGCCGAAGGTAGACTCAAACAAGGAAGATAAGTAACATCGATCGATTTACAACTCAAATAAGATCAACCGATTTAACACTCAAACAAAGTATGGTAGGAAATAGTATCAACCGAACCATAGCCAAGAAGAAGAGAACGTAATATCATCTGATTTACGACTCAAAGAGAAAGAGGAGTAATATCAACCAATTTACAACTCGAATAAGATCAACCGATCTAACACTTGGACAAAGGGTGAAAGGAGATGATGTCAATCGACTCATAACCAAGGAAATGAGAACGTAATAGCATATGATTTACGACTCAAAAAGAAGGAGGAGTAATATCAATCGATTTACAACTCGAATAAGATCAACCGATCTAACACCCGAACAAAGGGTGAAAGGAAATGGTGTCAATTGAGCCATAACAAAGGAAATGAAAATGTAATATCATCTGATTTATGACTCGAAAAGAAGAGGAGTAATATCAAACGATTTACAACTCGAATAAGATCAACCAATTTGACACTCGAACAAATGATGAAAGGAAATGGTATCAACCGACCCATAACCAAGGAAATGAGAACATAATATCACCTAATTTACAACTTAAAGAGAAGAAAGAGTAATATCAATCGATTTACAACTCGAATAAGACCAACTGATCTGACACCCGCTCAAAGGGTGAAAGGAAATGGTATCAACCGACCCATAACCAAGGAAATGAGAACATAATATCATTTTATTTACAACTCAAAGAGAAAGAGGAGTAATATCAACCAATTTACAACTCGAATAAGATTAACGGATCTAACACCTGAACAAAGGGTGAAAGGAAATGGTATCGACCGACCCATAACCAAGGATACGAGAACGTAATATCATTCGATTTACGACTTGAAAAGAAGAGGAATAACATTAGTCGATGTACAACTCAAATAAGATCAACCGATCTAACACATGAACAAAGGGTGAAAGAAAATGGTGTCAACTGACCTACAACCCATGATACGAGAACATGATATCATCCAATTTACGACTTGAAAAGAAGAAGAGTAACATCAACCGATGTACAAATAAGATCAATCGATCTAACACCCGAACAAAGGGTGAAAGGAAATGGTGTCAATCGACCCATAACCAAAGAGGAGAGAACGTAACATCATTCGATTTACGACTCAAAGAGAAAGAGGAGTAATATCAACCAATTTACAACTCGAATAAGATCAACCGATCTGACACCTGAACAAAGGGTGAAAGGAAATGGTGTTAATCGACTCATAACCAAGGAAATGAGAATGTAATATCATTTGATTTACAACTCAAAGAGAAAAGGAGTAATATCAACCGATTTACAACTCGAATAAGATCGATCGATCTGACACCCGAATAAATGGTGAAAGGAAATGGTGTCAATCGATCCATAACCAAGGAAATGAGAATGTAATATCATTTGATTTACAACTCAAAGAGAAATAGGAGTAATATCAACTGATTTACAACTCGAATAAGGAGACAAACAAAGGGAATGATTCTATGGGGGATAACAGAACAACAAGGGGTAAAAGCCACAAATGTGCAATCCTCGGGTTCGTTTGAAATTGTTGCTAGGGGAATGAACTAGGCATTCTCTTTGGGGATACTTCAGTGTGATCAAAGAAATATAGTTTAAGGCTTTCATGCAAGGTACCAAAACTAGCTTATGCTTCACATGCATATGTTTGAATTTTTCCATGGCGTAATGCTCCATATCAATGGAAATGCTACACGTTTTTTGAGAATGCAAATGAAATGATGATTTCTAAATGCGAATGCAAAGTTGACCTCCTGACGAGGAGGTAACATGCATCCCTGGTGATTTTACTAGAGAGAAATAATGCTTGATGCAATTTCATGAATCCCTGTGAGGAATAACATCTCTGTTGGTGAGGATGTTAATGATATACTGGCTATGAACTTCCGCAACTGCCAAAAATAAATTGGAATTTGAGAGGTTGAAGTGTAATGACCTTGTTGGGAAAAGGTCTTGAACTGATATGAACTCCCATGAGGAGGAATGTTGTAACACCCTTTTTACCCCACAACATAAATATACAAAACTACTCAATAAAAATCATAGTTCAACATGAAAGGGCATCGCATTTCAACAAAACATCACTAATACTCGTTTATGTGTCCTGTCCCGTAACACGGGTTGCAATATATATCATAATTAAAACAAATCATCATTTCAAAGCAGCGAATCATCATTCAACAAACTAATCAACATAATAAAAGGATTCAAGTTCTAATCCAAAACATCATCATCATGTAATAAAATAAACAAAAACAACAAAAACATCCATGCATTCCCAGTGTTACATGATACAGAGTAGGACACCACCTAGACTCTATAAACGACAAAAGGACGCACTCCAAACTACCTCCAAACACCGAACTATTCTTGAGTATCTGCAGGATGGCATAATAGACCATCACAAAAGGCATGTGGGGTGAGTAAATTCACATTCAATATAAATAATATAAATATGTAATTACAAGACAACATACAACAATACATCATTTACATCAATTCTCACCCACATACAACAAAATCAATCACATCATCATAAAAAATGCAATCATGATATGCCAGCAAGAATGAAATGCATTCTTCTTAATATGTATGTGGTACCGGATCATCATCATGGATGGACATTGGGTCATCAACCCTCCACAAAGGAGCACAACATAAACAACAACACTTTAATCCATATGATGGGATTGAAGCCTCAATCATCATAAGTATGCAATGAATGCAACGATGCAACAACATCAACATAATCATCATAATCAACATTTGCATTGAAATTCATCATTATTCATCATTCATACATCTACTACTTTACCTATTCATGGTAAGAATTCACAGTAACATCATAACAACACAATACAACAAAACAAGTCATTACGAGTCATTATTGAAAATAAATTATTTTTCAAAAAACTACAAGTCTCGCTAAGCAAGAATCGCGCTGGCTAAGCGAGCAACTCTCTATTTGCGAAATTCCCAAAGTTTCACTCGCTCGCTAAGCGAGAAGGCGAATTTTGGCAGAAAACTCTACGATTTTCCACACAAATCAGCTGCGACAAAACTCCTCAAAAATCATCATTCGACAACATAAAACACAAAAATCAATTCTACAACCTATTAACCACGTATATTCATCACCTACAACATCTAACAACATCAATTCATATTTTTTTTTACCAACAACCTACCTAACCCTAAGGTTTCCCTCAAAAATCTCGTTTTCTCATAAGAATACCTATACATTATAATATTGAAAGAGAACTACTCCCTATACCTTAGTTAATTGAGCTTTTTCGATCACTTCCTGAGCAATTCCAACATTGGTCTCCCTTTTTCTTCAGTGTAACTCTCATTCTTCACCAAAAACACGAATTATGAGAAAATTGATTGTATTCACCTTCTCATAACCTTCTCAAATGATCACTTTACCCCTAAGACTTCCAACTTCTTTTATTTTATTTTTAATAATAATATTTAAATAATATCCAATTATTTTAATATCACTATTTAATAAAATAACTCATCACAACACCACAAAATACAACATGTTCATAAATAATTAAATAAATAATTGAATTATGAAATTGAGGTGTTACAACTCTCCCCCACTTTAGGAATTTCCGTCCTAAAAAATGTTACCTGAAACAAACAGAGTTGACTATGACTCTTTCATCTGATCTTCACGTTCTCAAGTCTAACTTTCACCTGCTGGTTCACCCCACAATACCTTTGTCAAGGCAATCTTTTTTCCTCGTAACTGCTTCGTTTCTCGACCATCTATCCACAATGGTAATGCTTCAACAATTAGATTATCTCTTACATGCACGTCATCCATCTGAATCACATGCGATGGATCGCACGCATACCTCCTCAATTACGACACATGGAACACATCCTGCAAATTCGCAAGCGATAGTGGTAACGCAATTCGATATTCTACCGCTCATACCCTTTGCGAAATCTGATACGGGCCAATAAAATGCGAAGTGAGCTTTATAGACTTCAAAGCTCGTCCGACACCAGTAACCAGAGTAACTCTCAAGAAAACACGATCTCCCTCTTGAAACTCAAGAGCTTTCCTCCTATTATCATGATAACTTTTCTTCCGACTCTGAGAAGCCTTCATTCTTTCTTGTATCGTCTTAATCTTCTCAGTCGTCTCTTGCATAATCTCAGGTCCAAATATTGCACTCTCGCCTGATTCATACCAACACAATGGAGTCTGACATCATCTTCCATAAAACGCCTCATATGGTGTCATTCCAATACTAGCATGATAAATATTCTTGCAAGCAAACTCAATCAGCAGCAAATGACAATCCCAAAATCATCCTTGATCTAGGATACAAGTTCTCATTAAATTATCTAAAGATGGGATTGTCCTCTCTGTCTGACCATATGTCTATGGATGATAAGCAAAACTCATCCTCAACTTAATACCCAAAGCATCTTGTAAACTCTTCCAAAACCTCGTCGTAAACCGTGAATCTCTATCTGATATGATACTCGACGGTATCTCATGCAACTTCACATTCTGTTCAATATACATCTCAGTTAGCTTCTACATAAAATGAGTAATCTTCATCGGCAAGAAATGGACCGACTTAGTCAACCTATCCACAATCACCCAAATTGAATCATTTCCCATAACAGTCTTCCACAAACCTATCACAAAATCCATGGAAATGATATCCCACTTCCACTATAGAATATTCAACGGTTGCATCATACCTAACAGTTTATGATGTCCAATCTTCGACTTATGACAAGCCAAACATGTATACACAAATTCCGCAACATCATTCTTCATACCTGGCCACCAAAACAATTTCTACAAATCACGACACATCTTCGTAGCACCAGGATGGATACCCAATCTACTTAAATGTCCTTCTTCTAAAATACTCTTCTTAATTTATGGAACATCAAGAATACACATTCTATCTCAGAATCTCATCATACCATTCTCATTGACTTGGAATTCACCTTTGTTACCCTGGTTAATCAAAGTCAACTGACCAACCAACTTCAAATCAAATTGTTGTCCTTCACGGATTCTTTCCACAATTTCACTGGTCAACTTCAGTACTCCAAACTTCACACTCTCAGATGTAGCCTCACACAACAAACTCATGTCTATGAACTGTTCAATCATTTCAAGTTCTTTCACCATAAGCCGACATATGCGATGTTTTCCCACTCAAAGCATCTGCAACCACATTCACCTTACCAGATGGTAATTCAAATCAAAATCAAAGTCTTTCAACAATTCCAACCACCTTCTTCGCCTCATATTTAGTTCCTCCTGATCAAACATACATTTCAAACTCTTGTGATCACTTAACACTTAAAATTTTGAACCAAAGAGATAATATCTCTAGATGTTCAACACAAACACCACAACTACCAACTCTAAATCATGCGTAGGATAATTCCTTTCATGAACTCCCAAGTGTCTAGAAGCATAAGCAACCACTTGACTATTTTGCATCAAAACTCCTCCAAGTCTCATCTTCGACGCATCACAATACACTACAAATGAGTCATTAGGATTTGGCAAAATCAACAATGGAGCAATTGTCAACTTCTTCTTCAACTCTACAAAACTTTTTTGACACGCAACATCCCACACATAAGCTTGACTCTTTCGAGTCAACTGAGTCAAAGGCAGTGCCAACTTCAAAAAACCTTAAATAAACTTCCTGTAATAACCTACTAAACCCATAAAACTTCTAATCTTAGTAGCAGACTTATGAGTCTCCCACTGTAACACTGTATCAATCTTTGACGGATCTACAACAATTCCACTATTGGAAATCACATGTCCAAGGAAACTCACTTCTTACAACCAAAACTCAAACTTTGACAGCTTCACATACAACTTCTTCTCCCGCAACACTTGTAATACAATCGTTAAATGCCCTGCATGTTCCTCTTCTGTCTTGGAATAAATCAGAATATCATCAATAAAAACTACAAAAAATTTATCCAAATACTCATGAAAGATTTTATTCATGTACTCCATGAACACACCGGGTGCATTGCATACACCGAACAACATCAGCGTGTACTCATAATGACCATACCACGTTCTGAAAGCTGTCTTTGGAATATCATCAGACTTAACACGAATCTGATGGTAACCAGACCTTAAATCAATCTTGTTGGATACGCATGCTCCCACCAATTGATCCATCAAATCTTCGATCCTCGGAAACAGATACTTGTTCTTGAAAGTAACCTTGTTCAACTGCCGATAATCAACACACAACCTCATGCTACCATCTTTCTTCTTGACCAACAACATTGGAGCACCATACAGAGAAACACTAGGTCGAACAAACTTCTTATCTAACAACTCTTCTAGTCGCTTCTTCAACTCACTCAATTCTACAACAGACATCCGATACAGAGCCATATACACAAAACTAATACATGGTAATAAATCCACTGCAAACTCAACTTCACGTTCTGGAGGTAAATCACTTATGCCCTCCAGAAACATATCTAGAAACTCTTGAACAACCGCTAGATTAATACTCGAAGTCTTCCCTTCGACCTGCAACAATGCAAACATTGCACACATCTGAGCTTCGTCTTTTAACAATATATCTACTTGCTTAGCCTTCAAGAACATCAATTCACCATGATCATCAATTTCAGGAAACTCTATAGTCTTAGCATAATAATTGATATGCACAAAGTTGAACTCTAGCCAATTCATTCAAAGAATAACATCAATTTGGTGTAAAGGCAAACACACCAGATCCATCAAGAAGTTCTTCTAAAAAATAGTCAAAGGACACTTCAAACACATATAAGTAGTAGTAACATAATCATTAGCTGGCGTTTCTATTACCATACTATCATTCATACTAGACAATTATTTAAGCTTATCTAACACCCAACCAATTGTTTAAGCTTATCTAACACCCAACAAAATGTCTCAGTCTGCTCAGACTCAATATACGCAAATGCGACAACAAAAGTCAACTTGGTTGATGTCATGCCAACAATTTCAAACAGCGGTTGCCTATATTTATTTGTCTTGTAAGTGCTGTCCATAACTAACACAATAGGAAAATATTTAATAACTTAACTGAATCTGAATGAGCCTAAAATATATCTTTAATAACTTCAGTCATCTTTTTTTCTACTCCAATAAACATAACCTACAACCTCAATAAGTTTAAACAAATGTTGTATCTCACTTCTAGGACCTCTTATCTCTTTTTTCTATCATACTCTCCTGCTTGTATATTGTGATCCGAGTGACATTCTCTGGATCTCTCTCTTGCAAGGAAAACAATATATGTCTAGACAAAACCTTTCTCTTTATCAAATCAACAACACGTTGCTTTTGATCCGTTGTCAATCTACCAACAAAAGAGTGACCTTCTAATCTATCACGTAAACCATGGTTATGAACTCCACATTTTACATCAACCTTCCATCTAGACCCATATTCCGTTAGAGTCGACCTGATTTTAAATAGACATCCACATTTTTTCGTCGCACTCTGGGTTCCACTATGAATATCCTTGTGTTTTCCACCTTTATCCCAACCAAATATTAATTTGTTACTTCTTCCTCTATTGCCTGTTTCAATATCTGAATGAGTGATGATAACCGTCACTTTATTTCGGATTCCAATGTCTTTAATCCATCCTATCACCTCTTCTCGTGTACCAAATATTTGAGTAGTTGAAAAAACATCAGACCTATCTACACATATCTGGTCTTTATCGTATATTTGTAGAGGAATTTTCGTGCCTGTATAATAATAAAAAATACATTCACGAATACAAACCGAAAGACCACATTAAAAGAGTTACGGTACACTAAACTACAAAGCCGAAATACTACATCAAAAGAGTTCCGGTACACTAAACTACTAAACCAGAACACTTGATGCAAAGTGTTCTGGTACATATTTATTACATATCCGGAAGAGTGAATGATAAGTGTTCCGAACCGAAAGATTTGCACTAAGTCTTTTGGTGCATTAAAAATATCAAACCGGAAGTCTTATTCAATATCTTCCGATGTGAAAAAATGTATAAAAATAATTATTGAAGTGTTCCTAAACGAAGTATTTGAGGTTAATTTTTTAGAAGTCTGACATTCTGATGAGAACAATAAAAAATAAAATAATAAAAAATAGAGAGGGATAAAATTGATATTTTAAAAAATATGCTGAGGTACGAAAATAACTACAGCATATTAGATAAATTCTTTTTGGAGATCTATCTTTTAAATATGAGAATACTACCGTACTTTCACAAGTAGTTTATAGGATACATTAAGAAATTCATGTCATTTTATATGTTTTAACCAAATTAAGTGCAATAAAATAATTGAAAAGCTAGAGTGCCAAAACTCAAATAAATCCGTTGAAATCATGGATTACAGGATTAGAATGGTTGGCCCATTGGACAAATAAAAAGGGTATTTCAGTCTAATTACAACCATCGCAAAATTAGGTTATCGTTGTGCCTATAAATTGCTTCCAAAGATCTATTTCATATTCATCTTCCTTCTTTACAATACATCCTTTACGGCGATTTACAAAATAAGGGTTTCAAAATTGTTTTCTCTAGGCATAGTTGTAGCTCAAAATTATAGGTGTAACTGATTAGTTCCTCAATTGTTCAAACAGAATGATGAAGAGAATGATAAGTTTTCTCTGGCATCGTTTTAACAATGAGGTATAACAATCGCCGAGTCATCGTTTCGTCCGTCATTTTCAATTGGCGAGTCGATTGTTTCTCGTCTACACTTTGTTTTTTTTTCTTTTTGCCTTTCGTTTTCTTTTAAATTTTTATATGTTTTTACGATGAATTATTTATATTGAATGTTTCCGTAATTTCAATGAAAAAGTGCGTGTGATGTTTAAATCACAATTTCTTCACTTTGAACCGAATGGATATGTTAACATATCCTTGCGGACAACGTTCATTTCGCTGATGCACTCATTACACCTATACTCTGATGTTTATTCTAATTTCACTTTCTTAATCTTTAATTAATGATATGAATGTTATCTTTGTAATTTTTGAATTGATTCGAGTTTGATCTGTTACGACGGGGGATTTTAATCCGAATCCCTGACTTTATTGGGGGCAAACTGATATTGTGTTTGTATGACTCCGAGTAAACGTCGTATAACAATGTTTACTGATGTTGATGGATTTCTCTTTTCGGAGAGAATTCCTCCGTTGGTGCTTGTCTCATATTCCATTGCCTTGTTGAGTAGCGTTGTTGCCTTTACATCCTGGGACTGGCCATGAGACCCACATTCTTAATATATGTATTTGTTTAAACTAGTTTATGAATAGAAACTGAGATGTTGTTGCCGATGAGGATATCATACACCAAATACCATCTTTCGGGACTGAATGGCTATTTGCCTTGTTGATACAATTCTGCAATTCTGAGGCTTCATCTGTGTTTCCTTTATTTTAGTTTTAGAAAAGAAATTTTCATTCAATTTACGTTTGTTTAAATTTTATGTGTTATTTGCTATTAATTTCTTCAAAGTGTGCATTATCTATCATATGAATAAGAATCTAAGTTACTCGATTAGTTGTTACTTATTGAACTGTTTGTTGCAACCAATTGGTTCTTAATTGTATCTCAAATATGAAAATGACATTTCTATTATCAACAGCACTCGATTTCAATGCTGATTACTTTGAATCAATTTCATTGTGTTGATTTCTTTTTAAAGAAATATAAAATAGAGATTTCTTCCTCTACGGAATGTCTTTGAATCAAGTTTAGTGATTTTGTATGTAAGAAACATCTTTGTATTAAGTTTACTTTATTGTAAACATTGTGTTCAACTGTTCAAGAACACTGGTAACACTGTCAGATCCAATCAGTAAGAGTGCAAGATGTCAGTTATATGTATGTCATCGATTGTATTAGATCCGTCATTGCATATTTTGTAATATTGTTCAAGTTTACCTGTACGCTAATTCTATGAGCATAAATAATTTAGTAGTAGGATATGATGCAGTAAAAGGATACTATCAAGTGTATATTCATTATTTGAAAATTTTAGATTTTTTCTCTTTTTGCTCTAAACATGGTCGAGTAAATGATATACCATTTTTGATTAATTGTTAGAAGGCATTTTGCCTTACTATGAAATCTCTTTGATAAAAATTTATACAAGTCAATATAAAGGTATGACTTCTAAAAAAAAGAAAGGACATCATTTTGTTTACATTCTACACATTCCATAAATCTAAAAATGCATAAAGTGAGATTCTAAGAAATTGGGTTATAAGTGGATTATCTTGTCAATCCTCAAGTGAAAGGATTATGATATAATTACAGTTTGTGGAGTTATATATAAGTATTCGTAACTTTTTTAAATTGTTCCTTTAAGTGCAATTTAACTGAAAAAATTAAATGAGTAACACTAATAATGAGGATTATCATAATCAAGTCAGCTCCAAATCCGCATCTGAGCCATAACCGAATATATCACCATAACAAATGACAAGGTAAAACTAAACCTCATAACAAATGACAAGGTAAAACTAAACCTCCTAAAAGCTTAACACACTTTGTCACCTATCAGGTCCCAAAGAGTCCCAAAGAATTGAGAAGTAGTTTCAACTATGTCAGAACAAAAGTTTCAAGAACACCATGTGAGGCCAAGATCACCCAACGACTAAGCAATTGACCCAGTTAAATATTTTGCATTGTAACAATTGAAATATTAAAAAGTACTTAAAGATGAATCTGTCATTATTCTATATATTACATAGTTTTCCCGGTAATATATCAATGAGATATATCCTAGAACATTTAGATAGAATGGTTATGATATATTACATAGTTTTCCCGGTAATATATCAATGAGATATATCCTAGAACATTTAGATAGAATGGTTATGATATATTCCAACATAATTTTAGATCTTACATTAAAATTTCAATTATAAAAATACACCAACTTAATTTTTTGAGAATTTTACTAGTTATAGCTCTCTTAGACTCTTTTTTTGTTTAAGTGAAGGTTGTGGTTAGTATGATAATTAAAATTAGGAATACTACATGCTTAAACAGTCCCATCAGATTATAACATCATCATCAGCATCATCGTTCTTCAATATTCGATAGTTCAAAAAGGAAGGTGCCAATTGCATCTTCCTCATTTCCAACTCCATTTTTGCATTTTTTAATTGAGCTCTCTTTCTACATCAAATTTTCACCTATTGTACTAATGATAATGAAGAAATACACTACCCACAATTGGATAATGCATTAATGGCATCAAATTTTCACGTATTGTACTAATGATAATACATATATAGTGAAGAAATACAATACCCATATTTGGATAATGACTTTAAAGGGAGGGAAGGAAGAGGAGATTCCGAAGGCAAACTCAATAGAGTTTTCTGTAACCAAATATCAATTTGAAAGTCATCATCTTTCTTCTTTCCAACAAGGATAAGTCTTGTAGGTATTCTGACAATGCAATGTTGTCCCAAGAAATCAATAATAGCTTCTAAAGTTATTGGCTTTCTGAAGAAAATAACATCAAGATTAAAATTTGTTTACTTTTCAAGAATCACACACTGATTGCAACTTTCACCTCAGATACTGCCACATAGAAACTGCATATGAAATAGTTGCTTCAATAGATACAAAAAAACAAAGCAGTTACCCTTATTCAATCCGCATACATTGGTATGTTTGGCATCCAGCATTTAAACAGGAAAGAAAATAATAAGAAATGAAGTAGAACAAACAACATCTATTGAAAAATCCTACTCATCCTGCACTAATATTCATTGAAAAAAAGATATTTAACACGGCATTATACTTCACTTCATCATGGAAAATTCCATGGGAGGAAGCACCGACTTTCTAAATTGCACCCACTATTTCAATTCCTATTTCCTCGAGCATGAAAATGACAGTGGGTTATGCTTCAAACTGGAAATATCAAACAATTCAATGAACCTCTGGTCTGAGACTCTAGCTTTGGCAGCTGCAAATCTTTGATACTCGTCGAAAATTGATGATAGACACCACCTCTGCAATCTTCTTATGCATCCCACAAGACAACCTGTGCGATGCTGTTCATTGTAATATCGCCAAACTATTAGAGATTAATGGTTCAAAGTATTAAAAAAATAAAGATTCAAAGAACGAAGTGCACACCTTCCCTCGTTTGCAATGAATCAGCACGGGATGGTTCCTAACATCTAGAGAAAGGAAAAAAAAAACAATTTGGTTAGAATATCATGAATAATCTGTGCTATTAAAATAGTGAAGTTTAAGATTTTGTAATACCGAGCACTACTTTCAAAGCTTCGCGAATCTTATCATTTGGGATGTTGACAAAGGGTTCCTGCCGACATTACGAGTAATCAGTGTGCATAACAATGCTTTTTCAGATATCAGTTAAAATATCATATTCTATCTAGACATAAAGATCATAAACATTTAAACCGTATCAACTTTTAAGGAGCATTCCTCAAAGTTGAAACAATCTCTCTAGACATAAAGATCATAAACATTTAAACCGTATCAACTTAAGGCCATATATATGTGCAGCCATCCCTGCCCTATTCTTCAAAGCTTCGGTTTTTGGTATTTGGGGTTAGACGCTTAGTACAAGAGAGAGCATGAATGATACTATTAATAGGTGGAGGTAAAGAGGACTTTTAGTTTGTACTGACCATCTTAAATTGAGCAAGACTACAATATGTATACATATTCTGAAATACCCCTATGGAAGAGGATAGAGAACACAATAGTATAGATCACATAACTAAAACTAAAACCATATGTTTTTCCAAAGGATAGTTGAAATAGTCTAAATAAACTTTCCCTATAAACCCAAAAATAACCAAAGCAAACTTTACTAACTTCTAATATTCTCTTCAGCTCAAGGGAGGGTTGTTACTCCCTCTATCATTTCTTATAAACACCTCTTTTTCACATATATTGATAAAAGTGGATTGTGAATTTAATGTCACTATTTTCAGAGCTACTCAGGTTTTTGTTGGTCTAGTGTAGATTAGTCGTAGTTTGACCATAACAAAACAAATAGAGACACTATTTAACTACTTTTAACTTAACTGTGACAAACATTTTATGAGCTTATCTACTGACCATGACAAACATTTTATGAGCTTTATTAAATTGACTTATTTGAACTTATCTAGTGACCCGGAACTTGTGAGAATGTTTAAGAAATCTTATGAAAACCAAGTTTATTTACATATAAGCTCTTCACAATAACTTATGAAACCAGATTATAGCTTTATGAAAACAACTTGACTCTATTTATTCATTTATTATGAGCTTGTGAAAAATTGTTTATCCAATCAGAGCTTAGTTTACTTATACACAGCCATTGTAAGAACAAGCATACTCATGTTTGGATTCACAATAGGTATCAATTTTCAAGTATTCAACAAGTTGGAATCAAGTAACTCGTTAATAACAATACAACATAGAAATTGTGATACAAACCTTACATCCATCAATACCAAATTGATAAAGCCTAATTCCATTAGCCTTCAAAAACTCCGCAGTGGTTTCTGGATAGGGTTCAGGGCACAAACATCTGCATCAAAACGAACATAAACACAAATCTTCCACAAAACAAACAATACAATACAGAAAGGGAAAAATCGAACTCTCTCACATTACGGAACGAAGCCGAAGCGATTTCATGAATCCGAAATTGGCAGAATCGGGAAATCCAGACCTGAAAATACCATTATCAACCATCGCGAAATTCAGCGGCGGCACGAATGCTTCATCGGCGTCGTCAGAGTTATGCGGCGGAGTAACATCGACGGCAGCGGGGAAGGAGATCTGGCCGTTGGAATTGGAGTTGGAGTTTTCGAGTTTCATGATTTTGGCGCGAAAATGGGGAAAAGAGTGAAAGATGAGATGTTATTGTGACGAGTGACTCATGGGATCTAGAGTTTATAGAAGGATCAAAGATGAACAGTGAATTGAATTGAATTGAATTGAAAATTGAAAATTGGAAAAAGGAAAAGAGAATCTTGTGAAAGATGCTATGAAAGAGTAGAAAAGGAAACGTGTGGAGAAAGAATATGCTTGAGATTGGAAGGCACCGAGAAAGGAAATAACCCAAACTTGTTTGTATTTTACCGTTCAAAGTATCAAACCCACCCCACTCATGTGTAAAGTTGCATCTTTTCTTTATCCTTCTTGCTTTTATTACTTTTACTTTGAATCTTCTTTAACAATTGGATTTTGATGATTGCCCTACTTTTTGTTAGGGTGTCTTTGAATGGTCTTAGAGTGAAACGTGTGACATTGAGACATGTACTTAAGGACCTAATTTATGTCAAAGTCGTGTCACATTAATTTTTTATTTTTTAAGTTGATACTAATTTGTATTAAGGTGATATATATTTGTTATTTTAGGATTGATGGTCTTTAAGGGGTTTTAAGTGGATGTTGTTAAATGTCATTAGATTATAATTTTTTTTGGAGACGAATTGTTATCACGGAAGATTATAGATTTTACATTTTCAAACAAGTGGATTAAGACGAATTAAGGTTTAACGCAATCTTAAGACAAGTCACATTCATCGAGAACGTATTCGAGACCATATTTACAACTGATATGGATTAAAAAATGACCTTATTTTGTGGGATTATCACATTTCATATTCCAACTTACATGATCATTTTTCATTTTTATTTGTAAAGTGATTTATCAATTTAGACTACCGATCTCTTTCTAGACCCTATCTAAAGTGACATATTTCTCCGACATGGACAAATAGTCATTCTTCCAAAATTCATTAGAGCATCATCTAGACGTGTGGATCTCCCTAAGACTCTCATTCATAATTTATTTGATGTGGATGAGCTCAGTGACATCTTTATGACACATATGTTATCTTTGGATTTGGATGTTAGGAGGCCGAGGACGACGATACCTTTATCCCTACCGATGACGGCTATAAAATTGGCTATGACGAGGGGGACTCCGATCACACTTAGACTAATGAGTGTAATGAACTATACGGAGTTGAGGAGGGTGGTTATTGTGGATGTCATTAATTTTTTACTAGTTTAGTTAGTCGTATTCAATGCATGGGTGGTAGGAATTTTTGGTATAAGATGGTAGACACCATGTGATTTTGAAAATTTCTTTTTGGAGCAACTCTCTTACACATGCGTCTCTTGAAGATTTTGCATTTATTTTATTAATTATGGTTTCTATCATAATTATCATTCACACTTTATGTCTTTGGACACTTCATTATCCATTTATTATTGTATTATGTTTTAATCTTGTTTATTTAGTTTATATTATAAAGAAAATGTTGGCCACTTAAATTAGATTTAAATAAAATAAAATAATATCTTATGTAAAAGTTGATATTTTCGCATACAAAAAACCTTTAATTCACTTATTTATGAAAATATTTACCTTTAAAAATACACTCTTAGTGTTAAAAATCGATGTGTTATATTATGGTATCAGTGTGGTTTCCAAAGTATGAAGAATCAATAACATTAACATCAGAAGAAATTATGAGTTGTTGCTTTGAACCAGAAGTATAAGCCATCTTTTCTAGAATTGGAGTTAGAAGAAGACGTGAAATTGGAAGGTTGCAAGGTACAAAAGTTCTTAGGGTTCAGAAGAATAAAGTGGCGAAATTGAATAAAGAAACGAAGATGAAGTTATATAGTTGTTGAAATAAGACTCTTCATTTTCCCTTTATGGCTAAAACATCGACGTTTTGAATCTTTGTGTTAAAACATTAATGATTTATAATGTCCTTTAATATAACGTGGCTAATTCTTGTTGCCTACGCTGGCCTTGGAAATCAGCGCCATAATGGTAGATGCACATATATTATTCACTTGATTACTATGTAGTAGTAGTCATGATGATGATGATGACAAATGCAGAACAGTTTGAATAGTATTAGGAGTTACTAAAAAAATACCATTTGTCTACCATATTAAAAATATGATCGAAAATGACATTTTTTTTGGGCATCTATTAGCCTATAATTTATGACTCATGTTGTTCAACAAGTAATAAAAGTGTTTAATGCATGTACCTAAGGCACATCTTTTGACACCAAACCACAAGATTCGACAAGAAAACTATTTGACATAGGAAATTAAAGAATTTGAAGAAAATTTCGAGTGTGGTAGTAGTTTGAGTCAGTTCTAGAATCAAAGACACGTGGAAACACATCAGAACTAAAGCCCACGTAATAAGATATGTGTCAGATCCTGAAGGAGTAACCGTTTCCGACAATTATTTATGTACAAATTATATATGTAGATTTGGTCTCTAGGGCAAGAGTTCACATTTCATTTAATTTTCTATAGAATTCAAACATTTTGAAACACAAAGATACATAAATTCTGAGAAATGTATGAACTTACGTCCCTCTTTTAAATTCAAGTAAATTATCCAATTGCATTTGTTCTTCATTTTCTTCATTTATTTTATCCTTTTTAATCCTTTAAGTGAATTAAAACTCGTGATTTAAAACCAGTAAACATGCACATAATATTTGATTCGATTCGATTTCATTTTTGTTTGAAACATGAATAATTTGATATATATATATATATATATATATATATATATATATATATATATATATATATATATATATATATATAGAGAGAGAGAGAGAGAGAGAGACTTGTCTTAAGATTGCGTTAAACCTTAATTCGTCTTAATCCACTTGTTTGACGTGATTTCTTTTTTCAAAACAAGATTAATTAAATTCCATAATTCGTACGAAAAATTAAAAAACATAGTATAATTTGTAGACTAATATATATTTATTTAAAATAATACATATTATGTTTCAAATAATATTTTTTAAACTTTTAATCTAAAACATAATATTAGTTGAAACATAGTATAATTAGTTTAACATGCACATAATATTTTTTGTTTGAAACATGAATATTTGAATCATATTTTCTAAATTTAACACTAAAACAGTAAAATCATAATATATAATGCCACATAGAATTTAAAAAATAAATAATAATATAAAATGCAAACTAATCCGTCCACGTAATAAAAAATAATTAAAAAAAAAGAATTATAAAATATTGTCACGTCATTTTTTCAGCTGAGTGGATTTCAATAAGGGTCAAAACAATGGAATATTCAAATGATAGGGAGAGAATCTAACCTTTTTTTTAGAGGGTTTTTTTCAAACCTCGCCCATATGACAGTGAACAAAATAACTACTATCCCTATAATCTGGGATAGAGAGAATAATTTTGTAAAGAGGAAAAATAAATCTAATAAGAGTAAAGTCGTAATTGACTTTAATTAAGAGCAAATCAATCAAAGTTTAATCACAAGGGATTGTGTGATTCGAATCACACATCCAAAATCTAAAAAAACGTATTCAAAGTTGATTTGAAATTTTACTTGGGAAAAGACGAACCAATCTCAATAATAATTCGTGTTCCATAAACTCGACTAATTGACTTAAAGCATAATGTTCATACTCAAACACAAACAATTTGAATTATGCATGCTAAAATATGGATCCAAAACTTGCTACTTCAAATAATACATTTCACGACAAATTTTTTACCTCAGCCAAAACCGGGGTCAAATATCCTGAAACACGCCATTTTAATTTTTTTATTTAAAAAATTAAATCTTATCTCTCAGTTGGAAAATGTTTCCCATTACTTTTTCAAAAATTGGTCCCAAGCGTTTCAATTTCATTTCACATCGGATCACGAAATAGAGGCTGGTAAATGATACTTAAGACTTCCTCGACTCCTTCAGTGGCCGACAAAGCCTTGTGGACAACTATTCTATATCGATCAAATGCCCAGTTGACCAAGGCCCAATTCATCTCAAATCCACTCTACTCGATACAAAGTATAAAAACAATTCACATGTTAAGAGCAAGGTACAATCTCTGATCTCCACTTTCATTATACTCATCTTGAATCTTGAACTTACTAAGACGTTGAAGTGTTAACCATGTGGACCCCCCCACGCCACCATAAAGGAGATCACAACCACCGTTCAAGATCATCAATTATTCAACTATCCTCATTTTTAGTTATTTATCAGAATTATAGCATCTATTTTTGATTCCCAAACGAAACATATAGGAAACATTCATTCATGTAATATTCAATCAATGAAATGCAATGCATGAAGACCATGCTTTCCCTTTATGAGATTCATCTCTTCCATCCCATACATGAACTCTCGTCTAATAAAACATGATGATAAATTTGATTCCACCTTGTTTTATCGAATCATTCAATAAAACATAAATTTATTTTAGGGTTAAATATGTTTGTGGTCTTACTAAATATCTCAATTTTGTTTTTAGTCCCTCAAAATATTTCTTTCAAAGAATGGTAAAAATATTTTTTTTTCATCCACATTTTGGTCCCTAATACTAAAACTGTCGTTAATTCAATCGCTAAGTAATAAATCATCGCTAAAACCGTCGCTAATTTTGTCACTAAGTTGTAAAAACGACCGCTAATTTGCAAGACAGACCAAAAATGTGAATGAAAAATTATAAGAGAACTATTCTTTAAAGGAAATATTTTGAAGTACTAAACCTGAAAATTAAAATATTAAAGAGGACCACAAATATATTTAATCCTTTATTTTATTTTATTTATTCTTTCTTATTTTATCCTATTCCATTAATCTAATGATAATTTTAGTGAAGACTTTTTTCTCAATCCCAAATTATAAAGAAAAATTGTCAAATTCTAAGTTATTTTACAATTATATTGCAACTTTAATAATTATTTTCTAAATATATTTTGACTATTTATTATTATTATTATTATTATTATTATTATTATTATTTTCTAATTTCTCTTTCTTAATAATCAATAAATAATAGTATTAGTTTGACAATAATAGTATTAGTTTGACATAATTTTTTTTATAAACACACAAGTATCTATGTATTGGATTTTTACGCATCATCCATTCATTAAATGTGTCACTATTTATTTTATGACAATTTATTTTTAAAATAAAAAATTTAAATTGATTTTACATATACCCAATTAAAATTAAAGATACTTGATTTTTTTCCATAATTTGTACTAGTGGTGGAAATAAACTAGATTTGCTAGACTTTAAAAGTCTGAGTTTACAGAGTAATTTTGTCAACCACCCAGATTTAGATCTACTCCGGTTTCAAAATACTCCAGTTTTCAGTTTCTTAAACTGATGCGTGACAAGTGTGGTAAGGAAAAAATGAACGGTTCAGATTTTAATTAAAAAACCAACATTTTTCCTTACTCAACCTCTCAAGATTTACTCCTCTTTCACTTTTGTCGTTTTTCTCACTTGCCTCCATTGGTCGATGTCTTCCTCATCATCACTATTGCAATTTCCCCCTCTTTTCAATTTAAAGTCTGACTTTTAAGATTATTATTAAAAATAAATGATTATTTGATTGAATTTGAAGATTGTTATTGAAGATTAAAGATTGTGATTAATTTTATGCTTTAATTTTAAGATTCCATTTTAGGGATGAGAAATTTTGCAGCCATTAAAATTGAAATAGCCATTAAAAAATACAGAACCTTAAAATTGAAATACCCATTAAAAATTGCAGAACCTTAAAATTGAATTAGCCATTGAAAATTAAATTGCAGAACCTTAAAATTTCTTCCTTATATTTTATTGCATTATTAAATTGACTTACAAAATTAATTACAACACCATCAATCGGTCTTAAGTTTCAATCAAATAATCTTCAAATTGAAAAGAAGAGAGATGACAGTGCAGAGAGACACCGCAAACGGAGTTGGCGAGTGAGTAGGAGGGAAGAAGAAGGACCAAAGTTTTGATGCAGAAAGACTGAAGTTGAATTGTATTTTGATTTTTTAGAATTAAAAATTGATCATGGATTTAAAATCACAGTCATTAAAATATCTTTTTGCCAAGTGTCGTACATCATTTTATGAAACTGGATAGATACTGGGTTGCAAGAAATGGAGTAGATCCAAACTCTACCCAGCCTCGTTCCCACGCATTCACACAGTTTATGTGGAGATCTATAAACATAAATATTTATTTATTAATTTTAAGTAAATTAATAGAAAAAAATAAAAATTAACCACAATAAATCAACAAATTAATCATTTATGATTAATATATTGTTCTAGTAATACTTAATCATCAGATTCATGAATACCTAATTTTCAAACTTAAAAAGATTTAAAATAATTATTTATATCTCTCTCTTTTACTAACATTACATATGTATTTTACATTTGTTTATAAAATAAGTTATTTGAAAAGACAAATAAAACCAAATAAAAATATTAAAATATATATTAATTACAATATTATGCTATTCTAGTGCGGGCGGAGACTTCATGGGGCGGAGATATGTTCGATATCCCCATGGAACTTTGTTCCCCATCCCCGTGGGGGGAAAGTTCCATTTTTTGGGGCCCCAAACGGAGAATCCTTCTGGGGATCCCCACTAATGGGACATTTATATACTATTTTTTTAGCTTGACCTGACCTTAAAGTCTATTTATAAGTCTTTTTCTCATTAAGATTCTCAATTATTCCATATTACTAGGGGTGTAAATAGGCTGGGCCGAGCTATGCTTTGCCAAACCTAAGTCTGACCTACCAAAAAAACCGAAGCCTAAGTCTGACCTGTAGCCTGTCATAAGCTTATTTTTTGGCCTGAGCCTGACATTTTCTAAGGGTTGGTTAGCTTGTTAGCCTACATAAAAGCCTATTATTTTAAACATATGTAAATAAACAATTAAAATAATGTTTAAATAAATTAACAAACTAAAAAACCAATGAGACTAAAAAATTGTTTGCATTGATTTATTTTAACTTATCTATTAGCATAAGTTTTGTGAGACTATTTGTTTAAGATAACTTACGAAAATAACTTATAACATTATTTATAAGGTGTTTTCATCTTATTTTCATAAGTTCTCAAAGATAACAAATTTTTATTTATGTATTTTAGTTCAAAGTACAAAACATAACATAATGATGATAAAAAAATTATTTATATTTATTTAGATAGGCCGGTCTGTTAGACTTAAAATATTTTTTTTTATGTCCTGAGGCCTAACATTTTAAACTAAATAGGCTTATAAAAGAGCCTAGACATTTTCTATTTAAGAAAAAAGCTTGACCTTGCTTGAGCCTGTGTAGGCCTACGTCGTTGGTCCCTATTATCGGCCTGATTTATTTTCACCCCTACGTATTACTTAAGAAGTTTTATAGGTTGACATATATATATATATATATATATATATATATATATATATATATATATATATATATATATGCATATATAGACCGATCTATTTAGTCTTTATTATAATATATATGCATATACAGGCCTAACCCTTTACAGGTGCAGGATGAGCTACAACACTGGGTCTCAAAATTTTGGGGGCCCATTTTTTAAAATTATTATTAGACAAAAAAGAAAAAGAAAGCGGAAACAAATGATAAAAAATAAAGCGTTCATCCTCTTTATTATGTTGGCTTGTATCTCCATTATGTGAAAAACTAAAAACTACGAAGTTGCACCGCCGTTAATCACCTTCACCTAACGGTGACATCGACGACAACACAACTAAAGGAAGCAGTGCGACGATGCCGTTTGATGGAGACTTTGACCGTTTGAAAATAGAGAATGAGTGAGATTGATTCAGAGAAAAAAAGAAAAGAAACTAAGAAAATGTTAAATGTTTATGGTAGATCCGTGAATGAATGTATACAAAAAGAAAAAGAAATTGAGAAAGTGAGATGAGATTTGATTTGAGAACTCTCAATAATTTTATGTACTAACTTTACTTATTTGCAAATAAAAATTAAATAAAATAATAGATATAATATATTAGCTAGTCATAGAGCCACACAATTATTTTTACACATGTATACCTTTTATCACTTGCAAAATAGTAAAATAATACATATTAACAGTAGCAAGTCATATGGCTATAAATAGATTGCAACCGACTTCAATGTGCTTTTATCCTTTACATTTATACTGAAAATATTGAGAAAAACTGATTTTAAAATATTAATTAATATCTATGAACTAATATAATTTACTAAACTAGAATTATCAAAGAGAAGAAAAGATGGAAGAGAGAAACCTTATGAATTTCATAGTAAGTTTTGGTGTAAATATTACATTGCCAAGTGTGGTATTTATACTACTTGAAATACTACTATTACACCAATGTAATAATTAGTCCTACTATTTTAGATAGATATTTCAACTCTATAATAGTATGTAGATAAATATGTATATTTATTATAATATTATAAATATTATAACACCCTCCCTTTGAAATATTTATTATGATGCTCCATTGAAGTCTTATCAAGGAGGAACTTGTGGGAACATATATTGCCTCGTTAAAAACCTTATAAGGAAAAACCCATTGGGATAAAAACCTTAATAAGGGAAAAAGAGTACAATATGATGCTCCCCCTCAACAAAACACATTTAGTTCTTCTTTAAAGATCTCGAAGGTGGCGCATTCCAATATTTTGTACATGCTTCTTGAAAACTGAAGTAGAAAGTGCCTTTGTGAAGAGATCTGCCATATTATCACTAGAACAAGTATATTGAATATTAACCTCTTTGTTTCTTTCGAGTTCTTGTGTGAATGAAAAGAACTTTGGAGAGATATGCTTGGTTCTATCACTTTTGATCTAACCTTCTTTCATCTGGGTAACACATGCAACATTGTCCTCATACAAAATTGTTAGATTATTATCAATTGATAAACCAAATGCTCCTTGGATATGTCTAGTTACCGATCGTAATCATCTACATTCTTTGCTTGCTTCATGAAGAGCAATTACTTCAACATGATTTGAAGAAGTTGCTACAAGTGTTTGCTTTTGCGATCTCCATGATATTGCAGTGTTACCATATGTAAATATATATATTCAGTCTGTGATTTAGCATTATGTGGATCTGACAAGTATCCTACATCTGCATAACCAAGCAAAACTAGTTTTGTATTGTTAGAGTAAAATAAACCAAGATCAGATGTACCTCGAAGATGTCAAAATATATGCTTTATTCCTTTCCAATGCCTTTTAGTAGGACACGAACTGAATCTTGCTAGTAAGTTAACTGCAAAAGCTATATCAAGTCTTGTATAGTTAACAAGATACATGAGTGCCCAAATAGCACTGAGGTATGGTACTTCAGAGCCAAGATCTTCTTCATTAACTTCCTTGGGTCTAAAACGATCATTTTTAACGTTAAGTGTTCTACTCATGATTGGAGTACTTAAAGGGTTTGCTTTGTCCATGCTAAACCTTTTCAATATCCTTTATGTATAATTTGATTGATGTACCAATATACCATTTTTAGTATACTCAATCTGTAAACCAAGACAAAACTTTGTTTTTCCCAAATCTTTCATTTCAAATTCTTTATTTAAGTAATCTCTTGCTTCCTTTATTTCTCCATTAGTTCCAATGATATTTAAATCATCAACATAGACAACAATTATTACTAAACCAGATATTGTTTTTCTTATAAAAACACAAGTACAAATATGATTATTTGCATAGCCCTCTTTAAGCAAATATTCACTTAGTCTATTATACCATATACGCCCTGATTGTTTTAATCCATACAATGATCTTTGCAACTTAATTGCATACATTTCTCTAGGTTTTAATGTCTCAGGCATTTTAAATCCTTCTGGAATTTTCATGTATATATCAGTATCAAGTGATCCATACAAATAAGCAGTAACAACATCCATAAGATACATATCAAGTTTGTTAAATACTGATAAACCAATTAAATAACGAAAAGTAATGGCATCCATATCAGGAGAATAAGTTACCTCATAATAGATTCCTGGTCTTTGATAAAAACCTTGTGCAACAAGGCGAACCTTGTATTTGACAATCTCATTTTTTTCCATTTTGTTTTCTTACAAAGACCCATTTATATCCAACTGGTTTCACATCTTTCGGTATAGTTGTAATGGGGCCAAATACTTTTCGATTTTTAAGAGAATTTAATTCAGTATCTATTACATCCTTCCAATTACTCAAATCATGTCTATTTTGACATTCATTCATAGTTTTTGGTTCAGGATCATCATTTTCATTCATAATTTCACATGCAATGGAAAATGAAAATATTTCATCTATATTTATATCTTTCGGTTCCACAAAGTTCCTGTATCAACATAATTAATTGAATTTTCAAGATCATTCTTGTTTTCATTTTCATTATCAATGATATCATTATCATCATCTTGTGCTTCTTCGAGAGCACATTTTTCAACCGTGAATTTATTATCATCTAGTGTCTTTTCAAGATCATTGTCAACCAAATTCATCTTTTCCATAAACTTTCTTTTTCTGGGATTTTTGTCTTTGGATCCCATAGGTCGGCCATGTTTCAAGTGTGCCTTTGATGTACTTTCTACATCATTTATTTTCGAAATCTCAATCCGAGCTGGGACATTTACAACTGGTACGTGTGATTTTGTGACTCTTGTCAAATCAGTAAATGAATCTGGCAGTTGATTTGCTAAATTTTGTAAGTGCACAATTTTCTTTACATTTTCTTCCCATGATTTGTTATA
Source organism: Lathyrus aphaca (assembly GCA_963966055.1). Classification (NCBI taxonomy): domain Eukaryota; kingdom Viridiplantae; phylum Streptophyta; class Magnoliopsida; order Fabales; family Fabaceae; genus Lathyrus; species Lathyrus aphaca. Next base: position 568,764,956 of record OZ014522.1, read on the forward strand.
TGGATCCAAATGTAATAAATGTGGTACATACCATGATATTTCATTTTCTGATTGTTTGTTTTCTCCCCCTAATGTTGGAAATTTTGTTTCGTCAAAATGACAATCAACAAATTTTGCCTGAAAAACATCACCTGTTAAAGGTTCAAGATATCTAATAATAGATGGTGATTCATACCCGACGTATATTCTCAATCTCCTTTGAGGTCCCATTTTAGTTCTTTGTGGTGGAGCTATTGGGACATATACTGCACAACCAAAAATCTTTAAATGTGAAATATTAGGTTCTTTACCAATTGCAAGTTGATAAGGGGTATGTTTATGATCAGCACTTGGCCTTAAACGTATGAGTATTGCAGCATGTAAAATTGCATGACCCTAAACAGTAACTGGTAGTTTAGTTCTCATTATTAATGGTCTAGCAATATATTGAAGAAGTTTGATTAATGACTCTGCTAAACCATTTTGTGTATGCACATGAGGAACTGAGTGTTCAACAGTAATTCCAATTGACATGCAATAATTATTAAATGATTCAGATGTAAATTCACCGACATTGTCAAGTCTAATTTTCTTTATAGTATAATCAGGAAATTGAGCTCTAAGTTTAATTATTTGTGCAAGACATTTTGCAAATGCCATATCACGACTTGACAGTAAGCATACATATGACCATCTACTAGATGCATCAATCAATACCATAAAATATCTGAATGGTCCTGATGATGGATGGATAGGTCCACATATATCTCCTTGAATTCTTTCAAGAAATGCCGGCAATTCTGTCTGAGTTTTGTCTGGTGAATGCTTTGTTATTAGTTTTCCAAGAGAGCAAGCTTCACATGGTTTATCTCCTTTTGCAAGCTTTAAACTTTTCAATGGATGACCATGTGTACTTTCAACTATTTTACGCATCATTGTTGAACCAGGATGACCTAAACAATCATGCCATAATGTCACCGTTTTGGGATCTTCTTTTACTATCAAATTACATTCAATTTCATGTATATAAGTATAATGTAATCCAAAAGGCAATTTTGGTAGTTTTTCTAATCTTTTCTTCTTTCCCAAAACATTAGCAGTGATATTAATGTATTTCATGTTACCTTCAGTTGCAGTTTCAGTATCATATCCTTGATGATATATGTCATTAAAACTCAACAAATTTCTCTTTGATTTTGGTGAGTATAAAACATTTTTAATGACAAACTTTGTCCCATTTGGTAATATGAACATAGCATTACATGTTCCTTAAATCAAATCTGCAGGATCTGAGATTGTATTTATTACACTTTTAGTATGATTAATTTCAGTAAAATATTTCTTACTTTTGAGGATTGTATGGGTAGTTCCACTGTCCGGAATGCAAACGTCTTTGACACGTTCCATGTCTAACCTTCTTAAAAAAGAAGAAGAGAAAATAGAGTGTAAATTAACAACATATTTAACATTTAATTTCATGCAAACATAAGATACATAAAACAACATACATATTCTTGAATTAATACATATTCCAAATATAAAGCTATACAAGCATATCACACATTATTCAAATAGTTATTTAATCCATTGTTCCTTCAACAAAATCAGCAGTCTCAAAATAGGTATTATCATTTATGGGTTCAATCTCATTAAAATTCACTTCTTTTCCCTTTTCTTCTACAAAAGCCATTTGTCTTTTACACAAATGTTCTGGTGTTCTACACACCTTAGACCAATGACCTTTCTTTCCGCATCTATAACATACATCCTCATAATTCCTTGAGGGACCTTCTTGGATATACTTGCCATTTCCTTGGAAATTCCAATTATTTTGGTCATATCTGGGTGATCTAGAATTATTCATATGACCTCGTCTATGCCCTCTACCACGAAAATGGTTTCGACCGTGGAAAAGGTTTCGACCATGATATATTCTTGGATTGTGACCATCAAAATAGGCACGACCATTGTTACCATCAAAACAAACATGACCACCACGTCTCTTAAGACGATTAAAGCCACCACGCCCACGATTAAAGGTTGTGGCGTTAATTTCAGGATATGTTATTGTTCATGTGGGTCATATTTGGTTTTTTTTTATAAGGAGCTCGTTATTTTGTTCTGCCACCAGAAGAGCTGCAACCAAGTCAGAATACTCAGTGAATTCCCTCATTCTATATTGTTGTTGCAATAATACTTGAGATTCATGGAAAGTTGAAAAAGTTTTTTCCAACTTTTCTTTTTCAGTTATAATTGTGCCACAAAATTCAAGTTGTGCTATAATTTGATGCATAGCAGAGTTGTATGCAATGACACTTTTATAATCTTGGAACCTTAACTTGTTCCACTGATCCATCAATGGAGGTAATAAGACTTTCTTCTGATGTCCAAATCTTGCTTTAATTTTATCCCACAAAATCTTGGGATCTTTAGCATTTGAATATTTTGTTTGCAATCCATCATCAAGACGATGCTTGATTATTCTGTTCACTTTTGACTTTTTCTTTTCCATTTCATCTAGGTCGTCTGTTGATTTTCCAAAATGGTCTCCTTCAAGTATTTTGTTAAGTCCCTCACATGTAAGATATTCGATCAAATTGTTATTCCATGTTATGAAGTTGTCCCCAGTTATGCTAGGATTTTGAATTGATGCTTAAGATTTGTCATGATCATATCTATAATTCAGATGAACATAATCAAAATTTAATACATAAACAATATATATATTTATATATCAATAACAACGATTACAAAAAAAAAAACTTCATCATGATTTATTAAAAAACCTTTACTAATAGACCAAGCTAAAACTAGTAATGGTAAAACAATAAGTATCATTAATGCTATATAATTATTACCTAGTTCTTAATGTTTGATGATACAAATAAGGAATAAAATAATGACAAGTAGAGTGATGGACAAAAGAAAAAATTTAGCCATTTGAAAGATATAGATGAGTATTTGAGAATGATGTAAAATTTATGAAAGAAGTTGAATTATATATAGATAAATTTGTAAAAATGGCCGTTAATGTTACCGTTAGTGGAAAGAAAAAGAGAAATAAAAGATAAATATCATCAAAATCAAATTAAAATATGTTAAAAATCAACTAGCTATTGTAGGGTTTAGAGATAATTATAAGATAACATATGTGGTTTAAGACCTCCACTAAATATAAAAGTTAGTAAGTGAATATAAAAATTAGTGATAACATGTGGGATTTTAAACCTCCACTAAATATAAAGTTAGTAACTGAAATATAAAAATTAGTAGCAATATGTGGGATTTTAAACCTCCACTAAATATAAAAGTTAGTAACTGAAATATAAAAATTAGTAGCAACATGTGTGATTTTAAACCTCCACTAAATATAAAGTTATTAACTGAAATATAAAAATTAGTAGCAACACGTGAGATTTTAAACCTCCACTAAATATAAAAGTTAGTAACTGAAATATAAAAATTAGTAGCAACATGTGAGATTTTAAACCTCCACTAAATATAAAGTTAGTAACTGAAATATAAAAATTAGTAGCAACATGTGAGATTTTAAACCTCCACTAAATATAAAAGTTAATAACTGAAATATAAAAAATTAGTAGCAACATGTGGGATTTTAAACCTCCACTAAATATAAAAGTTAGTAACTGAAATATAAAAATTAGTATCAACATGTGGGATTTTAAACTTCCATTAAATATAAAAGTTAGTAACTGAAATATAAAAATTAGTATGCATATGAGGTTTTAAACCTCCACACAAAATATATATAAGTCACACTTATTATAGAGCACTTGACAAATTGTCAGTTTTCCATAACAAAGAGTTAAAGTAAAAATAACGAACAAAAATCATTCTAGTTATAAATCACTTGAGTAACGGCCAATTTTCTATAAACAAGTTAAATAATAAAAATTATAATAATAATAAGATTAAAGAGATAAGTTTAGAAGATATACCCGGTGTAGTAATAACTTCCGTTAGAAACGATCGTGCTAATAACGTGTTGAGAAAAACAAATTTTAGAATATTAATTAATATTTATGAACTAATATAATTTACTAAACTATAATTATCAAAGAGAAGAAAAGATGGAAGAGAGAAAACTTATGAATTTCATAGTAAGTTTTGATGTAAATATTTGCCAAGTGTGATATTTATACTACTTGAAATATTACTATTACACCAATGTAATAATTAGTCCTACTATTTTAGATAAATATTTCAACTCTATAATAGTATGTAGAAAAATATGTATATTTATTATAATATTATAAATATTATAAAAATTATAAATATTATAACAGAAAATACTATTTTACTCAATGTTATTAATTTTTATTTTTGTAACTAATTTCAAATTTTAATTGTTAATTATCTATATTCTTCTAATTACCAATTCTTTATTTTCTCTATTTAATAAAATTGATTTTTCTAGTTACTAATATAATAGTTATTGAAATACAATTTCACAACGGAATATATATTTTTTGTGTGTGATTTTTAATTATTAAAATTATATAATTTTTAAATTTAAGTTTAATTTTAAATATAGTACAAGGCTCTCGGACTGATTGGACTGACCCTCTTCGTATATACGTGAATATATGTATCTTTATTCTAATATATATCCATAAGACAATCTATTTAATATATATATATATATATATATATATATATATATATATATATATATATATATATATATATATATGTATATGATTGGTTTATAAGATTTTATAGATTTTTTTAATTGTTAAGTCTGACATATTTAATTAAATAAATTTTAAAAATTTTTAAATTTAACTTCTTTATTAAAAAATATGATCTGTCTTGATCTTAAATAGGTTAGAGTATAGATCTCCATATTAGTCTTATTTATTCCCACACTTATTTTGGACAAAGGTTCTAATGCATACCGGTAGTAATTCTATAGAGGAAAAAGAAATGTAATAGGACTAAATCCGAAATTGACTTTAACTAATAGCAAATCAATTAAACTTTAATCACACATGCTAATGAGTCTAATTAGAGCAATCGCAACTTCAATTGAAGTAAACGATAGGACTTAAAAATTCGAAACTCAAATAATCAACCACTTCGAGATTCGCTACCGTGACTTCATTGCGGTAACTAACTTCACAGATTCATTCAAAAACATGATAACTGTTTCCGATTGGATCCGTTCTTCTTCGAATCAACAAATCGATTTGTACAAGCAATGGTTCAACTCGGCAGATTCAGGTTTTTTTTCTTCTACTTGCTTAGTTTTTCATCAATTTTTCTTTTAGTTTTTCATTGATTTTGTTGCTTGATCGAAGATGGCGATGGCCGTGTCACTGGAAATGATGCTATCAAGTTCTTCGCTCTCTCCACCTTGTCCCGCCCTCAACTCAAGCAGGTATATATAGTTGCTTGATCTTAGGTTATCACTGTTAATTCAACTAACAATGAAGTTGCATTGAACTCTTTTTCATTGGTTTAGCTGGCTTAATTGCATTGATTTGTTAGATTGATTATTTAATTGATCAAATATGGATTGACATAATCAATTATTTAATTAATCAAATTGGATTGACCTAATCAATTATTAATCATGAATTACTAATAATGATTTTTTTGTTATCTTAGGTTTGGGCGATTGCTGATAGTAAGAGACAAGGTTTTTTAGGTTTTGAAGAGTTTGTTACTGCAATGCAGGTTATTTAGATTTTGGAAAAGTGAATGTTGAGTCTTAATATGGATGGATTATGTGATGCTGAAATCTGACTTTAGAATTTTATGTTTGTTGTGATAAACAGCTCATTTCTGTGGGTCAGGCAGGGTATGATCTCAACTCAGATATTCTAAAAACCGAAAGTAAGTTCACAGATTAATGGGTTTTATTTTATGATCTTGAGGTGGTATTTTGTTTGTGTTAATTGTTTGCATTGATTAATGATAAGAGAAACTATTAGGATAGATCTTGAGATTAACGAGTTGGATAAAAATATGATTTTTGATAGAACATTATGGTGTAGTTTGATCCATGTAGCCGACCTCACTTAGTTGGGAATTGTATGCATTGCTATTTATCTTATCAAAGGAGAGAATGTGCTTTGATCCTTCTATTTGTTTTTGTTCTCTTCTGAAAATATAAGTCATCCTTGAGAGAGGTTGTGTGTGATGGATTCGCCAATGCTGGCTGTCTCCATTGTGATGGCGGTGCCAGTCCTGCAAAAGGTGCTCCATATATAGTAGTGAAGTTTAGGAAGATATTCCGTGTATAGGAAGTTAATGGAGTTCCTTATTGGCCTTGGTATACTCGTTCTGGTCTCAATTGGTTATTCCAGTCGAGTTATGGATATCCAACTTGTCATGATAAGGATGATGAAGTGAGGTCTCGTGTCATGACCTCTATCTGTCAAGCGTAAATGTTTGGCTTGATACTGGGCACTCAGTGTGTAGCTACAAGGCTTAATTAATGGATACCAACAAGAGAAAGTTCATTAATGTTTAGTTTCTTTGGTTTTAAGATTATGCATTTAAATTTCAAAGAATATTGAAACAGCAAACAGACCTGAAAAAATCTGCCGATCTTAATAATTGCAGAAATGGGTAACCTAGTTCATGATCATGAACCACCTAAACAGGGAGGGTATTGGCCTCAATTTGCATAATGATGATATATGTGTGTGATATACTAGCTGTTGTTGGATTGTAAGAGACTGAATTTCCCTTCAGTCGTTCTACTTGTGATATTTATTCTTGTAAATGCATTTAATTATCCCATTTCTTATTAATTTCAGTTGACAGCGACAAGATCAAACCTCCTGTACTGGAAGGAATTGATGCACTAGTAGCAGTAAGCAGTGCTTTCTGTATCACTATGCTGTATCAATTAGATTGTATATTATTTATGTTGATTTGTTATCTGTTTGCTTTTTTTTAGAATACAAAGAGTCCGTCAATAAATGCACAACCTGATGTATTTGGTTAGACATGTATTTTTTTTCTTTCTTTATTAATGACACTGTATTGTTTAATTAATATTGATTGAATTATTTTATTGATAAATACTTAGGGACTGGCCAGCTTCAGCCTTTTCCACCACGAGCTGCTTCAAAATCTGCAAAGAAGGTGAATCCTCCAAATATATGTCCATTTTTGGCAAAATGTTTTTATTTATTTATTTATTTTATTTTATTTTATTTATTTTTAAATATAAATATGAAAGCCATAAAAAATCAAAAATAATGAAAGACCACCTTTCTTTTGTAGTTGAGCAACCAATCTGTAAAAATATGGTCACTGGTGTGGTCACTATTTCATATTTCTAATGGACTAATGATAGTTAATTTTCCAATACTTAAATGAAAGTTTTATTTAAGCATTGGAAAGAAAGGCCTTCTTTTATTACTTAATGCTTTGTTTTCTTTTCTTTTTTACTTGGATGAATTACTATGAGTCAAATATATTTATAATTGACAACTATCTCTGTTGCTCTCGTTCATTGCATCATGAGCCAGGAGATGTATGCAAGGGAATATTGAAGTGATGTAATTACTATGTAAAAACATTTTGAAATGTGCAGTTGTGAATTAGTTTCTTTGCAAGCTCTACCGTGTATGCCCTTACTTTATTTCTATTTCTTGCTCGATATATTCTAATATAGTAGTTTCTTTTTTCTTAGTTACCCCTCAATGCAGTGACATCAATAATAGATGGCTTGAAGAAGTTGTATGTGGAGCGGCTAAAACCGTTGGAGGCTACTTATCGATTCAATGATTTTGTATCTCCATTATTGGTAAGTGATATATATCAATAAAGTATGCTAATCGCCGTACATATCATGTGTGAATGGGGTTGTATCATGATTCATGGTATATTATTCATGTAATTATGACAAATCAAGTTAGGATGTCTATCATTTGTCCTTTTCAGACCAACAGTGATTTTGATGCTAAACCAATGGTCATGCTTCTTGGTCAATATTCCACAGGGAAAACAACATTTATTAAACACTTGCTAAGATGTGAATATCCAGGTTAGTTAAGTTGTGGCTGATCTAGCACATCATTATATAAATTCCTTCATGCATATAATTTGACGATGGAGGATATAAATTCCTTCATGCATATAATTTGACAATTGAGGGATATAAATCCCTTCATGCATATCATTTGACAATAGAGGGATATAAATTCCTTTATTAATTTTGTATCACCTTACTCTTGATACAGGGGCGCACATTGGACCAGAACCTACGACTGACAGATTTGTCGCTGTCATGGTAGAATAATCTTTTTTTCCCCCTTCTAGTATTGCCTTTGGAAGTTAATCAATTCTAAACAAAAATTTACTTTTTGGCGTGTGAGATTCGTTCCATAGTTTTCACTGAGGTTCAAAGCTCAATGTCTTTTTATTTGTAGTCTGGAACTGATGAGAGGAGCATTCCTGGAAATACTGTAGCTGTTGATGCTAGCATGCCTTTTAGTGGCCTCACAAGCTTTGGCAGTTCATTTTTGTCAAAGTTTCAATGCTCTCAAATGCCACATCCAGTGAGTCTTCTTTATATCTTTCCAGTTCCACTTTTGCTCAATTGGCATTTTCGTCTTTGAACTTGAAACAATATTTTCTTTCAGCTGCTAGATGAAATAACATTTATTGACACCCCTGGTGTCCTCTCTGGAGAAAAGCAAAGGACTCAACGGAGTTATGATTTCACTGGTGTTATATCTTGGTTTGCTGCAAAATGTGATTTGATTCTTCTCCTATTTGATCCTCACAAACTTGACATCAGTGATGAATTTAAACGAGTGATTTACTCTCTACGCGGTCAGGATGACAAAATACGTGTTGTTTTGAATAAGGCAGACCAAATTGATACTCAACAAGTAAGGCACTATAACCAACTTAATTTAAACCGATTGGAATATTTCGGACAATTTATTTTTCTAGTTTGTGGCCTATTTATGTTCCCAGTATTGTAATGTCGCAGCTCATGAGAGTTTATGGAGCACTGATGTGGTCTTTGGGAAAAGTTCTGAGTACCCCGGAAGTTGTACGTGTATATATTGGGTAGGTTAGTTGTCTTTGAAATAGACAGATAATGATTCATTGATTTGCTTGCAAGGGCTCAATTTTGTTATTTACCATTTGAGCTTATGCTGTCCTGTTGCAGTTGAACATCATAAGATTTTTAGGCTTTTTCCGTTTTGGTGAAAAGAATTATCTTTATTATCTTTTCTTAGCATTTTGTAGGTGAATTCACATTTAAATATGTAGTGTCTGCCGGTGCTTCACATTGTTTTCATGTTTCATTAATGAATTCATTCTCTAATTAATTTGACATTCCTTAGCTGTTGGTTTGTTTTACTTTACCTGACTTTTCAGCTCATTCAATGATAAGCCTATCAATGAAGGCTTTGTCGGCCCATTAGGACAAGAGCTTTTTGAGAAAGAACAAAGTGATCTCCTTTCAGATTTGGCAGATATTCCAAGAAAGGCGTGTGACGGTCGGGTACAGTTCTACTTTCATATTATTTTTAGATAGGATTATACAGATGAGTAAAGTATATGAATATAGCAAATCGATGCAGGCTTATACTCTTTATTTGTTTGTATTTTTTATTTTCCGGTTCTAAAATCTGATGTCATTTGAATTGTGCAGATCAATGAATTTGTCAAACGTGCTAGATCTGCTAAAATCCACGCCTATATAATTAGTCATCTTAAGATGCAGATGCCTGCAATGATGGGCAAAGCTAAGGTGCAACAAAGGCTAATAGATGATCTTGAAGATGAATTTAAAAAGGTATCTATCATCATCCACTTTTGTTTCTTTAATTTGCTTAGTTTCATAGTTACTTATAATTTACTATCATCTTGCAAAACAGGTTCAAAGGGAGTTTCATTTACCAGTTGGTGATTTTCCTAATGTAGATCACTTCAGAGAGGTTTTGACTACTTACAGCATCGACAAATTTGATAAATTGAAGCCTAAAATGATTCAAGCTGTAGATGACATGCTTGGTTATGAAATACCAGAGCTGCTAAAGAAATTTAGAAATCCTTATGAATAAGTTGAAAATCGTTTAAGCTTGTTTTTGATTTTGTCAGGAATGTTTCTCACTGAGATTTTGATATTTTTCTAAAATAGTTGAAATATTGTGTGTGTGTGTGTGTGTGTTTTGAATGCCTAATGCCCACAACCTGTAAAGTCCAGTCCATGACATAAGATTGTTTACACAATTGCCACTCTATTTTACTTGCCTTAATTGTATATGAAGGTGCACCATTTGAAGGTGCTCTCTATCCTATTGATCATTTCTAGTGCTCTCGTGAGTGGGAGTGGGACGATAAAGGTGCTCATGTATAATTGTTTTGCAATTATATATCTAAACAAATGAGACACATGTTTATGTAACATATAGTTTTTATTGGCAGCAGCAGTTTTGGTTGATTTCAGGCGATTAAGTCACAGCTTCTGTGATGTTCTGATGTGAAGACATTCATATTTTGGTATTCTGCAGTCAGTTTCACTTTGCCAGGGCAAGGGTAAAGTCAGTTTGCTGCTATCTTGAGTTTTGGTGCAATCAAGACTTCAAGCTCAGAGTTTTGGATGGCATTGTTTTACAGTTGTAGGGCTTTTTAACTGTTGTTTGCATCCTGCTGCTATAGGGAGTATTTGCTGCTGTTTCCTCTTGTTTTATTTAGCTGTTGTTGGATCTTTCATTTTCTTTATGGTGTAGAAGACTTCTCAGCTGTTTTTTTTTTTAAGTTCTAAAAAACCCATACTCTCACTCACTAATCTTAAAATCTTACGAGTTTACAATTTTAGTTCACAAAAACGAGTTAACTCAAATGTTTTACCATCCGACTTGTATTTAAATGACACTCTTAAGTTGATTTATTAGCACTTCTGTAACAATTGTTTAATTTCACCAATCACTCCTCCTAGCCTCCTTTAGCATTCCACTGATATTAGCCATTCTAGGCTCTCAGGGGTTCCTACATTGAGTTTCACAAGAAGATCCTAAGCCTTAAAGGTTGGCAATGCCTTTTTGAATAGGTGACTTAACTGCATAATTTCTAAAACTCCCAGTCATCTTGAGATCCTTGTTCCCCTTTACTCTTATTTTCTAAAAACTTAGTGTCAAATACTATGGTTTCAACTCTTAATATTTCAAGCCTATCTAGTAGGTTTCTCAACCTTGTATGGTATATTCATTGAATAACCCATCAAATGCCCATAATTCAACCAGAGACTTCAATTAGAAGCCTTCATTCTTAAGGTTGTAGGCTTAAGCGCCATTCACATTTCTTGAGAACTACTATCTCCGGTCCTAGTTATAAGAAAATTTTTATTTTTTAAATATATTGAATAACTAATGTATCAGGACAATGTATAAACTAGATACATTAGTTATTCAATATTCAATGAATCTAAAAAATAAACTTTTTCTTATAAATAGAAATTGTGGAAGTATTATGGAACACAAATGAGGTGAATACAACAATTCTTAAAAAAAAACATTGAGTTATGCAAAGAAAGGGTTTTTATTAACCTTTATAGTTTTCACCTTGTTGCCTACTTATATTAAGAGTCTCTAGGGAAGTGTGAAAGAAGAGAGATGTTCATTCCAATCTTAATGTTCGTTTCACACCCTTAAAAATTCAAAATTGTCATTTATATGTTTGGAGATGCATCTTCGGACACACCCAAATCACACCAAAATACGCTATTCAGAAATCCATCCAATTTGATCAATATGGTTTGGAGATGCATCTCCGTATATTATTTAAGTGTATCCGACCAGAGATTCATCTTTGAAATGTCCTTTGAAGTATTTTTACATGTATTGGAAATGTAGTGATTGCAAGCCCCCCGAATGGTTTCAGAACAACACCATTGTCCTAACATTATAATTTTTTGAGTCGAAGTTATATTAACGTAAAATTAAAGTAAAATCGCAAGAAAATCAAGTTTAATTAAAGGTAAATGAAAGAAAAAAGTCATACATTAATTTATAAATGCAACATCATACATAGTATTTGTCCGAAAATATAAAAAAAATACATCCAAGCATAAACTACTGCGTATGTTGAACCCCCTACCTTCTGCTTCTCCGACTGTACTGTACGACATTTCGTAACTTGACAATCATGTTCCCTATGAGGGCCAACTGGAGTTACCATCCTCAAAGACTCTTGACTATATGCTTTCTATACTCATCTCCACAACACGCCGAAATACCGTCGTCACACTCTCAGCATGGTCATCCTAAACCTCAAATACCTCTTGGTTAACTGACCTAGGTGGTCTTCCAGGAGTGTCTAGTGTCATGATATGATGTGATATCCTATAAAACCCTGTCATGTAGCTGTCTGTCACAACCCAATGTACAAGAGTTGACACCGGCGATACTCCTATGGTACCAAGTCACTCTCGAAATCATCTAATATAGCATCAAGATCTCTATGGCGGACGCCGGGAGGAACATACTCATATGGAGGTCTCAGAATAAACTGCAAGTAGCCAAACTGTCGCAATGCTCGCTCGGGCAGATAAGGATACATAAAAGATGACCCACATGTCAGCCATCCAACATATAAAGAAATGACGTCAAACTATTATGTTTGGCGGTGACCCTTGTATGGACAGAGGAAACATCGTCTGGTACCATATGGTCAAGTGAGACTTTAAATGACTCAAACACACTATCCCACATATACAGAACAAAAATGATTGCACATGGCCAATCCTCATTGTATTTAGGCGCAAATTCCCACATGATGATGCGAGGAAAGTGAAAGATGATCCATCCTTGAAAATGGGTCAGATACAATATTAATAACGTGTGTAACAAATGAATTATGAAAATATTATTAATAAGAAATTACTGTAAGCAACGTGTAACTCCCTGTCAGTTTGTCTTCCAAAGACAACTCTCACCCATCTTCGAGTATAGGTAGACTAAATAGGCGGCCCCCAATTTGTACTCAAGTCTATTTATTTGTGATCGGCATTAATTTTGGTAAAACTAACTTGACAACAACACGTTGAACAAAATATTCTAACATGAAGAAAAACATGTTGAACAAAATGTCCTAACATGCTGATTCAACATCTTGTCTGTCTGTTTGGCAGTTTGGATTCAGCTGGTTTATTTCCAGATTACAAAATATTATGTGAATATTATGCTATCATATGTGGCTTCCAAGATTGAGGAATCAGAGATTCTATTTACATTTTATGGAGAATAATCTGCAGACTTTGTGAAATAGTATTGCAGAGTTTTGAAGCCCAAAATCCAGTCCAGACTATAGTTATAAATAGGATGGATCAACCCTAATTCAATAATAGAATATACATTGGTGTTTATAGATTTTCTAGGATTTTTGTTAATTGTGAGCCTCTCTAATATCATCTTGATATAAAAGTAGGATTGTCTTTATTGAGTTGTAAGTTGTTGTCAATCACTCTCAATATTTTAAGCATTAAGTGAGTGTGTGTCATGTAATGATTAAAAGGGAAGTGATAAATGTCTCAAATCAAGGAGAGTCTTAGGTAGAAGTTAAGCACCGGTAGTGATTAGATGCAAAGATTGTAAACCAGAGGTTATTTACATATGAGCTTCAAACTAATACTATTTAGTGGATTTCCTTCCTGGCTTGTTAGCCCCCAGACGTAGTTGTTGTTATACACCGAACTGGGTTAACGATATGTGTGTTATTTTACTTTATGTACTTTTTATTGTGTTTCTATCTTGCCATTGTGTTAAGAGCAGAGATTAATGTTTCGACATCTCTTAGGACATCTGAGATTTACATACCAGAATTTTAGTACTCGTGAATCGAAGTCAGGTCGATGAAGTAATTAAGGTAAACCATATTAACATAGGTTCACTTTTGTCCACAAACATGGATGTGCCAACCAGGAATAAGTGGTAACACCTCAATGCACATTGCCGATGATACTCAACATGTACATCATCACCTTCGACATCTAAGGCCTTATACAAATGGTATTTATAAAGCTTTTCCAAAAAAACTAAACCTAGAATGTGAACCTCTAATGTCATGTGCCATTTGTGTAGCCTAAGTAGAGTCAACCATAAATCGGCGACCATCAGATCGACGACTTCCTCTCGCCCAATCCTCATGTGGTTCAGTAATTTCCCCTCGATGGGAAGATGTAGAAGGAATGAGATATTATCTAAGGTGATAACCATATCTCCTATAGGAAGATGGAAAAATGACGTCTCTAAATGCTACCATTCAGCAAAATCCACTTGCATGCCGTGGTTTATGGTCATGTAAGCATAAGAGCATAAACTGGCTTGACAGAAGGAATATAACTTTTTTTGTTGTTGTTGAAAATGAACAAGAAGGAATTGGAAAAGTTAGTGTGGCGTGGAATATGAAATATAAGCATCTGGAGATGCATTTTGAATAAATAGTGTTTACAGATATGCATCTTCAGACGCATTTTTTTACGCATATGGAGATGCATATTTAGACTAATTTTTGGCACAGTGAAGGTGCCTCTTCAATTTGGTTTGAGAAATGGCTTAAATAAGTGCGTGCGGAGATGCATCTCCGGACTCTAGGGACAATCTGAACTTTTCATGGTGGTGTGGGAGCACCCATAAGGGTGGAAAGAACATTTCCCGTAAAAGAAACACATTTATTAGTGTGAATCCAATCCATTCCCATGATAATATAATATAAATGTTTTTTGGGGATTCTTCTTTCCACCCTTATATGTTTCCCCTACCACCGTGAAAATTCACAACCACCTTTAACGTCCGGAGATGCACCTCTGGATGAGCCTAAAATCACACCAACAAAGGCGTTGCTAGTGAGACAACCCTATTTTGTCTTAAAAAATGTTTAGAGATGCATCTTTGGATTTTGGAGATGTATCTTCGTAATGTATGGAGTTGTATTGCCTTTATATTATGTGTCCTAGCTCTTTCGACATATATTATGTATCCCGTATTCACATAGGAAAATAATTTTTCAAGTTCTCGGTTTCAGCTTTTCATTTTGTCACAAAACAAATTTGAATTTAGTAAAATGCACCGTGTCTGATTTTTATGAAATGGTCAAGCTCATAGTTCACGATCACTAGTGGCACACTGGTATGCTAAAAGAGTGTCCATAACTAGAGTCAATAGTTCAAAGTCACTTGCATTAAACAATTGTAGATTTAAACATCATCAAAGTTCTATTTTATTTACTCTGAAGATACTTAGATTTTGAACAAAAACCTTTTCAACTTGATCCAATTGCCATCCATTTCCTTTGAATCATTGCACAACATCATCACCACCATAAAACTTACCATAAACCACTCATAAAACACAAATCACTCAAGTTTATTTTGAACTCAATTTCAATTTTTTTTTCGAAATTATGAAATAATGCTAAATTGAGGAAGATGAAGTTGCAAGGAGTCCGAATCTGTAAAGAAAAATGGTAACTTATCTCGCCGGAGCTTCATCGGAGCCCTCGCTAGAATCCAAATTTTTCGCGGGAAAGTTTATAGTGTTCTTCGTATTTTTCGTCTAGGTAGCCTTTAATACATTATCTAAAGTTCTCTTAACCATAACTAATTCATCCAAACTTCAATAGGGATAAGATTGACAATGTCTATAGTCACAATAATGTTATCAAGTATCTTTGTTGAACATAACATCTAATATTATATCCTTATTATTGTGAAATCGGATGCCATATAAACAAAGTATAATAGGTTTCCTTATGATCAAGAAACCCAAAAGGGTTAGGGTTTAGGGTAAACCAAAGATAACAACAAAGATTAGTTATAAGCTGCCATTCTTTCCTTCCTATTTAAACAAGATTACAAATACATGAATAAAAAATAACCCCCTCACTTTTGAATTAGGATTTTATCTTCTTAATTTTCCTTATTCTTAAAGATAAGATACTAGTATGCTATTTATAAGAAAACACACTAACCTGATGGACTTTTTAACAATTACCCATTACAAGCTAACTCAGGGTATAAGCTAACTTATGCAATTTGATCCATAACACAAAGCCCAATTAGACATACATACTAGAACCGACTTCGACTACAATATGTATAACTTCTGCACTAACATATGAACCAGCTTCGACTTCATGCTAAACCTCTCTCGTATCAGAGTTCGATCTAATATTCCAAAAATATCCACCTTGGACCAAACTCTATACCAACAAGAAAACAAAACTAGCTTTCTTCATACAACATTATCAACTGCATACAGTAGAAAAAATTGCAATTGGGCAACATCTTGGTGATCATATCAGCAATATTATGATCTATTAAAACCTTCAGCACTTGGACTTCTCCACACTCGATTATCCCTATGATGAAATGCAACCTCACATCAATGTACTTGGTTTGCTCATGATAGGCTGAATTCTTCAGCATGTGTATTATACTCTGACTATCACATTTAATAGTGATAACTTGACATTGAAGTTTCAACTCCTTTGCAAAACCTTCAAGCCACAATGCTTCCTTCACAACTTCAGTTAGAGAGATATATTCCACTTCAGTGGTTGATAAGGAAACAACCTTATCAAGTTTTGCTTTCCAACTAATTGATGTGCCAAACACAGTGAAAACATATCTATAAATAGATTTTCTGGAGTCCATACAACCTGCATAATCATAGTTGACATATCCTTCAATTGCCACTATACAATCTTCACCCAAGGCTCCGCCATAAATTAGGACTCTATTCATAGACCCATTTATGTACCTTAGGATCCAATTTAATGCTTGCCAGTGAGCCTTTCCAGGATTCGCCATGTACCTGCTTACGAGACTTACTGCATATGCTATGTCGGGTCTAGTACAAACCATATCATACATCAAATAATATACTATATTAGCATATGGAATGCTATCCATATAATTTATTTTGACATTAGTATTGGGACACTGATCTATAGTCATCTTGAATTGAGGATTTGTCGGAGTCACAACAGACTTTGAATTCGACATACCAAAGTTTTCGAGAATCTTCTGTAGGTATGCTACTTGAGATAAGCATAATTTCGATTGCTTTCTATCTCTCCGGATGTCAATCCCAAGAATCCTGGACACAACTCCCATATCCTTCATGTCGAACTCCTTATTGAGTTCATCCTTTACCCTTTTTACATCTTCGACATTGTTGCTTGTTATTAGGATATCATCCACATAAAGCAACAAAATAACAAATAAATTACCAGGTCAAAATCTGAAGTAAACACACCGGTCGATCTGAATTCTGATAGGATTGTCGAGGAGATTGTTTTAACCCATATAACGATCTCTTTAGTTTGCACACATATTCTTCCTTCCCCTTTTCTACATACCTTTCAGGTTGCCTTATTAAGATTATTTCATCTAGGTCACCATACAAGAACACAATCTTCACATCCATCCATTCCAGTTCAAGGTCAAACTGTGCCACCATGGCAAGAAACATCCAATTGGACACATGCTTCACAACAGGAGAGAACACATCATTGAAGTAAACCCATTCTTTCTGAGCTAAACCCCTAGCGACCAATCTTTCCTTGTATCTCTTCGACGCCACTCCTTCGATTCCTTCTTTAATTTGAAAATTCACTTACAACTAACTAACCTGGCTCTAACTGGTTTCTTGATCAGTTCCCAAGTTTTTTTATCATGAAGAGATTTCATTTCATCATCCATGGCATTCAGCCATTCAGTCTTATTTCGACTCCTCATAACTTCCTTATAGTCTCTAGGTTCTTCGTTCAGAACCTCACTTACAGAGATTAAGGCATACTTAAGTCTCCGAAGTGGCTTTATGACTCTTCTCGATCTGTCTCTTACCAGCAGATAATAATTATCAATCTCCTTATCTTCGACAACAGTTTCTGTTTATTCTTCGACTTCATTTGGGTCATGCAATTCAACATCACTATGATCCACCTCAACATGAATTTTTCACTGTTCCAACTCTTTGTCAACATCATCAGTTTTCTTTAAGGCCATCTCAACTTCATTGAAAACTACATCTTGATTGGTGATACACCTCTTTTGAACTGTCTCTAGGTACCATACCCTATAAGCTTTGACTCCTTCAGGGTATCCCATGAACATGCAATTCATAGCTCTAGGTTCGACCTTGTCTTGTCTAATGTGAGCATAGGCTATACAAATAAATACTCTCAGTTTGTCAATATCTGGTGGATGTCCTGACCAAACATCTTCATGTGTCTTCATATCTAACGCAATCGAATGGCATTTGTTTATCAGATATGTTGCTTCTGAAACAGCCTCATCCCAAAACACCTTCTTCAATCCAACACTAACTAACATGCAACTAACTCTTTTGAGGATTCTTCGATTGAATCTCTCATCTAGACCATTTTTCTAAGAAGTACCTGTTACAGTCTTATGCCTTGCAATCCCAGACTCGACACAGTAACTGTCGAAAGCTTCATTGCAGAATTCAAGGCCATTATCAGTTCTCAACCTCTTGACCTTCTGCCAGTTTGAGTTTCGACCAGAACCTTCCAACTTTTGAAATTCTCAGAAGTTCCATCATTAGTCTTCTGAATGAATATCCATAACTTTCTAGAATAATCATCAACTATGGATAAAAAATACCTTGCACCTGAATGTGAAGGATTCCTTGCAGGCCCCCAAAGATCAACATGTGTGTATCAATGGATCCATGTGTTCTTATTTTACCTTTGTTAAACTTCCCCCTACAGGATTTACCAAATACACAAGGTTCACAAAACTCCAACTTCTCGACTTTGTCACCACCTAACATGTTTTGTTTCCCCAGTTCGACCAGGCCTCTCTCGCTGACATGGCCCAATCTCATGTGCCATAATTTTGTCTTCGACAACAGTTTTGTGGATGCAACATTTGTAGAACCACTTACAACTTCAGCCTCAAGGGTATACAAGCCTTGTTTCTTCACACCTCTCAAGACTTCCTTCGGCCCCTTCATGACTCTTAGGATACTTTTCACTCCTTGAAAAACATATCCCTTCTTTTCGAATTCACCAAGAGAAATCAAATTTCTCTTCAAGTCAGGTACATACCTAACTTTAGTCAATAACCTTGTTGACTCATCATGGAGCTTGAATCTCACAGATCCGATACCTGCAATTTTGAAAGCTTTGTTGTTTCCCAGCAACACCTATCCATCATCTTGATCACATAATTCCTCGAACAAATATTTTTTTAGAGTCATATTCCAAGTGCAACCTGAATCCATAGTCCACTCTTTTCTTGAGTCGTCGTTTGAAACCACAAGAACATCAGATGAGTCAAAATCATCTTGAACAATGACATCATTGTCATTATCCTTACCTCCATGATCTTTCAGGCGTTCAGGGAACATCTTTCGAATGTGACCCTCCTTCTTACAATGATAGTCTTGAACACCATATGCTTCACCACTATAAGACTTATGCTGACTTTTACCATTTTTCTTGTTGAACTTACATTCCTTTCGCAAGAGTTTCGTCTTAACGGCCAAACCTTCACCAACCGTCGAAGGTTTATTCTCCTTTCGTTCATTCAAGTCCTTAAAGTACAAGGTAAATTGAACATCTTCAAAGGTCAGAGACTTTCTTCCATACAAGAAGGTTTCTTTGAATTGAGCACGTGTTATGGGAAAAACACATAACAACAACAGCGCTTGATCTTCATCATCGATCTTCATATTAATATTTTCAAGATCAAGAATCAGCTTGTTGAACATATCCAACGACTCAACCAACACTTTTTCTTTGCTCATCTTGAATGAATACAAAGCTTGCTTAAGGTAGAGCCGATTCACCAACAATTTGGTCATGTACAAACCTTCAAGTTTCAACCATAACCCTGAAGTCGTCGTCTCCTTTGATACCTGTCGGAGAATCTTATCACCAATGCTCAACAATATTAAGCTGTGTGCTTTCTCAAGCATGGTTGTCTTTTCAGCTGCCGTTAATGTAGCATTCATGGCCACCCCTCCCTTCAACGCTTCCAAGCAACCCTGCTGAACAAGTAGAACTTTCATCTTTAAGCGCCACAAATCGAAGTCATTCACACCAGTGAAATTTTCAATCTCATACTTTGTTGAATGCATCTTCTCCACGCTCACTACACCAATTTATTATGAAATCGGATGCCTTAGAAATAAAGTATGATAAGTTTCTTTATGATCTAGAAACCCACAAAGGTTAGGGTTTATGGTAAACCAATGATAACAACAAGGATTTGTTATTTCTTTTCTTCTTCTTTAAAAAAGATTACAAGTATATAAGAATAATAAATAACCCTCTCACTTTTGAATTACGATTTTATCTTCCTATTTTTCCTTATTCTTAAAGATGAGAGATTAGTATGCTATTTATAAGAAAACTAACACACTAATCTAATGTTTTTTTTTTAACAATTACCCATTACAAATTAACTTAGGGTATAAACTAACTTAAACAATTAGATCCATAACACAAGAACCAATCAGACATACATAATAAAACTGACTTCGACTACAATATGTATAATTTCTGCACTAGCATGTGAACCAACTTCATGCTAAATCTCTCTCGTATTAGAATTCAATCAAATATTCCAACTTATGTTATTAAATAGTTGTTTAATTCATCTCTATACAAGTCTAAAAGATAAACCAAAGCTACCATGTTTTCAAATTCATCTTTTTCACCAAGCATTTGTAATTGTTGAACGTCATTATCAACAATTTATCATCCATGTGAATTTTGATCAAATACTTCAAATTTATGCACATTCTTATTAGAAGTGTTATGGGGTTTATATCTTTTATTAGGAATTAGAAGTGTTATGTGGTTCATATCTTCTATTAGGAATATCTTAAGTCCTACATTCACTAAATGTAGAGTTTGAAAAAGGTTTATATAGAGTGACACTATCATTTTACAAATAGATTTTGTAAGGATAAATTATAATAAACTATAATATAAATATGAGAGCCTAATACCATTTAATTCCATATGAGATGATATCTTGATACTTCAATGGGTTTGCTTCGTTGTTTGGATGGATTTATTTCTCAGTTGCCTCCTGTTTATAGAATAATGAGGGGGATTACTTGAAGAACATTGTCTTTTGCTTTTCGTTAATCATCCATTGCCCTTCATGTGTATTAACCAATGGTTTTACCATTTTTGTGCTATTATACATGCATTGTCTTTGATAGTGAATTTTAAAGATGACATTCCGTCTTCCACGATAATCTTAGCTTAGCCACTATCATTTTTTTCCTTTGAGATTGGTTTGTCATCAACCTAAGGTAAGATCAACTGGTCATTAATCAATACAGATGATCTTACCCCAATCTTTCCCATAACATTCATGTATGAATCTATTAAAGGTTTATGACACTTGGTGACAATGAACAATTATAATAGTTCTTGTGTAAGTTTCTCAATCTTGGGCTTCATATTACCATGGATCACCACAGGTACTGCCACAAGTATGTTAAACACATATATTCTATTATACGAGTTATAAAGTGATTATACGTGTAATATCAGTATAATAACTTTTAAATTTTATATCCTTAAGAGCAATGAGTTTTATGACCACCCTCTTATTCTTAAATAGATAGTAAAAAAATTGGCCAGTCTTGGTGATATCAAAGGTGTATTTACTTTGCATTTTATCCTTTGGAAGACCTTAAGGTGGAACACGTATAAATTTTGCCTCTGAGGATCTTACCTATCAAGATATCAGTAGTAGAATTGAGTGACATATAGTCTTTAGATCCATCCATGTCTACAATGGAAATAGGGATCAATGTCGTTTTCTTTTTCTATAATGATTTGATCAATTCATAGTGTCTTGAAAGCTAACTTATTTAGGTCGTGGACGATATTCATATTCAGCATTCGAGAAATATGGATCATATTCATCTGCTTGTTATTTTTGATATAATATTTCTAGGTGGAAGATATGAATACCAAGTTAAAGTTATTCATCTCAATGATAAAGGTAACAACTACAACTTGTAATTTTATTTTATAATTTTCCTCACCACATTGTGAACTGAATCTTTCTATGTGCTCCATAATCAATTTCCATTTCACCAAAAAAGGTGGAAAATTAGGTGTTTTATAACCTCTTGGGAAAAAGTTTGTCTTCCAACATAAGACATTTTCTTCTCTTGCAAAGTGTTGCCATAAGATGGCATATCAATTTGCCTACTTATTATGGTGACCTTGTTGTTATATGTACATGTCAAATTGAAGATTAACATGGTAAACGTATCCTTTTTCTTTCTTCCAACGAATGCCTCTTAGGGTCTATTGTTACAAATTACTAAATTGCTAATTCAAAGGAATGAATATCCATCTTGTATAAGATTCAACTTAACCAATGAAGGCTTTGTTGTTGCAACTTGCAATGATCAGCTGGGTTTGGATTGCAAATTCTCATTGACATATGTTTGCTTGGATTTATTGAATGATTACTAGAGCTGACTTGTTGGATCTTCATTAGTAACCATATGTCTAACGATATCATCAAGTTGATGAAGACCCTTTACATGATATCATGCATATCAATCCGAAGTATGATAAAGAGTGAAGTCATACCATTATATTTAGGGATAATTATACAAATCCCCCTGTCATTAGGACGAGATTTGATATTACTCCCCGAAGTTTTTATTATTAATTCCCCCTTATAAAACCCAAAATCAGATTTAACCACCCCGTATTACCATAAATGCTGACTAGATGTGTACTGATTGATTATGTGGCTTCCACATCACCTTTCCTTCTTCCCCAACCCTCATTTAACTCCTCTTCACTCATATACACCCATTTCACAACATTTTTCCTTAAAGATATTAATGTTGCTGCATTCTCATACTTCAAACTTGAAATCTTTAATTATATCATAAAGATAAATTCCAAATACATCGTAAATAAACTATTTTTCTTTTGTATGATAATAAATAACTTGAGAATACATATAAAATCTCTAGTAATTAACAGGAATCAATCAATATATATTTTCAGAAGTAGAGGGTTTATTTAGAAGATAAACTCTAATTTAATATCACAACCCTCGCTGTGGTGTTTGCTCAGAACTTTCCCTTTTGTTGGTGATTTCTCTGCCACATCTTTGTTATGTTGAAGACCGACCGGAAAATGAAACTGGAAAATGAAGTCGAAGGAGAACAAATGACATCTGCGGAGGAAGACCGACAAACCCTTTTTCCTCTTTTTCAGATTTGGGTTTTCACAAATCCTATTGTTGTTCTTGGCGGAAATAATGTGATATCGTAAAATGAATTACAAGGCCTTGTTTCGGAAATGGGTCTGTAGCAAAACGAATTTGTGAGGAAAAGGTTCTTCACACACAAATCCATTGTTGTTACAACAAAATTAATTAAACAGGGTAAGATGCAACCATAAACAAATTGGGGTTTGAGAAATCAAATTGAGGTTTGAGAAATTTGTGAAAATTTTGAAGAGATGAGAAATTTGGAGTTTGAGAAATCAAATTGGGGTTTGAGAATCAAATTGTTTTTAGAGAGAGAAACATGGATGAGGAAGATGAGGTGAAAAACAATTTTTCTGAAAAATCAAATTGGGGTCTAAGTGAATGAAGTTGATGAACAATGGTAATGAACAAATTTTCTAAAAAATCAATTTGGGTTTAAGTGAATGAAGTTGAAGTTGATTATATACATAGTCAGCATGCCACCTCCCCATTCACCAGATGCCCAGTCAGCATAGAGGGTAAGAGGGGGCGGTAAATTCTGATTTTGGGTTTTATAAAAAAAAATTCAAGGGGGTAATACCAAATCACGCCCTAATGACATGGAGGTTTGTATAATTATCCCTTATTTTTATAGGTGGATTAACCAAATAATTTCTAAAATTATTGGGAGGAGTCACAAATGTTGGTATTCTCAAAATTTGTGGTGGATCATCATTAGGTCTATTAGGGTCTAATATTTTTTATTCCAAAGTTTATGGCTTGTCTATGTTGTTGAGAATCCTAACATAACCCAAATGTAGGGGCGACAAAAGGGCAAGTCCGTCCCGCAAAAGCCCGCAAAAAAATGGGACGGAGCGAGGTAGTTAAAGTTGAGGATGTGAACTTAAAATCTAAGTCCGCCTCGTTAAAAAGTGAGGGCGGAGCGGAGAAAGCCCACATACATTGCACTTTTTAAGCTTAAAAATACAAAAAAATTAAGTAAACGTGCATACTCGCAAAATCCCACGAAGAAAATGGGGCGGGGCGGGAAGGACTCTTTAGAGGGTGATGGCCTAAACCCTTAGCCCACCCTGCACTAAAGTATGGAAAAAAACATACATGCTCAATGGGTCGAATCCGTTTTGCCACCTACCTAAATGCATACACCAAACATAGTTGAGCCTGTGAATTGATTTTCTTCAATAATAATGTCTCACCTGCGTGCAAAATTTATTAATTATGAGCTTGAAAGTTTACCAAGTGGTTAGCTGATAACTCTGAAAGTATAATTACCTTTATACTTCAAACAATTATAATAAGAAAGAAAATATGCCCCTCAACCATTGAATTCTTAACTACTTCATTAGAGTGTTGAGCACAAAATTAATATTTTTTGTGAGATGCTAAATATAGAATTGCATAAATAAATAGAAAAAAAGTGTTAACTATTTAAAAACAAAACTAATTTTACTTGCCAATTCATGTGGCATACAAAGTCCATCCTCGTTCCACTATTTTTATGGGTAATACATTTTCCTTCCTGTTGTTAGGTGTACGCAACGACCCACAATCTATTTCTCTCTATACAATAAACTTTGTTTCCCTTATCCATGCGTGCAAACTAGCCTTAGAATGCACATCCAGGAAGATAACATCTTCCAGTGACACTATAAACATGAAACACGAGTAAAATAGTAAATTGTTTTGTTCCAAATGTCTTTAAATGCTAGTGACACCCCCGTAATATATGACAACCTTAGTGAAGAAGAGAATGACTCGTCTATGGCGTATATATATGTTTTAGATTTGACTACACATTTAACTAAAAGATATTTGGGATAAAATACATGTCACCCTCCTGCCAATGTAGCGAGCTTTATATTTATCCCCCTGAAGTATTTTCCTTTATAATCCCCCCTCATGAAACCAATATTCCTTTATGAAACACCTTTGAGTCCAATTTTTACTGACTGTATCAAGAAATTATCACATGTGTCATTTTTAGCCTTACTGACTGTATCAAGGAATTATCACATGTGTCATTTTTAGCCTTACTGATTGTATTATTAAATGCCACATAATTTATTTTTAAAAACAAAACTTAGAATTACATGATGTTTCTTTTTACCCCGTGAATAATCTAGGGCTTAAAATTGAGAAATTTCAACCGTGAATAACAACTTATAAGAAGGACGATACTCATCGGAGAAGAAGAAGCCATGATGGAGAGCATCAAAGAAGGAGATGAACAATCACCAGTAAGTTTGTTTTAACCTCGTCCTTACCTTTATCATGGAGGAGACTGATTAATGTTTTCTATTTTCTATTTTTGTTTTTACTCAGAACAAACAACTGTTTAATGTTATCTTTAATCATGGAGGAAAGTTTGGAAGGTTTTTCTGATGGTGAAACAGTCTATATTTCAATCCTAGTTTCTGGATTACACTTTGAAAGTATTTAATCATAGAAATCACCAGAGACGCGTCAGATAGGAACCAATTACAAATAGTTATTGTAAAACATAAGGATTATTTATCATTCAATAACGGTGTCAGTATCGTGTTAGGATTGCAATTCAACATTGTAGATATCAATAGTCGTATGATCTGGTACAACCCCCTATTCACTTGGTACATCACCTCTATGAGAATATTAGTGTTTAGTGTCAAAATACAATCTAATGTAATTGTAATTGTGTTTAACAACGGTAGAATGTTTAGCTTGTGTTTGTGAAAAGTTAAGGTTACTACTCTACAAATTTCAATTGAAATATCTTTTATATGAAAGCTTTAGGAAATGTCTATGCTGTATACAAATATATGAAATGAATCTAAAAGTATCAATAGAAACTTGAAGCAGTCTTCATTGTAACTTACCACATATAATGCTGAGTTATCTTTTAGAAATCCACGAGTTCCATCAATTGGACTGAGCAACTGTATTTAATCAATAGACTCAATAGAATTTTTTGTAAGGATTAAAATAAACATAATTAAATGCATGAATTTTTAACATAAACCTACTAATGGGCAAGAACTCAGGGGCTTATAGACATCATAGTAGAAATATATAGTTTTCTTAAAATATAGGATATGTAATTAGCACTATTTTCTTATCTTTGATATATGGTGGGGTCCGGGAGAAATCGAGAATCTCAAATCATATTTTCAATCTGAATAGTTTATGAGTTTACAAATAATAATCCTCCATGAACTCAATAGAAAGTAAATCCTAGCTAATGATAAAAGTTACTTAACAAAAACTGTAACAATCTACTACGCATAAGAAACCCAACACACATCATTTAGCAAATCATGGTATAGGCTTATATTTTGATACGTCCATGAACAATAGTTAGGTCAAGAAAAATTTTCAAGTGTAGATGACAGATGTTTACAGAGTAAGAAAAATGCAGATGACCAACTGAATAGTGGAAAGGCTACCCATTTCTGACATCCTCGAAAACATTATTGAAGTAAGTGATAATTCCAAGATTGTTAATCCAGAGTGTGAAACATCTTTCCTCCCGAGATATTTGTGCATCATCAGTCATCATCTCAGCAAATGACATTTTCTCTGTGTCAACTGTAAGGCAATTCCTACACAAGTGAAAGTACCAGCGATTATTGAATTTATAAGAATGAAAGTCACACTCTCCAAGCTACTAACTCTAGACCTTTAATATTCCTACATACTTTTTCCTAACAAATGAATCAATTCCCCCGTCCTCTTTTTCCCAAAAGCGAAAGCTTTAGTCTAGTGGAAAGAATAGTAACAAAGAACAATCTTTCTATATTCATAAGATGTAATATACTCGATACTCATAAGTCAGAAGCCTATTGAAAAAAAATTAAAGGAAAAACAAACTAAAGTAGGAGATATCAACCTTATCTTTGACTTAATATAATAATTATAATGAAAAAGGTAAGCTTACAATGCACCAAGTGCCAGTGAAGCTCCAACTGCAAGTTAGAAGAAATTAAATAACCTTTTAACTTAGAAGAAATTAAAACCAAATTTCAACACTGCACTGCAACATTCCATCATTTATTTATTTCAGAATAATACAATTTACAGATTTACAACAACATCAACAAAACCTCAACAGACAATAGCAACAACAACACATAACCAACAAATTCAAATATTCATAGACCACCAGCGACAAAGAAAGTAGAAAATCGAAAAACATCACACATCTAAACACACAAAATATCGTTAAACACAACATGAACAACAAAACAGTTCCATGATCAAAATAAAGCATATCAATACATGATTCCATGATTCCATGAACAATAATAACAACACAACGGTTGCTGACATTTTCGGTGAAAAACAATAATACACGACAACATATCATTTTTAACGGAAAAATACAAGGTCAATGTTAAAGGAATCAATACTTACATGAGTGAATATGAGTTAAATGTGTTGAAGCTCAAACAGAGGAAAATTAGACGAGAGAGATACTGAGAAATATGAGTTGAGAGAGAGAGAGAGAGAGAGAGAGAGAGAGAATGGGGGACAAAGGTGTTAGGGTTTGAGGGTGGAAGACAGAAAGAAGAAGAAAAACAGGGGAGAGAGAGAGAGAAATGGGGAAAGCGTTACGGTTTGAGTATGGAAAGTGGAATGGTAGGGAAAAGTTTGCTATCCTAAGAAAATAATGTTGTCCAATAGTAAAATTACATGTGGAACTTTGAAGTGTTTTTATGAGTCTTATGGAGCTGAATATGTTATTTATTAATTTAATCTCTTAGAAGGTATGAAGTAAAAAAGTGTGAAGGACTTACTGGGTAGTTTGGTGATAATGAATAATAATGGATAGATAGTTGAAGGTGACATAATTATAATAAAGCAAAATAGCACTAGGGGTCCTTTAAGTTATTTTAAAGTACTAAGTTAGTCCTTTAAGTTTTTTTTTGTTGTAACGATCAGGTTCTTTAAGTTATTTTAAATTAATAAGTTAGTCCATTAAGTTTATTTTGCAATAATTTGGTCCTTTTAAAAAAAACCGTTACAATAAATTGCAAACTCATATACCATCTGAATTGATTTTTCGCGCTGATCACGAATATGCAATTAGTTTTGCGTTTGATTGTGTATTTTGGTTGGATTGACGATTTTTTATTATGTATTTCGTTCTTTTTTACCTGATTCTCATGAATCATAATTTGTTTTATAAATTTGATTGAATATTCATGATCAACGCAAAAAACCAGTTCAAATGATATATGAATTTTTAAGGGAGATATTTTAAAAAAGGATCAAATTATTACAAAACAAATTTAACGGACTAATTTAATAATTTAAAATAACTTAAAGAACCTGATTGTTAAAAGAAAAACTTAAATGACCTGACACTATTAAATAACTTAAAAGAATCAAACATAATAACTATTATGATTAATAATACGATCTGATAGCGTTATTACGTATTACTACTACCAAAAATAAATAAATAAATAAATAAATCTGAAGATTATAACTATGTAATCATATAAAGCACTGGAATCTTGTTCCTTCTATTCCCAGTTCCTGAAAGAACCGAAACGCGCGCGTGTGTGAGATTCGAAGTAAAAATGGAAATTCCAAAGAGATTCAAAGGAAAAGTTGCGATCGTGACTGCTTCAACACAGGGAATTGGTTTTAGCATAGCCGAGAGACTTGGTTTGGAAGGCGCTTCTGTTGTTATCTCTTCTCGCAGACAGGTACGTACGTTCCTTTTCAATTTCAATTTCATCTTTTCTTTTTTTTTTTGGATTTGATTATGAGAATTGAGATTTGATTCATGTTTCACTCATGTGAGAATTGGTGAGAGAAGATTAATAACGAGTTGATTATTGATTGATACTGTTTTTTTGAATAATTTGTTTGAATTGGTGCAGAAAAATGTTGATGTGGCTGCTGAAAAGCTTAGGGCTAAAGGAATTGATGTGTTTGCTGTTGTTTGTCATGTGTCCAATGGTCAACAGAGGAAGGATTTGATTGATAAAACTGTCCAGGTTAGGTTTTCTTCACATCAACCGTTAAATTAAATCATCTTGTTTTGTGATTGTGATTTTGTCCAATTTCAATAGAAGGCCGTGTTGATTTTGTATTTGCTAAGCACTGATATGTTAGTGCCGGTAATAACTTGAAAATTTTAATAAGTTGAATGTAATTATGTGTCTGTGTTGGATAGAGACACGTGTCAGACACCAGACACGTCTTTGTTTTTTTCCCGAGGTGTTGGTGCTACATTCTTCACATCAACCGTTAAGTCTTCTTGTTTGTGAAAATGTGATCTTGTCCAATTTCAATAGAAGGCTCATGTTGATTTTATACTTGTTTAGCACTGACATGTCGATGCCATTTGAAAAAGTGAATAAGTTGAATGTAATCATCTGTCCATGTCGGATATTGAGACATGGTTGATACCGAGCATGTCTTTGTTCTAATACACCTTTTGTTGAGAGGTGTCGGTGCTACATAACATGTTTAAATGGAATTATATGACAATGTGTTTTGTTATTATGATCTTGGTCTTAGTTTTTCAGTGCATTAGTTTTATAATCTTTCCTGTTTATAGTCTTTCTTTCTAACTATAAAGCATGTAGTTCTAACTTGTGGTTGAATTTTTTTGGTTTGTATTGGGCCCAAAGGGAAACCCAATACTTGGAGGGTGTGTACCCGAAGAGCTAGGAATCGAATTAATGAGAGTAGAAGGTTCCTTTGCTGCGCCGGAAGCCTGCTTAGAGAGAGAATCAGATAACCGTTTCTATTATAGTATGTTGCTTTAATAGAGGGGTGGTGGGTAGGTTGAGTATCTTAGACAATATCCAAGTTTGTTAGAATGGAGAGTCACTGCTTTCTGTAGGAGATAGGCCCTATGGTGGTTAGAGAATTTCTCTTCTATAAATCACTCAATCTCAGTGAATAATACAATAATCTCCCTCTTTTATTCATATTTTTTGTGATTTGCTTTCCCGGTTCCTAACAGTTTGTTTGTACAGAAGTATGGAAAGATAGATGTTCTTGTGTCCAATGCTGCTGCAAATCCTTCCGTCGATTCCATTCTGAAAACACAAGAGTCGGTCCTTGACAAGTTATGGGAGATAAATGTCAAAGCCTCTATACTCCTTCTGAAGGTAATCAATCAAGCAGTGAATATGCCTTTAACAAATAGACCAAAAGAAATAATACTCTATATATACACATGTTTCGACATTTCCCATGTGGTGTACTGATGTTGCAAAATGGTGTATTGTGTGTTATCCCCCTTATATTTTTTACACAGGATGCAGCTCCTCACATGCAAAAGGGTTCATCCGTTGTTATCATTTCATCAATTTCTGGTTATCACCCACCAGCTTCTATGGCTATGTATGGGGTGACCAAAACAGCCCTTTTTGGACTTACCAAAGTCGGTACTTGGCTTCTAATTGCTCCTTCAAAAATCTTATGAACTGTACCATTTTATTTATTTTTAAAAATCTTATAGTTAGGATAATATGATGTGTAGGCCCTTGCTGCTGAGATGGCCCCTAACACTCGTGTAAACTGTATTGCTCCTGGTTTTGTACCGACTAATTTTGCTTCATTCATTACCAATAATGCTGATATGGTAAGTATCTTTTGAACCGAACAGGTTTTTCCTCTTGACTCGCATTGTATAGTTTTTTTGTTTAAATGGATTTCGTGTGTATACTACTGTAGAGAAAGGAGCTTGAACAGCAGACATTACTCAGAAGGCTTGGTACAACTGAAGACATGGGTGCTGCTACAGCTTTTTTGGCATCTGATGATGCATCTTATATAACAGGAGAAACTATAGTAGTTTCTGGCGGAATGCCATCGAGACTGTAGCTTACATTCTCATCTCCTACCAGACTTTTGTTGTGGGTCTAAGCCCAAAACGTGATGGCGAAATTGGAATACATAGCGTGTTTTCAATACTGTAAGAATAATATCATTTAGCTGGCTTTCGCTTTAGTTATGAAATGATAGGGATTGTTCCTTAATAAGGGGGGAAATAATAGTAATCAAATGTTTTACTTTAAATAATGAATAATCTGTAAAACATACACCAGTTTTGTGCTAAAAATATGTCAATTCTGTTACGACTTTGTTTATTTTCTGTTGGCCATGTTTGTATTGCATTTATCAGAGAAAGTAGAAGAGAGGATAAGAAATAACTGTAGCAGTTATGTCATGTCTCCGTAGACTTTCTTTTATGCTCTGGTCGGTGTGTGATTGTTATAATAAATTTATATCCTTTGACTTAAAACAATCCTGAAGAGTAATTATCCAATAAATTATGTTCTTATCCAACTTTATTCAAATATAGATACCAGTTTCTAACACATTGTTCCTACATCTTGGACAAAAATCTAAGTCATACATATTGACTAGAGCTAAAGCCTTTATGGAATTTATATAAGTTAGTTTCATGAATTTGAGTTAGATGCTTATATTGCTATCAGGACAATATTCATCTTACAATTATATTTTGTTGATGTTGTACTCAAAATTCTCGACAATTTCTTGAAAATTAATTATTTTTTTCTACATATTCTATGTTGTGTGTTAGATTCAAGTTTTTCGATTTTGTCTGTATGAATTTATGATACTCTGTTTGTCAATTGTAATTGGTTTCGCTTAATAATTAGAGAATTGTTCACTACATCCACTCCGGTGAAAACTCAAAAATAGCCCCCTTCACACTGTTTCAATTTTGAAATCAGGATGGATTCCAAAACTACAAATCCAATATCAGAACCACACCAAAGGCAGATTACGCTTACCATGTTTATGAAAAATGCTGCCCCATAGCAAATCAAATCTGTTATTTATTGAGCTTTCATTACAAGAAAATCAAATCTGTGGAGAGGAAGAGGAAATCCAGTTGTGAATAATTTGAGTTCATGGAAAGATGACATTTGCTCTATGTGGAGTAAATAGCCAATTCAGCTATTGTAAATTGTAGGACGGTATCAATAGACTTCTCATATTGTTAATTAATAGTAATAATTAACTAGGCTTTGATTTCAAATAGTATCACTTATCAATAAATTTAATACTGTACTATACTTATTATTATTTCAATTATTGTGATTTTGTAAAATAAAAATTTAGAGATGGAGTTATTAGTTTTAACTTCAACTAGGGCATGCACACATCAATAGAGGTGATGTGAACAATCTATTTCGAGTGATTGAAATGAATTATTTGGATGCTGAAAGATGATAGAGTATGGTACGAGTCCTATGTTCTCTTAATCTTTCATCTTTATACGTTTAGTCTTTGTTTGATTCCACACTTTTGGCGTATAGTGTTCCACACTTTTAATTCATTTATGAAAAAATGGCCATTAATCAGATTCCACACCTTTTTTATTCAAAGGTGAGATTCCAAACTTGGAATATCTACTTTGCAAAATTTCAACCTATTGCTTGAATTAGAGTATAATTATATAATCCGCAACTCAAATGCTTAAAGAACCTCGTATATATATTGCCTCCATCAAATTGTATGTTATCTCTTTCTCAGTGCTTCATTTTTCACCAATATATGGAATCAAAGAACCTCAAAAAAATGTGTACATGTCTCTACCTCACCAAAGTAAATAAGCTTGGTTTTTTCAGCCTAAGAAAATAAGTCACAACGACACTTCATATTGAAATACTAAGTGCCCGATCAAGATTGTCTTAAGCTTTTAGAGGTCTTGTATAAGTTAACTATACTATTACGAGGCCTTATTTATTCACAGTTTAAC
This sequence comes from Lathyrus aphaca, assembly GCA_963966055.1. NCBI lineage: Eukaryota > Viridiplantae > Streptophyta > Magnoliopsida > Fabales > Fabaceae > Lathyrus > Lathyrus aphaca. The sequence goes on from OZ014522.1 coordinate 568,797,907, forward strand.
CATGACAAATTTGAAGTCTTCTATCATACATTATCAATGGTGACTCTGTCCAACATCAACATATTATCCGTCGTCTATTTGTCAAGTTTGTGTGATTGTGTATAATAAGAATCGGTGCGACTGAATCAAACGGTATTTTGAAATGACACTTGTCTTGTCATAACTTTATCCATTAATTACGTTACATGCCACATGAATAATAGGACTTTTTTAGTCCCAACGATGTGGTGCTTGCTAGAGTTAAGAGATGGGATATGGTACATATCCCAAAAGTAGTACAAAAGTGAAAATTGTTGGAGGAGCTGAATGCAAAGCTCAAATCTAAAAAACTTTGCACTGTGGCCACTTAAAACATTGATTGATTATGATGCATGCAAGAAAAGAAACCTAAACAGAACAGAACCAAAGTAAGGTAGCTCCATTTAATTAAAATAGACCAAAAACACCTTTTCTTTCTTTCTTTCTATCACTATATCAAAGTTTACTTTTGAACCAAGCACTCACGAGACACCTCTGAAACTTTTTCCTTTCAATTCATCTTTATGCTGCTAAACAACCTAATCCTCCTCATCCTTCATCCTATTAGAAAAAAACCGTGAAAACTGTTTTTTCTTCTTCTTCCTCTTCCACATATTTTCATGAAACTTGTCTTCATTTTCTTCATTTTTTCTTTATACAATGAAACCTCAACACCCTTTTATATTCCTTTTTTTCTCTCTAGTTGTTATGTGCTGTAACGGTTTTTATCCTTCGCAACTTTGATCAACCAAAAGAGTCTTGTTGCTTGTTATGTATCATAAATGAAACATTTTGATACATGCTCTTCAACTTTTGTCTTTGTTGGAGCCGCCTATGTTTCGAAATCGGTTTATGCACTTCCTGAAATCAATTCACACATTCAGAAGAAAAATTCCTTTTGACGACAGTCTATACCTTTGATCATAACCATCACGCGTACACAACAATAATAAACCATTTTCAAAAGGCATGAGCTTTGCTAGAGCTTCAATGGCAGGTTCATGGTTCACCAAGCTTCGCATGCGAAAGTCTAAGAGTAATAAACCTTTACCAGAACCGTCTTCTTCGTCTTCAAAGACTCGGTTGAATTGTGACGCGGACAACATGGAGAGAAAAAGATTTGATAGCTTAGAATCATGGTCCATGATATTGGACTCTGAGAATGTCGAAACGTGGGAAGCATCAAAGGAGGATCAGGAAGAATGGACGGCCGATCTTTCTCAGCTTTTCATAGGTAACAAGTTTGCGTCCGGTGCTCACAGTCGGATTTACCGTGGAATTTACAAACAAAGAGCTGTTGCTGTTAAAATGGTGAGGATTCCTAATCAGAATGAAGAGAGAAGAACATTGCTAGAACAGCAATTCAAATCTGAAGTTGCTTTACTCTCACGTCTCTTTCATCCTAATATAGTGCAGGTAACTATTTTATCATTACAAGTTTTTAATAATTCTTATGTCCACTTCTTGTCCTTATGGTCTTTTTTGTTTTTTTCTTCTTTTCTATTGGTTTCAACTTTCTTTTCGTTTCATGTGTATTTTTTAAATCCGCGGAAGCGGTAAAAAGATAAACAAATATATACGGTGTGTGTATTTTGATGTTGAAATAACTAACTCTTATTACTATTTTAAAGACTCGCAACCACACTTACAACTTTAGTAGGGAAAAATTTAATACCAACTTGATCTCAAAATGAGTTTTCTTTACTTTTGTGTCATGTTTTTACAAAGCAACATGTGATCAAAGTCATGAATATAACTGTTCTTAGACTTTAGAGAGTAAAGTAGCTATCGTAATTTTCGCACTTTTATTACACCTACATGCATGATAAATTATGACTGAATTGAAGTTCGCCGGTTAAGATTTTTTACTTTAACTTACTCTCTGAAGTGATTTTCTCGTCTAAATCCAATTTTTGCATTGATGACTTATGTGTGATTTTTAATTTACAGTTTATTGCAGCATGTAAAAAACCGCCGGTGTACTGTATAATAACAGAATACATGTCACAAGGAACTCTAAGGATGTATCTGAACAAGAAAGAGCCATACTCTCTTTCGATTGAAACCGTGCTAAGGTTAGCACTTGACATATCAAGAGGCATGGAGTACCTTCATTCTCAAGGTGTGATTCATAGAGACCTCAAATCAAATAACTTGCTTCTCAATGACGAGATGAGGGTTAAGGTGGCGGATTTCGGGACATCGTGTCTTGAAACACGATGCCGGGAGACTAAAGGAAATATGGGAACTTATCGTTGGATGGCGCCTGAGATGATTAAGGAAAAACCTTATACGCGTAAAGTTGATGTTTATAGTTTTGGAATCGTGCTTTGGGAACTTACAACTGCTCTACTTCCGTTTCAAGGAATGACTCCGGTGCAAGCTGCTTTTGCTGTTGCTGAGAAGGTTAGATCCTATATCTAAATTGAAGTCATTCTCATATTTATTATGTAGCACCAATACAACAGCGACACATCGTTTTGCATTCTATTACTCCTATTTTCTCAGTCTCGTGTCAACGTATCAATGTCTATGTCATGTCTGAGTCCGTGTTTCATAAATATGAGATATCACAAAATCTTATAATCTATATGTAAGTTGAAATAATCATGCAAATTTTATTAATATGAAATCTGAATCTCTCTCAAACTCACAAGCCTGTGTCACTGATTGAGCAGAACGAAAGGCCTCCGGTACCTGCTAGTTGTCAGCCAGCTCTCGCACATCTAATAAAGCGTTGTTGGTCAGCAAATCCTTCAAAGAGACCAGATTTCAGCGATATTGTGTCTACTCTCGAGAGGTATGATGAATGCGTGAAGGAAGGTCTTCCTCTAACTCATCATTCAGGACTAGTCACGAAAAACTTCATAATCGAGCGCTTAAAAGGTTGCGTCCCGATGAGCTCCTCCATACCTGTAAATGCTTAATTGAATTCATTCCCATGTCCTATAAAGGTATTAATTAATAGTTGTTTAATTCTCATATAGCTTGAATATAACATAGTTTACTTACACATGCTTCGTGTTCTTTCAATTGTATTACCTATTTGTACCTAAGAAAAATTTCAACTTTTTTTTTCTCCTAAATTTTCAGCAGTGTCATGTAAATGGATGAGTTATAATTTGATTAAGGAAAAATAAAGAGAGATACAAGTGAATGATGCAATCAAGAGAACATGCAAAAATGTATTAGTAGAGAATTATAGAGTGGAATAGCTTAAATTTGGAGAAGGTTACATGACATGTAGATTTGTATTTATTTATACTATGATGATGTGTGGGTGCTAAACATGTGCAAATTGTATTTGTTTATAATCACAAGAATGTAACCATTCATTTCATCAAACACCATGAGTGCAAACTATGTTGGGTGATTGCAAAGCATAAACCAGCATTCCATCTACCAGCATCAACGGATGACTTAAGTCTAAAAATTACATTCATTCTTTTCAATTGAGTTGCTTAACTTTTAAAATGATTTATATTTTGAAGTTTTGGTTCACATTGGTTTGTTCGAAGATCAAATTGAGATAGTAATTATATAATTCGAATGATTAATTTGATCTCCGGGCTCACATATTTAAATGGTTAATCTCTCTCTAATAATGATTTTTTTAATGGAGGGATAATAATTAACAAATCTACTAAACTATATAAACAAATCTTTCATTTATGACTCAAGATACTACTTTTTAATAGAGATATGTTGGTGTCAAATGAATTTTTCCAATACTTTTTTCGAATTCCTTAGTGCATCATATCAGAGCAATTGGAATAATTACATATATTTTGAAATCCACTTACATATAGTTTTATTTGGAAATCCACTTACATAAAAAGAAGATTATGACATTGATTTTTTTTTAATGATTTTTTTTATAAAGTACCAATTATCTATTTATAGGTTCAAGTCATCAACCTCTTAATAGTAGTGAATGTTTTTATATTATTTTAGTTCTTTCTAGATGTGTCATGATAGATTAGTATCATGATAGTTCTAGGTTTTTCTATCATTTTCATACACTTATAATTCTAGATTTTTCTACCTTTTTTATACATATTATAGTTCTAGACTCTTATACCATTTTCGTACACATTATATTTAAGTATACTCTAGAAATTTGTTGCAATTTCAACACTCCTCCTTAATGCAATCCAAGTATAACTCGTGGCACTTCAAATCTTGGACTTGCCAATGCCTTCGTGAATATGTCTGCATCTCTTTAGTTGCTTCTTCAGCTTCTCAGATAAAATAATACTTTATTGTTATGAGTTTGTTCTGTTGCAAGTGATGATTTATTGTCGCAATTGATTGTAGTAGGCTCATCATATTTTCTCCCATGACTTTAAGTATTTGTCAGAGTCATATAGCTTGAAGTATTGCTTCAGCAGCCGCCCCATACTCTACTTCTGATGTTGAGTGCATATGTCTCTCAAGAAATCAACTCCCAACAAAGGAAAATGTTCTTTCATGATTCAAAGAACTACTATTGGGATGAACCATTCCTATACAAGAAGTATGTTGATCAAATTTTGAGAAGATGTCTGGATTATCCAGAGGTGTGCCATATCTTATCAGTGTGCCATAATGCACCCATTAGAGGACACTTTAGAGGAACCATAACTATTGCTAAGGTCCTATATTCAGGTTATTTCGGGCCCTCTTTATTCAATGATGCTAATGAGTTTGTTAAAACCTGTGATATATGCTAAGGGATAGGGAATATTTCCTTGAGACAAGAAATTCCACTTAATAATATTTTAGAAATTGAATTATTTGATGTGTGGGGCATTGAATTCATGAACCATCTCCTCAATCCTTTGAAAATTTGTACATCCTTGTAGTTGTTGATTATTTGTCCAAGTGAATATAGGCAATAGAAACTCCTACTAATTATGCTAAAGTTGTGACTAAATTCTTAATAAAAAATATTTTTCTAGACATGACACACATAGACCAATCATCAGTGATGAAGGAACCCATTTTTGTAATGAACTTTTTGAAGATTTGATGAACAAATACAGGGTCAAACACAAAGTTGTTATAGCCTATTATCCCTTAAGTAGTGAACAAGTTGAATTGTCTAATATGGAGATGAAAAGAATTCTTGAAAAAGCAGTTAATCCATCTAGAAAAAACTGGTCAAAACATCTAAATGATCCTTTGTGGCTTATAAAACTAATTTTAAGACACCTTTAGGAATTGTTTTCCTATAGACTAGTTTATGGCAAGGCTTGTCATATGCCCATTGAGTTGCAACACAAAGTTGGTTGGGATGTTAAAAAACTAAACTTCAACTTGCATGTTGTTGTGCAAAAAAGAATTCTACAACTCAAATGAGTTGGAAGAGTGTAAATTATTTTCTTATGATAATGATGGGCTTTAAAAGGAAAATACCAAAAAATGTCATGACAAGGAATGTCAGAAAAGAGAGTTGGTAGAAGGACAAAAATTGCTTTTGTTTAACTCAAGGTTAAAAATCTTCTCTAGAAAATCGAAATAAAGGCGATCATCCCCATTTAAGCTATTAAAAATTTACTTTCATGGGGATATAAACCTTTTTAATGAACAAACAGGGGAGACATTCAAAGTGAATAGGAAAAAAGTAAAAACATACTTTGGTGACTCCTTAAGTAACATAAGGACCGCAATAGGGTTGAATGACTACACATTCTATTTAATTTTGGGTTGGATGACTTAAAAATAGCACTACTGGGAGGCAACCCAGAATATTGTAGTTTGTGTTTTTATTTTTTATGTTGATAGGTTGAAATTGATTTTCTTCAGTTGCTGAAGAAATTGATTTTCTTCAGTTGCTGAAGAAATCTGAAGTCTTTGGTCACGACTGTTGTAAAGTCAAGCCTTCAATGAAGATGTTTTGATAAAGACAATCAATATTGTGAAGACATGATCAAATGCATAAAGATGGAAGATGCTAATCAAATGGCTATGTTATGGTGATCAATAAAGATGGTAGATATGGTATCTCATGGTTATATATAACCTTAAGTGTTAAAACTATCTAAAATCAATTCACGTTATCTCTCACAATTCATGTCTTTGAATTTTATACTTAGAATTTTGTTGCATAGTTTTCAAATTGAAAAAAAATTATTTTCTACGCCAAACAATTGATTGCTTTGCTACATAAATTGATTGATATCTTTCAAAATCGTAAAAAAATTTTTAAGCCATCAGTCGATTGCATATGCTTAGCAATAATTTAACACTAGTTCAAAATTCAAAATTTTCAAATGTATTAATGGATCAATCAATTGAACATCCCATTCAATCTAATTTTTAGAATTTTTTTTTTGTTTGGATTGCATCTTTTCATAGCACCTTCGTTGTATCTTTTTCAAATCAATTTCACACCTTATCATACTTTATTAAGAGACATGTCTTGATTCAAAAGGGTGTAAGTTTCCATTTAAATAAGAAGTATTTTCTCTGATCAAATTCACCTCTTTCAAAAATTTCTTCCTAAGTATTTCAATGTATTTCACTGCATCTGACATTTGCAATCTTCATGAACTTATGCATTATTTTCATATTCAAATAGCGTAAAATTTCTTGAGCGCTTAAAGATATATTGTGATATACCATATTTTTGAAAGGGAACAAATTTTACAAGTTATGATTTATTATATCCTACTGCTTCAAACTTATATTCACAAAAATCTCAAATATTTGTATCAGTACCTTGTTGTCTAGGATTGTTGGAAACAAGATGTATCGAAAATGAAATGGTGTTTTCTTTTTCTGTGTTTAAAATCACAAGGTGGTTTGCCTTGGTGATTTAGTTAGAAGCTTGTGTATAAAAGTTAGGTATAGGCTTGTACAAAGTTCTAACAATAGTAAAATTTCTTATAGTGTGCTAAGAGGACTAGACATACTCTCGGATTGTGAGGGGAACTAATATAAACCTCATGTGTTATTTATTTTTCCGCACTTTAATGCTTTCCTAAACTAATAACAAACTAGTAAATAAAGACACACTCACTCTAAAATCCATAAATTTTCAAAGTATCTAAAATTCACCCATCCCCCTTTTAGGTGCACTTTATACTTACAATTGGCATTTGAGCAAGTTAAGGTTACATGTTCCTAAAATATCTAGAATGGCTTCCGCAAATCCAGTTTTTAGAGACGGTGGTAGAAATAAAAATCTTCCCTTATTTTATGGTGAACACTTTGATTCCTAGAAAATTTGCATGAAGGCTCATCTAGAAGCATAAGAAGAAGAAAATTGGGATCTTGTAGAAAATGGTTTGTTCCTACAAGTGTTATCAACGGTGTTGGTACAACAAACAAAGATAAAAATTTCATGGGATAAAGATGATTAGAAAAAGGTCATCTACAACAAGAAATCAATCAACTTACTTCAAACTTCTATAAGCATGGATTAATTATTTTGTGTCTTTCAATGCACAACGACAAAAGAAATATGGGATACATTATTGGAAACTCATGAAGGAACCACTGAAGTAAAAATATCAACATTAAATGCCTTAAGTCAAAAGTATGAGTTATTCAGAATGCAACCTGAAGAATCAATCCCCGCCTTGTAGAAAATATTTGTACAGTTGAACAATCACTTGATTTCTCTCGATAATAATTTTACTAACAATGAATTTAATTTTGAAGTGCTTAGATATTTAACCAGGGAATGATAACCAAAGGTGGCAACAATATCTTAAAAGAAGAGTCTATCTAGTATGACATCCACATCTTTATTAGGAAAACTTTAAGAGCACAAGATTGAACTTGGGAGACTAGAAAAACATGAAATTCAATAGAAGAAAACCAAAGGGATTGCTTTTAAAGTTGACTCAAAGGAAGAACTAGAAGATGATGCTCCAGATGAAGATGAGAACATCATGATTCTTGTGAAAAATCTTGGTAAGTGTTTTAATAATAATGATAAATCTTTAAACGTTGCAAAAAGAAATAAATCTTTCAGGAAAAAATAAGCCTCTACGTCAACACAAAATGTTACTTGCTATGAATGTGGAAAACAATGACACATAAAGACAAATTTCCCAAAACTCACCAAGAAAAGTGGTTTCAAAGAAAGAAAATATTCACAGTTTATAAAGACCTATTGCATGGGATGATAATGAAGTGAGTTCATCATCTGATTCGAAAAGTGAGGAATATGTAAATCTTGCTTTGATGGCATCACCCCATCCCAATGATAAAGAAAAGGAGATTTTCTTGAAGACTACTATGAATCTATGGTATCTTGATAATGGTTGATCTAAGCATATGACGAGAAATATAAAAACAAATTCATTAAAGTCCTAAAAGTCAAGGGGTGTGTCACATATGGGAACAACAACAAAGGAAATATTCTTGGCATATGCAAAATTGGAACACCACATTTCACATCCATTGAAGGTGTACTTTATGTTGAAGGACTAAAGCACAATCTTCTTAGCATAATCCAACTTTATAACAAAGGATTCAAAATAAAGTTCACCAAGGATGAATGCTTGATTAAAGATGAAGCCACTCATGAGGTAAAACTTAAAGGTAAAAAATTAATAATATTTCATGATTTCTTTAGATGATTTATCTTTGATAGTAAAACGTCTCATGGTAAGCAACAATAGATCATGGCTTTGGCACAAAAGAGTAGCCCATATGTATATGGAACATTTATACAAACTAGTCAAACATGATCTTGTAATTAGTTTACCTAAGATGAAATTCATCAAAGATAAATTATGTGATGCATGTCAAAAAAGGAAGCAAACCAAATCAACTTTCAAGCCAAAGAATGTGGTATCAACTACAAGGTCACTTTAATTGTTGCACATGGACTTATTTGGTCCATCAAGAATAAGAATATTTGGAGGTAATGTATATGCCTTAGTTATTATTGATGATTTTTCTAGATTTTAATGTACACCTTTTTTAGTGCAGAAAAATGACTCTTTCAATGCATTCAAGAAGTATGCAAAGCAAGTGCAAAATAAAGAACCGCTAAAAATTACATCAATTAGAAGTGACCATAGTAGAGAGTTCTAAAATGCATCATTTGAAGAGTTTATTTAAGAACATGACATCTTTCATAACTTTTTAGAACCAAGGTCTCCAAAAAAATGGAAATGTTGAAATAAATCATCGATCTCTAGTTGAACTTGCAAGAACCATGTTATGTGACTCAAATATACCAAAGTATTTTTAAGTGGATTTCATTAGCACGAGATGTTATGTAAGTAATCAGATTATCGTTAGACCAATCCTGAAAAATACTCTTTGTGAATCAGATGCCTTGGAAATAAAGTATAAAACGATTTCTTTGGGATCAAGAAACTCATAAGGGTTAGGGTTTATGAAAAACAAAAGGATAACAAGTATTTGATTATAAAATGTTATTCTTTCCTTTATCTTAAAACAAGATTACAAGTATATAAGAATAACAAAATAACCCTCTCACTTTTGAATTAGGATTTTATCTTCCTATTTTTCCTTATGCAAAATGAGATAATAATATGTTATTTATAAGAAAACTAACATACTAACCTAATGAACTTTTTAACAATTACTCACTACAAGCTAACTTAGGGTACAAGCTAACTTAAAAAATTTGGGCTTACAAGAAAGACCCGATTCAATATGCTAACAAACCTAGCAATATTGACTAATGCATGTTAGAACAAAATTCGACTACAACACGCGTTACTTCGACATAAACATGTGAGCAAACTTCTATGACATGCTAAAACTAGATTTGATCCAATATATCACAAGTCTCCACCTTGGAACAAACTCTACAACATCAAAAAACAAACTAGCTTTCTTCATGCAACTTTATCAACTACATACAGTGGAAGAACTTGCAACTGGGCAACGTCTTGGTGAACATATCTGCAACATTATGATATGTTGAAACCTTCAGCACTTGGACTTATCCATGCTCGATTACCCCTCTGACGAAATGCAGCCTTGCATCTATGTGCTTGGTTCGTTCATGATAGGCTGAATTCTTTAACAAATGTATTACACTTTGACTTCACATTTAACTATGACAACTCGACCTTGAAGTTTCAGCTCCTTTATAAAACCTTCAAGCCACAATGCTTCCTTTACAACTTTAGTTAGGACGATATATTTCGCTTTAGTGGTTAATAAGGTAACAACCTTCTGAAGTGTTGCTTTCCAACAGATTGTTGTACCAAACATAGTGAACATGTATCCAAAAATAGAATTTCTAGAATCCGTACAACCTGCATAATCAGAGTCGACATATCCTGATAACGAGAAAAAGTATCATTTATATTGCTATGTTTCAATGCCGTTTTATCGCATATTTGTCGTTTTAACACCCGATTCCTCGAGTTTTCTTTGTCATTTTGCAGGTACATCATATACAGAGCTAAATCATGAGCCACAAGTGAAATGAACAAAAACAACCATGAAAAGATGAAGAAAGGAGGAATTTTGCATAACTTGCACTTTTTGTAAGAGTCACGATCATCACCTAGGAGTCACGACCGTGACACGCTAAAAGGAGCAGTCACGGTCGTCACAAGTCTCTCACGACCGTGACGCGCATAAGACACGGAAGACGAGCGTGACACCCTTGTCACGAACGTGACAAGGGGAATTTAGGGTATTTTGATGAGACTTGGTCATGAACGTGTACGCTACGTGATTCCAACATGGCTATCTTCCCGCAGACCAAGTATGTCAACTATCTCCTGGATTTTCTCAGCTTCTACGAGGCCCATGCACCAATTCCAACTGCCAAGCCCAAAATATTGATCCTATAAATAGCTTAACTTCAAGAAACAATTTACAGAATTTTAGTTTTTAATTTTCTTGCGGAAGCTCTGCCGTTTTTATTTGCACCCTTTATTTTTCCAGCATTTATTTTACTTGCTTTAATTTTCTGTATCCCAACCAACCATATAACAATTTCCAACATTAGGAAATTGTTATAATTTAATTTGTTTCAAAACCTTCAGAATTCATTTAGAAGTTTTATTCCCGATTCCGGTCCGTACTCCGAGCTTTCCAGACTGTGGAAGAAGGAGTCTAACATTTTGATTGTATTCAGGTTTTTATTTAAATTGCATTTATATTAATGTTAAGTATTTATTTTTCTGTTATGCATATTTTATTTTGTGTTTTTCTGCCTCTGACTGGTTCAACAATCATGAGTAGCTAATCACCTTAGGGCGGTATGTAATTAAAATAAACTAAATCGGTAAAATCAATTCTAGGCTTAAAATAATTAAGAGCTTAGTATTCTGGCTGAGACTTTTTATTATAAAATCAACCTTTTTGTTACGAGAGTAAGGAAAGTGTAATAGGTTAGGTCAAGACCACGAGAGTGTGAGATTTTAACCAGATAGCTAAAGTTAGACATTTAATTTAAACACAGCGAGAGCGCTTTAAAATGAATTAGAATTACTAAGTTTCCAAAAATTATTTCTAAACACTTATGGGCTAGCGAGAGCAGGCATAGGGCTTTAGGGGTAAGATCTGAGATAAGACCACGAGAGTGTGAGTTAAAGATATTTAAACTGGTAACCTCTACAGAATAGATTAAGTGAACCATCTTTATAAGCCTAGGTTAGATTGACCCGCCTAAGTTAACATAATTACATACCGACCGCCTTAGTATTATTTTATTAAACTTAAAATTAATTCTCGCATTTAATCTTTAAAAACAACCAAAAATCGTGACAACCATTCACCTTAGCTAAACTAGTAAATCCTCTAGCACTAAGTAATCATAAAGTCCATGTGGATCGATAATCTTAAATATTACTTCGATAGGCTGTGCACTTGCAGTTAAGATACCACTAGACACATAATTAGAGTACGTCTTTAGCCCATCATATCCCTTGATTGCTGCTTAACTATCTTCACTTAAGGCTCCACCATAAATTAGGACTCTCTTCAGAGACCCATTTATGTACCTTAGAATCCCCTTCAATGATTTCCAGTGAGCCTTTCTAGGATTCACCATGTACCTGCTTACGAGACTTACTGCATATGCTATGTCGGGTCTAGTACATACCATGTCATACATCAAAGAATATACTATATTAGCATATAGAATGCTATCCATATAAGTTCTTTTGATATTAGTACTAGAACACTGATCTATAGTCGTCTTGAATTGAGGATTTTTCGGAGTCACAATAGGCTTTGAATTCGACATACCAAACTTTTCGAGAATCTTCTGTAGGTATGCCTCTTGAGATAAGCATAATTTTGAATGCTTTCTATCTCTGAGGATGTTAATCCCAAAAATCCTGGACGCAGCTCCCAGATCCTTCATGTCAAACTCTTTATTGAGCTCGGCCTTCACCCTCATCGCTTCTTCAATATTGTTGCTTGTTATTAGAATATAATCCATAAAATCAACAAAATAACAAATGAATTATCAGGTCAAAATCTGAAGTAAACACAATGGTTGAACTGATTTCTGATCAAACTTATGCATGCCATGAACTTGTCAAATCTCTTATTCCACTATTGAGGAGATTGTTTCAGCTCTTATAAAGATCTCTTCAGTTTGTACACATACTCTTCCTTCCCCTTTTCGACATACCCTTCAAGTTGCCTCATCAGGATTGTTTCATCTAGATCACCATACAAGAATGCAGTCTTCACATCCATTTGTTCAAGGTCGAACTGTGCCACCATGGCAAGCAACATTCGAACGGACATGTGCTTTACAACAGGAGAGAAAATATCATAGAAGTCGACACCTTCTTTCTGAGTGAAACCCCTAGCGATCAATCTTTCTTGTATCTCTTCGATGTCACTCCTTTGATTCCTTTCTTAACTTTTAAAATCCACTTACAACTGAATAACCTGGATCCAGCAGGTTTCTTGATTAGTTCCCATGTGTTGTTATCATGGAGATATTTCATTTCATCATCCACGGCCTTCAACCATTTAGTCTTATTTAGACTCCTCATAATTTCCTTATAGTGTCTAAGTTCTTCGTCTAAAACCTCACTTGCATAGATTAAGGCATAAGCTTTAAAATTTGCATAACCAAGTATTTGAGGTGGCTTGATGAGTCTCCTCGACCTGTCTCTTGCTAGCAGGTAGTCATTATCAATCTCCTCATCTTCGACAACAACTTTTGCTTCTTCTTTGACTTCATCTGGGTCATGCAATTCACCATCATTATGCTTCACCTTAACAGGAAGTTTCTCTATACCCCGTGTAATAGGAAAATTCGTCATTGACAAAGCTCTATGCGATTTAGGAGCCAGTATCAGTGTTATGCCCTTAACGATTTGCAAAAGGCTAGACATGGGAGACCTGAGACCAACTAAAATGTCTGTTCAACTAGCCGATCGCTCTGTTAAATATCCTGTAGGCATACTAGAAAACATCCCAGTACATATATGACAATTCTACATCCCTACTGATTTCATAATCATGGACATCTCTGAAGACTCCACTACACCTATCATACTAGGAAAACCATTCTTAGCTACCGCCGGAACTATAATAGACGTAAAGAAAGGAAAGCTAACCTTTGAAGTAGGTGAAGAGAAAGTTGAATTTATTTTAACACAATTCTTACAATCACCAGCTATAGAGGATACATGCTATCTATTGGACGTAATTGACGAATGTGTAAGAGAAATGGAAATGAAAGAAACTACCTATTCTGAAATTATGAAAATTCAAATCCCTCCGATTTTCGAAGATGACAATTGGCGTAAACCATATTAGGATGATAGTCGAAGCGAAAGTTTAGCACTTACATCGGATCCCATGCCAAGTAAGGATAAACCTACATTAGGGTTAAAAACTTTATCTAAGAACCTAAGATACGAATTCTTAGACATTGAATGTACAAGACCAGTTATAATCAATTCCAGTTTAGGAACAATTGAAACAAAGAAACTTTTAGACGTCTTAAAGAAATATCCAACTGCATTAGGATATAACATATCTGATCTCAAAGGAATATGCCCTTCAATCTGTATGCATCGTATTCTGCTAGAAGAAGATTGCAAAACCTCCAGAGAATCTCAAAGAAGAATTAACCCAATCCTTAGTACTGTAGTAAAGGAAGAAGTTAAGAAACTACTAGATGCCGGAATAATATATCCAATCTCTGATAGTACATGGGTTAGTCCAGTACATGTAGTACCAAAGAAAGGAGGTATCACTGTTGTGAAAAACGCTAAAGGCGAATCGATATCACAAAGAGTAGTGACGGGACATAGAGTGTGCATCGATTATCGTAAACTAAATAAAGCCACTCGAAAAGATCATTTCCCACTACCTTTTATAGATCAAATGTTAGAACGATTAGCAAAGCATTCATATTTCTGTTATCTTGATGGTTACTCAGGATTTTTCCAAATCCCTATCCACCCAGATGATCAAGAGAAGACTACATTCACATGCCCTTATGGAACGTTCGCTTATAGATGAATGCCCTTTGGATTATGCAACGCTCCTGCAACCTTTCAAAGATGTATGATGTCAATCTTCGCAGATTTTATAGACAACATCATGGAAGTGTTCATGGACGACTTCTCTGTATGCGGGCAAAGTTTTGAAGGATGTCTATCAAATTTAGAAATGGTATTAGAAAGATGTGTAAAAGTAAACCTCGTGCTTAACTGGGAGAAATGTCATTTTATGGTCAGAGAAGGAATCGTACTAGGACACGTTATATCCGACAAGGGAATTGAAGTTGATAAAGCTAAGATAGAAGTCATAAAAGATCTTCAACCCCCTAAAACCGTTCGAGAAATACGAAGTTTTTTAGGACACGCCGGTTTCTACCGACGATTCATCAAAGATTTCTCGAAGATCACTAAACCTCTTACCGGTTTATTAATGAAAGACGCTGAGTTCATATTCAATGAAGATTGTCTTAAAGCATTCGAAACTCTAAAAACAGCCCTCATCACCGCACCAATCATGCAACCCCCTGACTGGAGAATACCTTTCGAAATCATGTGCGATGCGAGTGACTATGCTGTAGGCGCAGTTCTAGGCCAGAGGAAGGAAAAGAAACTTCATGCGATTTACTATGCCAGTAGAACCTTAGATTCTGCTCAGATGAACTACGCCACTACTGAAAAAGAATTGTTAGCAGTTGTCTTTGCGCTTGACAAACTCCGTTCTTACCTAGTGGGAGCGAAAATAATCGTTTACATAGACCACGCTGCTATCAGATATCTATTGACTAAGAAATATGCTAAACCAAGACTCTTGAGATGGATTTTACTCTTACAAGAGTTTGATCTCGAAATAAAAGATAAGAAAGGTACTGAAAACGTCGTAGCGGACCATTTATCTAGAATAGAAGGTATTAAACCAGAACAAGTGCCGATTAACGATGATTTTCCGTATGAACAGCTGATAGCACAAATAGGAAGCGACCCAGTTCAGTTAGACATAGATGAACCAGAACCCGTGGAAACAATCCAAACAACTGTAGGACTGCCATGGTACGCTGACATTGTCAACTACCTAGCTGCAGGAGCTCTTCCACCAGACTTAACCTATCAGCAGAAAAAGAAATTCTTTCACAATCTCAAACATTACTATTGGGATGAACCATTATTGTTCAAAAGAGGACCCGATGGAATCTTTCGTCGATGTATTCCCGAAGAAGAAATAGAAGATGTCATTGCTCATTGCCATTCATCTCCTTATGGTGGACATGCAAGCACTTCCAAGACTTGTGCAAAAATCTTACAAGCCGGCCTATTCTGGCCTAATTTATGGAAAGATGTCCACATCGCTGTTATAAATTGCGATCCGTGTCAACGCACCGGTAATATTTCAAGAAGAGATGAAATGCCTCAAAAAGGAATATTAGAAGTAGAAGTCTTTGACGTCTGGGGAATAGATTTCATGGGACCATTTCCATCATCTTTCGGTAATAATTACATACTCGTAGCTGTCGATTACGTTTCAAAGTGGATTGAGGCTAGAGCTTCTCCTACAAATGACACACGAGTAGTAATAAAGCTTTTCAAAAATATAATCTTTCCCAGATTTGGTGTGCCTAGACTCGTCATAAGTGACGGTGGCTCGCACTTCATTTCAAAAATCTTTGACAAATTACTATCTAAGTATGGAGTCAGACACCGTGTGGCAACACCATATCATCCACAAACAAGTGGACAAGTCGAAGTCTCGAACAGAGAAATAAAACAAATCTTGGAAAAGACTGTCGCCATATCTTGGAAAGATTGGTCATCTAAACTTAATGAAGCTTTATGGGCTTATAGGACAGCTTACAAGACACCCATAAGAACTACACCTTTCAATTTAGTATATGGAAAGTCTTGTCATCTCCCGGTAGAACTAGAACACAAAGCATATTGGGCGATCAAAACTCTCAATATAAACTATAATGCTACAGGAGAAAAGCGAATCCTAGATATTAACGAATTAGAAGAGTTAAGGCTAGATGCTTATGAGAACGCTAAGATATATAAAGAAAGAACTAAGCGATGGCACGATAAATGCCTATCTAGGAAAGAATTTAGTGTGGGAGACGTTGTACTTCTCTTTAATTCAAGACTTAGGCTCTTTCCTGGAAAACTAAAATCTAGATGGTCAGGACCCTTTGAAATAACTAGAGTGTTCCCGAGCGGAGCAATAGAAATTAAGGGTAGGAATAGTGAACCGTTCACAGTAAACGGACAACGTTTAAAACATTACCATAAAGTTGAAAATAGAGATTATGCAAATAGTCTAAGGCTTTTAGAGTTGTCCACTAATTTCCCTGATTAATCTACACCTAAGCATTACGTCAGGCTTTAGACGATAAAAACAGCGCTTAGTGGGAGGCAACCCATTTAATCATTTAACCATTTTGATCATTTTATTATTTTGTCATTTATCATTTTATTATTAGTTTATTTGTTTTGTCATTTTATTATAGTTTTATTTCATTATTACTATTATTGCTTTTATTTATGCATTTATTTCCTTATTTTCCTTATTTTTAATTTTTAAACCACTTTTACAGATTTTCTAAAGTCTTTTCCACTTTCCTTCTCCCCCTGATTTGTTTCCTCCGTATTTACACTAACTATGGCTAACCAACCGATAAACCTTATGGAAACTAAATTCAGAGGTAGGAACCAAAGAATGAAATTTGAAGAGTTATCACAGAGACCAATGGATTTGACTTTGTACCCGGATGATCTGACTATGGAAACCTTAGGTATACATGATAGCATCATATACTTGTTTAACCGACTTGGATGGGAGAATGCACTGATTAAACAAAAGTTTGTGACTTACCGTGAGCTCACCCTTGAGTTCCTCAGCTCCTTAGTTTACTTACCCGAGCGCGGTTTTGGATTCAGGAAAGGATTTATCAGTTTCCGCCTATTTGGAATAGAATATGACTTTAACCATAGAGAACTAGCTGACTTATTAGGATTCCCTAGTGGACCATTTGCTTTTACTACCACACAGGTAGAATTGATGGACATTGAGCTGGATTTCTTTTGGGGAACCTTAACCGGAAGCTACCATCCTGAACCAAATAACATGAACAATGATGAGATACATAACCCTGCTATCCGCTATTTCCATAAGATCCTTGCCCACACCTTCTTTGGAAAAGAAGAAAACCTTACTGGAGTATCTAAAGATGAGATATTCATTATGTCATGTGTGACTAATGGACAGCCAGTCAATGGTGTGCCTTTCATGATGCAAACCTTCACCCGAATCCAAGAAGAACCTGATCTACCTATATTAGTAGGAGGTCTTGTAACCATGATTGCTGATGCCTTAGGACTTAGATACCAATTACACAGGTGTAACCGTTTAGGTACCATCCGTCCTATGAATCTTAACTTTTGCTTTAACCGCCATATCATAAGGAATTTAGGACAACCACCTTTCGAGTACCTGATCAGGAATGAAGTAGTAACTCTGTTCACACTTCCAAACCATGCTAGAGTATGTGTTCACAATAAGGATAATTGGCTTTATGAGCTTACCCCTCCTGACTATCCATCTACTCCTGAAACACCTCAATCCTACAAGATAAGGGATGATATAATGACCGATGTAGAAAGTGACCTTGAGACGCCTCCTGGTTACCATGACATTGACCACACTGATGAAGTGATTGAAACCCCTGAAGTGAATCAAGTAGAATATGCCGACAACTTAAAGAAAATCATGAACACTCTTGAAGCTTACCAAGCCGATATAAATACTGTTAAGGATGAGATTAAAAGCATGCGATTGGACATTATAGGATTAACTGACATAACATGTGAGCAATTCTACCACCTGAACTCTACAATTGAAGATTTGAAGAAGCACTTTTGAAAATGTTGTAGTGATCTAACTTATTTTATTTATTGTTTTCGTTTCTAGTTAGTTTAAACATTTCGCAAACATTTTCGTACTTTATTTTTATTAATGTAATTTCCCTTCAATTATTAAAGCAAAGCACTTCTAGTTTTACAAATTTTTCCAATTTAATCAATTTCTATTCTTTAAATTCATTTACTGTTATGATTAAATTGATTAATGTTTTATATATAATTTCTCATGTGATGAAGTTTACCAATTTATGTTGATCTAAATATATTATATATTGTTTGTGTTTAAAATAAAATGAGAAGTGATCATAAAATATAAAAATTGTATTGAACGTGTGAGAGATAATACATTCTGGAAAATATTCTAAGTTTTAATCCCTCACGGTCGTCATCACCTTCTAACGATCGTGACAAGCTAACTAGCGCGTCACGACCGTCATCCCCCCATCACGACCGTGACGACCCCTGTTATAGGAATTCTGAGAAACAAAATTGTTCTTCTTCGAAACCTCCTCCTTTTCAACTTCCACAACATTCAAAAACCCCCCATTATCTCTTCCAACTCCCGTAACCTCCCATTACCCAAATTAAACTCCATTAATCTCCCCATTTACTCCAAACCTATCACATTCACATCTTGCACTATAATCAGAATCATTTTCTTCCCATTTTACACTTTTCTCACTAACTCAAAAACCTCTCATCTCCCACTCCCGTACTTGCATGCAATGGAAGAAATTCAGTTTAGAGATGGTGAGCATGGAGAAAATCAGAGACAGAAGTTCATCAGGTTCCAAAACCGTGGTGTTCAACCAACTCGATATATCGACACTGAATATTTGAGGGAGTTGGGAATGCTCAACAGTGTGAAGAACCTGCTTCGGAAGGTCGGTTTGTGGCATCTGTGCAGTCAGCCCCAGCCTACATTCGAGCTTCTGACATTGGAATTTCTGAGCTCGTTTCAATATATCGCTCCTCCCGGTTCACAAAGTCAACTCACCGGCGTTGCTAAGTTCAGATTGCTCGGCCGGGAGTTCGAAGTTACACAAACAAGGATCGCCGAGCTGCTAGGCTTCGATCACGGCGATGATGCTCATCTCCGCGTGCCGGACAACTTCAGTGAAACCGCTTTCACCTTATGGCACGACATCACCAACACCCGTGCCACAGCCTTTCAGAGCCTGAATGCTACGCATATCCACAACCCGGCGATCAGATACTTTCATCGCATCATCTGCAACACCATTTTTGCAAGAGAGAGCAACCACAAGCTTAACTCCAAGGAGCTTTTGTTCTTGCACTGCGCCTTAAATGACGAGCGCATCAATGTTGCCCCATTCATGCTATCCCATATCCAGTCCATCGTGCAAAGAGGCGCAACCCCCTTCTACATAGGCGACATTGTCACTACCCTCGCCATTCAGCTGGAGCTTGGTGACTTGGTCATCAATTTGCCTCGCATAGCCGCAGAGTTACTAACAAAGAATTATTGCAGGTCCGCCCACTTGATTTCTCAGAGAGAGGATGGCAGGTACAACCCTGTTATCCAAGGCACTGTTTATCACCACATCATCTTGCCGTGCCGTGACCGCATCGATCCGTCCAACCGAGCCAACTGGCTATTTGTTTTACCGGATGTTGCTGGCCACGCCCCCGTTATTGATGAGCAGGCCGATCCACCAGTGGACGAGATGCAAGACACCATGGATGCAGCTGA
Source organism: Lathyrus aphaca (assembly GCA_963966055.1). Lineage (NCBI taxonomy): Eukaryota > Viridiplantae > Streptophyta > Magnoliopsida > Fabales > Fabaceae > Lathyrus > Lathyrus aphaca. Next base: position 568,817,956 of record OZ014522.1, read on the forward strand.
GCCTGTCCAGGAAATTCCTGAGTCATCCACCCGACAGCCTCCTGCACAGGAATTCACATATGATGCATTACTCCTAGCTGTTGCCACCAACCAGAGGACGACTGATGAGAAGCTCAGAGAGATCTTTAGCGAGCTAGAGTCTTTGCGCATTGATATCACTGCTCTTACCGGCACCGGTTCTGATCCTGAAGCGACTCCGACTAGACGCTCCCGCACCAGAAGCCGAGGCCGTGGTCATCAGCAGCCTTAGTTTTAGTTTTTGTTTATGTTTTTCCATTTCCGTTGTTTGTATTGTACTTTACTCGCTATTATATCACAACATTGAGGACAATGTATGATATAGTGTGGGAGAGGTACCTTTCATTTTTCGCATTTTCCCTTTCCGCACTTTCCATTCTGTTGTATTTCCTTTTCGTATTTAATGAAACAGAGTAATAATTGTGCTATTTTCTTTAGTTTCGAACTTTCCCCCGTTTATTTAGCCATACCGGAAAAAAAATCTTTAATTTATTCTTCGCATTACCCGACTTACCTACGAAATCATAGTTAGGATGCTGAGAACGATTCAACAAGATCAATACAGTCTTGACACCTTAGACTTCCCACTTAAGCATTCCGTTCCGATAATTGTTACGACTACACCTTAAGTTTCAGTTCAAAAGTAACCCCTAGTAGTTTATACTAGCAGTCAGCACCGTCTGAACACAAACCACGTGGGGAGCCGATGAATATAAGTGTTTGATGCCTAATCGATAATGATCCTTCATATCTCGATGCAAATGAAAAGAAATTGCACCAAAGTACATGGTCGCATATAAGAAACGAGAAATATGAGAAGGAGTCCATTGCGGGTTGGTTCAGAGGTACTGGTTCTGAACTTGGTAGGGCGTGCTACGGCTCGATCCCCCACAACCTCCAAATCGGATAATGTATATAGGGTTACCACATTCGTGTACCAGACCCCGTGCTTATAAAGGATCAAAGTCACTAACCGGCTACTCCACTACGTGTGTGCTAAGGCAAAGGGCTTAATGTGATTGCGCTAGAATGAAACCGGGCGAAATAAGATCGAAAGACTCTAGGTGAAACCGTAACGCAATTACTGAATGTTTCGTTTAACGGGAAGTCGACGACTTAGCTTGTTGCTTGTGTCATTAGTGTATTGTTAATGTTTTATTCTAGTACCGGTCTATCTGACAAAACGATCCTTCGTACGGTTTGTTATGTGCGTGCGTCGATGAAAACTTGTCCGACAATTTTCAACCGACTATTTGCTTGAGGACAAGCAAAGGTTTAAGTTTGGGGAAGTTTGATAACGAGAAAAAGTATCGTTTATATTGCTATGTTTCAATGCCGTTTTATCGCATATTTGTCGTTTTAACACCCGATTCCTCGAGTTTTCTTTGTCATTTTGCAGGTACATCATATACAGAGCTAAATCATGAGCCACAAGTGAAATTAACAAAAACAACCATGAAAAGATGAAGAAAGGAGGAATTCTGCATAACCTGCACTTTTTGTAACAGTCACGATCGTCACCTAGGAGTCACGACCGTGACACGCTAAAAGGAGCAGTCACGGTCGTCACAAGTCCCTCACGACCGTGACGCGCATAAGACACGGAAGACGAGCGTGACACCCTTGTCACGAACGTGACAAGGGGAATTTAGGGTATTTTGATGAGACTTGGTCATGAACGTGTACGCTACGTGAATCCAATATGCATATCTTCCCGCAGACCAAGTATGTCAACTATCTCCTGGATTTTCTCAGCTTCTACAAGGCCCATGCACCAATTCCAACTGCCAAACCCAAAATATTGATCCTATAAATAGCTTAACTTCAAGAAACAATTTACAGAGTTTTAGTTTTTAATTTTCTTGCGGAAGCTCTGCCGTTTTTATTTGCACCCTTTATTTTTCCATCATTTATTTTACTTGCTTTAATTTTCTGTATCCCAACCAACCATATAACAATTTCCAACATTAGGAAATTGTTATAATTTAATTTGTTTCAAAACCTTCAGAATTCATTTAGAAGTTTTATTCCCGATTCCGGTCCGTACTCCGAGCTTTCCAGACTGTGGAAGAAGGAGTCTAACATTTTGATTGTATTCAGGTTTTTATTTAAATTGCATTTATATTAATGTTAAGTATTTATTTTTCTGTTATGCATATTTTATTTTGTGTTTTTCTGCCTCTGTCTGGTTCAACAATCATGAGTAGCTAATCACCTTAGGGCGGTATGTAATTAAAATAAACTAAATCGGTAAAATCAATTCTAGGCTTAAAATAATTAAGAGCTTAGTATTCTGGCTGAGACTTTTTATTATAAAATCAACCTTTTTGTTACGAGAGTAAGGAAAGTGTAATAGGTTAGGTCAAGACCACGAGAGTGTGAGATTTTAACCAGATAGCTAAAGTTAGGCATTTAATTTAAACACAGCGAGAGCGCTTTAAAATGAATTAGAATTACTAAGTTTCCAAAAATTATTTCTAAACACTTATGGGCTAGCGAGAGCAGGCATAGGGCTTTAGGGGTAAGATCTAAGATAAGACCACGAGAGTGTGAGTTAAAGATATTTAAACTGGTAACCTCTACAGAATAGATTAAGTGAACCATCTTTATAAGCCTAGGTTAGATTGACCCGCCTAAGTTAACATAATTACATACCGACCGCCTTAGTATTATTTTATTAAACTTAAAATTAATTCCCGCATTTAATCTTTAAAAACAACCAAAAATCGTGACAACCATTCACCTTAGCTAAACTAGTAAATCCTCTAGCACTAAGTAATCATAAAGTCCCTGTGGATCGATAATCTTAAATATTACTTTGATAGGCTGTGCACTTGCAGTTAAGATACCGCTAGACACATAATTAGAGTACGTCTTTAGCCCATCATATCCCTTGATTGCTGCTTAACTATCTTCACTTAAGGTTCCACCATAAATTAGGACTCTCTTCAGAGACCCATTTATGTACCTTAGAGTCCACTTCAATGATTTCCAGTGAGCCTTTCTAGGATTCACCATGTACCTGCTTACGAGACTTACTGCATATGCTATGTCGGGTCTAGTACATACCATGTCATACATCAAAGAATATACTATATTAGCATATAGAATGCTATCCATATAAGTTCTTTTGATATTAGTACTAGAACACTGATCTATAGTCATCTTGAATTGAGGATTTTTCGGAGTCACAATAGGCTTTGAATTCGACATACCAAACTTTTCGAGAATCTTCTGTAGGTATGCCTCTTGAGATAAGCATAATTTTGAATGCTTTCTATCTCTGAGGATGTTAATCCCAAAAATCCTGGACGCAGCTCCCAGATCCTTCATGTCAAACTCTTTATTGAGCTCGGCCTTCACCCTCATCGCTTCTTCAATATTGTTGCTTGTTATTAGAATATAATCCATAAAATCAACAAAATAACAAATGAATTATCAGGTCAAAATCTGAAGTAAACACAATGGTTGAACTGATTTCTGATCAAACTTATGCATGCCATGAACTTGTCAAATCTCTTATTCCACTATTGAGGAGATTGTTTCAGCTCTTATAAAGATCTCTTCAGTTTGTACACATACTCTTCCTTCCCCTTTTCGACATACCCTTCAAGTTGCCTCATCAGGATTGTTTCATCTAGATCACCATACAAGAATGCAGTCTTCACATCCATTTGTTCAAGGTCGAACTGGGCCACCATGGCAAGCAACATTCGAACGGACATGTGCTTTACAACAGGAGAGAAAATATCATAGAAGTCGACACCTTCTTTCTGAGTGAAACCCCTAGCGATCAATCTTTCTTGTATCTCTTCGATGTCACTCCTTTGATTCCTTTCTTAACTTTTAAAATCCACTTACAACTGAATAACCTGGATCCAGCAGGTTTCTTGATTAGTTCCCATATGTTGTTATCATGGAGATATTTCATTTCATCATCCACGGCCTTCAACCATTTAGTCTTATTTAGACTCCTCATAATTTCCTTATAGTGTCAAAGTTCTTCGTCTAAAACCTCACTTGCATAGATTAAGGCATAAGCTTTAAAATTTGCATAACCAAGTATTTGAGGTGGCTTGATGAGTCTCCTAGACCTATCTCTTGCTAGCAGGTAGTCATTATCAATCTCCTCATCTTCGACAACAACTTTTGCTTCTTCTTTGACTTCATCTGGGTCATGCAATTCACCATCATTATGCTTCACCTCAACAGGAATCTCTCCCTGTTCCAATGCCTCGTCAACATCATTAGTTTTCTTGAAAGCCATCTCTACTTCATTGAAAACTACATCTTGACTAGTGATACACCTCTTGTGACCTGGCTCTAGGCACCATAGCCTATAAGCTTTGACTCGTTCAGGGTATCCCATGAACACGCATTTTAGAGCTTTAGGTTCGACCCTGTCTTGCCTAATATGAGCATAGGCTACGCAACCAAATACTCTCAGTTTGTCGAGATCTGGTGGATGACCTGACCAAACTTCTTCAGGTGTCTTCATATCTATTATCTAATGCAGTTAAAGAACATTTGTTTATCAGATATGCCTTGTAATCCCAGACTCGACACAGTAATTGTCGAAAGCTTCATTGCAGAATTCAAGGCCATTATCAGTTATCAACCTCTTGACATTTCTGCCAGTTTGAGTTTCGACCAGAACCTTCCAACTCTTGAAATTCTCAAAAGTTTCATCCTTAGTCTTCTGAATGAATACCCATAACTTTGTAGAATAGTCATAAACTATGGATAAAAAATACCTTGCACCTGAATGTGAAGGATTCCTTGCAGGCCCCCAAAGATAAGCATGGATGTAATCAAGGGATCCACGTGTTCTTTATTTACCTTTGTTAAACTTCACCCTACAAGATTTACCAGATACACAAGGTTCATAAAACTCCAACTTCTCAAATTTGTCACCACCTAGTAGGTTCTATTTCCCTAGTTCGACCAGGCCTCTCTCACTGACATGGTCCAATCTCATGTGCCATAATTTTGTCTTCGACAAAATTTTCGTGGATGCAACTTTTGTCGAACCACTTACAACTTCAGCCTCAAAGGTATACAAGCCTTATTTTTTCACGCCTCTCAAAATATTCTTCGACCCCTTCATGACTCTTAGGATATGTAACACCCAAATTACCCCACAGAAATAATAATAAAATCACAGTAAAATTTTCTTCAAAAACTATTTGAGTGTCACAATACAACTTCAAAACAAACATAAGACTCAATGATACGTTTTCAAAATAAATTATTCAACATGCAGCGGAATTCAAAACAATATATAATATTTTTATCACAAAAGGTTTTTCCCAAAATAAATCAAATAAAATGCAACGTTGTCCCGACACCCAAAGCGACGTATCAGAGCCGACATCCTAACAACGTGAAGTACACCGACTTCACTGACCACCACTCGATTTATCCTTCTCACCTGCATGTTACCAACATAAGGGCAACATTCAAATAGAAGGGGTGAGATACTTACATCACAAAAGAGTAATATAATAAGAATTAGCAAGTATCAGAAATAAAACACATTCCTTAACAAAAATACACAACCACATTTTATCCACAACAACATTATACACCTCTACAACATACACACCAACAACATACACATCAACAAAATCATATACAACAACAACAATCATGCAACGAGACCCTACTTGACTATATGCATGCGATACCATATTCGATCTCTATTTCAAGATTCAATTCCCGTCGGAACTCTCAACCCCTCTTTCATTGTCCAGTATGATCCCTATTTCATGATCACACCCATCGACCCCTATTTCATGGTCCAGTATGATCCCTATTTCATGATCATACCCTCGTATGATCCCTATTTCATGACCGAACCGTCCACTGTGATTGTACATAATCACGCCATCAACAACTATGCACATGTAATGCACCATCAATGATAATATGCAACAACAACAATGAACATACAATAACTCATCACAACAACGATTTCATGCATTAGCATCATCAACAACATACAACTACAGCGATTCCATTATACAACATCAACAACAACACCTCATATACGAATACTCATCACAACACCGATCAACATACAATAATTCATTATCACCACAATTATCATCAACATCATGCATTTTTAGCATATAACCACATAAATCAACTTCAACTACCACAAACACAACAACCACATATACAACAACATATTACATACACTTACGTCACAACAATCATATGTAACTTATCGCAACAATAACAATTCATTACAACGAAAACAAAGCCAACAAATATATCAACTATGTTTATATTCAAGTTATACTAATTATCCTTATAATTATGTGTATAACTCCTCTTTTACTACCTACCATTATCCCACATCTATTCCTAAGCATTACCAAATCAATTAGATAATTTAAATAAATTTTTCGGAATTAAAAATCAACATTTTTCGCTCCATGTCTCGCTGAGCGAGGGGGATTGCTAGCTAAGCGAGCAACTCACTGTATTCTGAATTTCCAAAGTTTAACTTGCTCGCTAAGTGAGCTTTACGATTTCACAGTTCTCCTCTTTGCATTCTGCACTTAAACCTGCACATATTTTCATCCCCAAAACACCTATATCCAGCCAGAATTCATAGTAATTACTTATTTTACCACCTAATTCATAACATTATCAACTGACAACAACCAATTATCAACAACTCAATCAAAAACCTACTCAATCACCAAAACCCCAACATATCATCTTCAACCTACCCAATTCCCATAATAAAACCCTTTAGAGACGGAAGAATCCCACCCTTACCTTAGTTTTTGACGAGAAATTCCTCTATCTCGTGGATTCTTCTCTTTGACCTTAGCCCTTTCTCTTCTCCCCTTCTCAATTTCTTGATCGTTCTTCGTTCCCAATAATACGATCCTTTTTCCTCTTTACAGCTTAATCTCTTAGACCAACTTAGGGACTTCCACATTTACCCTAACTAAACCCACCAAATGACCACCTTGCCCCTCACCTCATATTTTCCTATTATTTAATTTATCCGATAATAATAATACTATCCACCATAATATAATTCTCAATTAAAATTATATTCGATAATATATATTATTCTTCATACACCAAAACACAACATTCCAAATAAAATAATTAAATCAAATTTGGGGTGTTACAACTCTCCCCCACTAAAAATGTTTTCGTCCTCGAAAACTTACCTCAAGCTAAAAGATTCGGATACGAATCTCGCATCCAGCTCTCCAATTCCCAAGTTATATGCCCACCGGCAGCTCCTCCCTAAACCACCTTCACAAGGAAAATCTCCTTGCCTCTCAACTTCTTTACCTCCCGATCATCAATTCGTTCTGGTAATGCTTCAACTGTAAGATTATCTCTTACTTCAACTTTATCCATCGGTATCACATGTGACAAATCCGGAACATACTTTCGAAGTTGCGATACATGAAATACATCATGCAAATTGTATAATCTCGGTAGAAACGCCACTCTATAAGAAACAGGTTCAATTCTCGTTGATATCTGATACGGTCCAATAAACTTAGGAGTAAGCTTCCTCAACTTCAAATCTCGTCCAACACCGGTCACCAGAGTAACCCTCAAAAACACATGATCTCCTTCTTGAAACTCAAGAACCTTCCTTCTCTTGTCATGATAACTCTTCTGCCTACTTTGTGAAGTCCTCATCTTATCTCGAAGCAACTTCACCATCTCAGTAGTCTTTTGCACAATCTCAGGTCCAATAACAACACTCACACCTGACTCATGCCAACATAAAGGTGTCTGACATCTTCGACCATACAAAGCTTCAAACGGTGCCATTCCAATACTGGAATGATAACTGTTTTTATAAGTAAACTCAATCAATAGCAAGTGACTATCCTAAGCACCTCATTGTTCAAGCACACAAGCCCTTAACAAATCTTCTAAAGATTGTACTATCCTCTGCATTTGTCCATCATTTTGAGGATGATAAGCTGAACTCAACTTCAACTTAGAACCTAATGCCTCTTACAAACTCTCCCAAAAACTCGAAGTAAATCGCAGATCTTTATCTGATACAATATTCAATGGTATTCCATGCAACTTCACAATCACACCAACATATATCTCTTCCAATCTCTGCAAAGAATAAGTAATACCAATCGGTATAAAATGCATCGACTTAGTCAACCTTTCAACGATCACCCAAATGGCATCATGCGCTCTTGGAGTAGTAGGTAACCCCGTAACAAAATCCATCGATATACTATCCCATTTCCACTCGGAAATATGCAACGGTTGCATCAAACCAGCGGATTTCTGATGTTGCACTTTCGACTTCTGATAAGTCAAACACACATATACAAACTGAGCCATATCACACTTCATACCAGGCCACTAAAATATCTTCTTCAAATCCTGATACATTTTCTTCGCTCCTGGGTGAATACTCAAACCACTTCTATACCCTTCTTCAAGAATCATTCTCTTTAATTCAAGATCATCAAGAATACAAATACGATCCCGAAATATAAGTAATCCCTGCCCATGAACCCGCAACTCATTATTTCCAACACGTTCATCATTAATCATCAAGTCCACCAATTTCTCATTTGACTTCTGACTTTCCTGAACACGATCAAGAAAATCATTGTTAACTTTCAGCATTCCCAACATCATACTATGAGGTGTCTGTTCACAAACCAAACTCATATCTCTGAATTTCTCAATCAACTCCAACTCTCTAGCCATCATAGCCGACATATGCAATCTCCCACGATTCACTTGTTGTTTACCTCTTCTATCTGTTAGACCTTTGAAATGCTCAGATCGAGCCTTGCTATCCTCCTCAAAGATCTTGCAACAATCCACCAGATCCGGAAACCTTCAAATTCTATGATAACCAATTGACTGTTTAATCTCAGGCCTCAAACCATTCTCGAATTTAACACACTTCGAGAACTCAACAGTTGCCTCACTATAATGAGGATAAAACTTCTCCAAATCAGTGAACTTCGCAGCATACTCAGTCACAGACATGTTGCCTTGTTTCAACTCCAGAAATTCGATTTCTTTCTTTCCCCGAACATCTTCAGGAAAATACTTCCTCATAAATTCTCTCTTGAACATAGCCCAGATGAGTGCCTCACCAGATGCATCCAACTGCTGACGAGTGCCAACCAACCAATCATTAGCCTCAACTACCAGTCTGTGTGAACCCAACCACACCTTACTTCCTTCCGAGCACTCCATCACTCTGAAGATCCTCTCGATCTCCTTGAGCCAGTCCCGTGCCCTATCAGGGTCATACTTCCCCTTGAATGTAGAAGGATCATTCTTTCTGAACTCATAACTTTCATGATCCTCAATATTCATCGGGTTTTACACGGCATGTTCCATCACTTGCATAGCAGCGACAAGTGCAACATCATTTCTCCCAGCCATTCTAAATATGTCACACAATAACAACCTAACAATGATTTAGAATTAACAGCAACAACACAACAACAGTGCAAGAACAACGCTCAACATTCAACGACACAACAACTCAACGACTCGCGACTCAACGACTCAACTACTTGGTCAAATGGACCGACATGCTCTGATACCACTTTGTAACACCCAAATTACCCCACGAAAATACTAATAAAATCAGAGTAAAATTTTCTCCAAAACCTATTTGAGCCTCACAATACAACTTCAAAAACCAACATAAGGCTCAATGATACGTTTTCAAAATAAATTATTCAACATGTAGTGGAATTCAAAACAACATATAATATTTTTATCACAAAAGGTTTTTCCCAAAATAAATCATATAAAATGCAACGTTGTCTCGACACCCAAAGCGGCGTATCAGAGCCGACATCCTTACGACGTGAACTACACTAACTTCACTGACCACCACTCGACTTATCTTGCTCACCTGCATGTTACCAACATAAGGGAAACATACAAACAGAAGGGGTGAGATACTTACATCACAAAAGAATAATATAATAAGAATTAGCAAGTATCAGAAATAAAACACCACTTCTCAACAAACACTACACAACCACATTTTATCCACAACAACATCATACACCTCCATAACATACACGTCAACAACATACACATCAACAACATCATATACAACAACAACAATCATGCAATGAGACCCTACTTAACTCTATGCATGCAGTACCATATCCAATATCTATTTCAAGATCCAGTTCCCGTCGGAACTCTCGACCCCTCTTTCATGATCCAATATGATCCCTATTTCATGATCACACCCATCGACCTCTATTTCATAATCCAGTATGATCCCTATTTCATGATCACACCCTCGTACGATCCTTATTTCATAATCGCACCATCCACTGTGATTGTACACAATCACGCCATCAACAACTATGCACATGTCATGCACCACCAATGACAATATGAAATAACAACAATGAACATACAACAACTCATCATAACAACGATTTCATGCATTAGCATCATCAATAACATACAACTACAGCGATTCCATTATACAACATCAACAACAACAACTCATATATGACTACTCATCACAACACCGATCAAAATACAACAATTCATTATCGCCACAATTATCATCAACATCATGCATTTTTAGCATATAACCACATTAATCAACTTTAACTACCACAAACACAACAACCACATATACAACAACATATTACATACACTTACGTCATAGCAATCATATGTAACTTATCGCAACAATAACAATTCATCACAACGACAACAAAGCCAACAAACATATCAACTATGTTTATATTCAAGTTATACTAATTATCCCTATAATTATGTGTATAACTCCTCTTTTACTACCTTCCACTACCCTACATCGATTCCTAAGCATTACCAAATCAATTAGATAATTTTAAGGAATTTTTCGGAATTAAAAATCAACATTTTTCGTTCCAGGTCTCGTTGAGCGAGGGGGATTGCTCGCTAAGCGAGCAACTCACTGTATTATGAATTTCCAAAGTCTAACTTGCTCGCTAAGCGAGCTCTGTGATTTCGCAGTTCTCCTCTTTGTGTTCTGCACTCAAATCTGCACGGATTTTCATCCCCAAAACACCAATATCCAGCCAGAATTCATAGTAATTACTTATTTTACTACCTAATTCATAACATTATCAATTAACAACAACCAAATATCAACAACTCAACCAAAACCCTACTTAATCACAAAAACCCCAACATCTCATCTTCAACCTACCCAATTCCCATTATAAAACCCTTTAGAGACAGAAGAATCTCACCCTTGCCTGGTTTTTGACGAGAAATTCCTCTTCCTCGCGAATTCTTCTCTTCAACCTTAGTCCTTTTCTATTTTCCTCTTCTCAATTTCACGATCGTTCTTCGTTCCCAATAATACGATCCTTTTTCCTCTTTACAACTTAATCCCTTAGACCAACTTAGGGACTTCCACCTTTACCCTTACTAAACCCACCAAATGACCACCTTGCCCCTCAACTCATATTCCAATTATTTAATTTATCCAATAATAATAATAATATCCACCATAATATAATTCTCAATTAAAATTATATTCGATAATATATATTATTCTTCATACACCAAAACACAACATTCCAAATAAAATAATTAAATAAAATTTGGGGCGTCACAAAATACATTTCTCTCCTTGAAAAACATATCCCTTCTTGTCAAATTCACTAATAGAAATTAGATTTCTCTCCAAGTCATGTACATGCATAACTTCAGTAAATAACCTTATTGACTCATCATGGAGCTTGAATCTAATAGATCAAATACCTACAATCTTGCAAGCTTTGTTGTTTCCCATCAGCACTGATCCACCATCTTGATCACATAATTCCTTAAACAAATCTTTGTTTGGAGTCATGTGCCAAGTGCAACCTGAATCCATAATCCACTATTTTCTTGATTCACCGCTTGAAACCACAAGAACATCAGATGATTCGAAATCATCTTGAACAATGGTTGCATTGCCATTATCCTTACCTCCATGATCTTTCAGACATTCATGGCACACCTTTCTTGGGTGGCCAAGGCAGTAGTGATGAAAATGAAAAATTCTGAAACAGTGAGAATACATGATATAATGCAAGACATGAGACGAAATTTCTCTGTGGGGATAAGTGTTGCTAGATCATGGAAGGAAAAGTGAGAAAATGAAGCTTGAAAAACCATTTATGAATTTGAGAAAGAGGAAAAGTGAGAGATTGAAGCTGAAAATGTTTCAAAAACCAATTATAGGTCCTAGTTCAAATTCTGACAAGCCTATAACATTGATAGAGCATGATGAAAGAACTATGACACAAGGAAAATGACTCATGGACTTGATTCAAAGTTGGGTGTGTGTCTGAGATCAACGAAATCTTGGAGGAAAAATTAATGACAAATGTTATCATTTTGTAATGAATTTGTTGTGCCTTATGTACTAAGTAGTATGCTATCATTTTGTAATGAATTTGTTATGCCTTATGTGCCAAGTAGTATGTCATCATTTTGTACTCCAAATGTAATGACTTATGCTTTTTTATGTGTTTCCTTTTATGTGTAAATTTAATGACTGATGCACTTTTATCCACCATCTTGTACTGCAAATGTAATGACTTGTGTACTTTATGTGCTTCTTATTATTTACAATATGTTCACTTTCATTTTAGACAAATTGATAGTTTGACATAATTTTAATTATGTATTTCTTGTTATGCTCTTAATCACATGGTCACATGACATAAAATAATCTAAACCTAATTTTAGCAAAACCAAATTTGACAGAAATCTAACATCACAATTGTAACAAAAACATAAATTTTCAATTAGATAAGCTAATATTGCATCAACATCACAATTGATAGAATTCAAACATTATAATATCATCTAATACACTAATATTACATGAACTTGACAACTATGGATAACAAAATCCAGGACAACATAAGTGTAACCATCAAACAATAACAATTGTTCTTCTCCATTTCAAGCTTCTTGGTCTTTTCATGCTTCTTTGAATTGATTTATACACCAAATTGCTTGCCAAATTCCTTCCCAACTTCCTTGTAAATTTCTTTCCCAAATTCCCTCAAAGAAGCCATTACCATTTCACAATTATTACAATTTATTGGAATGTTTTGAGTTCTTTGAACCTGACCAAGTTCATCGTCCCATGTGAATAATTCACAGCTAACCACACTCTACTATTAGATACATAATAAGAATGGATATGAGTTAAACTTAAGAGAAAAATCGAGACAAATATTAACGACTTGAATGCCCTAAATTTCACATTTTAAGAATTTCCTATTGGGGTTTTCAATGGTGTTAGAGACCCATATCTTGATTGATTCATTACATCAACCTATGGATAAACTCATTCCACTTGAGTTGCCAATTGATGAGGTTTTGCTTCCACCCTTTTTCAAACCCTAGTTTCCTTTCACTTGAAACTTAAAGTTGTGAACAATGAATATTAACGAATAATGATGAGGCCTGCAACTAGAACGAAGAATTTGATGAAGAACAATATTTGCAGCAAAACAATGACCCTAAAGAAATCATGTCACATAGGCTTCAAATGAGATTCTGAGTTGAAATAATCAACCCTAGAGTCAGACAAAGGGAATCTTAATATTATAGGGGATACAAATATTTAAAGAAGATTTTTAGAAACTCACTATGAGTCACGTATATTTAAGCAAAAAATTTATGAATTAAAAAAATTTTAAAATATCTAAAAGGATCAAAAATCTATTTAGAAATTTTTACTCAAATATCCCATTTTTCAAAAAAAAACTTCAAATAACCCACTTTCAAATTAATTCTCTATCTATCCCATTTTTGGACGATTTTAAGAGGAATCCCCATATGGATTGGCGACCATGTACAAGGGTATAGAGGTGTCGCCAATTGGATTGGAGACACCATATACAGTCTCCAATCCAATTGGCGATTGTATGTTAATTTAGGGAAGGGTCGCCAATTCATTTGGAGACATGATTCTAAGTGGAATTTTACTATAAATAGTGGTGGTGTTCTCAATTATTTTCGCATCTCTTCTGATATCATGTATATGCGCCGCTATGGGAAAGTGATTTTTTCAAGAGAGAAACTCCTGATCGATATGTTATTATTGAATATCCAAAGTTTCAATCAACTACAGAGGGAGTTGAATCAGTGGTTAGACGGAGAAATTGGTGATGATGAAAAAACTCGCAGTATTGAGAGATTTGATAGGATGTGTGGGTGAGTGCGAGTTAAGACTGGCGTGGAAGCAATGAAAATGATGTTTTGACCAAACATGCCAGACACTCAAAACGCTCAAATATCTCACCATAGCCGACACACACAAACATCACAACACAGTCGTCAAACACAACCATCACAACCATCGTATGGCTTTCAAACACCCTTATCATTTCATCCTTTCACCAGCGAAGCCTTCACACCAATGTCCCCTTTCAATCGTTCAGGTTGCACACTAATGACTCTATCATCACATCCAAACTACTCTGACATGGGTCACGACCTCAGTTACAGCATGTCATCTCTCTATACACAAGACTTTGTAGAAATTCAAGAATTACTGAGGGAGTCTAGCGATGTTCCGGAGACCTTAACTTCACAAACACCTGGAGTGAGTCAACAACGAGAGCAACAAGTACAATGAGTGAGGGTACCTAGGGGATATGGAACCGACGATACCGACCCGACCGTGATCAAATTATGTAATTTTATTTTTAATTAATTATTAATATAATATTATTTTTTATCAATTATTATTTTTTATTTTATTTTTTTAAAATAAATTTTGAAAATGCACCTTATCTCCAAATGAATTGGCGACTCTTCCCTTTATTAACGTTAACGTCAATTCATCTGGAGACTGCATTCATTTATTTTAAAACTTGAATACTTTGAAAATATTTTTAAAAAACGAGTTATTTAGGAAATTTTCTCAAAAAAGTGGGGTATTTGACTAAAAATTTCATCTATTTTACTCTAAATTATATAACTAAAATAGAATGCTGGCCATTTTATAAAAGAATAATATTGAATCCTTAAAAGTATATAACCTTCGAGTAGAGTACAGCCATTTTTGTGTCGAGTATAACCAAGTCAAAGACGGAGAACGGAACACGTTGGGCTTTGAAAACCCAGTCAAAGATGGAAAACGATTTGAGTCATAATTATATTCACAAGAATACCATGAGAGCATAGAAATAAGAGAGGGAGTAGTGCTACTACAAAAGTGACCCCATATGTTACTCGTAGAATTTCAAGAAAATGGAGCTGGATTTTTTGTCTTCTTTTGAGGGGGTATCACGACGAAATGACAATACTAATGCCACAAAATTTTGACTTCTAACAATTTCCTAAACGAAAAAGTGTTTCTTCATTTCATCTCACTCTTGCTCGCCCTAGAATCCAGATAGCAAGAAGCCAAGAATGTTTACATTTTTTATACAACCATTATATATAAGTAAATTCAAGTGATTATATATCTTTTATGATGAAATATTATTAGTTCATTTGAACTTTTGTTGAGTGAGTGACCACAATTGTAGCATGTGTATCATTTTTCAATTAAGATTGAGATTGATTATTGAAAAATATTTTATATTTTATTTAAATTTATATTTTTTTATCTTGTTGTTACTCAATTTTAATTTTACTTAGGGGAAAAGAGAAATGTAGCCGCCATGAACCCTAAAAACAAACTTAGTCAAGAAAAAAAACTATTCAAGCCACAAAATTTGCAAACACATAAACCCTCTCACGAGTAATTGAAATTCAACAAATCTCTCATTCAACATTCAACGAAGAAACAAAAACAAATTACAATTTTTTTTTGGATCTAAGCTCCAATTTCCTTTTATACATTACATGGAAGCTATTAATGTACAAACAGGAAACAAAAATTATATAAAATCAACAAGACAAACGAATTAAAAATATTAAATGTAAACAAAATAAACTTATCTCATTTTTATTTTCGTTCAAAATTGATTCATCTTCTCCAAACACTCCAACGAAACCAAACCTTTTCTCCAATGAAACTCATAAGCTTTTTCACTGAACCTACTTTCTCTTCATTTTCATCTTCAACTTCAACCGAATCAACAAACTCTATATCTTTACTAACATCAACAATATCACTACCACTACCACTAGTAGTACTCTCCGTTACCGATTCCAACGATTCCAACTCGGAACGATTTGACTCAGACGATTTATTGTTTTTGTTGTTTTTGTTGTTGGATGCTTTTCTGTTTTTCTTCTCCTTTCTTTTATTCGCGGTTTGAGAGAGAAAATCTTCAAAATCATCGATGATTGTGTGAATGAGTTGGTGATTCGGTGAAGAGTTCCAACGAATCCAGTAACTCATGTAGCAATGGAAGCAGTTGCAATGGAATAGAGGAAGATGTTCTCCTTCAACGGCTTCCTTGGTTTTCCTGTTAGGGTTTTTGTAAAATGAAGAAGAAGATGAAGAGCATGAGATGAGGTAAGCGAGAACTTCTTTATCCTCCGGCGAGAGAGCGACGATGAGAGTGAGGATTGTTGCCGGAAGGAAGGAGAGTTGTTCCGACACCGATGGCGGTGATGATGGATGAACCGTTCCCTTTCGGTACAGTTTCTTCATTTTTGTTTTGTTTAAGTTCAGAAAGGTTTTTGGAAGAAGAGAGGGTTGCTATAGAGAGTGAAGGGTTTTATATTGTGTTTTGGGGAGTGTTGGTGTGCGATGCGGCTCTTGGTGAGTTCCTGCACCTTTCTCAAACTCAACTTGTGATTTGTGCAATGATAGGTTGGGTCCCACATTCGGTTCTTATTTGTTCCTGTGATTATTGTGGGGTTTTAATTTTCAAAGACTTAGTTTAATGCACGCGCCGCTACATACACATATTATCTTAACGGTTGCGATTATCCTGGTTACGTATTTTGATATTGTAGCATTAGGGTTTGTTTACGTGGGAAGCACGCTAACTATAAATACAAATTTCTTTTTTTAATAAAAAATGATATAATAGTTTTTTTAAAAATACTTAGGATTTTAAACAAATTTCTTTTGTTTCCCTATAAAAAATCTGACACGGTCAATCTATAATCATCTTCCTTTTTATATTTTCTTTTATAGGTAATTAAAATAAAATTTAAATTCTTTCCAACATCTAACATGTATGTAACATATATGAATCGTTGATTGTATAAAATTATTTTACATATATTTCAATTAAATTTTAACAAAAGTAGATTATTTAATTGAACTTGGCACAAACACAAAAATAGACATAAATAATTTGCTTCAACAATAATATGTTTTTTAAATTTCTTTACGCAATTTAATATAAATATGATTCAATGATAGATGTTTTTCTTATAATTTTATAATAATAAAAATTCAATTTTTAAAAGTTTATATTAAATTAACTTTCTATTCTTGTGTCTTGTGTGTTTAAATTATTTATTTTCTTCTTTCATGCATCCGTGAATGATAGGAATAGACAAAAATGTCTCTACATCTTAACTTCTTTAAGAGGGGAGTTGCTTTGTAATCAGGGTGTTATTGAAAATAAGATATTGGATTTTTACACTTCATTGGTGGCATAAATGCTATTGAATTGAAGAGTATTGATCTCCTTGTTATAATAAATGGAAAAATCTTATTTTTTGTTATGGTTCAGAAGCTCATTAGGTTATTGAGGAGAACGAAATATAGAGGGTCTTGTCCAATATTGGGAATATTAAAGTTCAACATATGGATGGTTTCAATGTTTATTTTTTCAAAATCTCTTGGCAAATTGTTAAGAAGGATGTTATTGATACAATCCTAGAACTCTTTGATATTTGTAAAATGTTTATGGTTGTCAATTGCTCTCTCTCTCTCTCTCTCTCTCTCTCTTATTACTTGGATTCATATATCTTTTGAAGTTAAGACTATTAAGGATATGAGACATATATCATGTTGCAGCATTATCTATAAGATCAATTCTAAAATCGTTACTGCTAGATTATGAGAGGTGATAATCAATCTGCTTTTATACCTGGACAAATTATTCATGACAACATTATGATGGCTCAAGAATTGGTCAGAGGCTATGGTGGAAAGAATATACCTCCCAGATGCATGGTTCAAACGGTCATTCAAAAAGCTTTTATACTTGGACAAATTATTCACGATAACATTATGATGACTCAAGAACTAGTCAGAGGATATGGTAGAAAAATATATCTCCCAGATGCATGGTTCAGACAGACATTCAAAAAGCTTAAGATACGGTGGAGTGGACATCCCTTACACACATTATGTCAGAACTTGGTTTCCCTTATTACTTCATCAAGTGGATTTTGGCTTGTGATACAACCGTCTCCAATAGGTTCTCTATCAATGGAGTCCCATATAGAATTCTCAAAGCTAAAAGAAGTTTAAGGCATTGAGACCTTGTCTTCCCCCTATTGTTTGTTCTCATTATGGAGTACCTGCATAGAATCCTAAAAAGTTTTAGTATGATCCCAAACTTTAATTTCCATTCTAAATGCGAGAATTTGAAGATTATTAACATATGTTTTGTTGATGATGTCTTACGGTTTGCGAGAGGGGACTTATGCTCTATGAAGCTAATCACAGACAAGGTAAGTGACTTCTCGGTAACCACTAGTATAAATGTGAGTATCCCTAAAAGTAAAATCTATTTCCGGGGGGGGGGGGGGGGGGGGGGTCGATGAGGATACGCTTAAGCTCATTCAGCATGACATTGGTTTTGCTATAGGTATAATGCATTTTAAATACTATGGGGTCCCTTTGGCTAGTAGTAAACTTTTTGTTTCTCAATATCAACTTTTGATTGAGAAGAAGCTTGTACATTTTAACCATTTGAGCAATAGACTTCTATCTTATGCAGTCAGATTCCACTTGTGAAGAGTGTTATTTTCACTATTGCAAATGACTAGATGTAAATCTTCCATATGAATAAGAATGTAATATCTCACATTGATAGTTTATGCAATAATTTTTTGTGGGCTAGTAAAGACAACCATACTATGAAGGCTCATGTGGCATGGGATCGTATTAGTGATCCCCTTTCTAGAGGTGGTTTGAATCTGATATCCATCACATAGTGGAACAAAGTGAAAATTGGGAAACTCCTTTGGAATGTCTGTGCAACGAAGGATAAAATATGGATAAGCTGGATTTACATATACTACCTGAAAAAAAGTGGATCTCAATGTTTTTACTTCTGTTGCGCATTGTTCTTCACTTATTAAGGTTATGTTCAAACACCGTAATGCCCTCATGCAATCTGTAGAGTGGAAGTCATTCAAAATTACAGGGAGGTATGATACAAAGTAAGTATACCACACATTAAAAGGTATCAAACCTAAAGTGAATTTGAGAGGAATGTTGTGGGAATCGTGTTAGGTCTAAAGCTATGTTTATATTTTGGTTAACCTGTCAGGATAGGTTGCCCACTAAAGATAGATTACATCGCTTTAGAATTGTTACAGGTGGTAAATGTGTGTTTTGAGGGTTACACGAAAGTTTTAATCACCTCTTCTTTGAGTGTGAATTGACCAAAATAATATGGATCCAAATCCTTAATTGGATGGATTTTTTTGATACTCCAGGGGGTTAGAATAATGAGGTGAGTTGGGTTTGCCATATGACACCTAGTAAAGGGTGAAAGAAGAAACTTCTGAAGATGTTTATCCCCGAAACTGTATACACTATTTGGACTATTAGAAGCAAGAATATTTTTTAGAATATGTCGATTGATTGCCTCCAAAGAAGATATATTATTTATATGATTCTTTTAAGGTTGGAAACCGATAGAAAACTTGTTATGTATTGTAATAGAATTTGTTCCGAACTGGGCCTCCGAACTGTATTGGGCTACGACCCAATATGTCGAGCAGATGCCCATGTGCTCGGGAAGGTACGTCTGAGAGACGGACAAGGGCCCTCAACGGTTGGGCACATATCCTAAATGTCGGGTACACATTTAGAACGGGAAGAGAACATGTCAACCAGTTCATTGGCCACACCACCCAACTGTCCCCCATTATCTCCTAAAAGATAGTGGTAGTTGAACCAGGGACCTGACCACTTAGCTAGGTCTTCACGCTTCTCACGCGTTCCTTGGAAGTTCTTCCTTGGGCCTAGCTGATCCATCCCTAGGAAGGACCTTGGCCCAACGCTGGGGGCTCTCTATAAATACCTTTTTTCACTAAAGGGTCAGGTATTCTGAATCCATTCTTCTAACTTATCTATTCACTGTACCTCTATTAACTTTGGCATCGGAGCGCCTTGCAGGTACACCCCCTTTCATTCCATCCACTTGCTATTGCACCCCGTTCCTAGAAGGCCCTCCTGATCAGGTAAGATCAGTGGCGCCGTTTGTGGGAAACTAGCTTCCCCTTCTTCCACAACAGAAGATCAAAGCTCAACTACTCCATCCTTTCAACATGTCCAGAGAATAACCCAACGATCGCAACCGTCCCCTCGTCGACTACACGATGGAGGACAATTTGAACTACCATGAATCCGATGCCCGAGATGGGCGCCCTTCCACCCCGTCCCCTGAACCCGAGGACAATGGGAAACAACCTCAGATTCTGGACCAGGCGATCAGCACATTCCAACCCATCCCCGTGCCCGTCGAGGGGGATGCTACCATGATTGCTATGGTGAACGCCCTTAATCAGGCCAGCTCCATGCTCTACCAGCAGCACGAAAGAATCATGGCCCTGGAGGCTGACCGGCAGGAGAGCCGACCTCAGAAGGAAAGAAGGACGCAACAACATCCAGAAGCGGCGAAGAAGCGGGGACGATGCTCCCCGGAACCCAACAAGAGCAGGTCACGAGCGCGCCGTGATTCCGGCCGATCAGGGACCTCGCCAAGGCACGATCGGAGCCCTGGTAATAATGAACTCTCCCCACCAAGGAGTGACGAAGAAGACCCCCATTTCCCCCTCTCGCGGGCGATAGTGGAGGCCCCACTCCCCAAGGGCATGGAGAAACCCCCAAATTTGGCCATCTACGACGGGACCACTAACCTCGACAATCACGTCGACAACGTTAATGCGATGCTCGACTATTGTAATGACATCATCGGGCACCTCAAATGCAGGTTGTTCTCGACAACTCTCAGAAAGGGAGCCATGGCCTGGTACAAAAGCTTAGCCCTATAATTCATCACATCCTGGAGAGTCATGAGATCCATGTTCACGAGGCATTTTACAGCCTCCCGACGCCATCCCAAGACCGAGGCGACCTTCGAAGCCATAATGCAAAGGAAGAATAAAACATTGCACTCGTATATCAAGCGATTCAACCAAGAGGCTGTCGAGGTGGACATCACGGAACACATGAAGAAATACCTCCTCGAGAGGGGACTCTTTCCCGGAAGTGAACTTAGCAGGGCAGTCGGGATAGAGCCTTCCCGCACCCTGAATGGCCTCCTGCATAAAGCCCATGCATATATTAGATATGAAGAAAAACAGGTCGTCCACAATGCTCGCAGCGGTCGTAACGCCGGGATACCGACCATCCCAAGCGCGAGGACCCGAACATTCCCCGTCTCAACGGGGACAGGCGAAGGGAGGAGAAACCTCGCGAGCCTCGTGAAGGAAGAGGACCCGCGGGCCGATATAGCGAATACACATTGCTGATAGCTCCCCGTGAGTGCATCCTCTTCGAATGCATCAACTCCGATTTTAAGCAGGGCAGGGTGAGGTTCCCTAAACCTTCTGCATCCAAGCCCCACACTGACAAATCCAAGTAGTGCAGGTTCCACAAAAGCCATGGGCACCTGAATGAAGATTGTGTCCACCTGAAGGACGCAATAGAAATTTTGATCCAAGAGGGCCATCTCAAACAATACACCAGGAAGAACGAAGCTTTCAAACACGAAGAGCAAGAAAAGAAGAGAACCCGCAAGGACACTCCCCCCGACGACTCTTCTTATTAAGTGGCCCTATGCATATCACGACCAGAGGACTTCATCTTCCCCGATTCGCCACTAGAAGAGCGGAACACTGCTCTCAGCCCCTGGGAAGACTTACCAACCGCCATTGTCATATCGGGGGGAGGGATGAACGGCGAAAGCGTTTCCCTTTCAGTAAAACGTTAGTTCGACGAACTCCTGCTGACTGCGCCCGAACAGAGGGCAACGTTGACAAAATACTGAGGCAAGTCCAATCCGATATCCTTTTTCCTAGAGGAGCTTTCAGGCAGTTCCCCTAACTCGAGCATCCCGCTGCTGATCAGAGCCAAGATGGCTCACTTCGACGTCCGACGCATCCTGGTCAACCAAGGCAGTTCGGTGGACATCATGTACGTCCACCTATTCAAAACTCTAAAGCTGGACAAGACCAACCTATCTCCCTATGTCGGATCCGACCTCCAAGGGTTCAACGGGGACACGACAAAGCCGTGGGGTTACGTCGAGCTCCTCGTCACCTTCGGAGATCAAGAGACGGCCAGAGAAATCAAGATCCAGTTCCTGGTCATAGAATGCCCCTCCCTTTACAACTGCATCCTCGATCGCCCGACTCTAGCTAAGGTGACGGCGGTCCCATCCACCGTTCACCTGAAGATGAAGTACTACACCAAACTGGGCCGCGTGGTCACAATCCACGGCGACATCGAGGCCGCCCGAAGGTGTTACGATGCTGCAGTAAAAGGACATGCCACAATCAACACAAAAAACAACAAGAAGCCCAGGGTCGAAAAGCCTTTCCCCCAGGGAATCAACGCCATCGACCTCGATTGCCGTATCGACAAGGACGAAGCTGAAGAACAGAGACTCGTCGAGGGGCAAGCTCCCACTCACCCATTTCGCCCAATCCTAGATGGAGAGTTCGAGCTCTTCCCGCTGAGCGATGACCCCGACAGGGCAGTGAAGATTGTCACGAGCCTGCCCGAGGAAACAAGGAAGCAACTTGCAATATTCCTCGGGGAGAACGCTGACCTATTCGCATGGAACGCCGCAGAGATACCCGAACTAGACCCTGAAGTCGCATGTCACCAATTAGCTTTAGACCTGGTGTAAACACCCCAAATTTTCCCTCACCCATTCACACCATGGATTGTGATCTCTTCATATGCATAAGTTCAATCATAGCATCTCATATTGCATTTTTGATTCACTGCATTGGTTCAAAGTCATCTGCATCTAGGGTTTGTGACCTGAGCAATCCAAGAGCCATTTGAGCCACTCCAAAGGTCATCAATCACTTCAAAGGGGTCCATGTGTGTTCAATCATCATATTGTATCCTCACAAAATCAATAATGCCAAAGAATCACAAGAACTGGGAATGGCATGGAAGCAGAGTCAGGTTTAACTGCACAGATGACCTAGAATTAGGGTTTTGGTTTCAAAGGCCATAACTCCAAATTTTTTGGTCATTCTTGTTTCTATTGGTCTCTATATGGTATAGGGATCATGCATATCAATTTTCATGAAGAAATTCCATGGGGAAGGCATCTGATCAAGAGTTGACTTTTTGAGCAAGTTAGTGCAAAATAAGGGCATCTGAGGCCCTCAATGACCCAACCAAAGGGTGTTCATCATCATTTTGATTATGTATGATCTTTATTTGATCATAGAAGATGTTAGAAGTTCACAAAATTGAAGAATTTCAAGCCATTTGCAAAGTTGACTTTTTGGGAAAATGACTTGTAATGGAAACTTGCCATTTTGGGAAACTTTTTCAACCCTTGCTTTTTTATTCAAAAATGCCTCAAATGAGAAAATTTTGGTCATGAAAGTTGTAGAATGGATCATTCCCTTTTCAAAAAGTACAAGAACTCATTCTAATTCATTTTGGATCAAAAGTTATGGCCTTGCAAAGTTGGATAAAATCATTGAAATTTCACTTTTGCACAAAATGGAAAACTTGCAATTTCTCATGGCAAGCCTTTATGTGACTTCAATGTGACCTCTAATCATCACACCAATGCAATGCATGACCTAAAAATCAGTTTGGCCCAAAGAATTTTCCATTTCTATGCCTTGATTTTCACATAACCATAAGTCATTTTTCATGAAAGTGCAAAGAGGGATTTCTTGCAAATTGCTTCTCAAAGGGTTTGTTTAACCTCTAACTGATTTCAAGACTTTGCCATGACCTAATGAAGCATGCCTCACCAACAATTCATCAAGTTTTCTCACAATCACATAGCCAAAAGTCATGAAATGTAACAAGTGGTCAAGTTGCAAAAACCCTCCCAACTCATGATCCAAATGCAGCAGTCTTTCATGAGCCATCCAAGGGCCATCCTTGACTCAAGCTGAGGTAGGACAAGCCTCTAGATCATCTCTGCCACAGCCCATGCTGCAAGTACACAAAACTTGACTTTTTGGCCAATCATCCCATACTAATCCCACAGTACACACCTGCTCTCCAGATTTGTTGGGATAGTTTATGGATCACCTAAGGATCATAAAACATAACATACACAAGCCTGAAACACACACATTGCAGCACACTCCAAAAACTGTCAAAACCTTTCCCTCTCCGAATCACACAACACAACCATCAAACTTCAATATTTCCTTCACCAATCAACCAGAAATCATCCATAGAACAGATCCCACCCCTCACAATGATCTGAAACAGCACACACAAGAACCTCATTTCCTGCTACACCAGAACTGAACCACAAAAACTAGCCACTCTCAAAGCATTCTAAGCTTCATTCCATCATCAGGAGGATCAAGGGAGAAGGTTTGTGCAAAGCTTGAGGCCAAGAAGCTCAGAATCAGAGAAGCTCCATCTCAGGTAACATGAAGAACTTTTTTTCCCAGAAACTGATTTTTAAGTTCTTGTATGATGTTATGTCTTCCCCTGATCATGAATATGCGTTTAGTTTTTAAAATGGTGAAGAAACCAGCATGTATGGTACCTCTGAATATTTGCCCGTGTTTCATACTTTGCTTCGATTCAGGCTTGTGAGTGAAAATAAATGAGTTTTGGGAGAGGGGTTAGGTTTAGATTGAGGAGAAGATCATTTTTGTGGAAGAAATTGCATGTTTAGTGACCTGTAGCGAAATCTAGGGTTTGGGTTCGCCGGAGAAGACGACCGGAAGTCTTCTCCGGCCACCTGAAACTCATTAGCCCTAATTACATCATTAATGAGAGTTTGAATGTGGAGCGTAGATTGGTTTGACTTTGTTTGACCCGCGCGCGTTTTGATGGCCAGGATGCATCATTAGAAACCCTAATCCCTGATTATTTAATTTAATTTTTGTTTAATTAAGTCATAAAGCAAATTACCCAGGTTTGAATCTGGGCCCTTGGATCTGGCGCGCAGTCAACCAGTCCAAGCCCAGATCAAATCCTGGCCTTCCCTTTTAATTACTTTCATTTATTCTCATTTTAAATTCATTTTCTTTTCCTTTTATTTATACATTTTATTTAAAATAGCAAAATACCTTTAAAAATTCTGAAATTTTTTGTCAAAGGTTCAATTAATTTTCAGAACACAAAAATATTTTTATTTTTATTTTTTTGCATTAAAAATTATTTTTAAATCATTTAAAAGTTTATTTTTAATTAGTTAATGAAAATTAATTAATTAAAAATACTTTTAGGTATTTAAAAATCACAAAAAAAATCATATAGCATTTAGAAACATTTAGAAACATTGTCCAACCCTCAAACCAAATTTACTTTTTGTTCTTGATGCCTTTTGATCATTTTCAATGGAATTAAATTCATTTTGAGGCAATATTTTGTGACAAACTTCAAAAATTCATTTCTGCCTAACCATTGAGAGTTGGACAATGATTCTTTTTGCATTGCATCTTGCATAACATGTAGTTTATAGGATAAAATTGGCATGAATTGATCTTGCATTTTCATTTTGTTTTTCATTTTTCTCGACAAGGTACCTTAAAACCCTAGAAATCTTAGGAAATTCATAACTTTCAATAGGTTAAGAGTTAGATCCCCTCCTTTGGGCAGTGAGTTTGTGTAGGTTTAGGGTTCCTTTGATTGCATTTTAAAATTTTTATCATGTCATTTGCTTCTGGTTTTGGATTTTGTTTTGTGTGTTGATCATAAACCCTAATTTATGCCTTCCTTTGCATCCTTCTTTCATTTGCTTGCATCCATTGATTTGCCATGACATTTTGTGCATCCATTTGATTCATAATACATATTAAGACATATTAGAATCATGTTTGATTATTGCATCTTTCATTTGCCATGTTATATGTCTTTTGCATTCCATAACTTTTCATGAACATTCATGGTTCAAAGCATGCTTCTCTTGCATCCATGTGTTTGTATGATCATTCTCATGCCTTGCCTCATGTTTGCATCATCTCTTAGCATCATTAATATCATACTCATGCCTCTGGTTTTGGTTTGCATCATCACATTTCATCTCATTTTGCATTGCATTTCATTTCTTTACTAACTTTTCAGGTGGTAAGTTGCATTGAGAAGTGAATTTGCCTTCACTTCTCACAATCTCTTTTCATCTCTCTTATGCATCATTGCTGCATTTTATCTTGTGCTTTGGATTGAGCTTGCTCATTCTTGTTCATCTTACTTTCTTTCCTCAAGCAACTTGTCTTCTTAAGTGAAGCAAGTTGTTTTGCTTCTCCTTTCTTCTTCTCCTTTCATCTGCTTCTCTCCTTGGTGGCTCTTTGAAGATTCTTTCCTCTTAAGCTTCACAAGCCCTAAGACTTCCAATAATGATAACAATTAGGGTTTGATTAGTCCCCCATTTAGTTTTTCCTTTGTGTCATCTTTGAGTCTTCTCTTCTCATCTCATAATCAAGGACTAAACCCTAAAGGTTTTAAGGCTTTGTGATTAAGCTTATGCCTACATCCTTCTATTAGGATGGAGTGTATAACTTTAATCCTAAGTGTCAAACCCTTAATGTTGTTTAAATCCTTTAACCAATTCACATAATAATCATCAAGACATCAAGCTTGTAACTTGGGCCTTGCATTAGGGTTCTAATTCTTCCTTAATTGGTTAAGAAGGACTAACCCTAGTGTTAATGGACAAGTCCCCCTCAAGTTGTCTTACAAACCATAAAACTCACTTATTCATTTTTTCATTAACTAAAATCCATCTAATAAAGGCTTTGTTTTGTCATGAGGTTAATCCCTAATCATGGATTAAGTTGAGGAGTCTTTCTCAGCTTAAATGTTCTCATCTATTATCCTTCTATTAGGATGGTGTAATAAGTCTGTTTAATCCCTGATTATGGCTTAATCTCATTACTCAACACTAAACAAAAACAACAAAAACATCTAAATAATTACAAGTAGGTTAATGATCTTAATCCTACATCATGGTGATTAAGTGTGAGATGTTGACTTCACACTTAAGGTATTCTCATTACCCCTAATCAGAGGGAGGATGTGATGAGTTTACTAACCCACTGGTTTAGGCTTAAGCTCATCAACTTATGACAAACTTTCAAAAGCAATAAAAGACTGAAAAATATCAAAAACAAACAATAATTGTCTCCTCCGGGATTCTTTTCTCATCTCTTTACTCATAAACGAGAACCTGCTTCTTCCGTCTAATGCAAGACAGTTTGCACCTGAGCCAGACAGGTCATACACTTGAGCATAGACAAGTAAGCAGTTCACAAGTCAATTTATCTTTCAGTCTCTTTGGGTCGAACTACGGTGTTCTGACTTCCTCATTGCACGAGAGGATACGTAGGCATAACTTAACAGTTATCGAACAAAAGTCTCTGTATATTCCCCCTCTTCCAGCCTTATTCTTTAAGCCTCATTATCTTGGGCATTTCATTCTTTCTTACACTGACACTTCACTTATACACTGTAAACACCCCAAATTTGCCCTCACCCATTCACACCCTGGCTTGTGATCTCTTCATATGCATAAGTTCAATCATAGCATCTCATATTGCATTTTTGATTCACTGCATAGATTCAAAGTCATATGCATCTAGGGTTTGTGATCTGAGCAATCCAAGAGCCATTTGAGCCACTCCAAAGGTCTTCAATCACTTCAAAGGGGTCCATGTATGTTCAAGCATCATATTATATCCTCTCAAAGTCAAGAATGTCAAAGAATCACAAGAACTGGGAAAGGCATGGAAGCAGAGCCAGGCTTAACTGCACAGATGACCTAGAATTAGGGTTTTGGTTTCAAAGGCCATAACTCCAAATTGTTTGGTCATTCTTGTTTCTATTGGTCTCTATATGGTATAGGGATCATGCGTATCAATTTTCATGAAGAAATTCAAAGGGGAAGTCATCTGATTAAGAGTTGACTTTTTGAGCAAGTTAGTGCAAAATCAGGGCATCTGAGGCCCCCAATGACCCAACCAAAGGGTGTTCTCCATCATTTTGAATGTGTATGATCTTTATTTGATCATAGAAGATGTTAGAAGTTCACAAAATTGAAGAATTTCAAGCCATTTGCAAAGTTGCCTTTTTGGGAAAGTGACTTGTAATGAAAACTTGCCATTTTGGGAAACTTTTTCAACCCTTTCTTTTTGATTCAAAAATGCTTCAAATGAGAAAAATTTGGTCATGAAAGTTGTAGAATGGTTCTTTCCCTTTTCAAAAAGTACAAGAACTTATTCTAATTCATTTTGGATCAAAAGTTATGGCTTGTCAAAGTTGAGGAAAATCACTAAATTTTCACTTTTGCACAAAAGGGAAAACTTGCAAATTCTCATGCCAAGCATCTATGTGACTTCAAATCAGCCTCTAACCAATACACAAACATCATGTATGGCCCAAAATTCAGATTTGCCCAAGAAGTTTCTCATTTTCATGCCTTGATATCCAAGTATCATAAACCACTTTCCATGAAATTCTCCAAAGAGGAATTCTTGCAAAATAGGTCCCCAAGGTTTTGTATGGTCTCTAACTGATTTCAAGACACCACCATAACATCATGTAACCTATCATAACCAAAATTCAGCAAAGAGTGTTACCTTTGCATGGCCAAAAATCACAAAGTGTAACAAGTTACAAAGTTGCAAAACATGTGAGATCTCGCCCTTCATCCATTCCAGCTCACATCAACTGATCCAAGAGCCATCCTTGAACTCAGCTGATGCAGTATAGGCCAAGAAACCATCTCTGCCACAGCCCATGCCTCAAGTACACCTAACCATGACTTTTTGCAATTTCTCCCATGCTCTTGGAATAGTGATCAGCAGCCTCTACTAACCTGCTCCACAGCCTACTCAAACTTTATGGGAGTGATATAGTAGCTCATTTGGCATTGAAACCACACACAATCCAACTTGCACAAGATCTGTCCCAAACTTCTTCTCTGAAAATTTCTACACACAGCCATCAAACTTCACTTTTTCTTTCACCAACAAGTCACAAATCACCCTTAGAACGAAAACCACCCCCTGAAACAGCTTGAAACATCACACACCAAGACCTCCATTTCTGCTACACCAGAGCAAAACAGCCATAACCAGCCATTCACAAAGTTTTCTAAGCTTCATTCCATCATCAGGAGGATCATTGGAGCTTGTTTGAAGCAAAGGACTGGCCAGAAAGCTCCAAAGTTCAAAGCTCCAGTTCAGGTATCATCAAGAACATTTTTTTTTATAGAAATGCAATCTCTTGTTATAGGATGATAGAGTTTGTTTTACCGATCATGTTAAGCTTTGAAACACTGAAAATGGTTGAGAAATGAGTGTGTATGCATGTTCTGAAGTTTTTGCAGTTTTCTTGATTTTGCTCAAATCTTGTTGTTGATGCATTGTAAATGTGATCTTGTGATTGATTCATGTTTGGGGTGGGTAGAGGATGAAATCTGGAGAGTTAGAGCACTTAAAACAGCCTAGAGAATGAGTTTGATTATGAATTTTTTTGAAAATCAGCATAATGAATCGATTCATTCTAGCATGAATCGATTCATTCTGTTGAGTGGTTCCTGGATTTCGCAAAATGAATCGATTCATCCTTTGATGAATCGATTCATGCTGTTTAACTAATTTTGTTTTCTCAAAAATTGATCATTATGAATCGATTCATCCAAGCTTGAATCGATTCATTCTTCTTTTAACCAATTTTAATTCACTTTGTTTGCATTTTATTTGCATGAATTTTAAAAAATAGCAAAACACTTTAAAAAATTCTGAAATTTTTTGTCAAACATTTCATTAATTTTCAGAACCCAGAAATATTTTTATTTTTATTTTTTGCATTAAAAATTATTTTTAAATCATTTAAATGTTTATTTTTAATTAGTTAATAGAAATTAATTAATTAAAAATACATTTAGGTATTTAAAAATCACAAAAAAATTCACATTGCATTTTAAAACATTTAGAAACATTATCCAACTCTCAAAACAAATTTCTTTTTGGTTCTTGATGCCTTTTGATCATTTTCATTGGAATTAAATTCATTTTAAGACATTATTTTGGTTCAAATTTTGAAAAATTCATTCTGCCTAACCCTTGAGAGTTTGATGATGGTTCTTCTTGCATTGCATCCTCCATAGCATGTAGTTTATAGGATAAAATTGGTTTGATTTGATCTTGCATTTTCAATTTGTTTGGTATTTTTCTTTGTGAGGCACCCCAAAACCCTAGTAATCTTAGGAAATTCATAACTTTCACTAGGTTAAGAATTAGATCCCCTCCTTTGGGCAGTGAACTTGTATAGGTTTAGGGTATCCTTGATTGCATTTTCAATTTTTTATCATGTCATTTGCTGCTGGTTTTGAGTCTTTGCTTTGCATGTTGTATGTAACCCTAATTTGTGTCTTCCTTTGCATCCTTCTTTCATTTGCTTGCATACAAGAACTTGCCATGACATTTTGTGCATCTACATGATTCATAAGACATCTTAGGACATATTAGAATCATGTTTGATCATTGCATCTTTCATTTTCCATGTTATGCATTCATATCATTTCATAAACTTTCATGGTTCAAAGCATGCTTCATTTGCATCCTCATCCTTGTATGATCATCCACAACTCTTGACATGTGTTTGCATCATCCCTTTACATCATTTGCATCATGTGTATGATTCTGACTTTGGCCTTTGCCCATCCATATGCATTGTTTCATCTCATGTCTTCCCTTATGCATCTTGTACTAACTTTTCAGGTTAATGGTAAGTTTGTTTGGGAGGTGGATTTGCCTTCACCTCCTACCTCTTCTCATCTTGCCATTTTACATCCTTGCTGCATTTTTATTTGTCTTTGAGTGAGCTTGCTCACTTGTGCCTCTCTTCCCTCTTTTTCTCTTCTCTCCTCATCCCTTTTCTATCTTGCTTCTCCTTGGTGGCTTCCTTGAAGATTTCTCCTCTTAAGCCTCACAAACCCTAGGACTTCCAAGCATGATAACATTTTAAGATTGTTTAGTTCCCCTTAGACTCTTTCCTTTGAGTTTTCTTTGAGTCTTCTCTTTTCACCTTATAATCAAGGACTAAACCTTCAAGGTTTTAAGGCTTTGTGATTAAGCTTATGCCTGCATCCTTCTATTAGGATGGAGTGTATAACTTTAATCCTAAGTGTTAAACCCTTAATGTGTTTAAATCCTTTAATCAATCCATCTAATAATCATCAAGACATCAAACTTGTAACTTGGGCCTTGCATTAGGGTTCTAATTCTTCCTTAATTGGTTAAGAAGGACTAACCCTAGTGTTAATGGACAAGTCCCCCTCAAGTTGTCTTACAAACCATAAAAATCACTTATTCATCTTATCATCAACTAAAATCCATTTAATAAAGGCTTTGTTTTGTCATGAGGTTAATCCCTAATCATGGATTAAGTTGAGGAGTCTTTCTCAGCTTAAATGTTCTCATCTATTATCCTTCTATTAGGATGGTGTAATGAGTCCATTAAATCCCTGATTATGGCTTAATCTCATTACTCAACACTAAACAAAAATAACAAAAACATCTAAATAATCACATGTAGGTTAATGATCTTAATCCTACATCATGGTGATTAAGTGTGAGATGCTGACTTCACACTTAAGGTATTCTCATTACCCCTAATCAGAGGGAGGATGTGATGAGTTTACTAACCCATTGGTCTAGGCTTAAGCTCATTAACTTATGACAAATTCAAAAAGCAATAAAAAAACTGAAAATGCCAAAAACAGACAATAATCGTCTCCTCCGGGATTCTTTTCTCATCATCTTCACTCATAAACGAGAACTTGCTTCTTCCGTCTAATGCAAGACAGTTTGCACCTGAGCCAGACAGGTCATACACTTGAGCATAGGCAAATAAGCAGTTCACAGGTCAATTTATCTTTCAGTCTCTTTGGGTCGAACTACGGTGTTCTGACTTCCTCATTGCACGAGAGGATACGTAGGCATAACTTAACGGTTATCGAACAAAAGTCTCTGTATATTCCCCCTCTTTCTAGCATCATTCTTTTAGCCTCATTATCTTGAGCATTTCACTCTTTCCTTACACTGACACTTCATTTATACACTTCACAATTCTTTTACACTGACACTTGCATTCTTTTCCAGCTATGATACACAAATTGCACTGACACTACCCCTTTAAAACACAAATCTTTTAAGCGTGGATCCCTTCGAGTACGACGGACAATCTGGGTGCTAATACCTTCCCAGGTTGTAACCAACCCCCTTTCTCAGTTTCTCTGGTTCGCAACCGTCTTATCCATATCTTTCTAGGTCTATGCAGCATTACCTTTCCTCTGGGATAAAAATGCCTAGCTGGCGACTCTTTTCTTTTCTTATGAGTTCACTCCTGTGTGTTCTCACACCTCCTTTTCGCCGACCGTTCGCGTCTGTACCCTATTTGACCTAGCTTCATTTAGCGGGAGCGACAGCTTGGCGACTCTGCTGGGGAAACTTATGCTGTAACCAGGGCTTCTGGTTCTTTTTGTGGGTTCCTCCTAGCGCTTGATTGATTTGTGTTTACTGGGGTGTTATGTGCTAATTGTTTGTATATGTGCTTTATTTTTGCTTTATGTACAGTTATTTATTGCTTTCTTTACAACTTTATATATCATACTGTCATATTGTCATCTGGCTGGATCTGGTTTTTGCTTTGGTGGGTGGGGTTCTATTGAGAGTTTAAAGGTCCTATACCTGGGACCTGAGTGACACCTAGGCTAGAGTGGTTCATGTTCTTTCCCATTCCATTTCGGTCTGGTGCAGGAATATGAAACACGGTTCAGATATGGGTTTCTTCTTGAGAACTCTGTGCTATAGATCTCCTGTAGTGCTAGGGCTATCTGGGAAGCCTGCTAAGTCTGGATGACCGTTATTATGACCTTTAGAAACTGAGGTGAATTAGAGGAGGATCTTTTATGGTTATTATAAACACTGTACCTCCGGGTTAGAAGTGTTTACACTTCTCATAACTGATCCAAGTCTGAGGATCCTTGTTTTAGAACATCACCTGTGAGGGGGTTGGGCTGTTTGCAGGTTTGCAGGAACCCTTGGCCACATCATACCCTGATACTTGTTTCGTTTAAGAATGCTTCACTTTGGACAGTTCTTGTGATTTAACCCTGGACATGTGACTCTTTATTTGAGTCCCCCACCTTGGTTACTGGACTTCTGAACCTCCATCTGGACTTCTTAGACATACATGGACTTATATCAAGGCAGTAATCAGATCCAGCTTGATCACAAACCCTTGCATATCATTTGCATACATCATCATTGCATCATTTAACATTTGTTTATTTGTTTTTCAGGGTATCCACATTATATTTGGCTTGGTTTTGACCCCTTCATCTGCATAGACCCCTGCTCATCAGTTGTCTGCTTCAGTCATCTTCATCATCATCAGCATCAGCCTATTAGTAGTTCATCTTCAGTACCAGTCTTCATCATCAGCATCTGTTTTTAGCTCTTCATCAGTAGACATGGCACCCAAGAAGAGCAACATTTCATACCACTTCTTTGAGCCTGTGATGGCTGGCATCAGACAGATCCAGGCACTTATCACTCCAGACCATATCCCTTTATTCAGAGAGCATTATGGAGGCATCCTTGATATGGTTATGGACTTAGACCCTTCTCAGAGGAGCTTGATCCTCACTTGCCTACAGTTCTATGATCCTCCTTTGAGATGCTTCACTTTCCAGAATTTTCAGTTGGGACCCCTGTTGGAGGAGTTTTCATCACTGATTGGAGTACCTGTCAGGGGTGGTGTCCCCTTCAACCCTGAGATGGCTTTTCCCAACAATGAAGAAGTGGAAAAAGCACTGTATTTGGAACCTTTTCTGACTGAGCAGAACATGACAACAAAGGCTAGCATCCCTGGCATACACTTGGATTTCTTGACTTCTCAGGCCATCCTGAAGGCCTCTCTGGGAGAATGGAAGGCAGTTTGTGCATTGTTAGCCCTCAGTATATATGGGGTCATACTTTTTGCAGATGAGCCCAAGTTTATCAGCAAGAATGCCATTCATCTGTTCCTTCTAAGGAACCCAGTACCCACATTGCTGGGAGATTTCTATTATTCTGTTCATCAGAGGAATGAGAAGCAAAGAGGGAGATTAGTGAGATGTTGTGCTCCTCTATTCCATACCTGGTTGCTCAAACACTTACCTAAGACTGATGCTTTCTTGAACCCTCACCAACAGAAGAATTGGGCTAGGAGACTTACTGCTTTGACCTCAGATGACATCAGGTGGTGCACCCAGAGCACCAAGGGCAGAGACATAATTACAAGCTGTGGGCAGTTCCCCAATGTACCCTTAGTAGGAGTGAAGGGTTGCATCAACTACAACCCTTTTCTATTCAAGAGACAGTTAGGCTATGCTCTGGTTCACCCTCCTAGAGTGCAAGACTTGGCTGAAACCCTGTATTGTGAGATAAAGCCTAATCTAGCTGTTGTCAGACAAGCGTCTTGGGCTTGGGACAACATCCAGACCAAAGGGATGGCCATTCTTGGGAGATGCAAGAATGTGGCTTCAGCATAGTATTATGAGTGGTCTCATGCTAGAGCTCAGATTTCTGGGATGCCTTTCACCCTTGAGGATGCACTTGGACCATCCACAGTACCACCTCCAGCCACTGTCAGCCTGGAAGAATTTGAGAAGCTGAAGGAAAGGAATGAGAATCTGTCTCAAGCTCTGAAGAAGACCCTCTGGGAGAGGAGTGATGGTCGTCTAGACATTGAGAGGTTAGAAAAGCTTAAGGTGGAGCATCTAGTCAGGATTGAGAAATCAGAGGACTACATCAAGAAATCAAGAGCTGGAGAGCAAATTTTGAAGAATGCCTGTAAAGAGGCCCAGTTTCAGAAGGCTAGGACTGATCTTTATCTGAAAGAAAGTCAAGCTAGGTGGGTCAGGATCACTGAAGCTCGTACTCAAGAAGATAAGAGGATTCATGCCAGGATTGAGCAGTTGGAGGCCATTGAGAAGAAACAACAGGAGGCTTTGCTGGCAGCCCAAAAGGAAATCTCAGAATTGAAGCTTAGGGCTGGTGTGAAGAGGTCAAAGGACCAGGACAGGCACAAGAAGATGACTGCTGCCATTGCCACCAGGAACCTTCTTATCAGGAACATCACAGAGCATCCGGCTGGTCCTGTAACTGAAGCACTTTTGAAGGAGGTTAAGGAGGATGAATTTGGTTTAGATGTTTGACTCCTTTGCTTGTTGTTATTTCCATTTCATGTACTTTTCCTTTTTATGTTGTATTTTGACCCTTCAAGGGCATATGTTGTAAAAACAAACTAT
Organism: Lathyrus aphaca; assembly: GCA_963966055.1. NCBI lineage: Eukaryota > Viridiplantae > Streptophyta > Magnoliopsida > Fabales > Fabaceae > Lathyrus > Lathyrus aphaca. Next base: position 568,853,628 of record OZ014522.1, read on the forward strand.
GTGATATGCACCATTTGTAATGTATTTATTAGTTTGTTCTCTTCCTCTCAAGCAAACATCAAAGCATCTTCCTCAGGGTCTGGAAAGGTCAAAACCAAAAGCCAAGCCGGATACCTTGGAAACAAATAAGCATACTGCATTGCATGCTAACCTTTGTTTTGTTTTGTAGGTTTTGTCATTGTTATTTTGTATCTAACTCTGTTGTCAGTTCAGGAATTATTGCTCGCCGTCGGGTGTTCCCTCTCAACCGTCCACACAGATATCCTACTCGCAACAATCTTCCTGGTATCCAGATGGACCAAGTACAGCAAGATCTGACAGAGTTCAGAACCCAGATGGCTAACGAAAGATTGGAGATGAGAAACCAAATGACCCAGTTCATGGAAGTAATGAAGGGCTTGGCCCAGAGTCAAGAGAGATTAAGGGCATTGGTAGAAAGGCAGACCCCAGAAGAACCCCATCTAGGGACTGGAGGAACGAGTAACAATGAGAGGGTTCAGCCTCATGTCAACCCACCAGTACACGGGCCTCATCTGCATCCGGAAGTCAACATCCCGGGTATTGTGCACGGAAATACAGCGGGAGGAAGAGTCTTACAAGAAGACCCCCAGGAAGAGTAGTTTACTGTGATGGGAGCTGGGGATGAAGTATATGATAGGAGGCTTGATGAACTTGCTGAGAAGTTGAGATCTCTGGAATCTCAGAATTCCTTGGGTTTTGATGTCATGGATATGGGGTTAGTGGACGGGGTAAGAATTCCCCACAAGTTTAAACCCCCGTGCTTCGAGAAGTACAACAGAACTTCCTGTCCACGAACTCACTTGCAGTCTTTTCTGGGAAGACTTAAGGCATACACCATGGATGAGAAACTGTGGATGTTTTACTTTGAAGACAGTTTGACTGGGGCTTCCAGGGAGTGGTACTCTCACTTGACCAGAGCTACTATCAGGTGCTGGAAAGACCTAGCTGAGGCTTTCATCAGGCAGTACCAATACAATCTGGACATGGCTCCTAACAGAACCCTTCTGATGGAAATGTCTCAATCCTCCAGAGAAAGCTTCAGGGAATATGCCCAGAGGTGGAGACAGCTTGCTGCTGCTGTTCAGCCACCCATGTCGGAAAGAGAAATGGCCGACTTGTTCATGAATACCCTGCAAGGAACATATATTGATAGGCTAGCTGCCTTTTCTTCCACCAGCTTCGCTGACGTAGTTATAACTGGGGAAAGAATTGAAAGCCTTCTGAAGATGGGTAAGATTTCCGATAATGGTTCAAGTTCGTCAAGCAACTCCAGGAAGCCTTTTGTGGGACCAAGAAGAACCGGTGAGACAAATGCCATTTATGCCAACAGGGGCAGACCTCAGCATGTCCACAGATCAGTGGCAGCTGTCACTATTCCAGCTCCAATTCCTCAGCAACCAGCATATCAACAACCACAACAACCACATTATCAAAAACAAGTTCAGTATCCACCACAAAGGACCTACAACAACAACAACAACAACAATCAGCAACAAAGACCTTTTCAGCAAAGACCATCACAGGCAAATAGGGTGATTGACCCTATCCCTATGCCTTATGCCGCTTTATTGCCACAACTCCTGAAACTCAACCTGGTTGAATTAAGGACGTTGGCACCACCAGATCCCTCCAATCTTCCAAGAAACTACGATGTCAACGCCAGATGTGCTTTTCACTCCAATGCACCTGGCCACAGTACGGAAAAATGCAGGGCTTTACAAATGAAAGTGCAGGATCTAGTGGATTCCAAAGCCCTCAATTTTGCACCCCCGCCAAATGTCAACAAGAATCCCATGCCCAATCATGGAGGACCAAGAATCAATGCCATTGAGGAAGATAAGCCATCTTTCTTAATCACCAGTGTTGGGCAGATTCGGACACCTCTGGTAGAATTTAAAGCTCAGCTCCTAGAATATCAGATGTTCCCTGGGTGTGAGCTCGGCTGCGGTTATTGCAACATTTCGGTCAATGGGTGTGATAACTTGAGAAGCGACATAGATGGTCTTATCAAAAGTGGTATACTTCAGATCACAACATCAGTTCCTACAAATCCAGTAATCCCTTTGGAAACAATTCCTGACTCTTCTACAACTGCAACAACAATCATTCCGAACAATTCATCAATATCATCAACCATGACTGCATCCATCACTTCAACAAACCAGATGTCAACAACCATTTCTTCTACAACATCAGCACCCTGTCGTACCTCGAAAAATACGATCCTAAAAACAAAACAACAGAGCCGCCACCTAATTCTATTTATTCTATGAGAGAAAAGGGAGATATAGATACAACCTAAAAGAAGGATAAGAAATGGTCAACGAAACCAAATTCTAAGTTCGGGAGTCGGTTACGCAATGGGAAGGTATTAGCACCCCTCACGTCCGTTGTACTCAACGGGAACCTCTTAGCTAATTATGCGATTAAATGTTTGATCTTAAGCTTTGTCTTCTAAATGATTATTAATATGTTTGTTCTAAAGAAATTAAAGTTTTTTATTATTGATTGAAGATGACGGAGAAAAGATTAAGATTTTTTATTAGGGTGCTCGCGAAGGATTAAAATCCCCGTGCCTACGTATTCCTTTGTGCAATGGGAAAGTCAGAGCTCCATAGTTCGTGCTACTACGGTTTGTGGTTTTTATTGAACAGTTGTTTAAAACGCATTCTACTGCTAAGCGTTGGCTTTTACTCGCGGTGGAGGCTGAAGCGCTAGCTTGTTTGAGAGATAGAATTATTTAAACAATGTTCATTTTAGAAGAAAGTGTTTGACTTTGTTAAGATGTTTTAAACGAAAGGGCGATTGAACACATCGCGTGGGGCTAGCCCATGTTACGGTCCAATCCAGAACGTGCGGAATGCTAGACTCCGGAATTCTGTCTTTCGATAATTAATTATAAAAATGATTTGAATTTGTTGGTACACGAATGATGATTGAACCATCGCGTGAGGCTAGTCCATTTGCGGTTCAATCCAGAACGTGCGGAATGCTAGACTCCGGAGCTCCTTCTTTCGTAATTAAATTAATTTATTTATGATTTGAATATTTTGATATACGAATGGTGATTGAACCATCGCGTGAGGCTAGCCCATTTGCGGTTCAATCCAGAACGTGCGGAATGCTAGACTCCGGAGTTCCTTCTTTCGTAATTTAATTTATTAAAGATTTTTTATACGAATGGTGATTGAACCAACGCGTGAGGCTAGCCCATTTGCGGTTCAATCCAGAACGTGCGGAATGCTAGACTCCGGAGTTCCTTCTTTCGTAATTTAATTTATTAAAGATTTTTTATACGAATGGTGATTGAACCAACGCGTGAGGCTAGCCCATTTGCGGTTCAATCCAGAACGTGCGGAATGCTAGACTCCGGAGTTCTTTTTTTCGTAAATTAAATTAAGATGAATTGAATTATTTTTTATACGAATGGTGATTGAACCAACGCGTGAGGCTAGCCCATTTGCGGTTCAATCCAGAACGTGCGGAATGCTAGACTCCGGAGTTCTTTTTTTCGTAAATTAAATTAAGATGAATTGAATTATTTTTTATACGAATGGTGATTGAACCAACGCGTGAGGCTAGCCCATTTGCGGTTCAATCCAGAACGTGCGGAATGCTAGACTCCGGAGCTCCTTTTTCGTAATTAAATTAAAATGCGTAAAAAGTCGTGCAGGCGGCGATCACTTGGTAATCGACTTACATGTGTGCAAACGTGGGCATATGAATTGTTTTAATTGATTATGTGAATTGATTTCTAGTTCTTATGGGTATTCCAAGCAATAAAACTGGTAAAATAAAGGCGGAAAGATAAATTGCATACAAAATAAATTGGAGAGGGATACACGATAATTTACAAGGGATTGCGATTAAATAAAGGGTCTCGTTGTAATTTGCCCAAGAGAAAGCGTACGTGCAGTGTATGACTTAATCGAACCGTTAGAATTTGATTTTGTACAAAAGTGTGAGATGTAAACAAAATAAATAAATAAACTAACACAGTGAAATAAATTGTAAAACAAATTGTGAAATAAAATAAATTGTGAAATAAAATAGATTAAATTAAATGATAATAAAATAAACAAATGGCCTCATATTAGTCATGATTAATCGGAAACGATTTATCGTGACATTATTATATCATCGGCCCTAAGTGAACAAATAATACCAAAATTCTAATAAGCCGAAATTTCCAAACAAATCCTTAGCAAAACAAAACAAACAAGAATAGTGAAAATATTAAGATACTAAACTATTTCTAACCAATAATATGAAATTCTGAAATTAAAAAGTCCAATAACAATTAACAAACATTTAAAGAGAAAATAACTAAAATTATCAAAAAGAAAAAACATTAGTATATATATAAAAAAAAATTAAAGTTATATGAAGAAAAAGGAAAACAAACATGGGGGGAAGCACGTGATGTGTTGTATGATAGGTGTGTGTTTAGCAGTGTGTAATTTGGTGGACTCAAAGAGTCCGAAAACCCTTAGACTACAGGCCCATACGAACAAAATACTTAAAACATAATTAACTAAATATTCAGCAAATAAAAATCAAGTTTCAGAAAGGGGAAAAAAACGAAAGAAATCCACCAATATTCTCCCCAATGGCACGATTCGAAAACAAACATCACCTACCCTTCCGTTCAAACGCAGTCGTCGACCTCTCCTTGCGATTTCCGAATCAGCTTATCCCATTTGCACGGCGGCTCCGATTTGTGGTCCCTCGATGGTGGGGGCTTCTCCCTCACTCAGCATGTTCGCGTTTGTGTATATCACGGTCAATCACGTTCTTGCGACGGTCTCAAGTCTCAATCGCGCGGCATCCTATCGTCTCGGTGGTTTTTTCTCTCAGTCACGGCGGCGGAGTTTTTCGAAAGGTTTGGTGTTCGGTGATGGTGAAGAGAGGCTGACAATATTGGTTTGTCGAAGGGTTGGGTTTCCGGCCGAGGGTTTGTTGAGGAAGAAGAGCGGCGGTTCGCGGTGGGTTGAGTTTCAGAAAGGTTGAAGATTTAGGGATTGTTGATGGAGGATTCGCGGAAGGCTTTCGGTTTGATGGATGAGGTGTGCGGGTTAATGTGGCAGCTTTGTGGTGGAAACAGGGGAAAGGATGAGGTTTTGGGTAGCGACGGGGTGGGTGTTGTTGTCTTGTTTTGGAAGTGATTGCAGAGTGATATGAGAATGGTTGGTTCAGTGTTAGTTTGTTGTTGATTGAATGTTTACAGGTGGTTTGATTTGAAGAATGTTTATGGGTTTTTTGTTGAAGGTTGAGGTGTATGATTGTGATGAAGTTGCAGTTGTTAGCTGTTGATCGTGAAGAGGTATTGGAAGAAGGTTTAGGTTTTTTTTGAATGAGTTATGGTGATGCCATTGAAACAGGGTGTTGGTGGAGAGATTGAGTGAAAATAGGTTCTGCTTTCAAATGATTCATTCCTGCATTTTTCTTGCTGTCAAATGTTCTCCCGCGGTTTTGTTTCGGTGTTTTGTGAACAAAGGTTTGGTTGTTTTCGGATGAGTTTGGTGGCGTTTTGAGGGTGTGATTGAAGGGGTTCAGTATTGATGGTGGACGAATTTGAAGGAGAGGGTGAATAAGATGGTTCTGAAAATGTGTAGGTTTTGTGAGGTTTTCGGTTTGTCCTGGTTGTTTTGCAGGTTGGTCTTTTGTTGTTGAAGTTATGTGTGGCCAGGTGGTGAGGTTGGTGGAGCGGCAATGAAGAAGGGAATGGCTTGTGGAAAAGAGAAGAGGGTAGTTTATGCAGAAGAGGATAGGTTTCGGATCCTTTTTTTTATGTTTGTGTGGCTGTTTTTTGTGAAGAAGAGTGATTGAAGGTTCGTGGTTAGTGATGAAGGGAATGCCTTGTTTGCTTTTTTCTGGGTTTGATTTATGAAGGTGGGATGGTGTGTTATGTTGAATCACAGTTATTGTAGTGACGGTTTGAGGAAGAATTGTTGTATTATGTCCAATCGATTTGGGAGTGTTTAGATCGATTAGAGGCGGATGGAGGTTAAGATTTGGGATTGGTTCTGAAGGTTTTAACAGATGAAGGTTTGAAGGATAATGTGAGGTTGCGGTTTTGGAGAGGGATCCTGGAGGAGAAGATCTGTCACGAGTTTGTGTTTTTTTGGTTTTTTTTGATGTTGCTGCCCTTTTGGTCTGATGTGAGGTGTTCTTTTTTGTGTTGTCTCTGTATTGTTACATCATTCTCTTTTTTTTGAAATTTCTTTCTAACCTTTTCCTTTTTGATTGAATTTCCTCCTTTTACTTTTTGGATGCAGGTTTGACTTGGTATGAATTGGTGAAACATTCTGCTGGAGTGTTGCAGATTGAGGGATAGAGTTGTCATTATCTATGCAGCTGGATTATGTTGGGATATGTACCAATTTGGTTGACTGAAACAAACTTCTCTCTTTTGTACTATTTGGATAATTTTAAATTAATTAAGATAAATAAATAAAAAAAACAAATTAATTCTAAATAAAAATTGAATTGTAACTAAACTAAAAAATAAATATTCATGTGAACTAAGTACAGTTAAATAACCATAATTGATTGAGATTAAAGTCTAATTAAAATAGTTAACTACATAAAATAACAATTGAAGGTTGGATTAAAAATTAAATAACTATTAATCTAATTAAAAGAAAAAGAAAAAAAATCTAATAGGATTAAATAAGAAACAAATTAATTAAATAAGACTAGATAAGTAATGGAAATGACCTATATTAAAAGTAAATAAATTACTTAGAACTAATTGATAAAGTTAAACCAAAACAAATATTTTTTAAAAAAAATCAAACTAATTTACACATTTTTTAAGAAAAACCTAAATTGAAATTAAACTTAAATCTGAATAAAAATCTAAATTTGAACCAAAATAAAAAATAAAACTAATTCTAAAATATCTAATATTTTTATTCTTAAACCGAAACAATTAATTCTAAAAACAAGAAACTTATATGATTTCAAATGATAAAATGAATAGAAAATGCAATGGTTAATGATTAATGGGCTAAAATGCGAAAATGACTGACTATCAAATAAATTGATAAAAAAATGTCAGATGAAAGAAAAAAATGAAAATGTTCGGTCAAAATTTAAGGTGTGACAGTTGCCCCTATTTAATCATCTTGAACCTGAATGTATGAAAAACAAGGTTTTTTGGACATTCGAGGTAGAAGAGGATTAAATATTAAAATACCTAAAATTTTGACCGAATGCAGATGAAATGCGATGATATGCGAAAATATGAATTTATGATGGACTTTTTTGCTGGGATATGACATGCGAGATGCAATGAACCCGAACATGCTGATTTTTTTTAATGAATATGCTGTAAATGGTATGATGCGGATAAATGCGACGGTGATCCACATAAATGAAAACTAAAGGGCAAAGACTCACTGGGGATAAAAATATGCTGGGGATGACAAGACGAAAACAAGATGTGTCCAGAAGTGATAGATCAGCAGGTTCAAATGTAACTGCTGGCACTAAGGATAACAAAAGACTGGAAAGCAAAAATGCGAGATTAAAGACAGGCTAACTGAAGTGATGAGTTAGCAAGTTCAAGATGGTTGCTGGGGATCCCAATGCAATGACTCGGTGAATTGAGAAAAAATGGAAAAGACATCGACTCGGCAGCCAGGAGAACCGAAATAACAGATATTAACACGGTCAGGAATAAACAAACATCGACATGGTGATCGAGAAATAAAATAACAGACATCGACTCGGTGGTCACGAAATAAAATAACAGACATTGACGCGGTGGTCACGAAATAAAATAACAGACATTGACGCGGTGGTCATGGAATAAAATAACAGACATCGACTCGAAGTGGTAAATCAACAGGTTCAAGTGTAACCGTTGAGACCGAAGATTGGGAAATGAAAACAGTATTCAGGCAGTGGCCCGGTGCAAACAAAATGATACCGGGAGTAGCATGCAAAGCGTTCAAATGTAAATCAACGGCTCTAAGCGACCGACTGGCAATAAAATGTTGGATTTTTAAATAGATAAACGTCCAAACTCCGGAAATTCCCTAAATAAAGAACTTGAAGGATTTGTGCCAATGACGGTTGGACTTAAGAGAAATATTGGTGGTAAAAAGGTGGATATTAATAATAAGGAGGACCTCTGCAGGGGATATTAGTGTTACTAGGGAAACACTTTGATGAACCATACCGAAGAGCATCAACAAAAAATGGATTTTCAGACAAAGCTGCTAATGACAAATGATTTTTTCTCTTGACATGCCAGACAGAAACTGGTTTCTTTATTGTCAGGCGGAGGCTGACTTTGGAAATGGTTTGTCAATCAAGAATTGGTTTTGAACGGATTTGGAAAAGAGACAATTGTCAGACAAGAACCGACTGTCAAATAACTTTTAAATGAAATTCCAGGTGGGAACTGGTTCAGAATGGACTAACAAACGAAAACTGAATATCAGACAGGAACTGGGTTGAAAATAAATGACTACTAGACGGGACTGGGTTGAAAATAAATGACTACCAGACAGGACCGGGTTGAAAATAAATGACTACCAGACATGACTGGGTTGAAAAATAAATGACTACCAGACGAGACTGGGTTGAAAAAAAATGACTACCAGACGAGACTGAGTTGAAAATAAATGACTACCAGACGGGACTGGGTTGAAAATAAATGACTACCAGACGGGACTGGGTTGAAAATAAATGACTACCAGACGGGACTGGGTTGAAAATAAATGACTACCAGACGGGACTGGGTTGAAAATAAATGACTACCAGACGGGACTGGGTTGAAAATAAATGACTACCAGACGGGACTGGGTTGAAAAAAAATGACTACTAGACGAGACTGGGTTGAAAATAAATGACTACCAGACGGGACTGGGTTGAAAATAAATGACTACCAGACGGGACTGGGTTGAAAATAAATGACTACCAGACGGGACTGGGTTGAAAATAAATGACTACCAGACGGGACTGGGTTGAAAATAAATGACTACCAGACGGGACTGGGTTGAAAAATAAATGACTACCAGACGGGACTGGGTTGAAAATAAATGACTACCAGACGGGACTGGGTTGAAAATAAATGACTACCAGACGGGACTGGGTTAAAAAATAAATGACTACCAGACGGGACTGGGTTGAAAATAAATGACTACCAGACGGGACTGGGTTGAAAATAAATGACTACCAGACGGGACTGGGTTGAAAAATAAATGACTACCAGACGGGACTGGGTTGAAAATAAATGACTACCAGACGGGACTGGGTTGAAAATAAATGACTACCAGACGGGACTGGGTTAAAAAATAAATGACTACCAGACGGGACTGGGTTGAAAAATAAATGACTACCAGACGGGACTGGGTTGAAAAATAAATGACTACCAGACGGGATTGGGTTGAAAATAAATGACTACCAGACGGGACTGGGTTGAAAATAAATGACTACCATACGGGACTGGGTTGAAAATAAATTTCAAAAGAAAAAATCATACGGGAATTGGTTTTCCTGAGTTTTGACCTGGACATATGCTAGATATGCAAGGTTTAACGCTATGAGCGGAGCGACATGACTGCAACATGAGAGTGATTATGCACTGACTCAGTGATTTTCAAAATATGCCCCTGCGTGGGTAAGGATGGAAAAGTTCTTGCAGACCACTCTCTAAACAAAGAGGTAAGGATGGAATAGTTCTTGGGAGACGACTCTCTAGACAAAGAGGTAAGGATGACGACATGATTCCCGACACCCGTCTTGAACTCAAAATTTGTTGTTGCATAGGACCTGCTTGAACATCTTGTAGGCATAGAGAGGAATTGCCCCTGTGTGATTCATTTTGCCCCTGATCAAAGGTTTCTTGAACATATCCTTTTCAAAAGGTTTGGAAACAACCTGCCATGGCATGGACTTTGAAATGGTTGCCCCGGTGCTTGAACATCGGAGATTTGCCCCTGGTCATTTGATCCCTGGGATAGGAAACTCCTGACTTGACTGGTTATCTGATCTCTTGAATTCTTTCTGATAACTCACTCAAATACGAGTCTTGAGGAGAGCTCAAACTCTGAGATGCTGACTCTTGAATGGATTGATTCAGATTGACTGGTTCTTGAAGTGTCTTACCCCTGGTTGCCTAACTCCTAGGATGGGAAACTTTTGATTTGACTGGTCATTGAATTCTTGAACCGTTGGTGATAAATTGCTCTAGTATGAGCCTTGAGAAGAAGTTCAACCTCTGAGATGCTGACTCTTGAAGAAATTAATCGGCTTATTCTTGAAGTAATTGCCCCTGGCTGGGCTTCTCTTACCAAGTTAAATTCCCTAACTGGCTGAATTCTTGGGCTTCCCTTGATGTCGAATTGACTTGCAAATAAGCATTGTACATTTAAAAATTGGCAATTTTAATGCAACGATTATGCAAGTTTTGAAATCACAATTTATTGGTATGATAGTGATACAATGGAGTTGATTAAAATAAAAATAAAAGTGGATCTAGCCATTTATGGAAGGGCAGATGAAATGGTCAATACAAATGATTAGCAAAGATCGTTAGGAGTCAGGTTAACACAATCTTGTTGTAGTATTCTATCAAAATAAACCCTGCCTCAATTAGGTCTTTTAAGGGCTGTAACGTGGCTTGGTTCACGGTTTATGAAACAAAAGATAAAAGGCTCAAAAATTATTTGTACCCATCCCATCTTCGTGATGAACTCCAATCCTATGTTCAGTTAATTTGACAAACGCATTCATATCTCAAAACTCTTTTGACAATGCGCGACAAGGATCAGGATTTGAAAGTGATGGCAGCCACCTTGCTTTATCCTGGCTTTGCTGGATTTGATGACTTCATTAACTTTTTCCTAAGTCGTCTTTTTTTGTTTTTTGACTTGGCGGACTTTTCCTTTGTATTTCTTTTTCTTTTTGCCTTTCTTTTGTTGAGTGGTTATGACTGCCATCTTATTGGATGATAGAGAATATGTACTACAAACTTTTAGCTCTTTACGCCTTCTTCGGCAGTGAATAAAAGTACGTTGTTGATCCTTCTTGAATAATGGATTGAATCTTTTGAAGATTGGATGCAAACAGATTAACTGAACCGACTACCCTGCCCCAGGTTTGACATTAAGGGTTTTTGCATTTTTCGAAAAAGAAAACTCCTACTTCTAGGCTCGAAGGGGTTAGCGAGGGATTATCTTCCTTATTTCACCGGTGTTTGGGAATTTGAAACAACGCATGTACATCATTGGCAAGGTTTTAATTGAGAGCAATACAACTGGAGAATTCAAGGTATCTGGTTTTCATCATCCTCCCTCCAATCTTTGCTAAAACAAAAGTGATAAATAAAAGGAGAGAAATATATTTTCGCTTTTTTTATATCAATGAAAGAAAACGAGTGAATACGAATGGATTGATTCAAAATATGCATAAACATTTCATTAATTTTTCCAATTCAAAAGCAACAATGTTAACAAGCAAATACAAAAATCAACATGCAAAGAAAATACAACAGTGCTGAAACAAACATGTGATTGCCAGCTTTAGGGAATTGAAAATGTCTTGATTTGTTGTCTTCAAGAGATACACCAAGAAGTCACTCAGGCGAGAGGTTAACATGCACCAACAGGTTTCCTTCTGAAAAGGATATGCACCTTTTATCGATCAAATGTTGTACCTTGGCTTGAAAAGCTCTGCAGTCTTCAGTTGAATGCCCCATTGATCCAGCATGATATCCACATTGCTCATGTGGATTATACTCAGGCGGGTATGGCTCTAGCCAAGGCTTGAGAGGTTTGGGAACCACCAATGAGTATTGAATCAAAGGTTGCAGAAGTTGAGTGTATGATAAAGGTACTGGATGAAGAAGAGCATTCCTTCTTTCCAAATTGTTGCGAGGCTTATGTGGATTCTGATGCTGATTCAGATATCCTTGGCTCTGGGCTTGCTGACTTGGACGAGAGTTGTCCCTGATAATCAGAGTAGTGTCTTCAAATGAAAGAAAGTCCTTCTCAATTAAATATTTCACAGCGCGTTTTAAGGCATAACAGCCTTCCAAATCATGCCCTGAAGCACCATCATGGAATAGACAACGGACATTTGGATTGTAGTTTGCTGGGAGTGGATCCAGTAAGGGACCAAAAGGCTTTGGAACAACCAATCCTTTCTTCAACAATGAAGGATATAATTTCGTGTAGGTCATTGGGATTTGAGGTGTTGGAGGCCTTCTCCCTTGTCTTCTATTCTGATTTGAGGCACCCTCCGGGTAAGAATCCCGAGCTCTCAATCTCTGACAAGCTGGCACTACTGGTACACTAGGTACTGCTAGTTGCTTGTTGTGATGACTTTTGAGTTCTTCACACTCAATGCTGGATGTCATCTCCTTTGATTCACCCTCTACCTCTCTTTTGCTTCCGCCAGCAGGAGTGGCGACATTGAAATTTCCAGATGGTGTCTTGATACTCTTGTGAGAAAGTGAAAACGCTCCATCGGTTATGCGCACGACCTGTTCTTTATGGTACAAAATCTTAAGAACCTTCATAGGTCTCTTTCCTTTCTTATCTCCCGGCTCAACAATCAAATTGTCCGCAATCGGCTCTCCTTCTTGGGGGACTAGCGACTTAATAACACTTTGTAACTCAAAACTCTGGCATTCTTTGATAGGGTGCCCCAAGGCTCCAGTGCGGTATCTACATTCAACCTCTGGATGGTCCTCTTCAAGAATTAACCTTTTGCTATGGATCAACCTTTGTACCCAGACTTTCAACTCAAGGCAAGCATTCAAATCATGTCCTACCACCCCTTTATGGAATTCACACATTGCATTTGTATCAGGGTTGTACCATGTATTTGGCGATGGCACAGGCGTGTAAGGAGTCATCAATGAATTTTGGATAAGTAACGGGTAGAGCTTGCTGAGTGGAACTGGAATGGGTTCATAGTGAGCTTCACTCTCTTTGTTCTGACACTGCCCCTTGTTTCGTTTTCGCTTCTTTTTCTGACCTTGAGAAGAAACTGCCAGAGGGTATTGAGGTACTGATTTGGAAATCAGAGGTTGATGTTGATCTAGTAGGGAAGATCCATGGATTGGAAGCTGAGGAGTTGCCACAGGGAAACAATCTTGACTCAAGGTAGCATCGAATGGAGGTAGGACATTAGCTCTCTCTGCTGCGGCTATGGGCACAGGGTGACCCTCCTTCTTCAACAGAGCTTGTAAGGTTTCCAAGACCCACTCCATCTGTTTCTTCAAGGAAATAACCTCTTCTTTCAACAATTCCTGACTTCTCCTCAGTTCATCCACTGTTTCTTGAGACATGGTTCTTAGTTCTGAACACGTGTCGGGAATCAAACTGCTGACCCAAGACAAAGGATATAATGAGCTTACTCTGCAGGAGGAAAATGATATGCAGTGTAGATGCAATGGTATGCGAATGGATGCAAAGCAAGGATGGTTTCAAGGAACTCAAAAAGCAAATGCAAACATCCAATTATAAAAACTTTTCCAAAAGGGATTATAAGCTGAAGTTTGTCTATGGTTAGACTTGGGATGTTTGCAATAGACATCTCTTTGTTCCTTGAAGACCTTACTAAGATGATGCATATGATGCTGAGATGCAAAGACGCAGGGATGCAAGGGTGTAATGTAAATTCGGAACCTTCCTAACAGGTGGGATGTAAGAGATTGGTTTTGCGTTTTGTTACCCATAAGTCCCACTCGCGGGAGGGTTTCTACGGCGATGGTTTAAGGAAACCCAAGGTCACAGACGTTTATCGTATTAACGCCCCGCCGCAGGCTAGCTGCATTGTGGCGATAATAACGACAAGGTCTACCTTTAGTGGAGTTCTCATGCTAGGCGTGCAAGGAGCGAGTCCTTGGAGCCTGACATTACACAACTACCAAAATTGAAACAGGTCCTAGGGGGTCCTAGAATCACAGCCCTTTCATGAATCAGGTCACGCGACAGGCTAGCTGCGTTGCGACAAGATCTACGAAAAGTCTAACTATCTGGGGGAGCTTTCATGTTAGGCGTGCAAGGAGCGAGTCCTTGGAGACTAACACTAATAACATCCAATTCTAAACTTAGGTGTTCCCTCTGCTTTTTCCACCACTCAAAATTACTTGCAATGTGACCCCGAGAAACCACAAACAAATATAATGAGCAATAAAGTAAAGCGGTAAAAGAACAGATAAAAAAACATAAATAATAAACATAGAGAAGACAAGAAAATACAAGATCAAACAAATAAACACATAAAGCTAAGTTAGGCTCGACTCTCTCTAGCATGGAGCATATCCCCAGCAGAGTCGCCAACTGTCGTACCTCGAAAAATACGATCCTAAAAACAAAACAACAGAGCCGCCACCTAATTCTATTTATTCTACGAGAGAAAAGGGAGATATAGATACAACCTAAAAGAAGGATAAGAAATGGTCAACGAAACCAAATTCTAAGTTCGGGAGTCGGTTACGCAAGGGGAAGGTATTAGCACCCCTCACGTCCGTTGTACTCAACGGGAACCTCTTAGCTAATTATGCGATTAAATGTTTGATCTTAAGCTTTGTCTTCTAAATGATTATTAATATGTTTGTTCTAAAGAAATTAAAGTTTTTTTATTATTGATTGAAGATGACGGAGAAAAGATTAAGATTTTTTATTAGGGTGCTCGCGAAGGATTAAAATCCCTGTGCCTACGTATTCCCTTGTGCAATGGGAAAGTCAGAGCTCCGTAGTTCGTGCTACTACGGTTTGTGGTTTTTATTGAACAGTTGTTTAAAACGCATTCTACTGCTAAGCGTTGGCTTTTACTCGCGGTGGAGGCTGAAGCGCTAGCTTGTTCGAGAGATAGAATGATTTAAACAATGTTCATTTTAGAAGAAAGTGTTTGACTTTGTTAAGATGTTTTAAACGAAAGGGCGATTGAACACATCACGTGTGGCTAGCCCATGTTGCGGTCCAATCCAGAACGTGCGGAATGCTAGACTCCGGAATTCTGTCTTTCGATAATTAATTATAAAAATGATTTGAATTTGTTGGTACACGAATGATGATTGAACCATCGCGTGAGGCTAGTCCATTTGCGGTTCAATCCAGAACGTGCGGAATGCTAGACTCCGGAGCTCCTTCTTTCGTAATTAAATTAATTTATTTATGATTTGAATATTTTGATATACGAATGGTGATTGAACCATCGCGTGAGGCTAGCCCATTTGCGGTTCAATCCAGAACGTGCGGAATGCTAGACTCCGGAGTTCCTTCTTTCGTAATTTAATTTATTAAAGATTTTTTTATACGAATGGTGATTGAACCAACGCGTGAGGCTAGCCCATTTGCGGTTCAATCCAGAACGTGCGGAATGCTAGACTCCGGAGTTCCTTCTTTCGTAATTTAATTTATTAAAGATTTTTTATACGAATGGTGATTGAACCAACGCGTGAGGCTAGCCCATTTGCGGTTCAATCCAGAACGTGCGGAATGCTAGACTCCGGAGTTCCTTTTTTCGTAAATTAAATTAAGATGAATTGAATTATTTTTTATACGAATGGTGATTGAACCAACGCGTGAGGCTAGACCATTTGCGGTTCAATCCAGAACGTGCGAAATGCTAGACTCCGGAGTTCTTTTTTTCGTAAATTAAATTAAGATGAATTGAATTATTTTTTATACGAATGGTGATTGAACCAACGCGTGAGGCTAGCCCATTTGCGGTTCAATCCAGAACGTGCGGAATGCTAGACTCCGGAGCTCCTTTTTCGTAATTAAATTAAAATGCGTAAAAAGTCGTGCAGGCGGCGATCATTGGTAATCGACTTACATGTGTGCAAACGTGGGCATATGAATTGTTTTAATTGATTATGTGAATTGATTTCTAGTTCTTATGGGTATTCCAAGCAATAAAACTGGTAAAATAAAGGCGGAAAGATAAATTGCATACAAAATAAATTGGAGAGGGATACACGATAATTTACAAGGGATTGCGATTAAATAAAGGGTCTCGTTGTAATTTGCCCAAGAGAAAGCGTGCGTGCAGTGTATGACTTAATCGAACCGTTAGAATTTGATTTTGTACAAAAGTGTGAGATGTAAACAA
Source organism: Lathyrus aphaca (assembly GCA_963966055.1). Classification (NCBI taxonomy): domain Eukaryota; kingdom Viridiplantae; phylum Streptophyta; class Magnoliopsida; order Fabales; family Fabaceae; genus Lathyrus; species Lathyrus aphaca. The sequence goes on from OZ014522.1 coordinate 568,869,732, forward strand.
AATAAATAAATAAACTAACACAGTGAAATAAATTGTAAAACAAATTGTGAAATAAAATAAATTGTGAAATAAAATAGATTAAATTAAATGATAATAAAATAAACAAATGGCCTCATATTAGTCATGATTAATCGGAAACGATTTATCGTGACATTATTATATCATCGGCCCTAAGTGAACAAATAATACCAAAATTCTAATAAGCCGAAATTTCCAAACAAATCCTTAGCAAAACAAAACAAACAAGAATAGTGAAAATATTAAGATACTAAACTATTTCTAACCAATAATATGAAATTCTGAAATTAAAAAGTCCAATAACAATTAACAAACATTTAAAGAGAAAATAACTAAAATTATCAAAAAGAAAAAACATTAGTATATATATAAAAAAAAATTAAAGTTATATGAAGAAAAAGGAAAACAAACATGGGGGGAAGCACGTGATGTGTTGTATGATAGGTGTGTGTTTAGCAGTGTGTAATTTGGTGGACTCAAAGAGTCCGAAAACCCTTAGACTACAGGCCCATACGAACAAAATACTTAAAACATAATTAACTAAATATTCAGCAAATAAAAATCAAGTTTCAGAAAGGGGAAAAAAACGAAAGAAATCCACCAATATTCTCCCCAATGGCACGATTCGAAAACAAACATCACCTACCCTTCCGTTCAAACGCAGTCGTCGACCTCTCCTTGCGATTTCCGAGTCAGCTTATCCCATTCGCACGGCGGCTCCGATTTGTGGTCCCTCGATGGTGGGGGCTTCTCCCTCACTCAGCATGTTCGCGTTTGTGTATATCACGGTCAATCACGTTCTTGCGACGGTCTCAAGTCTCAATCGCGCGGCATCCTATCGTCTCGGTGGTTTTTTCTCTCAGTCACGGCGGCGGAGTTTTTCGAAAGGTTTGGTGTTCGGTGATGGTGAAGAGAGGCTGACGATATTGGTTTGTCGAAGGGTTGGGTTTCCGGCCGAGGGTTTGTTGAGGAAGAAGAGCGGCGGTTTGCGGTGGGTTGAGTTTCAGAAAGGTTGAAGATTTAGGGATTGTTGATGGAGGATTCGCGGAAGGCTTTCGGTTTGATGGATGAGGTGTGCGGGTTAATGTGGCAGCTTTGTGGTGGAAACAGGGGAAAGGATGAGGTTTTGGGTAACGACGGGGTGGGTGTTGTTGTCTTGTTTTGGAAGTGATTGCAGAGTGATATGAGAATGGTTGGTTCAGTGTTAGTTTGTTGTTGATTGAATGTTTACAGGTGGTTTGATTTGAAGAATGTTTATGGGTTTTTTGTTGAAGGTTGAGGTGTATGATTGTGATGAAGTTGCAGTTGTTAGCTGTTGATCGTGAAGAGGTATTGGAAGAAGGTTTAGGTTTTTTTTGAATGAGTTATGGTGATGCCATTGAAACAGGGTGTTGGTGGAGAGATTGAGTGAAAATAGGTTCTGCTTTCAAATGATTCATTCCTGCATTTTTCTTGCTGTCAAATGTTCTCCCGTGGTTTTGTTTCGGTGTTTTGTGAACAAAGGTTTGGTTGTTTTCGGATGAGTTTGGTGGCGTTTTGAGGGTGTGATTGAAGGGGTTCAGTATTGATGGTGGACGAATTTGAAGGAGAGGGTGAATAAGATGGTTCTGAAAATGTGTAGGTTTTGTGAGGTTTTCGGTTTGTCCTGGTTGTTTTGCAGGTTGGTCTTTTGTTGTTGAAGTTATGTGTGGCCAGGTGGTGAGGTTGGTGGAGCGGCAATGAAGAAGGGAATGGCTTGTGGAAAAGAGAAGAGGGTAGTTTATGCAGAAGAGGATAGGTTTCGGATCCTTTTTTTTTATGTTTGTGTGGCTGTTTTTTGTGAAGAAGAGTGATTGAAGGTTCGTGGTTAGTGATGAAGGGAATGCCTTGTTTGCTTTTTTCTGGGTTTGATTTATGAAGGTGGGATGGTGTGTTATGTTGAATCACAGTTATTGCAGTGACGGTTTGAGGAAGAATTGTTGTATTATGTCCAATCGATTTGGGAGTGTTTAGATCGATTAGAGGCGGATGGAGGTTAAGATTTGGGATTGGTTCTGAAGGTTTTAACAGATGAAGGTTTGAAGGATAATGTGAGGTTGCGGTTTTGGAGAGGGATCCTGGAGGAGAAGATCTGTCACGAGTTTGTGTTTTTTTGGTTTTTTTTGATGTTGCTGCCCTTTTGGTCTGATGTGAGGTGTTCTTTTTTGTGTTGTCTCTGTATTGTTACATCATTCTCTTTTTTTGAAATTTCTTTCTAACCTTTTCCTTTTTGATTGAATTTCCTCCTTTTACTTTTTGGATGCAGGTTTGACTTGGTATGAATTGGTGAAACATTCTGCTGGAGTGTTGCAGATTGAGGGATAGAGTTGTCATTATCTATGCAGCTGGATTATGTTGGGATATGTACCAATTTGGTTGACTGAAACAAACTTCTCTCTTTTGTACTATTTGGATAATTTTAAATTAATTAAGATAAATAAATAAAAAAAACAAATTAATTCTAAATAAAAATTGAATTGTAACTAAACTAAAAAATAAATATTCATGTGAACTAAGTACAGTTAAATAACCATAATTGATTGAGATTAAAGTCTAATTAAAATAGTTAACTACATAAAATAACAATTGAAGGTTGGATTAAAAATTAAATAACTATTAATCTAATTAAAAGAAAAAGAAAAAAAATCTAATAGGATTAAATAAGAAACAAATTAATTAAATAAGACTAGATAAGTAATGGAAATGACCTATATTAAAAGTAAATAAATTACTTAGAACTAATTGATAAAGTTAAACCAAAACAAATATTTTTTTAAGAAAATCAAACTAATTTACACATTTTTTAAGAAAAACCTAAATTGAAATTAAACTTAAATCTGAATAAAAATCTAAATTTGAACCAAAATAAAAAATAAAACTAATTCTAAAATATCTAATATTTTTATTCTTAAACCGAAACAATTAATTCTAAAAACAAGAAACTTATATGATTTCAAATGATAAAATGAATAGAAAATGCAATGGTTAATGATTAATGGGCTAAAATGCGAAAATGACTGACTATCAAATAAATTGATAAAAAAATGTCAGATGAAAGAAAAAAATGAAAATGTTCGGTCAAAATTTAAGGTGTGACACACCCCTTTATTCAGAATCTTCTACAACGCCAACAGACATCTCAGCAGTCACTATTTATTATGATCCAACATATGTTCCTCCAAATAACAACTTTCAACAACAAACAGTGGCATCTCCTGCCAGGTCACCAGTCACCATCTACTACGATCCGCACACCATGTCAGCACCCTCCTCTGCAGAAGTCAGTCCAGTTACCATCACGGTGCCTGGACCTGTCCCATATGAAAGCAGTAATGCCATCCCTTGGCATTATGGCTCTGACCTTTACTGCAACGGGGAGAAAATCACTTTGGACTCTTCAACTTCTTCTCCACAAATTGATAATGTTGGGGGAGGCGGAGGCTTCACTCTAAGCGGACGCCTTTTTGCCTCACAATTACAAAGACCTAATGCTGAAGCAGAAGCTGCTGCCAAAGCAAAAGGAAAGAGTGTGGTGGTTGAAGAGCCAGCTATCAAAGAAACTCAGAAGATGTCTTTTGAACAGAATGTAGACGAGTTTATGAGAATTATAAAAAGAAGTGATTACAAGGTGGTGGATCAGCTTCACCAAACTCCCTCAAAGATCTCCATATTATCCCTGCTGATGTGTTCTGAAGCTCATCGGAATGCATTATTAAAAGTCCTGCACGCAGCATACGTGCCAGAGGAGATCACAGTTAATCAGCTAGAAACCGTGGTAGCAAATGTCAACACCAGCCATGGATTGGGTTTCACCAATGCTGATCTGACAACTGAGGGACGTAACCACAACAAGGCTTTACACATCACTCTAGAATGCAAGGGTGCTGTTCTATCTCATGTACTGGTAGATATTGGGTCTTCACTCAATGTTCTACCAAAGAAAGCCTTAGTGAAGCTGGAGTATGATGGCTTGGCACTGCGTCCAAGTAATTTGGTGGTGAGAGCTTTTGATGGCTCTAAAAGATCAGTGCTAGGGGAGATTGATCTGCCTGTGATGATTGGCCCACAGACTTTTAAAATTACCTTCTATGTGATGGACATTCAGCCGGCCTACAGCTGTTTGTTGGGTAGACCTTGGATCCATGCCGCTGGCGCAGTTACGTCTACCCTTCACCAAATGCTGAAATTCGAGTGGGAAGGCCAAATCATCACTATCTGTGGGGAAGAAGACATCTTTATTAGCCATCTGGCTACGTACAAATACATTGAGATGGATGGAGAAATCCATGAAACCATGAGTCAGGGGTTTGAGGCCCTGAACATAAATGAAGCATCTGCTGTACTGGGAACCTCCATAACATCTTATCAGCAAGTCAGGAAGGTTGTTGAAGAGGGGACTGCCCAAGGCTGGGGTAAGCTGCTGCCCGTGGAGAAGAAGGAGGACAGATTTGAGTTGGGTTACAAACCAACTCAACAAGATCAATCAGAGGCTGCTAAGAAGCCCAATTTTGTCAGTGGGGGAATGCTCACCCCAGATGCAGTGAACAACTTGGAAGATGAGTCGGAAGATGAGCGCAACCTGGAGAGCTGGATACGTCCAAGGATTCCGGGGAGCCGTATCTCAAACTGGTCTTCCCAGGAAATTATAAGGGTTACTCCTGCAGAGTAATTATTATTTCCTGTATATTTTAAGCATGCATCAAGTCTTGCATCTTGCCCAAGATGTCAAGACTCATTTTGTAATCGGGCCATCTTGTAGTTTTGTGCAAACAGATCAATCAATGAATATCGGACATCTTTTGCAAATGAGTCTTTTTCTTTTCCGCTCACTGTTTTTCATTTTTCTTTTTGTACAAAATAAAATGGCAATGTTTTCAAAATGATAACTTTACTTCACTTTTTCTAAACAAAGATTAAAATCAATCACTAAAACGAACAATCTAAACCCTTGCAGAGAGTGCCTTTCAGACTGCACCGACAACAGCACAACTATGGCTTCGTATGACTTTGACAATCCAATCAATCAAGCTGATGAAGGGGTTGAAGAAGATTATGAGCTTCCTGAAGAGCTAGCCAGGTTGTTAAGGAAAGAGGAGAAGGTTATCACTCCTCATCAGGAGGAGATCGAAACGATTAATCTTGGTACGGATGAAGATGTGAAAGAGGTTAAGATCGAGGCCCGCTTACAAGACTCAGTGAAAGAACAACTGATTGACCTGCTTCGTGAATATGTGGATGTCTTTGCTTGGTCTTATCAGGATATGCCAGGGTTGGACACCGATATTGTTATGCACAAGCTTCCTTTAAAGGAAGATTGCCCACCGGTTAAACAGAAACTGCGCCGTACTTGCCCAGATATGGCAATGAAGATCAAAGAAGAGGTACAAAAGCAGTGGGACGCCGGGTTCCTTGCTGTGACTAGCTATCCGCTGTGGGTTGCTAATATTGTACCTGTGCCTAAGAAGGATGGCAAGGTGAGGATGTGTGTGGATTACCGGGATTTGAACAGAGCCAGCCCGAAAGATGACTTCCCTTTACCTCACATTGATGTATTGGTGGATAATACAGCTCAGTTCTCGGTGTTCTCCTTCATGGACGGATTTTCAGGATACAATCAGATCAAAATGTCACCTGAAGACATGGAGAAGACAACTTTCATCACTCCCTGGGGCACGTTCTGTTACAAAGTAATGCCATTCGGACTGAAGAATGCTGGTGCAACATATCAACGGGCTATGGTAACATTATTCCACGACATGATCCATAAAGAAATTGAATGTTATGTGGATGACATGATTGCCAAGTCCCTCACAGAAGAAGACCACCTGGTAAATCTGTTGAAGTTATTCAAGCGTCTGAGGAAGTACCAACTGAAGTTAAACCCCAACAAGTGCACATTCGGGGTGCGATCCGGTAAGTTGCTGGGATTTATTGTAAGTGAGAAAGGGATTGAAGTTGACCCTGATAAAGTCAAAGCCATTCAAGAAATGCCTGCACCGAAGTCAGAAAAAGAGGTTCGGGGGTTCCTAGGTAGATTGAACTACATTTCACGGTTCATATCTCACCTTACAGCAACCTGTGAGCCTTTGTTCAAACTGTTAAGAAAAGAACAAACGGTCAGGTGGAACGAAGACTGCCAAAGGGCCTTTGACAAAATCAAGGAATACTTACAAGAGCCTCCTATCCTTATGCCTCCAGTTGAAGGAAGACCTCTGATAATGTACTTGACATTATTAGAATAGTCAATGAGGTGTGTGTTGGGCCAGCATGACGAGTCTGGTCGAAAAGAGTATGCAATATACTACCTGAGCAAAAAGTTTACCGACTGTGAACAACGTTATTCACTGCTCGAGAAAACTTGTTGTGCTTTAGCGTGGGCTGCTCGCCGACTGAGACAGTATATGTTGACCCACACTACTTTATTGATTTCAAAAATGGACCCAGTTAAGTACATTTTTGAGAAGCCAGCACTTACCGGACGGGTTGCGAGATGGCAAATGATCCTCACAGAATATGACATTCAGTACACCTCTCAGAAGGCCATCAAGGGCAGTGTACTGTCTGATTATCTTGCTGAGCAACCCATTGATGATTACCAGCCTATGAGATTTGACTTCCCTGATGAAGACATCATGTTCATAAAAGCAAAAGATCATGAAAAGCCTATTCACACCGAAGGGCCTGACCCGGAAGAAGAATGGACTATGATGTTTGATGGGGCTGTTAATATGAATGGTCGTGGTGTTGGTGCAGTACTCATTAGACCTAAGGGAGTTCACATGCCTTTCTCGGCAAAGCTCACTTTCAACTGCACTAACAACGAAGCTGAATACGAAGCTTGTATTATGGGTCTTGAGGAAGCCATTGACCTCAGGATCAAGACTTTGACTGTGTTCGGAGATTCAGCTTTGGTAATCAATCAGACCAACGGTAAATGGTACACGCACCAGGATCATCTGATACCTTACAGGGATTATACAAGGAGGTTATTGACTTTCTTCACAACGGTCAAGCTTGAGTATATCCCTCGGGACGAGAATCAGTTTGCAGATGCTCTGGCTACCATTTCATCCATGATCAAAGTTCAAGCTGCCAACTTTGTACCTCGGATTTCAGTGTCCAGACTTGACAGACCAGCATATGTGTTCTCAGCAGATGTTGTTAAAGATGATAAGCCTTGGTTCCACGACATTAAGTGCTTCTTGGAGGATCAGACATACCCACCTGGGGCATCTTCCAATGATAAGAAGACACTAAGAAGGCTTGCTGGTAGTTTCTTCCTGAATACTGATGGTTCCCTGTACAAGAGAAACTTTGATATGGTACTCCTCAGATGCGTTGATAGAACAGAAGCAGACTTGTTGATGCACGAAGTACACGAAGGATCCTTTGGTACCCATGCTGGAGGGCATGCAATGGCTAAAAAGTTGCTAAGATCAGGTTATTACTGGATCACAATGGATGATGACTGTTGTGCCTATGCCAGAAAATGCCATAAATGCCAGATTTATGCGGATAAGGTGCATGTGCCTCCCAATCCTTTGAATGTGATGTCTTCACCCTGGCCCTTTGCCATGTGGGGCATTGATATGATTGGCAAGATTGAACCAACTGCTTCAAACGGTCATAGATTCATCCTGGTTGCTATTGACTATTTCACCAAGTGGGTTAAAGCAGCTTCCTATGCAAATGTTACAAGGCAAGTGGTAGCCAGATTCCTGAAGAGAGATATCATCTGTCGGTATGGAGTTCCCGAGCGAATCATTATTGATAATGGTTCCAACTTGAACAACAAAATGATGGCAGAACTGTGTCGGGACTTCAAGATCCAACACCACAATTCTTCTCCTTACAGACCAAAGATGAACGGCGCTGTTGAGGCAGCTAATAAGAATATCAAGAAGATTGTGCATAAGATGGTAGTTACGTACAAAGACTGGCATGAAATGCTACCGTTTGCCTTGCATGGGTACCGTACGTCAATCAGAACATCCACTGGGGCAACACTGTATTAGCTTGTGTATGGTATGGAGGCAGTCCTGCCTGTTGAAGTTGAATTACCCTCTCTACGGGTACTGATGGATGTTAAGCTGAACGAAGCAGAATGGGTCCGATCCCGGTATGAACAACTGAGTCTGATTGAAGAGAAGAGATTAGCTGCAATTTGTCATGGGCAACTATATCAGAAAAGAATGAAGAAAGCCTTCGATCAGAAAGTCAGGCTCCGAGAATACCAAGTAGGAGATCTTGTACTGAAAAGACTCCTCCCTCCTCATATAGACCACAGGGGCAAATGGACTCCAAACTACGAAGGACCATTCGTAGTAAAGAAAGTTTTCTCCGGTGGAGCACTCATGCTCAGCACTATGGATGGTGAAGACTTCCCGTCCCCTGTAAATTCAGATGCAGTTAAAAAATACTTCGCATAAAAATGACCCGCTGGACATAAAAACAGAATGTAAGTCCAGGCAAAATAGGGCATCCCGACGAGTCAAAAACAGAATAAAAGACTCGGGCAAAAATAAGGGAAAATAAACAAAAAGTGTACACCCGCTGAGTTGAAAAGCCACATCGGACAACTCAGGCAAGAAAGGGTATCCCGATGGATTGAAAACCCGAAAGGGCGATCCATGCAAAATAAGGGAATGAGCGAACAATTGTGTTCTGAATTCGTCTGTATCACTTACAACTTGGTAAGCTCCGAAAGGTTCAAGCGCCGGTCAGAATCAGCCTTCTTCAAAAAGCAAGACGAGAAGAGCGTCAAATGTCATACGAGTCATAGCAAAAGGGAAGCTCCTTGAAGCGTCGTCAACATTGCCAATAACTTTTGTTTCTCAATTTGTAACAATCTCCTCATTTTAGGGGATTTGTTTTTTTGACTGTATCTTGCCAATTCAGGGCGCCCGAATTAATAAAATCAGATTTTCTGTCATGTTTCGTCTCGTACTCTTTTTTGCAAAAAAAATGTCCGATGTCCTTAAGATATTGATTGCATAAATATAGATGCTTCTCTAAAAACACGTGCTTACAGGAAATATGCTTACTCCCGGGAGTGTCTAAACTCCTATGACGGAATCCGGTAAGGAATACCTCGGGATTACTTGCGCGTTTCTCTGACTTTTCAGGATTGCAGGTACTCAAAGCACAGCATGGGGCTTGAAGGCTTCCCCCCAGCAAGCTGGCAAATCATTATCTACTCAGTTTATCTCCCAATTAGCACCGGAGATGGTCTTCCCCCAGCTGAGTTGTCAAGTATCATCCTCAGCAGGGCCCCTACGGAAATCTCCAGGAAGACCTTCCCATGGTCTTTCTTCTTCCCCAGCCGAGTTGCCATTTACTATTCCTCCTCGACCAAGTGCAAAGATCAGGGAACCATCTCCCCACAGAGCTTCAGCCTCCATCCAGAAGAGCAATGCCCTAAGTGCTCACAACAGAGTGAAGATAGCTTCTACGAACCCCATCTGGGTCCCTCACTACCTAAGATAGGTCTATCAGTGACCTATTTCCCCAAGCAGAGTCCCATATGTCAGATATACCAATGATCTCATCCCCAGCTGGGATGTCCACTTCAAGCAGATCGCCAAGAGATCTTCTCAGCAACGGGACCCGGATCCCGGATCTGTACCTTTGCATAATCATAGCATTCGCATCATATTTCCCACAAAGCGTAGCATTCCGTCTAATACGGAGCATTACGGCAAAAATCGAACATATTGCATAATCATAAGCCATGTTCTGAATTAAACACTCGTGAATACTGTTGCACCCCAAAATTTGCTCTCACAATACAAGACTTTGTGTGCTAAGAAGGTTCACAAGGTTCACAAGACCTTTACAAGGTTTACAATACTTACAAGACCTTTCATGAGGTTCATGAAGTCTACAAGACACTTTATGAGATTCACAAGGTTCACAAGACCTTCCATGAGGTTCACAAGGTTCACAAGACATTTTATGATGGTTCACAAGGTTCACAAAGTTCACAAATAGTCAGAAGAGTTGACAATTCCCTCAGACAATGCACCTCCTAAGCAATGCATCCAAAACTAGGGTTTTGACTTTAATCAGGCTAAATGAACTTCCAAGACTTCAAGTGAGCTTCATAACATCTTATATGTGTGTAAGAACCCCCATGACAAGTTTCAAGACTTTTCCCAAAGGTTTGCTCAGTCAGATGATCAGATAAGTCAAAATCAGTCAAAGTAGTTAAAAAGTCAAACTGAGGTCAACTGTGGTCAAACCAAAGTCAAACTTCATGATTTTTTTCCAACATCAAGTATATGAAGTAAAATTCATCATTTGATCAAGGGTTGATCATGATTCATCAAGGAGATTTCAGATCATCAAGAATCAGGAGTTTCTAAATTAGGGTTTCCTCAGGAAAAGTCAACTGAACTTTGACCAGCCATAACTTTCACATGCTTCATCACCAATGTTCCATCCAAAGCTCATTTTGAAGGAAATTGAATTCTCTACAACTTTGTGTCTCACAAGCCAAGCCCAAAAATGCTTCATTTGGAAGGTATGAGCTAAGACATTATAGGTCCTTTTGAAAGTCAATAAAAAGTCAACAAATTCAAAAGGGCATAACTTGAGAATGGTAAATGGTATGAACATGAAACCAGTGGGGTTGGTTAGAGGATTCTTCAAGCTTTCCAAAATGTCCAAGAACACCCTCATAGCATTAAAATTGAAGGATGTGTGCCCTTGCAAAGTTGGGAAATTTTAGGGATGTTTATGAAGCAAATGGAGGTTTAAAACCAAATTTTGCTAAGTGGGCTGAACTTTTAATGACCCAAAGCAATCCATGACATCATGCACGAAAATTATTTGATATTTTCATAATTTTTATTTAATTTAATTTATTTATTATGATTTTTTATATTAAAAATTATTTTAAATTTAAATAAAATATCAAGTGTGAAGATTTAAAATTATTTTTGGTTCTAGAAGGTCATGAATTCAATATGGATCAAATTGATACAAAAATAATGTTGATTGGCTTGAAATAGAAAGTGTTTATGCAAAAATATTTGAATTTCAAAGCTTATCTTTCTCAATCTTTTTGGATCAAATCTTTCAAACAATGACCAAGTTTTCTGACCTAAATTCATCACACTATAAGTACATGACATAACCCTAATCATAGAACACGAATTTCAGCCTCCCAAGAGTAAGTTTCAAAGTTCAAAAATCATCCAAAAATCAATTTTCGGTTTCATTCATTCAAGGGGTTTCAAGGTATTTTGAGGACACAAGAATGTTTCTGAGACATCATAGAATCATTCCCAATGATCATTTGCATCCAAAACATCTCATATCGCATAAACCGAATCCCTCTTGTTCTTGAATTTAATTTTTTCGATTTTGCTTGTTTAGCTATTATTAATGAATTTTGTTTGTTGATTTGTGATTGTTTGAAGCTTGTGATGAATTCTGGATAGTTTAATTTGAGTTTCATGAACTGAGACGAATTCTACCATGGCTAGGGTTTTCGGCTTCCATTAGGGTTTCACACTCAAGCTAATATAAATCCATTCTAAAAACACAGATCAATGTCAATTTGTCTCTGGATCATGTTTGAACAATTAATTTGGTGAAATTTTACAGTTTTTGTGATGTATAAGATTCATAGGTCTTGCTGCAAGTTTGGAATTCGCAGGAAAAATGGTATATAAATTCGCAGCAAATATCCTAGGGCTGGAGGAAGAAGATGATCCCCTGGCGCGAATTTTAAATTTTGAAAACTGAATATAATATTTTTTGTTTTGCTTTTGATATTGTTTAACAGTTGTGTGCTTGGCTCAGTTGGTGGAAGGATGCGCATGGGAAGTCTTGGTCCAGGGATCGAATCCTGGCTTTTTACAAAGTTTTCTTATTTTTCAGTTTGATTATTAGGCATAATATATAATGAATTATTGCTGTTATAATAACAGGTGCGCTCTCCCAGCCGGATTGGTTAAGGTGTTTGTGTGATATTTGAAGGTCCTGGGTTCGATCCCCCCAGGCCTTTTGTTTTGTTTTATTTTTCTTTGATTTTCAGGAACAAGGCACAAAACCAACTGGACCTTTCCCTTTATCACCTGCGCGCGCTGGCCCAGTGGTTGGTGTTGCTGGCTTGCTTTCTTGAAAGAAAGAGGGGCTGGGTTCAATTCCCAGCCAAGGTAAGTTCTCTTTTTCTTTTTCTTTCTATTTGTTTTGCTTATTGTTAATATTAATTAATTAAAACTATAATTTTAAAATCCTAATATGTTTCATAAATATAAATTCTAAGATATTTTCTAAAAACTAATTTTTTTATTATTAATATGTATATATTATTATTATATATAATTTATTAGTATAATTGAGTAAATATTTAATATTTAACATTTTTGCATATAAAACCTAATTTATTTTTATAAACCCTAAAAAAAACATATTTTTCTCAAACCCTAATTTTTCTTCTTTTATTTATTTAATACTATTATTAGTATATATTATATTCATAATTTAGTTAAAAATTCTTAATTTAATTTTTATTAATGTATAAATTGTTTATAATTTAAATATTTGTATGTAAATATGTTTAAAAGTTAAAATTCTTAATATGATAATATGACATAATTTGTTTAGAATTTAATTTTGCATGAAAATAATTTTTATTATATGTTTAAAAATTGCTAATTTAATTTTTGTAATTATAATCTATTTTCATAATATGTTTATAATTAATCTTATAATTTACATATAACTTAAAATTCTATAATAATTGTTCATATTTTCTTATTAACCTTTAAAAATTTTGTTTATTATAATATTCTTGTTTATTTCATTATTACTATTAATTATGTTTATATGATTATTATTAACCCCATTTAATTTAGTATTATTTTTATTATTTTCACTAACCCAATTATTATTATTATTATTTAATATTTTGCTTATTTATTTAAATTGCTTTTATTATAATTATGTAATTGTTCCTTGGTGTAATATTTATTAATAATGTTTATTATTTATATTTTATGCTATGGTTAATAAATAGGGAGTGTAAACATACTTGTAATTTAAAATTAATTTAGATCATTTAAATTTAAAGATAAATATTAAAAATTGTATACTCACACACGTAAGTCGATCTTTGATCGCCATCTCACTTCTTTAGGGATACCTCTCATGTTGCCTAATCAAAAAGGTCAAGTAGGGTGTATAAAGCAAAAGTCCCTCAAAATAAAGTCATCTAGTCCCTTAACAAATAAAAGATCAAGTCCCTTTCGAATGTTGCCTTCGTAATGATCTTGTCCCTTTCGAATAAAGATGATAGTCCCTCCAAAATTGCTTATACACCCCACAGTTGCCTACATAAACAGATGTCCCTTCACTTGTCCCTCACATCCAAGGTAATGACTACCTATTCCTTAATAATAGGGATAGTCTTACCAGTCAAAGGATTCAAGAATAGAAAAGACTTAAACTTAGGGTAGGTTCCTCTTAGATACTTGCTCACTCTTCAAAACAATTTCAAACACTTCACACATTTCAAACAATTTTCAAAACAAAGGTTTTTTACGCATCCGTACATGGATCATTATCAAACTCTTAAGAAAATTTCTATTCACACACTTCACATTTCAAAAACATTTTAAAGTGAGCTAAGTAACTAAGAGCCCATGGATAACCATGGATGTAAAGGGTGCTAACACCTTCCCTTTACATAACTTACCCCCCGGACCCAAAAATCTTGTAAAAGGTCTTTCCTGTTCTTTTATGCCTTTCCTTTGGATAAAATAAAAGTCGGTGGCGAATCTTGCTATCCGCAACATAACTAAAGTCAGTTCTCCCACCGTGTTACAAATACTGACAATTCATCAAAGATATACAGAAAACTCTCCGGATTCCCCAGCTTGTAAATACAGATACACACTCCTTTTGGCACTCGTCCGTGTCATTCACCCCCCAGTAAAGTCACCCGAGCTTTCTTTACAAACAAACACTTACACATTACAGATACTTCTCGACACTCGTCCGTGTCATATCCCCAGCAAAAAGCCAAAGCGTCCCCTTTGCACTCACAAATACATATATCCATACAGATTCCCTGACACCCGTCCGTGTCACCTTCCCCAGCACAGTTGCCTAAACACTTTGTAAACCATACACTTGTTTATATTATACTTTTCTCTCTTTTGACACTCGTCCGTGTCACTCTCCCCAGTAGGTTAAACACTCATACTTACTTCACTCATACAGAGATCCTTCACCCAGACATGCCTACTGGCATGGAAGACTTACAGAGATCCTGGATCCAGTTGAAGGAGCAAAGGGATACTTTCGAGGCTCATTACAAAGCAAGCCAAGAAAGAATCCTGGAACTAACAAAGCAACTTCACGAGGAACGGAATCTCAACTCATACCTCAACACAAAGAGGAAACGTCCATGGGAGACTTAAAACCCCATCTTTTGTATTTATTTCATTTCATTTTTGTAAGCCCAAGAGGCAAAACAAATTTATTACTAATAAAAGTTTACCTTCGTGTTTGTTTAAGCAAATTTAAATCCTGCGGTCCTTGAAAACATTGCATATGCATTCACATATCATCTCATTGCATCACAGGTTTATTGTGCACAGGTTTCTTATCTTCTCGCTGTTTATTTCAGCAATGGCTCTTGAACAAATAGTTAAGGATCTCCAGGCACAAAATTCACAGTTCCAAGAGTTGATCCTGAACCTGTCCAAGGGGCAGGATGAATTGAAGACACTGCTGGCCAAGAAGACTAAGAAGACTAGAAGGTCAGGTGGCCTGATCAACATGGGAAGAAGGTTCAAAGGTCTAGCCAAGACCAAAGAACCAGTTGAAGATTATGAATCTGGAGAGTCTGAAAAAGAGGGAGGCAGTCTCCACAACACTATGGGGGACTCTGATTCTGAGGCTAATTACTACCATGAGCCTAATGAAGACAAATTCAAGATGCTGGTGGATATAATGGATGATATGGAGTTGCAGAAGTCTTCTGGGCTGGATTTTGAAGATTTGAGTCTGATATCTGGGGTAGTCATACCCATTGGTTTCAAGGTTCCTACCTTTGTTGTTTATGATGGGGTCTCTTGTCCCAAGCTGCATCTGAGGTCTTATGTCAGAAGAATCCAACCTCATACTGCTGATAAGAAGTTATGGATCCATTTCTTCTAAGAGAGCTTATCTGGAGCTCAATTGGAGTGGTATTATCAGTTGGAGAGTGTCAACATCAGGGATTGGAATGATCTTGCTGAAGCTTTCTATAAGCAGTATCAATACAATGCTGATTTAGCTCCCACTCGCATGCAGCTGCAAAGCATGTCTATGGGTGCCAAAGAAAGCTTCAAGGAGTATGCTCAGAAGTGGAGAGACTTAGCTGGAAGAGTACAACCCCCTTTAACTGACAGGGAGTTGGTTGATATGTTCATGTGTACGCTGAATGGTCCTTTTTACAGTCATCTCATTGGAAGCTCATCATCTGGCTTCACTGAGTTGATAATGACAGGAGAGTGCGTGGAAAATGGTATAAAGAGTGGCAAGATCCAAGTAGGTACTTCTTCATCAGGTGCTGCAAAGAAACCTCCCAGTGGGAAGAAAGAGTCCAATGCTGTTTATGGTCAACCTGATCGTAACAGAAGGCATCAGTCTGTGAGTGCAGTTCATATTTCAAATCCAACTACTGCAAAAACAGAGTAGCCACAGGGCAACCAACAGAGGGCTAGAAGGCAGTTCACTAAGATCAACATGTCAATGGCTCAGGCATTGCAACACTTGTTGAAGGCTGAACTTATCACTCTGAAAGAGGCTCCTCAGAATCCTAATGTTACCTCTCCCAGGTACAATCCCAATGCACGATGTGCATATCATTCGAACTGTCAGGGACATGATACTAATAGCTGCTGGGTTTTGAAGAACAAAATTCAAGATATGATTGAGGCTGGAGAAATTGAGTTTGACCCTCCAGGTACTCCAAATGTGATTACTGCTCCCATGCCAAATCATGAGAAGACTGTCAATGCCATTGATGAAGATTTACATATCTATTCAGTTGCAGAGTTGACCACACCGTTGTCTGTTATCAAGAAGAAGTTAGTACAAGCTGGGTTCTTTCCAGGTTGTCGTGAAGATTGTTTGTATTGTACCTATAAGCCGGATAGTTGCTGGAGATTGAGAGATGGAATTCAACGTCTCATGGATAAATATACCATAGTGTTTGAGAGGACTCCATCGTCTGTAGAGAGTATGGTGGATCATATTACTAAAAGTAGGAAGACTGAAGAGGCTGATATGGTTGATAAAGTGCCGATGAGGATCACTTCCAAAGGTCCTATTAAAATCACTCATAAGGGTCCAAATAAGATTACTGCTGAAGGCCCTGTGAAGATTGATGCTGAAGCTAGAGTGGCTCCTATGGTCATCACCACTCCTGGTCCTATTCCGTATACGTCTGATAAAGCCGTGCCTTGGCATTATGGGTCTGATGTTTATATCCATGGTGTTAAGCAGGAACCCTTGGTTGATGTGCCTGTTGATGTTGATAATATTGTTGGGTCTAGTAAGATTACACGAAGTGGAAGAGTCTTTTCTCCTCCAGTCACTTCCAAGAATGCAGTTACTCCTGCTGTTACCTCCACTACTGATGCTCGGGGCAAAGGTCCTGTTATTGAACCTATACCTACTAATGTACCAGCTGCTGATGATCTTGCTAAGCAGATGGAAGAAGTATTGAAAATCATTCGCAAGAGTGATTATGACATTGTTGATCAGTCGGGGCATACTCCCTCCAAGATTTCCATGCTGTCTTTGTTGTTATGTTCTGAAGCTCATGCCAAAGCTTTGATTAAGTTTCTGAAGACTGCTCATGTACCCAATGCAATTTCTGTTGACCAGTTTGAGAATTGTGTTGCCCACCTGACCTATGATAATGGGTTAGGTTTCTCTAATGCTGATTTGACCCCTGCCAAGAGGGATCATAACAGGGCTCTGCATATCTCAATTGAATGCAGGGGCACTACCCTGTCACATGTATTGATAGACAATGGTTCCTCTCTGAATGTGTTGCCCAAAGAAGTCCTGAATAAGCTGAGTCCTGAAGATGCTATGTTGAAGCCTAGTAATATAGTGGTGAAGGCTTTTGATGGTTCGAGAAGAGTGGTGCATGGAGAAATTGATCTCCCAATCAAAGTTGGTTCTCAGGTTTTTAATGCTACATTTTATGTGATGGATATTCGTCCTTCGTACTCTTGTTTGCTTGGTCGTCCCTGGATCCATGGGGCAGGTGCTGTAACCTCTACATTACATCAGAAGCTGAGGTATCCGGTGGAAGGAAAGGTTGTTACTGTCTATGGAGAAGAAGAATATTTTGTTAGCCATGTGAACACCTTCAAGTATCTGGAAGTGGAAGGTGAATATGTTGAAACTCCGTGTCAGACATTTGAAGTGGTCCCTTGGATTGTTAATGATTATGAAGCTCCTCCCGTTGTCAAGAAAGTTCATGTAGTTACCAGAATACCTCCAACAATGGCCTCCCTTAAAGATGCTAGAGTTGTGGTGGATGAAGGTGGTTGTACTATTTGGGGTCAGCTTCCTGATATCCCTTACAAGTCTGACAAATTTGGTTTGGGTTTCACCGCAGAGTCCCAGAAGGCTGTTCGTCGTGCTCGTGTTGTTCGTATCACCAATCAAGGGGTTATGAAGAACCAGATCAATGCGGTGGGTGACTATGATGAAGACTACAACTTGGAAGCTTGGATTTTTCCTACTGTGGGTGCTGGGCTCAATAATTGGAAGGCTGAAGATGTTATTCCTATCTCCTTTAGTCAGGAGTAAATACTATTACTGTGTTGTTGCTTTTTAAGTTTGTAATTTTTTGAACAATTGAACTCTTAAGCCTTGTGCCTTACCCGGGGCACAATGGTGTGCTTGTTACGGGCTGTCATTTCATTTGCATACTTCATTCAATAAAAATCAGTGGACGTTTCGTTTTCGTAAATATTGTGTTCCTTGTCTTTCTTTTCTTTTATTTTTATCAGTTATGTGTTCTTACACACACCCACATCACTAAAATGCAGATCCTCATCCACTTTGGATCCTGTTGATAACAGTTCTACTATTGCCAATTATAATGTCGAGAATCCGATCTATCAAACTGAAGACGGAAATGAGGACGATTGTGAAGTACCTGTAGAGCTTGCTAGGTTGTTACAACAAGAAGAGAAAGTTGTACAGCCACATGAAGAGCCAGTCGAAGTTGTGAATCTGGGAACTGAAGAAAACAGGAAAGAAGTCAAGATAGGGGCTGAATTAGAGGGTAGTGTCAAGAGCAGATTGATTCACATGCTACGTGACTATGTGGAGATCTTTGCTTGGTCTTATGAAGATATGTCAGGGTTGGATACAGACATTGTAGTTCACCGTTTACCAGTAAAAGAAGATTGTCGTCCAAAAAAGCAGAAGGTTCGTCGCATGCGTCCCGAAATGTCAGAGAAGATCAAAGCAGAGGTAATGAAATAGTTTGATGCAGGGTTCTTAGCTGTGACTTCTTATCCTCAATGGGTTGCAAATGTGGTACCGGTTCCTAAGAAATATGGTAAGGTACGTATGTGTGTAGACTACAGGGATTTGAACAAGGCCAGCCCCAAAGATGACTTTCCACTTCCTCATATTGATGTTCTGGTAGACAACACTGCCCAACATAAGGTTTTCTCTTTTATGGATGGTTTCTCTGGTTACAATCAAATCAAGATGGCACCTGAAGATATGGAGAAGACAACCTTTGTTACACAGTGGGGCACCTTTTGCTATAAAGTGATGCCATTTGGGTTGAAGAATGCAGGGGCAACATATCAGCGTGCTATGGTGGCTTTATTTCATGATATGATACATCATGAGATAGAGGTATATGTGGATGATATGATAGCCAGGTCCCAGAATGAAGAGCAACATCTTGACCATTTACATAAATTGTTTGAGAGGTTAAAGAAATACAAGTTGAGATTGAACCCAAACAAGTGTACTTTTGGAGTTAGATCTGGTAAGCTCCTGGGTTTCATAGTCAGTGGAAAAGGTATTGAAGTGGATCCTGCAAAAGTGAAAGCTATACGAGAGATGCCAGCTCCCCGTACTGAGAAGGAGGTTAGAGGTTTCTTAGGACGATTAAATTACATTGCAAGATTTATTTCCCAATTAACTGCCATTTGTGAGCCAATCTTCAAGTTATTGAAGAAAGATCAGGTGATGGAATGGAATGATGAATGCCAGATTGCCTTTGATGAAATCAAGAGATATCTTTTAGAACCTCCAATCTTGATGCCACCAGTTGATGGAAGACCCTTGATTATGTACTTAACAGTGTTAGACAACTCAATGGGGTGTGTGTTGGGGAAACATGACGAGTCTGGTCGAAAAGAGCAGACAATATACTACCTTAGCAAAAAGTTTACCGACTGTGAAACAAGATACTCACTGCTCGAGAAAACTTGCTGCGCTTTGGCATGGGCTGCTCGCCGACTAAGATAGTATATGTTGACTCATACTACCTTATTGATTTCGAAGATGGATCCAATCAAGTACATATTTGAGAAACCTGCTCTCTCCGGAAGAATTGCAAGATGGCAAATGATCTTGACAGAATATGATATACAATATACTACTCAGAAGGCCATTAAAGGAAGTGTCGTGGCTGATCATTTGGATCATCAAGCAGTGGATGATTATCAGTCAATGAGTTTTGAGTTCCCTGATGAAGACATTATGATTATTACCAAAGAACCTGGACAATATGACGGACCTGAACAAGGATCCCGATGGACTATGGTTTTTGATGGTGCCTCTAATGCACTTGGTAATGGTGTTGGTGTTGTGATTAGTTCCCCTGAAGGTTGTCATACCCCGATTACTGCCAGACTTTGTTTCTATTGTACCAATAACATGGATGAGTATGAGGCATGTATCCTGGGTATTAAAGCTGCTATTGATATGAAGATTCAGTTCCTTGATGTGTATGGAGATTCAGCTCTGGTAGTTAGTCAGATCAAAGGAGATTGGGATACCAAACATGATAACCTCATCCCTTACAGAGAGCATGTGTTGTCCTTGATCCCACATTTTAAAGAGATTACCTTTGGACATATTCCACGAAGAGAGAATCAGTTGGCAGATGCATTAGCTACCATGGCATCTATGTTTGAGATCAGCTGGGATGATGAAGCTCCCAAGATTACTATTGATAGATTTGAGAAGCCTGCATATTGCAATGAGATTGGTACTGAAGAAGCAGAGGAGAAGCCTTGGTTTTATGAAGTGAAAAGATATCTTGAAGCTCAGGAGTTCCCTGAAGGGGCATCTGTCAAAGATAGGAAGTTTCTGAGGAGGTTTTCTGCTAAGTTCTTTTTGAGTAATAGGATTCTGTACAAGCGCAATCATGATTCAAATATGCTCCGTTGTGTAGATAAGAAGGAAGCAACAGAGATTATGGAAGATATGCATGATGGGATCTTTGGCACTCATTCTAGTGGTCATACTATGACAAAGAAGATTTTGAGAGCAGGTTATTATTGGTCTACCATGGAAGCTGATTGCTATCAACATTCCAGAACGTGTCACAAGTGTCAAATTTATGCTGATAAAGTACACATACCTCCATCACCATTGAATGTAATGACTGCTCCTTGGCCCTTTGCCATGTGGGGCATTGATATGATTGGTGAGATCAAGCCTACTGCTTCTAATGGGCATCGTTTCATCCTGGTTGTTATTGATTACTTCACGAAGTGGGTAGAGGCAGCTTCATTTGCATCTGTTACTAAGAATGTTGTGGCTCGATTCATTAAGAATAACCTCATATGTAGGTATGGCATACCTGAAAGGATTATCACTGACAATGGCTCTAATCTGAACAACACTATGATTACTGATCTCTGCACGCAGTTCAAGATTAAGCATCACAACTCTTCTCTGTATCGTCCGAAGATGAATGGGGCAGTTGAAGCTGCTAATAAGAACATTAAGAAGATTGTACAGAAGATGACTGTTACTTACAAAGACTGGCATGAGATGTTACCATTTGCTCTTCATGGTTATCGTACCACAATACGTACTTCAACAGGGGCAACCCCATTCTCCTTAGTCTATGGTATGGAAGCAGTTCTGCCCATTGAAGTTCAGATTCCCTCCTTAAGAATTATGAAGGATGCAGGCTTGGATGAAGATGAATGGATTCAGACTCGACTTGACCAGATAAATTTGATTGATGAGAAGAGGTTAGCAGCAGTTTGTCATGGCCAGATGTACCAGAAACGAATGATCAAGGCTTTCAACAAAAAGGTTAAGCCAAAGGTATATCAGGCCGGTGATTTGGTAATCAAGCGTATCATATTACCACAGGGTGATCCTAGGGGAAAGTGGACTCCAACATATGAAGGACCATTTGTGGTCAAAACAGTATTTTCAGGAGGTGCCATGATACTTACTACTATGGATGGTGAAGACTTCCCACAGCCTGTAAACGCAGACATAGTTAAAAAATACTACGCATAAAAAGAGACCCGCTAGGTTGACAGGCCTAGGCAAAAATAAGGGAATCCCGGCAAACCAAAAGGGTTTGGGCAAAAATTAGGGATATATATAAAAAGATGTACACCCGGTAAGTCGAAAACCTGAAAAAGCGGCTTGGGCAAAAAAGGGTATCCCGGTGGATTGAAAACCTGAAAGGGCAATCCAGGAAAAAGTTAGGGATTAAAGCGTATGACTATGTCTCGTTTGGATAACCCATGAAACTGCAACCAGTTGTGTTACTTACTCAGTGCTCGAACATATAAAGCTCAATCCAATCGTTTTCGTCTCAACAGCAGAAGATGAGATACTTGAAGATAATGGCAATAGTAGAATTGAAACTCAATAGGATTATTTCCCACATAGCTGATTTTCTTTGTTTTGTAAAATCTTTATGACAAAATCCTCTTACTAGGGTTTATGTCTCCTTGTACAAACCTACCTATGTATAGGTCACTCTTTGATATAAATAAAATTCCATTTTTGAATCCAGATTTACTTTTACCCTATTTACATAAGCGAAACGTCCATTGGTTGTGTTTGAATGTATGTATGCTTTTGAATATGATTGATGTTTACCAGAAATGCATGTATGCTTAATATGATTGATGTTTACCAGAAATGCATGAAAATGCAGTAATAGTATTTACTAAGGACGAACGAGGGAAGGATTTCAACGAAGCTTCGCCGGTTCATCTCTACAAAACAGTTACAAACCCTCAGTAGGGCAAATCCATCTTCATAAAGTCAAATCTCCCCTGGAATTTATATCCATCTCTTTTATCCTCATACGGATATTCGGGAATTTACTTTCCAATAGGAGTACGACGAACGAAGACGGGAGAGTATATATACCCTACTATCGAACGAAGACGGGAGGTTATGTATACCTTGCTATCCCCAGCAGACGGGAGAGTATATATACCCTACTATCGAACGAAGACGAGAGGTTATGTATACCTTGCTATCCCCAACAGACGGAAGATTATGTATGTCCTACTATCAAATGAAGACGAGAGGTTATGTATACCTTGCTATCCCCAACAGACGGAAGATTATGTATGTCCTACTATCAAATGAAGACGGGAGGTTATGTATAATATATTATCAAACAAGACGGGAACGAGTTCCTCATATTCTTCAAGCAACGAATTGGGATTTATTTTCCCTGGCCAGCAGTTGTTATACGAAGATATCCAGACGCTTCAGGCAGCATCATATCATACATACATCATTTACATCATACCATAATATACATATCCATAATTACATAATACATTACTTAAGTGCATCATACTATGCATGCATACATAATGCATAAACTAATATTTTCCTTGCAGGATAGTTATATGCAGGTAAAACAATATCAATGACTTATACCTCAGGACGTTGTTTATCCTCCTGAAAGCTATCATGACTTTGGGCCGTTGTTATCTTCCCAAAGGTTACCACTTCCTCAGGATGTTGTTTATCCTCCTGAAAGCATATTATTACCTTGGGCCATTGTTATCTTCCCAAAGGTTACCACTTCCTCAGGACGTTGTTTATCCTCCTGAAAGCATATTATTTCCTCAGAACGTTGGTTATCCTTCTGAAAGCATATAATTCCCTCAGGACGTTGTTATCCTCCTGAAAGCATATTATTACCTCAGAACGTTGGTTATTCTTCTGAAAGCATATCATTACCTCGGGATGTTGTTTATCTTCCTGAAAGCTATCATTATACCTTCATATTTTGGACTGCTTTATCCTCCAGGAAGTGTACCTGAAGAATTTTGGCATCTTTAAGCCCACTCAAGCATATTCAACTAGTCATATGTATCACTCTATGCACTGGTGAGTGCAAATTTTTGGGCTTTTGTGTTCAATCCCCTTCAACCTTCCAGGTCACGACTGGCAAATATACCAATCTAACCCCTCAGGTTTCAGAAAATTGAACAGGGGCAGCTTTTGCACCCCAAAATTTTCTCTCTACAAGACTTTGTGTGCTAAGAAGGTTCACAAGGTTCACAAGACCTTTACAAGGTTTACAATACTTACAAGACCTTTCATGAGGTTCATGAAGTCTACAAGACACTTTATGAGATTCACAAGGTTCACAAGACCTTCCATGAGGTTCACAAGGTTCACAAGACATTTTATGATGGTTCACAAGGTTCACAAAGTTCACAAATAGTCATAAGAGTTGACAATTCCCTCAGACAATGCACCTCCTAAGCAATGCATCCAAAACTAGGGTTTTGACTTTAATTAGGCTAAATGAACTTCCAAGACTTCAAGTGAGCTTCATAACATCTTATATGTGTGTAAGAACCCCCATGACAAGTTTCAAGACTTTTCCCAAAGGTTTGCTCAGTCAGATGATCAGATAAGTCAAAATCAGTCAAAGTAGTTAAAAAGTCAAACTGAGGTCAACTGTGGTCAAACCAAAGTCAAACTTCATGATTTTTTGCCAACATCAATTATATGAAGTAAAATTCATCATTTGATCAAGGGTTGATCATGATTCATCAAGGAGATTTCAGATCATCAAGAATCAGGAGTTTCTAAATTAGGGTTTCCTCAGGAAAAGTCAACTGAACTTTGACCAGCCATAACTTTCACATGCTTCATCACCAATGTTCCATCCAAATCTCATTTTGAAGGAAATTGAATTCTCTACAACTTTGTGTCTAACAAGCCAAGCCCAAAAATGCTTCATTTGGAAGGTATGAGCTAAGACATTATAGGTCCTTTTGAAAGTCAACAAAAAGTCAACAAATTCAAAATTGCATAACTTGAGAATGGTAAATGGTATGAACATGAAACCAGTGGGGTTGGTTAGAGGACTCTTCAAGCTTTCCAAAATGTCCAAGAACACCCTCATAGCATTAAAATTGAAGGATGTGTGCCCTTGCAAAGTTGGGAAATTTTAGGGAAGTTTATGAAGCAAATGGAGGTTTAAAACCAAATTTTGCTAAGTGGGCTGAACTTTTAATGACCCAAAGCAATCCATGACATCATGCACGAAAATTATTTGATATTTTCATAATTTTTATTTAATTTAATTTATTTATTATGATTTTTTATATTAAAAATTATTTTAAATTTAAATAAAATATCAAGTGTGAAGATTTAAAATTATTTTTGGTTCTAGAAGGTCATGAATTCAATATGGATCAAATTGATACAAAAATAATGTTGATTGGCTTGAAATAGAAAGTGTTTATGCAAAAATATTTGAATTTCAAAGCTTATCTTTCTCAATCTTTTTGGATCAAATCTTTCAAACAATGACCAAGTTTTCTGACCTAAATTCATCACACTATAAGTACATGACATAACCCTAATCATAGAACACGAATTTCAGCCTCCCAAGAGTAAGTTTCAAAGTTCAAAAATCATCCAAAAATCAATTTTCGGTTTCATTCATTCAAGGGGTTTCAAGGTATTTTGAGGACACAAGAATGTTTCTGAGACATCATAGAATCATTCCCAATGATCATTTGCATCCAAAACATCTCATATCGCATAAACCGAATCCCTCTTGTTCTTGAATTTAATTTTTTCGATTTTGCTTGTTTAGCTATTATTAATGAATTTTGTTTGTTGATTTGTGATTGTTTGAAGCTTGTGATGAATTCTGGATAGTTTAATTTGAGTTTCATGAACTGAGACGAATTCTACCATGGCTAGGGTTTTCGGCTTCCATTAGGGTTTCACACTCAAGCTAATATAAATCCATTCTAAAAACACAGATCAATGTCAATTTGTCTCTGGATCATGTTTGAACAATTAATTTGGTGAAATTTTACAGTTTTTGTGATGTATAAGATTCATAGGTCTTGCTGCAAGTTTGGAATACGCAGGAAAAATGGTATATAAATTCGCAGCAAATATCCTAGGGCTGGAGGAAGAAGATGATCCCCTGGCGCGAATTTTAAATTTTGAAAACTGAATATAATATTTTTTGTTTTGCTTTTGATATTGTTTAACAGTTGTGTGCTTGGCTCAGTTGGTGGAAGGATGCGCATGGGAAGTCTTGGTCCAGGGATCGAATCCTGGCTTTTTACAAAGTTTTCTTATTTTTCAGTTTGATTATTAGGCATAATATATAATGAATTATTGCTGTTATAATAACAGGTGCGCTCTCCCAGCTGGATTGGTTAAGGTGTTTGTGTGATATTTGAAGGTCCTGGGTTCGATCCCCCCAGGCCTTTTGTTTTGTTTTATTTTTCTTTGATTTTCAGGAACAAGGCACAAAACCAACTGGACCTTTCCCTTTATCACCTGCGCGCGCTGGCCCAGTGGTTGGTGTTGCTGGCTTGCTTTCTTGAAAGAAAGAGGGGCTGGGTTCAATTCCCAGCCAAGGTAAGTTCTCTTTTTCTTTTTCTTTCTATTTGTTTTGCTTATTGTTAATATTAATTAATTAAAACTATAATTTTAAAATCCTAATATGTTTCATAAATATAAATTCTAAGATATTTTCTAAAAACTAATTTTTTTATTATTAATATGTATATATTATTATTATATATAATTTATTAGTATAATTGAGTAAATATTTAATATTTAACATTTTTGCATATAAAACCTAATTTATTTTTATAAACCCTAAAAAAAACATATTTTTCTCAAACCCTAATTTTTCTTCTTTTATTTATTTAATACTATTATTAGTATATATTATATTCATAATTTAGTTAAAAATTCTTAATTTAATTTTTATTAATGTATAAATTGTTTATAATTTAAATATTTGTATGTAAATATGTTTAAAAGTTAAAATTCTTAATATGATAATATGACATAATTTGTTTAGAATTTAATTTTGCATGAAAATAATTTTTATTATATGTTTAAAAATTGCTAATTTAATTTTTGTAATTATAATCTATTTTCATAATATGTTTATAATTAATCTTATAATTTACATATAACTTAAAATTCTATAATAATTGTTCATATTTTCTTATTAACCTTTAAAAATTTTGTTTATTATAATATTCTTGTTTATTTCATTATTACTATTAATTATGTTTATATGATTATTACTAACCCCATTTAATTTAGTATTATTTTTATTATTTTCACTAACCCAATTATTATTATTATTATTTAATATTTTGCTTATTTATTTAAATTGCTTTTATTATAATTATGTAATTGTTCCTTGGTGTAATATTTATTAATAATGTTTATTATTTATATTTTATGCTATGGTTAATAAATAGGGAGTGTAAACATACTTGTAATTTAAAATTAATTTAGATCATTTAAATTTAAAGATAAATATTAAAAATTGTATACTCACACACGTAAGTCGATCTTTGATCGCCATCTCACTTCTTTAGGGATACCTCTCATGTTGCCTAATCAAAAAGGTCAAGTAGGGTGTATAAAGCAAAAGTCCCTCAAAATAAAGTCATCTAGTCCCTTAACAAATAAAAGATCAAGTCCCTTTCGAATGTTGCCTTCGTAATGATCTTGTCCCTTTCGAATAAAGATGATAGTCCCTCCAAAATTGCTTATACACCCCACAGTTGCCTACATAGACAGATGTCCCTTCACTTGTCCCTCACATCCAAGGTAATGACTACCTATTCCTTAATAATAGGGATAGTCTTACCAGTCAAAGGATTCAAGAACAGAAAAGACTTAAACTTAGGGTAGGTTCCTCTTAGATACTTGCTCACTCTTCAAAACAATTTCAAACACTTCACACATTTCAAACAATTTTCAAAACAAAGGTTTTTTACGCATCCGTACATGGATCATTATCAAACTCTTAAGAAAATTTCTATTCACACACTTCACATTTCAAAAACATTTTAAAGTGAGCTAAGTAACTAAGAGCCCATGGATAACCATGGATGTAAAGGGTGCTAACACCTTCCCTTTACATAACTTACCCCCCGGACCCAAAAATCTTTTAAAAGGTCTTTCCTGTTCTTTTATGCCTTTCCTTTGGATAAAATAAAAGTCGGTGGCGACTCTTGCTATCCGCAACATAACTAAAGTCAGTTCTCCCACCGTGTTACAAATACTGACAATTCATCAAAGATATACAGAAAACTCTCCGGATTCCCCAGCTTGTAAATACAGATACACACTCCTTTTGGCACTCGTCTGTGTCATTCACCCCCCAGTAAAGTCACCCGAGCTTTCTTTACAAACAAACACTTACACATTACAGATACTTATCGACACCCGTCCGTGTCATATCCCCAGCAAAAAGCCAAAGCGTCCCCTTTGCACTCACAAATACATATATCCATACAGATTCTCTGACACCCGTCCGTGTCACCTTCCCCAGCACAGTTGCCTAAACACTTTGTAAACCATACACTTGTTTATATTATACTTTTCTCTCTTTTGACACTCGTCCGTGTCACTCTCCCCAGTAGGTTAAACACTCATACTTACTTCACTCATACAGATACCCGTCCGTATCTTGTATATATCACTCATATCCCCTCGGATCCGTCACTCGTCCGTGTTCTTTGTTAACCAGTTGATACTCGTCTGTATCATCATCTCAGAGCATGCGTCAAGCGTTTGTTTCTACCTGATACTCGTCCGTATCATAGTCTTAGGGATACTCGTCCGCATCTTTAGTCCATACACGTGTCAAACACTCATGTCTTCTTGAATTTAGACACTCGTCTGTGTCTACTATTCCCCAGAAGAGTCCTCTCAGAATTAACACTCGTCCGTGTTCCTTGTTAACTAGTTGATACTCGTCTGTATCATCATCTCTGAACACGTGCCAGTATTTGTTTCTACTCGATACTCGTCCGTACCGTAGTCTTAGGGATGCTCGTCCGCATCTTTAATCTATACACAACGTCGAAACACTTATACCTTTTTCTTGGATGTAAACACTCGTCCGTGAAGCAAAACTTCTTTTCTATCTGACATTCGTCCTATGTCACGATACTTTCGGCAGCCGTACCCTGCCAGGTGATCGTCCTTCACCTTTGGATGACCGTCCCTCATCCTTTCCCCAGCGAAGTCTCTATTCATTAGAACCCCTTTTCTATCCGACATTCGTCTTATGTCGTGATATTGAGAGCAGCCGTCCCCTGCTAGGTGATCGTCCTTCACCTCTTGATGATCGTCCTTCATCATGCTCGTCCGATGGCTGTCCCCATCGTCGACCTTTTATCCGGCATTCGTCCTATGTCGCGATATTTTTAGCAGCCGTACCCTGCTAGGTGATCGTCCTTCACCTTTTGATGATCGTCCTTCATCATTTTATCCGATGGCCGTCCCCATCGTTGATCTTGTTATCTGGCATTCGTCCTATGTCATGATAAACCTTGAGAGCAGTCGTCCCCTGCTAGGTGATCGTCCTTCACCTCTTGATGATCGTCCTTCATCATGCTCATCTGATGGCCGTCCCCATCGTCGACCTTTTATCCGGCATTCGTCCTATGTCGCGATACGTTCGGCAGCCGTACCCTTCCAGGTGATCGTCCTTCACCTTAGATGACCGTCCCTCATCTTATCCCCATCAGAGCAGCCGTCCCCTGCTAGGTGATCGTCCTTCACCTTTGATGACCATCCCTCATCATTATTTCATTTATTCTTTAACCCGATGGCCGTCCCCGTCGTGGTCCCTTTTCCTTTTCTAGGTGATCGTCCTTCACCTTTGATGACCGTCCCTCATCATTATTTCATTTATTCTTTAACCCGATGGCCGTCCCCGTCGTGGTCCCTTTTCCTTTTCCTGATGATCGTCCTTCATCAGTTTAGCCCGATGGCCGTCCCCATCATTGTTTACATTATTTTATGAACCTGATGACCGTACCTCATCATTTATTTTTACCTATAATCCCCAGAGAATCTTATATCTTTACATGATGGCCGTCCCCATCATAATCTCTCATATCCCCAGCTAGTTGGCCGTCCCCGTCTTTGCTTTATTTCCCGCATCTTCCCCAGCATGTCGGTCGTCCCCGTCATTGCTCTTTCCCCAGCAGTCGTCCTCTGCTCGACGGTCGTCCTCCGTCGCCCACACTTTATAAACATACTTTATTTTCTTTTACAATCTATATCCCTTTTCTTCTTCATTCTGTGAGTGCAAATTTTGGACTGTCTTTGGTATTCAACCACAAGTTATCTTGTTTGCCTGCTAAGCCGTTGCTTACATCCTGCACAGCTAACTTATGCTTGAATAGGGGCAGCTGTAAACACCCCAAATTTGCCCTCACCCATTCACACCCTGGCTTGCGATCTCTTCATATGCATAAGTTCAATCATAGCATCTCATATTGCATTTTTGATTCACTGCATAGATTCAAAATCATCTGCATCTAGGGTTTGTGATCTGAGCAATCCAAGAGCCATTTGAGCCACTCCAAAGGTCTTCAATCACTTCAAAGGGGTCCATTTATGTTCAAGCATCATATTATATCCTCTCAAAGTCAAGAATGACAAAGAATCACAAGAACTGGGAAAGGCATGGAAGCAGAGCCAGACTTAACTGCACAGATGACCTAGAATTAGGGTTTTGGTTTCAAAGGCCATAACTCCAAATTTTTTGGTCATTCTTGTTTCTATTGGTCTCTATATGGTATAGGGATCATGCGTATCAATTTTCATGAAGAAATTCAATGGGGAAGTCATCTGATCAAGAGTTGACTTTTTGAGCAAGTCAGTGCAAAATCAGGGCATCTGAGGCCCCCAATAACCCAACCAAAGGGTGTTCTCCATCATTTTGAATGTGTATGATCTTTATTTGATCATAGAAGATGTTAGAAGTTCACAAAATTGAAGAATTTCAAGCCATTTGCAAAGTTGCCTTTTTGGGAAAGTGACTTGTAATGAAAACTTGTCATTTTGGGAAACTTTTTCAACCCTTTCTTTTTGATTCAAAAATGCTTCAAATGAGAAAACTTTGGTCATGAAAGTTGTAGAATGGATCTTTCCCTTTTCAAAAAGTACAAGAACTCATTCTAATTCATTTTGGATCAAAAGTTATGGCTTGTCAAAGTTGAGGAAAATCACTAAATTTTCACTTTTGCACAAAAGGGAAAACTTGCAAATTCTCATGCCAAGCATCTATGTGACTTCAAATCAGCCTCTAACCAATACACAAACATCATGTATGGCCCAAAATTCAGATTTTCCCAAGAAGTTTCTCATTTTCATGCCTTGATATACAAGTATCATAAACCACTTTCCATGAAATTCTCCAAAGAGGAATTCTTGCAAAATAGGTCCCCAAGGTTTTGTATGGTCTCTAACTGATTTCAAGACACCACCATAACATCATGTAACCTATCACAACCAAAATTCAGCAAAGAGTGTTACCTTTGCATGGCCAAAAATCACAAAGTGTAACAAGTTACAAAGTTGCAAAACATGTGAGATCTCACCCTTCATCCATTCCAGCTCACATCAACTGATCCAAAAGCCATCCTTGAACTCAGTTGATGCAGTATAGGCCAAGAAACCATCTCTGCCACAACCCATGCCTCAAGTACACCTAACCATGACTTTTTGCAATTTCTCCCATGCTCTTGGAATAGTGATCAGCAGCCTCTACTAACCTGCTCCACAGCCTACTCAAACTTTATGGGAGTGATATAGCAGCTCATTTGGCATTGAAACCACACACAATCCAACTTGCACAAGATCTGTCCCAAACTTCTTCTCTGAAAATTTCTACATACAGCCATCAAACTTCACTTTTTCTTTCACCAACAAGTCACAAATCACCCTTAGAACGAAAACCACCCCCTGAAACAGCTTGAAACATCACACACCAAGACCTTCATTTCTGCTACACCAGAGCAAAACAACCATAACCAGCCATTCTCAAAGTTTTCTAAGCTTCATTCCATCATCAGGAGGATCATTGGAGCTTGTTTGAAGCAAAGGACTGGCCAGAAAGCTCCAAAGTTCAAAGCTCCAGTTCAGGTATCATCAAGAACATTTTTTTTAGAAATGCAATCTCTTTTTATAGGATGATAGAGTTTGTTTCACTGATCATGTTAAGCTTTGAAACACTGAAAATGGTTGAGAAATGAGTGTGTATGCATGTTCTGAAGTTTTTGCAGTTTTCTTGATTTTGCTCAAATCTTGTTGTTGATGCATTGTAAATGTGATCTTGTGATTGATTCATGTTTGGGGTGGGTAGAGGATGAAATCTGGAGAGTTAGAGCACTTAAAACAGCCTAGAGAATGAGTTTGATTATGAATTTTTTTGAAAATCAGCATAATGAATCGATTCATTCTAGCATGAATCAATTCATTCTGTTGAGTGGTTCCTGGATTTCGCAAAATGAATCGATTCATCCTTTGATGAATCGATTCATGCTGTTTAACTAATTCTGTTTTCTCAAAAATTGATCATTATGAATCGATTCATCCAAGCTTGAATCGATTCATTCTTCTTTTAACCAATTTTAATTCACTTTGTTTGCATTTTATTTGCATGAATTTTAAAAAATAGCAAAACACTTTAAAAAATTCTGAAATTTTTTGTCAAACATTTCATTAATTTTCAGAACCCAAAAATATTTTTATTTTTATTTTTTGCATTAAAAATTATTTTTAAATCATTTAAATGTTTATTTTTAATTAGTTAATAGAAATTAATTAATTAAAAATACATTTAGGTATTTAAAAATCACAAAAAAATTCACATTGCATTTTAAAACATTTATAAACATTATACAACTCTCAAAACAAATTTCTTTTTGGTTCTTGATGCCTTTTGATCATTTTCATTGGAATTAAATTCATTTTAAGGCATTATTTTGGTTCAAACTTTGAAAAATTCATTCTGCCTAACCCTTGAGAGTTTGATGATGGTTCTTCTTGAATTGCATCCTCCATAGCATGTAGTTTATAGGATAAAATTGGTTTGATTTGATCTTGAATTTTCAATTTGTTTGATATTTTTCTTTGTGAGGCACCCCAAAACCCTAGTAATCTTAGGAAATTCATAACTTTCACTAGGTTAAGAGTTAGATCCCCTCCTTTGGGAAGTGAAATTGTATAGGTTTAGGGTATCCTTGATTGCATTTTCAATTTTTTATCATGTCATTTGCTGCTGGTTTTGAGTCTTTGCTTTGCATGTTGTATGTAACCCTAATTTGTGTCTTCCTTTGCATCCTTCTTTCATTTGCTTGCATACAAGAACTTGCCATGATATTTTGTGCATCTACATGATTCATAAGACATCTTAGGACATATTAGAATCATGTTTGATCATTGCATCTTTCATTTTCCATGTTATGCATTCATATCATTTCATAAACTTTCATGAACTTTCATGGTTCAAAGCATGCTTCATTTGCATCCTCATCCTTGTATGATCATCCACAACTCTTGACATGTGTTTGCATCATCCCTTTACATCATTTGCATCATGTGTATGATTCTGACTTTGGCCTTTGCCCATCCATATGCATTGTTTCATCTCATGTCTTCCCTTATGCATCTTGTACTAACTTTTCAGGTTAATGGTAAGTTTGTTTGGGAGGTGGATTTGCCTTCACCTCCTACCTCTTCTCATCTTGCCATTTTACATCCTTGATGCATTTTTATTTGTCTTTGAGTGAGCTTGCTCACTTGTGCCTCTCTTCCCTCTTTTTCTCTTCTCTCCTCATCCCTTTTCTATCTTGCTTCTCCTTGGTGGCTTCCTTGAAGATTTCTCCTCTTAAGCCTCACAAACCCTAGGACTTCCAAGCATGATAACATTTTAAGATTGTTTAGTTCCCCTTAGACTCTTTCCTTTGAGTTTTCTTTGAGTCTTCTCTTCTCACCTTATAATCAAGGACTAAACCTTCAAGGTTTTAAGGCTTTGTGATTAAGCTTATGCCTGCATCCTTCTATTAGGATGGAGTGTATAAATTTAATCCTAAGTGTTAAACCCTTAATGTGTTTAAATACTTTAATCAATCCATCTAATAATCATCAAGACATCAAACTTGTAACTTGGGCCTTGCATTAGGGTTCTAATTCTTCCTTAATTGGTTAAGAAGGACTAACCCTAGTGTTAATGGACAAGTCCCCCTCAAGTTGTCTTACAAACCATAAAAATCACTTCTTCATCTTATCATCAACTAAAATCCATTTAATAAAGGCTTTGTTTTGTCATGAGGTTAATCCCTAATCATGGATTAAGTTGAGGAGTCTTTCTCAGCTTAAATGTTCTCATCTATTATCCTTCTATTAGGATGGTGTAATGAGTCCATTAAATCCCTGATTATGGCTTAATCTCATTACTCAACACTAAACAAAAATAACAAAAACATCTAAATAATCACATGTAGGTTAATGATCTTAATCCTACATCATGGTGATTAAGTGTGAGATGCTGACTTCACACTTAAGGTATTCTCATTACCCCTAATCAGAGGGAGGATGTGATGAGTTTACTAACCCATTGGTCTAGGCTTAAGCTCATTAACTTATGACAAATTCAAAAAACAATAAAAAAACTGAAAATGCCAAAAACAGACAATAATCGTCTCCTCCGGGATTCTTTTCTCATCATCTTCACTCATAAACGAGAACTTGCTTCTTCCTTCTAATGCAAGACAGTTTGCACCTGAGCCAGACAGGTTATACACTTGAGCATAGGCAAGTAAGCAGTTCACAGGTCAATTTATCTTTCAGTCTCTTTGGGTCGAACTACGGTGTTCTGACTTCCTCATTGCACGAGAGGATACGTAGGCATAACTTAACGGTTATCGAACAAAAGTCTCTGTATATTCCCCCTCTTTCTAGCATCATTCTTTTAGCCTCATTATCTTGAGCATTTCACTCTTTCCTTACACTGACACTTCATTTATACACTTCACAATTCTTTTACACTGACACTTGCATTCTTTTCCAGCTATGATACACAAATTGCACTGACACTACCCCTTTAAAACACAAATCTTTTAAGCGTGGATCCTGTCGAGTACGACGGACAATCTGGGTGCTAATACCTTCCCAGGTTGTAACCAACCCCCTTTCTCAGTTTCTCTGGTTCGCAACCGTCTTATCCATATCTTTCTAGGTCTATGCAGCATTACCTTTCCTCTGGGATAAAAATGCCTAGTTGGCGACTCTTTTCTTTTCTTATGAGCTCACTCCTGTGTGTTCTCACCTCCTTTTCGCCGACCGTTCGCGTCTGTACCCTATTTGACCTAGCTTCATTTAGCGGGAGCGACATACACTTATCACTTCTTTTACACTGACACTTGCATCCTTTTCCAGCTCTTTTGCACATAAATAGCACTGACACTACCCCTTTAAACACAAATCTTTTAAGCGTGGATCCCGTCGAGTACGGCGGACAATCTGGGTGCTAATACCTTCCCAGGTTGTAACCAACCCCCTTTCTCAGTCTCTCTGGTTCGCAACCGTCTTATCCATATCTTTTTCTAGGTTTATGCAGCATTACCTTTCCTTCGGGATAAAAATGCCTAG
This sequence comes from Lathyrus aphaca, assembly GCA_963966055.1. Lineage (NCBI taxonomy): Eukaryota > Viridiplantae > Streptophyta > Magnoliopsida > Fabales > Fabaceae > Lathyrus > Lathyrus aphaca. The sequence continues at coordinate 568,904,736 of OZ014522.1, forward strand.
CTGGCGACTCTTTCTTTTCTGAGTTCACCCTTTGTGTGTTCTCTTCCTCTTTCGCCGACCGTTCGCGTCTGTACCCCTTCTGACCTTGGGTGTCATTTGGTGGGAGCGACAGCTTGGCGACTCTGCTGGGGACCCTTATACTGTAACCAGGGCTTCTGGTTCTTTTCGTGGGTTCCTCCTAGCGCTTGTTTGATTTGTGTTTACTGGGGTGTTATGTGCTAATTGTGTTTATATAGTTGCTTTATTTATTGCTTTATGTATAGTTATTTATTGCTTTCTTTATAGCTTTATATACATCATACTGTCATACTGTTATCTGGCTGGATCTGGTTTTTTGTCTTGGTGGGTGGGGTTCTATTGAGAGTTAAGGTCCTATACCTGGGACCTGAGTGACACCTAGGCTAGAGTGGTTCATGCTCTTTCCCATTCCATTTCGGTCTGGTGCGGGAATATGAAACACGGTTCAGATGTGGGTTTCTTCTTGAGAACTCTGTGCTACAGATTTCCTGTAGTGCTAGGGCTATCTGGGAAGCCTGCTAAGTCTGGATGACCTTTACTATGACCTTCAGAAACTGAGGTGAATTAGAGGAGGATCTTTTATGGTTATTGTAAACACTGTACCTCCGGGTTAGAAGTGTTTACACTTCTCATAACTGATCCAAGTCTGAGGATCCTTGTTTTAGAACACTACCTGTGAGGGGGTTGGGCTGTTTACAGGTTTGCAGGAACCCTTGGCCACATCATACCCAGTTACTTATTGTGTTTAAGAATGCTTCACTTTGGACAGTTCTTGTGATTTAACCCTGGACACGTGACTCTTTATTTGAGTCCTCCACCTTGGTTACTGGACTTCTGAACCTCCATCTGGACTTCTTAAACATACATGGGCCTTCCTATATCCAGGCAGTAATCAGATCCAGCTTGATCACAAACCCTTGCATATCATTTGCATACATCATCATTGCATCATTTGACATTTGTTTATTTGTTTTTCAGGGTATCCACATTGCATCTGGCTTGGTTTTGACCCCTTCATCTGCATAGACCCCTGTTCATCAGTGATCTGCTTCAGCTATCTTCATCAGTGGTTTGCTTCAGTTACCTTCATCATCAGCTTATTAGTGGCTCATCTCCAGTATCAGTCTTCATCATCAGCATCTGTTTTCAGCTCTTCATCAGCAGTCATGGCACCTAAGAAGAGCAACATTTCATACCATTTCTTTGAGCCTGTGCTGACTGGCATCAGACAGGTCCAGGCACTTATTACTCCAGACCACATCCCATTATTTAGAGAACATTATGGAGGCATCCTTGATATGGTTATGGACTTGGACCCTTCTCAGAGGAGTTTGATCCACACTTGCCTGCAGTTTTATGACCCTCCTTTGAGATGCTTCACTTTCCAGAACTTTCAGTTAGGACCTCTGCTGGAGGAGTTCTCATCTTTGATTGGAGTACCTATCAGGGGTGGTGTCCCCTTCAACCCTGAGATGGCTTCTCCCAGCAATGGAGAAGTGGCAAAAGCACTGTACCTAGAGCCTATATTGATTGAGCAGAACATGACCACAAAGGCTGGAATCCTTGGTTTGCACCTAGATTTTCTGACTTCTCAGGCCATCCTGAAGGCCTCCTTGGGAGAATGGAGGGCAGTTTGTGCATTGTTAGCCCTCAGTATATATGGGGTTATATTATTTGCAGATGAGCCCAAGTTTATCAGCAAGAATGCCATTCATCTCTTCCTTCTGAGGAACCCAGTGCCCACGCTGCTGGGGGATGTCTATTATTCTGTTCATCAGAGGAATGAGAAGCAGAGAGGGAGATTGGTGATATGTTGTGCTCCTCTATTTCACACTTGGCTGCTTAAACACTTACCCAAAACTGATGCCTTCCTGAACCCTCACCAACAGAAGAATTGGGCCAGGAGACTTATTGCTTTGACCTCAGATGACATTAGATGGTGCACCCAGAGCACCAAAGGCAGGGACATAATTACAAGCTGTGGACAATACCCCAATGTACCTCTAGTGGGAGTGAAGGGTTGCATCAACTACAATCCTTTGCTGTTTAAGAGGCAATTGGGCTATGCTTTGGTCCACCCTCCTAGAGTGCAAGACTTGGCTGAAACCCTGTATTGTGAGATAAAGCCTAATCTAGCTATTGTCAGACAAGCATCCTGGGCTTGGGACAACATCCAGACCAAAGGGATGGCCATTCTTGGGAGATGCAATAATGTGTCTTCAGCTCAATATTATGAATGGTCTCATGCTAGGGCTCATATTTCTGGGATTCCCTTCACGATTGAAGATGCACCTGGACCATCCACAGTACCACCTCCAGCCACTGTCAGCCTGGAAGAATTTGAGAAGCTGAAGGAAAGGAATGAGAATCTGTCTCAAGCTCTGAAGAAGACCCTCTGGGAGAGGAGTGATGGTCGTATAGACATTGAGAGATTGGAGAAGCTCAGAGTGGAACATCTGGCCAAGATTGAGAAAGCGGAAGACTACATCAAGAAATCAAGAGCTGGAGAGCAAATATTGAAGAATGCCTGTAAGGAGGCCCAGTTTCAGAAGGCTAGGACTGATCTCTATCTAGAGGAAAGTCAAGCTAGGTGGGTCAGGATCACTGAAGCTCGCACCCAAGAAGATAAGAGGACTCAAGCCAGGATTGAGCAGTTGGAGGCTAATGAAAAGAAACAACGGGAGGCTTTATTGGCAGCCCAGAAGGAGATTTCAGAATTGAAGATTAGGGCTGGTGTGAAGAGGTCAAAGGACCAAGATAGGCACAAGAAGCTGACCACTGCAATTGCCACCAGGAACCTTCTCATCAGGAACATCACAGAGCATCCAACTGGTCCTGTAACTGGAAGCACTTTTGAAGGAGGTTAAGGAGGATGAGTTTGGCTTAGATGTTTGACTACTTTGCTTGTTATTATTTCCATTTGATGTACTTTTCTTTTATGTTGTATTTTGACCCCCCAGGGGCATATGTTGTAAAAACAAACTATGTATGATCCACCATTTGTAATGTATTTGTCAGTTTGTTTCATTAAGTTTTCTTTCTCTCAAGCAACATCAAAGCATCTTCCTCAGGGTCTGGAAAGGTCAAAACCAAGTACCAAGCCGGATACCTTGGAAACAAATAAGCATACTGCATTGCATGCTAACTGTTGTTTTGTTTTGTAGGTTTTTGTTTTGTTGTTACTAACTCTGTTGTGATTCAGGAACTATTGCTCGCCGTCGGGTGTTCCCTCTCAATCGTCCACACCGGTATCCTACTCGCAACAACCTTCCTGGTATCCAAATGGATCAAGTACAGCAAGATCTGACAGAGGTCAGAACTCAGATGGCTAATGAAAGGCTGGAGATGAGAAACCAAATGACCCAGTTCATGGAAGTAATGAATGGCTTGGCTCAAAGTCAAGAAAGGTTTAGGGCATTGGTAGAAAGACAAACCCCGGAAGAACCTCCCCTGGGAACTGGAGGAATAAGTAACAATGAGAGGGGTCAGCCTCATGTTAACCCACCAGTATATGGGCCTCATTTGCATCCGGAAGTCAACATCCCGGGTAATGTGCAAGGAAATACTACTGGAGGAAGGATCTTACAGGAAGACCCCCAGGAAGAACAATTCACTGTGATGGGAGCTGGGGATGAAGTTTATGATAGGAGGTTTGATGAAATTGCTGAGAAATTGAGATCTCTGGAGTCTCAAAACTCTTTAGGGTTTGATGTCATGGATATGGGGTTAGTGGATGGGGTAAGAATTCCCCATAAGTTTAAACCCCCGTACTTCGAGAAGTACAATGGAACTTCCTGTCCACGAACTCACTTGCAGTCTTTTCTGGGAAGACTTAAGGCATACACCATGGATGAGAAACTGTGGATGTTCTATTTTGAAGATAGTTTGACTGGGGCTTCAAGGGAGTGGTACTCTCACTTGACCAGAGCTACTATCAGGTGCTGGAAAGAATTAGCTGAAGCTTTCATCAGACAGTACCAATACAATCTGGACATGGCTCCTAACAGAACCCTTCTGATGGGAATGTCTCAATCCTCCAGAGAAAGCTTCAGGGAATATGCCCAGAGGTGGAGACAGCTTGCTGCTGCTGTCCAGCCACCCATGTCGGAAAGAGAAATGGCCGACATGTTTATGAATACTCTGCAAGGAACATATATTAATAGGCTAGCTGCATTTTCTTCCACCAGTTTTGCTGACGTAGTCATAGCTGGAGAAAGAATTGAAAGCCTTCTGAAGATGGGTAAGATTTCTGATAATGGTGCAAGTTCTTCAAGTAATCCCAGAAAGCCTTTTGTGGGACCAAGAAGAACCGGTGAAACAAATGCCATTTATGCCAACAGGGGCAGACCTCAGCATGTCCACAGATCAGTAGCAGCTGTCACAATTCCAGCTCCGATTCCTCAGCAACCAGCATATCAACCACAACAACAACCACTTTATCAACAGCAAGTTCAGTATCCACCAAGAACCTACAACAACAACAACAACAATCAACAACAAAGACCTTTTCAGCAAAGACCATCATAGGAAAATAGGGTGATTGATCCTATCCCTATGCCTTATGCTGCCTTATTGCCACAACTCCTGAAACTCAACTTGGTTGAATTAAGGACATTGGCACCTCCAGATCCTTCCAATCTTCCAAGAAACTATGATGTCAACGCCAGATGTGCTTTCCATTCCAATGCACCTGGCCACAATACTGAGAAATGCAGGGCTTTACAAATGAAGGTACAAGATTTGGTGGATTCTAAAGCCCTCAACTTTGCACCCCCTCCAAATGTCAACAAGAATCCCATGCCCAATCATGGAGGACCAAGAATTAATGCCATTGAGGAAGACAAGCCATCTTTCTTAATCACCAGTGTTGGGCAGATTCGGACACCTCTGGTAGAAATTAAAGCTCAGCTTCTAGAGTGCTAGATGTTCCCCGGGTGTGAGCTCGGTTGTGGTTATTGCAACATTTCGGTCAACAGGTGTGATAATTTGAGAAGCGGCATAGATGGTCTTATCAAAAGTGGTATACTGCAGATCACAACATCAGCGCCTACAAATCCAACAATCCCTTTGACAATAATTCCTGACTCTTCTACAACTGCAACAACAATCATTCCGACCAATTCATCAATATCATCAACAATGGCTCCATCCATCACTTCAACAAATCAGATGTCAACAACAATTTCTTCTACAACATCAGCACCCATTTATTCAGCAGGATCTTCTACAACGCCAACAGAAATTAATGAAGATATCTCAGCAGTCACCATCTACTATGATCCATCAAATGTTCCTCCAAACAACAACTTTCAACAACAAGCAGTGGCATCTCCTGCCAGGTCACCAGTCACCATTTACTACGATCCGCACACTATTTCAGTACCCTCCTCTGCTGCAGTCAGTCCAGTTACCATTACGGTGCCGGGACCAGTTCCATATGAAAGCAGTAATGCCATACCCTGGCATTATGGCTCTGATCTTTACTGCAACGGGGAGAAAATCACTTTGGATTCTTCAACCTCTTCTCCACAAATTGATAATGTTGGGGGAGGCGGAGGCTTCACTAGAAGCGGACGCCTGTTTGCCTCACAATTGCAAAGACCTAATGCCGAAGCAGAGGCTGCTGCCAAGGCAAAGGGAAAGAGTGTGGTATTTGAAGAGCCGACTGTCAAAGAAAATCAGAAGACATCTTTTGAGCAAGATGTAGACGAGTTTATGAGAATCATAAAAAGAAGTGATTACAAGGTGGTGGATCAGCTTCACCAAACTCCCTCAAAGATCTCCATATTATCCCTGCTGATGTGTTCTGAAGCTCACAGGAATGCATTACTGAAAGTATTGCATGCAGCCTACGTGCCGGAGGAGATCACTATTAATCAGCTAGAAACCGTGGTAGCAAATGTCAATACCAGTCATGGACTGGGCTTTACCAATGCTGATTTAACAACTGAGGGACGTAACCACAACAAGGCTTTACACATCACTCTAGAATGCAAGGGTGCTGTTTTATCCCACGTACTGGTAGATACTGGGTCATTGCTCAATGTTCTACCAAAGAAAGCCTTGGTGAAGCTGGAATATGATGGCTTGGCATTGCGTCCGAGTAATTTAGTGGTGAGAGCTTTCGATGGCTCTAAAAGATCAGTGCTAGGGGAGATTGATCTGCCTGTGATGATTCGCCCGCAAACCTTCAAGATTACCTTCTATGTGATGGACATTCAGCCGGCCTACAGCTGTTTGTTGGGTAGACCTTGGATCCATGCCGCTGGCGCTGTTACGTCTACCCTTCACCAGAAGCTGAAATTCGAGTGGGAAAGCCAGATCATCACCATCTATGGTGAAGAGGACATCTTTGTTAGCCATCTGGCTACGTACAAATACATTGAAATGGATGGAGAAATCCATGAAACCATGAGCCAGGGGTTTGAGGCCCTGAACATTAATGAAGCATCTGCTGTGTTGGGAACCTCCATGACATCTTATCAGCAAGCCAGGAAGGTTGTTGAAGAAGGTACTGCCCAAGGCTGGGGCAAGCTGCTACCTGTGGAGAATAAGGAGGACAGATTTGGGTTGGGTTACAAACCAACTCAACAAGATCAATCAGAGGCTGCTAAGAAGCCCAATTTTGTCAGCGGGGGAATGCTCACCCCGGATGCAGTGAACAACTTGGAAGATGAGTCGGAAGATGAACGCAACCTGGAGAGCTGGATACGTCCAAGGATCTCGGGGAGCCATATCTCAAACTGGTCTTCCTAGGAAATTATAAGGGTTACTCCTGCAGAGTAATTATTATTTCCTGTATATTTTAAGCATGCATCAAGTCTTGAATCTTGCCCAAGATGTCAAGAGTCATTTTGTAATCGGGCCATCTTGTAATTTTGTGCAAACAGATCAATCAATGAATATCGGACATCTTTTGCAAATGAGTCTTTTTCTTTTCCGCTCGCTGTTTTTCATTTTTCTTTTTGTACAAAAAATAAAATGGCAATGTTTTCCAAAATGATAACTTTACTTCACTTTTTCTAAATAAAGATTAAAATCAATCACTAAAATGAACAATCTAAACCCTTGCAGAGAGTGCCTTTCAGACTGCACCACCAACAACACAGCTATGACTCTGTATGACTTTGACAATCCAATCAATCAAGCTGATGAAGGGGTTGAAGAAGATTTTGAGCTTCCTGAAGAGCTAGCCAGGTTGTTAAGGCAAGAGGAGAAGGTTATCACTCCTCATCAGGAGGAGGTCGAAACGGTTAATCTTGGTACGGAAGAAGATGTGAAAGAGGTTAAGATCGGGGCCGGCCTACAAGACTCAGTGAAGGAACAACTTATTGACATGCTTCGTGAATATGTAGATGTGTTTGCTTGGTCTTATCATGATATGCCAGGGTTAGACACCGATATTGTCATGCACAAGCTGCCTTTAAAAGAGGACTGCCCACCAGTAAAACAAAAATTGCGTCGTACTCGCCCAGATATGGCAATGAAGATTAAAGAAGAGGTACAAAAGCAGTGGGACACCGGTTTCCTTGCTGTAACTAGCTATCCGCCGTGGGTTGCTAATATTGTACCCGTGCCTAAGAAAGACGGCAAGGTGAGGATGTGTGTGGATTACCGGGACCTGAACAGAGCCAGCCCGAAAGATGATTTCACTTTACCTCACATTGATGTATTGGTTGATAATACGGCTCAGTTCTCGGTATTCTCCTTCATGGACGGATTTTCAGGATACAATCAGATCAAAATGTCACCTGAAGACATGGAGAAGACAACTTTCATCACACCCTGGGGCACGTTCTGTTACAAGGTGATGCCATTCGGACTGAAGAATGCTGGTGCAACATATCAACGGGCTATGGTAACATTATTCCACGACATGATCCATAAAGAAATTGAATGTTATGTGGATGACATGATTGCCAAGTCCCTCACTGAAGAAGACCATTTGGTAAATCTGCTGAAGTTATTCAAGCGTCTGAGAAGGTATCAATTGAAGTTGAACCCCAACAAATGCACATTCGGGGTGCGATCCGGTAAATTGCTGGGATTTATTGTAAGCGAGGAAGGGATTGAAGTTGACCCTGATAAAGTCAAAGCTATTCAAGAAATGCTTGCACCAAAGACATAAAAAGAAGTTCGAGGGTTATTAGGTAGATTGAATTACATCTCACGGTTCATATCTCACCTTACAGCAACCTGTGAGCCTTTGTTCAAGCTGTTAAGAAAGGAACAAACGGTCAGGTGGAATGAAGACTGCCAAAGGGCTTTTGAAAAAATCAAGGAGTACTTGCAAGAACCTCCAATCCTCATGCCTCCAGTTGAAGGAAGACCTCTAATAATGTACTTAACAGTATTAGAAGAGTCAATGGGGTGTGTGTTGGGCCAGCATGACGAGTCTGGTTGAAAAGAGTATGCAATATACTACCTAAGCAAAAAGTTTACCGACTGTGAACAACGTTATTCACAGCTCGAGAAAACTTGCTGTGCTTTAGCGTGGGCTGCTCACCGACTAAGGCAGTATATGTTGACCCACACTACCTTATTGATATCAAAGATGGACCCAGTTAAGTACATTTTTGAGAAGCCAGCACTTACCGGACGGGTTGCAAGATGGCAAATGATCCTCACAGAATACGACATTCAGTACACATCTCAAAAGGCCATCAAGGGCAGTGTATTGTCTGATTATCTTGCTGAGCAACCTATTGATGATTACCAGCCTATGAGATTTGACTTCCCTGATGAAGACATCATGTTCATAAAAGAAAAAGATCATGAAGAGCCTATTCACACTGAAGGGCCTGACCCATAAGAAGAGTGGACTATGATGTTTGATGGGGCTGTTAATATGAATGGTCGTGGTATTGGTGCAGTACTCATCACACCTAAAGGAGTTCACATGCCTTTCTCGACAAAACTCACTTTCAACTGCACTAACAACGAAGCTGAATACGAAGCCTGTATTATGGGTCTTGAGGAAGCCATTGACCTCAGGATCAAGACTTTGACTGTGTTCGGAGATTTAGCTTTGGTAATCAATCAAACCAACGACAAATGGTACACACACCAGGATCATCTGATACCTTATAGGGACTATACAAGAAGATTATTGACTTTCTTCACAACGGTCAAGCTTGAGTATATCCCTCGGGACGAGAATCAGTTTGCAGATGCTCTGGCTACCATTTCATCCATGATCAAAGTTCAAGCTGCCAACTTTGTGCCTCGGATTTCAGTGTCCAGACTTGACAGACCAGCATATGTATTCTCGGCAGAAGTTGTTAAAGATGATAAGCCTTGGTTCCATGACATTAAGTGCTTCTTGGAAGATCAGACATACCCACCTGGGGCATCTTCCAATGATAAGAAGACTTTGAGAAGGCTTGCTGGTAGTTTCTTCCTGAATACTGACGGTTCCCTTTACAAGAGAAACTTTGATATGATACTCCTCAGATGCGTTGATAGGACAGAAGCAGATTTGTTAATGCACGAGGTGCACGAAGGATCCTTTGGTACCCATGCAGGAGGGCATGCCATGGCTAAAAAGTTGCTAAGATCAGGTTATTACTGGATCACAATGGATGTCGACTGTTGTGCTTATGCCACTAAGTGCCATAAATGCCAGATTTATGCGGATAAGGTGCATGTGCCTCCCAATCCTCTGAATGTGATGTCTTCACCCTGGCCCTTTGCCATGTGGGGCATTGATATGATTGGCAAGATTGAACCGACTGCTTCAAACGGCCACAGATTCATCCTGGTTGCTATTGACTATTTTACCAAGTGGGTTGAAGCAGCTTCATATGCAAATGTTACAAGGCAAGTGGTAGCCCGATTCCTGAAAAGAGACATCATCTATCGGTATGGAGTGCCCGAGCGAATCATTACTGATAATGGTTCCAACTTGAATAACAAAATGATGGCAGAACTATGTCGGGACTTCAAGATCCAACATCACAATTCTTCTCCTTACAGGCCAAAGATGAATGGCGCTGTTGAGGCAGCTAATAAGAATATCAAGAAGATTGTGCAAAAGATGGTAGTTACCTACAAGGACTGGCATGAAATGATACCGTTTGCCTTGCATGGGTACCGTACGTCAATCAGAACATCCACTTGGGCAACACCGTATCAACTTGTGTATGGTATGGAAGCAGTCCTACCTGTTGAAGTTGAATTACCCTCCTTGCGGGTATTGATGGATGTTAAATTGAATGAAGCAGAATGAGTCCGGTCCCGATACGAACAACTAAGTCTGATTGAAGAGAAGAGATTGGCTGCAATTTGTCATGGGCAGCTGTATCAGAAAAGAATGAAGAAGGCCTTCGATCAGAAAGTCAGGCTCCGAGAATACCAAGTAGGAGATCTTGTGCTGAAAAGACTCCTTCCTCCTCATACAGATCACAGGGGCAAATGGACTCCTAATTATGAAGGACCATTCGTAGTAAAGAAAGTTTTCTCCGGTGGAGCACTGATGCTCAGTACTATGGATGGTGAAGATTTCCTGTCCCCTGTGAATTCAGATGCAGTTAAAAAATACTTCGCATAAAAATGACCCGCTGGACATAAAAACATAATGTAAGTCCAGGAAAAAATAGGGCATCCCGGCGAGTCAAAAACAGAATAAAAGACTCGGGCAAAAATAAGGGAAAATAAACAAAAAATGTACACCCGCTGAGTTGAAAAGCCACATTGGACAACTCAGGCAAAAATGGGTATCCCGGTGGATTGAAAACCCGAAAGGGAGATCCACGCAAAATAAGGGAATAAGCGAACAACTGCATTCTAAATTCGTCTGTATCGCTTACAACTCGGTAAGCTCCGAAAGGTTCAAGCGCCGGTCAGAATCAGCTCTCTTCAGAAAGCAAGACGAGAAGAATGTCAAATGTCATACGGGTCATAGATAGAGGGAAGCTCTTCGAAGCGTCATCAACATTGTCGATACCTTTTATTTCGCAATTTATAACAATCTCCTCATTTTAGGGGATTTGTTTCTTTGACTGTATCTTGCCAATTCGGGGCACATGAATTAATGAAATCAGATTTTCAGTCATGTTTCGTCTCGTACATTTTATTTTCATTTGCAAGAATGTTCGATGTCTTTAAGATACTGATTGCATAAACACAGATTGCTTTTCTTCTAAAAAATACGTGCGTGCATGAAATATACTTACTCTCGGGAGTGTCTAAATTCTTATGATGGAATCTGGTAAGGGATACCTCGGGATTACTTGTGCATTTCTCTGTCTTTTCAGGATTGCAGGTGTTCAAAGCACAACATGGGGCATGAGAGCTTCATCCCAGCAATCTGGCAAATCACCATCTACTCAATCTCAGCACCAGAGGTGCTCTTTCCCCAGCTGTGTTGCCATTTGTTACTTCCTCCTCAGCCAAGTACAAAAGCCAGGGAACCATCTCCCCACAGAGTTTCAGCCTCTATCCAGAAGAGCAATGTCTGAAGATCTCACAACAGAGTGAAGAAAGCTTCTGCAAACCCCAGCTGGGTCCCTCGTTGCCAAAACAGGTCTATCAGTGACCTATATCCCCAAGCAGAATCCCATATGTCAGATCTACCAATGATCTCCTCCCCATCTGGGATGTCCACTTCAAGCAGATCAACCAGAGATCTTCATAGCAACGGGATCCGTGTCCCGGGCCGGAGTCTTCGCATAATCATAGCATTCACATCATACTCTCCCCACAGAGCATAACATTCCGTCTAATGCGGAGCATTACGGCAAAAAACAAACATATTGCATAATCATAAGCCATGTTCTGAATCAAACACTTGTAAATACTGGAAATCCATCAACAATATACAAAATACTTCCCGAATTCCCCGGCAGAAAGCCAAGGCATTTGCCTTACGCTCATAAATACAAATGCCTACTCCTTTTTTTGCACCCGTCCATGTCATATCCCCAGTAGAAAGCCAAAGCGTCCTCTTTGCACTCACAAATATATATACCATACACATGTTTACACTATACTTTCAGGCACTCGTCCGTGTCACCCTCCCCAGCAAGTTGAACACTCATCTGTACACCACTCATACTTATTACTCCTGTTCCACTCATACAGATACTCGTCCGTATCTTGTATATATCTCTCAAATCCCTACAGATTCAACACTCGTCCGTGTTCTTTGTTAACCAGTTGGTACTCGTCTGTATCATCATCTCTGAACATGTGTCAGTATTTATTTCTACCCGATACTCGTCCGTATCACAGTCTTAAGGATGCTCGTCCGCATCTTTAATCCATACACCATGTCAGATACTTCTACCTCTTCCTCAGATTTAGACACTCGTCTGTGCCTACTATTCCCCAGAAGAGTCCCCGCAGATTCAACACTCGTCCGTGTTCGTTGTTAACCAGTTGATACTCGTCTGTATCATCATCTCTGAACATGCGTCAAGCGTTTGTTTCTACTTGATACCCGTCCGTATCATGGTCTTAAGGATGCTCGTCCGCATCTTTAATCTATACACCGTGTCAAATACTTATGACTTCATGAGATTAGACACTCGTCCGTGTCTACTTTTCCCCAGCAAGTCCCAGCAAAATTTTCTTTTTATCTGACATTTGTCCTATGTCATGATACCCTTTCGGCAGCCGTACCCTTCCAGGTGATTGTCCTCCACCTTTGGATGACCGTCCCTCATCCCTTCCCCAGCGGAGTCTCCATTATTGGAACCCTTTTCTATCCGGCATTCGTCCTATGTCGTGATACAGAGCAGTCGTGCCCTGCTAGGTGATCGTCCTTCACCCTTTGATGATCGTCCTTCATCATTTTATCCGATGGTCGTCCCCGTCGTTGATCTTGTTATCTGACATTCGTCCTATGTCATGATAAACCCCGAGAGCAGCCGTACCCTGCTGGGTGATCGTCCTTCACCTCTTGATGATCGTCCTTCATCATGCTTATCCGATGGCCGTACCCATTGTCGACCTTTTTATCCGGCATTCGTCCTATGTCGTGTTATTATCGGCAGCCGTATCCTGCCCGGTGATCGTCCTTCACCTTAGATGACCGTCCCTCATCTTGTCCCCAACAGAGCAGCCGTCCCCTGCTAGGTGATCGTCCTTCACCTTTGATGACCGTACCTCATCATTTATTTTTACCTTTAATCCCCAGAGAATCTTTGTCACTTTATTTTGATGGTCGTCCCCATCATAATCTCTTATACCCCTAGCATGTCGACCGTCCCCGTCATTGCCTTATCCCCAGCAGTCGTCCTCTGCTCGATGGTCGTCCTCCATCGCCCGCACTTTATAATCAGGATATACTTCCTTTTACAATCTATATCCCTTTTCTTCTTCATTCTGTGAGTGCAAATTTTGGACTGTCTTTGGTATTCAACCACAAGTTATCTTGTTTGCCTGTTAAGCCGTTGCTTACATCCTGCACAACTAACTCATGCTTGAATAGGGGCAGCTGTAAACACCCCAAATTTTCCCTCACCCATTCACACCATGGCTTGTGGTCTCTTCATATGCATAAGTTCAATCATAGCATCTCATATTGCATTTTTGATTCACTGCATTGGTTCAAAGTCATCTGCATCTAGGGTTTGTGACCTGAGCAATCCAAGAGCCATTTGAGCCACTCCAAAGGTCATCAATCACTTCAGAGGGGTCCATGTGTGTTCAAGCATCATATTGTATCCTTACAAAGTCAAGAATGCCAAAGAATCACAAGAACTGGGAATGGCATGGAAGCAGAGCCAGGTTTAACTGCACAGATGACCTAGAATTAGGGTTTTGGTTTCAAAGGCCATAACTCCAAATTTTTTGGTCATTCTTGTTTCTATTGGTCTCTATATGGTATAGGGATCATGCATATCAATTTTCATGAAGAAATTCCATGGGGAAGGCATCTGATCAAGAGTTGACTTTTTGAGCAAGTCAGTGCAAAATCAGGGCATCTGAGGCCCTCAATGACCCAACCAAAGGGTGTTCATCATCATTTTGATTATGTATGATCTTTATTTGATCATAGAAGATGTTAGAATTTCACAAAATTGAAGAATTTCAAGCCATTTGCAAAGTTGACTTTTTGGGAAAATGACTTGTAATGGAAACTTGCCATTTTGAGAAACTTTTTCAACCCTTGCTTTTTGATTCAAAAATGCCTCAAATGAGAAAACTTTGGTCATGAAAGTTTTTAGAATGGATCATTCCCTTTTCAAAAAGTACAAGAACTCATTCTAATTCATTTTGGATCAAAAGTTATGGCCTTGCAAAGTTGGATAAAATCATTGAAATTTCACTTTTGCACAAAATGGAAAACTTGCAATTTCTCATGGCAAGCCTTTATGTGACTTCAATGTGACCTCTAATCATCACACCAATGCAATGCATGACCTAAAAATCAGTTTGGCCCAAAGAATTTTCCATTTCTATGCCTTGATTTTCACATAACCATAAGTCATTTTTCATGAAAGTGCAAAGAGGGATTTCTTGCAAATTGCTTCTCAAAGGGTTTGTTTAACCTCTAACTGATTTCAATACTTTGCCATGACCTAATGAAGCATGCCTCACCAACAATTCAGCAAGTTTTCTCACAATCACATAGCCAAAAGTCATGAAATGTAACAAGTGGTCAAGTTGCAAAAACCCTCCCAACTCATGATCCAAATGCAGCAGTCTTTCATGAGCCATCCAAGGGCCATCCTTGACTCAAGCTGAGGCAGGACAAGCCTCTAGATCATCTCTGCCACATCCCATGTTGCAAGTACACAAAACTTGACTTTTTGGCTAATCATCCCATACCAATCCCACAGTGCACACCTGCTCTCCAGATTTGTTGGGATAGTTTATGGATCACCTAAGGATCATAAAACATAACATACACAAGCCTGAAACACACACATTACAGCACACTCCAAAAACTGTCAAAACCTTTCCCTCTTCGAATCACACAACACAGCCATCAAACTTCAATATTTCCTTCACCAATCAACCAGAAATCATCCATAGAACAGATCCCACCCCTCACAATGATCTGAAACAGCACACACAAGAACCTCATTTCCTGCTACACCAGAACTGAACCACAAAAACTAGCCACTCTCAAAGCATTCTAAGCTCCATTCCATCATCAGGAGGATCAAGGGAGAAGGTTTGTGCAAAGCTTGAGGCCAAGAAGCTCAGAATCAGAGAAGCTCCATCTCAGGTAACATGAAGAACTTTTTTTCCCAGAAACTGATTTTTAAGTTCTTGTATGATGCTATGTCTTCCCCTGATCATGAATATGCGTTTAGTTTTAAAAATGGTGAAGAAACCAGCATGTATGGTACCTCTGAATATTTGCCCGTGTTTCATACTTTGCTTCGATTCAGGCTTGTGAGTGAAAATAAATGAGTTTTGGGAGAGGGGTTAGGTTTAGATTGAGGAGAAGATCATTTCTGTGGAAGAAATTGCATGTTTAGTGACCTGTAGCGAAATCTAGGGTTTGGGTTCGCCGGAGAAGACGACCGAAAGTCTTCTCCGGCCACCTGAAACTCATTAGCCCTAATTACATCATTAATGAGAGTTTGAATGTGGAGCGTAGATTGGTTTCACTTTGTTTAACCCGCGCGCGTTTTGATGGCCAGGATGCATCATTAGAAACCCTAATCCCTGATTATTTAATTTAATTTTTGTTTAATTAAGTCATAAAGCAAATTAGCCAGGTTTGAATCTGGGCCCTTGGATCTGGCGCGCAGTCAACCAGTCCAAGCCCAGATCAAATCCTGGCCTTCCCTTTTAATTACTTTCATTTATTCTCATTTTAAATTCATTTTCTTTTCCTTTTATTTATACATTTTATTTAAAATAGCAAAATAACTTTAAAAATTCTGAAATTTTTTGTCAAAGGTTCAATTAATTTTCAGAACACAAAAATATTTTTATTTTTATTTTTTGCATTAAAAATTATTTTTAAATCATTTAAAAGTTTATTTTTAATTAGTTAATGAAAATTAATTAATTAAAAATACTTTTAGGTATTTAAAAATCACAAAAAAAATCATATAACATTTAGAAACATTTAGAAACATTTTCCATCCCTCAAACCAAATTTACTTTTTGTTCTTGATGCCTTTTGATCATTTTCAATGGAATTAAATTCATTTTGAGGCAATATTTTGTGACAAACTTCAAAAATTCATTTCGGCCTAACCATTGAGAGTTGGACAATGATTCTTTTTGCATTGCATCTTGCATAACATGTAGTTTATAGGATAAAATTGGCATGAATTGATCTTGAATTTTCATTTTGTTTTGCATTTTTCTTGACAAGGTACCTTAAAACCCTAGAAATCTTAGGAAATTCATAACTTTCAATAGGTTAAGAGTTAGATCCCCTCCTTTGGGCAGTGAGTTTGTGTAGGTTTAGGGTTCCTTTGATTGCATTTTCAAATTTTTATCATGTCATTTGCTTCTGGTTTTGGATTTTGCTTTGTGTGTTGATCATAAACCCTAATTTATGCCTTCCTTTGCATCCTTCTTTCATTTGCTTGCATCCATTGACGTGCCATGACATTTTGTGAATCCATTTGATTCATAATACATCTTAAGACATATTAGAATCATGTTTGATCATTGCATCTTTCATTTGCCATGTTATATGTCTTTTGCATTCCATAACTTTTCATGAACATTCATGGTTCAAAGCATGCTTCTCTTGCATCCATGTGTTTGTATGATCATTATCATGCCTTGCCTCATGTTTGCATCATCTCTTAGCATCATTAACATCATACTCATGCCTCTGGTTTTGGTTTGCATCGTCACATTTCATCTCATTTTTCATTGCATTTCATTTCTTTACTAACTTTTCAGGTGGTAAGTTGCATTGAGAAGTGAATTTGCCTTCACTTCTCACAATCTCTTTTCATCTCTCTTATGCATCATTGCTGCATTTTATCTTGTGCTTTGGATTGAGCTTGCTCATTCTTGTTCATCTTACTTTCTTTCCTCAAGCAACTTGTCTTCTTAAGTGAAGCAAGTTGTTTTGCTTCTCCTTTCTTCTTCTCCTTTCATCTGCTTCTCTCCTTGGTGGCTCTTTGAAGATTCTTTCCTCTTAAGCTTCACAAACCCTAAGACTTCCAAGCATGATAACAATTAGGGTTTCATTAGTCCCCCATTTAGTTTTGCCTTTGTGTCATCTTTGAGTCTTCTCTTCTCATCTCATAATCAAGGACTAAACCCTAAAGGTTTTAAGGCTTTGTGATTAAGCTTATGCCTGCATCCTTCTATTAGGATGGAGTGTATAACTTTAATCCTAAGTGTCAAACCCTTAATGTTGTTTAAATCCTTTAACCAATTCACATAATAATCATCAAGACATCAAGCTTGTAACTTGGGCCTTGCATTAGGGTTCTAATTCTTCCTTAATTGGTTAAGAAGGACTAACCCTAGTGTTAATGGACAAGTCCCCCTCAAGTTGTCTTACAAACCATAAAACTCACTTCTTCATTTAATCATTAACTAAAATCCATCTAATAAAGGCTTTGTTTTGTCATGAGGTTAATCCCTAATCATGGATTAAGTTGAGGAGTCTTTCTCAGCTTAAATATTCTCATTTATTATCCTTCTATTAGGATGGTGTAATAAGTCTGTTTAATCCCTGATTATGGCTTAATCTCATTACTCAACACTAAACAAAAACAACAAAAACATCTAAATAATTACAAGTAGGTTAATGATCTTAATCCTACATCATGGTGATTAAGTGTGAGATGTTGACTTCACACTTAAGGTATTCTCATTACCCCTAATCAGAGGGAGGATGTGATGAGTTTACTAACCCACTGGTTTAGGCTTAAGCTCATCAACTTATGACAAACTTTCAAAAGCAATAAAAGACTGAAAATATCAAAAACAAACAATAATCGTCTCCTCCGGGATTCTTTTCTCATCTCTTCACTCATAAACGAGAACCTGCTTCTTCCGTCTAATGCAAGACAGTTTGCACCTGAGCCAGACAGGTCATACACTTGAGCATAGACAAGTAAGCAGTTCACAAGTCAATTTATCTTTCAGTCTCTTTGGGTCGAACTACGGTGTTCTGACTTCCTCATTGCACGAGAGGATACGTAGGCATAACTTAACAGTTATCGAACAAAAGTCTCTGTATATTCCCCCTCTTCCAGCCTTATTCTTTAAGCCTCATTATCTTGGGCACTTCATTCTTTCTTACACTGACACTTCACTTATACACTTATCACTTCTTTTACACTGACACTTGCATCCTTTTCCAGCTCTTTTGCACATAAATAGCACTGACACTACCCCTTTAAACACAAATCTTTTAAGCGTGGGTCCCGTCGAGTACGGCGGACAATCTGGGTGCTAATACCTTCCCAGGTTGTAACCAACCCCCTTTCTCAGTCTCTCTGGTTCGCAACCGTCTTATCCATATCTTTTTCTAGGTTTATGCAGCATTACCTTTCCTTCGGGATAAAAATGCCTAGCTGGCGACTCTTTCTTTTCTGAGTTCACCCTTTGTGTGTTCTCTTCCTCTTTCACCGACCGTTTGCGTCTGTACCCCTTCTGACCTTGGGTGTCATTTGGTGGGAGCGACACCTGGCGATCAAGCCCGTAGCATAGCGTAGGCGCAAGCAGTCCCCTGAGAAAGCGGAGGCTGCCGAGTGAGCTGTAAAAGACCTCCTAGAGGCAAATTTTATTTCTGAAGCCCAGTACACAACCTGGCTCTCTAATGTAGTCCTTGTTAAGAAAAATAATGGAAAATGACACATATGTGTTGATTATACCGATCTTAATAGGGCTTGCCCCAAAGATGTTTTTCCTCTCCTTAACATAGATAAACTCGTCGACAATTCTACAGGTTTCAAACTCTTGTCCTTCATGGACGCATACAGCGGATACAATCAAATCCCCATGTCGGACATGGACAAGTGACACACGGCATTCATGACCCCGACCGGCAATTACTATTACAACGTAATGCCCTTCGGGCTAAAGAATGTCGGGGCCACGTACCAGCGCATGATGAACAAAGTCTTCCGAGGAGAGATCGGGGACATGCTCGAAGTATACATGGACGACATGATCGTCAAATCACACGAGGAGACCGACCATGCACGACACCTCCGCAAGGTTTTCGAGCAGGCGAGGCAATGCAAAATGAGATTTAACCCTGAGAAATGCACGTTCGGCGTCCGGGCAGGAAAATTCCTAGGCTTCTACCTCACTGAACGAGGAATCGAGGCCAATCCCGACAAATGTTGGGCATTCTCAGAGTTCCCAACCCCGAAGTCTAAAAAATCCATTCAATCCCTCAATGGGGTGCTCGCCTCACTCTCCCGATTCATTGCCAAATCCGTTCAACACACTTTACCTTTCTTTAAACTCCTCCGAAAAGAGGCCACCTTCGAATGGACCGACGAATGCGAACAGGCACTGCTCCATCTGAAGAAGGCACTCTCCGAACCCCTAGTCCTGTCCCGACCACTGGAAAGGGAGACCTTATACCTATATCTGTCTGTGGCAACCAAGGCCGTCAGTGCCGCTCTCATCAAAGAAACCGACGAGGGACAAAAGCCCATATACTTCACGAGTAAAGCACTCCAAGGCCCCGAGCTCAGATACCAACAAATCGAAAAGGTCGCACTAGCCCTCATAAATGCCGAGAGAAGGTTAGGTCACTACTTCCTCGCCCACACGGTCAAGGTGAGAACCGATCAACCAATAAAACAACTCATTGGTCGACCAGACATGGCCGACATAATATTGAAATGGTCGCTGGAACTTTCTGAATTCGACATCCAATACGAGAGCAGGAAAGCTCTGAAGGCCCAAGCCCTGGCCGACTTCGTCGCAGAAATGACGCACATCCCGAAGCCATCGGACAGCGCCCACAAATGGACGATCTTCGTCGACGGTGCCTCTAGCTCGGCCGGAAGCGGTGCAAGGATCATCCTCGAAAACGAGGACGGAATCCTCGTCGAGGTCTCATTGGCATTAGCCTTCCCAACCTCCAACAACCAAGCCGAGTACGAAGCTTTCATCGTCGGTCTAAGATTAGTTGAAGACCTAGGAGCAAAGGAAGTAAAAATATCGACAGACTCCCAACTCGTGGCATCACAAGTGCGGGAAGAATACCAAACCAAGAACGACAACCTTATCGAATATTTAGCATTGGTCAAGGAAAGACTCGAAAAATTAGAGAAGTGGGAGGTCCAACACGTGCCCCGCGAACATAACACGCGGGCGGACGTCCTGTCGAAGCTCGCCAGTACGAGGAAGAAAGGCGGAAACAAATCAGTAATCCAGGAAATCCTTCCTCGACCTAGCACCGAAAGACCACCGCCCCCGGCCGAGGTAAACGTGATCGGGGACGCTCATTGCTGGATAACACCAATCTACAACTATCTCACAAAGGATGAACTCCCCGCGGACCCCAAAGAGGCAACCACAACCAAGCGGAGGGTGTGCTCATACGTCCTCCTTGAAGGGAAACTCTACCGTAGGGGACTCTCCATCCCGTTGCTCAAATGCGTCGAGGAGGAGAAAGTCCCCGACATATTAGGGGAAATGCACCGAGGAATTAACGCCCAACATCCCGGCGGACGGTCGCTGGCGCGCAAGGCTCTTCGAGCAGGCTACTATTGGCCGATTATGCAACACGACTCCAAAAAGCACATCAAAAAATGCGACAAATGCCAACGACACGCAGACATGCATCTCGCACCTCCCAACGAGCTAAAAACGCTCTCCTCCCCTTGGCCCTTCACATGGTGGGGCATGAACATCCTCGGCCCATTTGTAATTGGTTCTTACCAAAACAAATACCTCATTGTAGGGGTAGACTACTTCACCAAGTGGATCGAAGCAGACGCACTGGCCAAAATAAAGGCGCAGAACATTCTTCGATTTTTCAAACGAAACATCCTCGCTCGGTTCGGCATACCCCAGGTCCTCATCACGGACAACGAAACGCAATTCACGTACGAAGGATTTCAGGACTTCGTGGCCAGCCTAGGCACTAAACAACATTTCACGTCCGTCGAGCACCCTCAAACCAACGAACAAGCGGAGGCGGCCAACAGGGTAATCCTGTGCAGACTAAAGCGCAGACTCGGCGAGGTAAAAAGAGCATGGGTCGAAGAGCTACACAGCGTCCTGTGGGCATACCGCACAACGCCACACTCCACGACTGGGGAGACCCCGTTCAGACTAACATACGGTACCGAAGCAGTCATCCCGATGGAAATACGAGAGCCGACGAGATGCATAGAGGATCCCCTCGATGAAGAGATGAACGACGAGGTACTTCGAGCCGAGCTGGATCTCGTCGACGAGATCCGCTCCGAAGCAACCTTTAGGGAAACATCCCTCAAACAAAAAATAGCCTTACGCCACGACGCGAAGGTCATAAAAAGAGAGATCCAGGTGGGCAGCCTGGTCCACAGAAGAAACTAAAAAAACCCAAGAGATGGCAAACTGGCCTCCAATTTTGAAAGCCCCTACCGCGTCCGCGACAAGACAAGCAACGAGGCCTATTATCTGGAAAACCTACAAGGTGAAGAACTCGCTCGACCATGGAACGCAGAAAAACTTAGACAATATTATAGATAAACATAACCCGGGGAAACATGGGAGGTGAAACCACGCTCTTCACCACCAAAATAAAAGTGAGAATCTGCGCCGCTCAGAGGAAAACACAACCCTCCCCGATGCTGGACACCTCAAAGGAGCCCCAGTGTCGCAGTACCACGTTGGCAGGGCACCCAACTCGCGATGGGAAAGCCCAAGCCCCGAGGTCAGAGTTCTCCGATCGCAAACTCTACATCGATTTAAGGCGAGCACAATGCTCGCCACCTTGTCGGTTCCCTAAACCAACGAGACCAGCATTGTCGAGCGCAAACAGTTCAAAAATAAATATAGAAAAACCAACGAGACAAACATTGTCGAGCACAAACAATTCAAAAATAAACAAATAGGACAAATTAAATATCATTCATTAAACGCGGTCGCAGCCAACCAAGAAAAATACAAAAGGAGTCCGAAGGCCAATATTCAAATAGGCACAAAAGGCCATTATAAACAGGCACGCAGGCCCTACAAAATAACAACAGAAAATTCTAAAAGACTCCGCCCGGAGTTACTCTTCACGACCATCCTCCTCCTCATCTTCCAGCTCCTCCTTAGCTTCGAAGGGACAAACGATCTCTCCGTCCTCCACACAGTAGTTGTGGGCCGACCCCTCCGTCACCAGCCCAGGATTCAACACCTTCAGCTGCTCGATGGCGTTGTCGAATCCCTCCTTGAACATTACGACCGGGTCTTTGTTGAGTTCGCGGATATGCCCGACCAACTCGCCCCGGGTACGAAGGGCAAGCTCCTCCCTAGTCTCATCATCCCGAGGGCGGATTGTACCCTCGAGTAGAGCCGTCCGAGCACGGAGTTGCACATTTTCTTCAGCCACCTTCTTGTATCCCGCAGCTTGATCCTCTAGGCTTTCCTTCTCGGCCTTCAGCGTGTCCCGTTAGAGCTTCAATTCCTCCAGCTCCTTCTTCAGCCCCTCCTGCAACTGATGCTCCTCCTTGTAGTCAGATAGATCCTTAGACAATCTATCCTTCTCGGTTCGGGCAGCTAGAAGGGCATCCTCTAAAGAAGCCATGGAAACAGCAGTCTCGGACAAGACCATGGCAGTCTCCATCACCCGGATAATGGCGGCCAGATCCCCAGCTAGGTCTCTTCGCGGGGCATCTGCATCCTGGCTCAGAATGACCTTTGCCTCGGGCGCCGCCACCACGACGGAACCTTCATCCTTAAAAAACTACTGCTCCAGATAGCAAGGAGGCAGCAGATAACTCCCAGGGGCGTCAAAATCATTGCCCCCCACAGCAGCAGACCGGGCAAGAGTCCCGTCCAGATGCTTCCGCTTGAGCAAAGGAGAGGTGGAAGGAGGGGGACTGTCCCGTATCTGGATCGGAGAGGTTTGTTGAGCGGGCTGAGGGGAGTTGGACACCGGGCTAGCAGTACCCATGGTACCTGCCACGAGCTCATCGACCACCTCCTAGACACGGGGTGTCACTTTCTTTTTCTTTTTAGGGACCCTGTCCAGGGCCCCAACCTGGTTCGCCAGCTTCAGAACTCGTTCACGATGAGTGGGCATAGTTCCTACAAAACAAAAACAACAAAAACATAGGTTAGTTGGACAGACACAAGACCGAGAAAAGAAAGTAAGTAAAAGAAAACCTACGCAGTAACTCCAAGACCTCCTCGTTCGTATCACACTCGAGCAGAGCCCTCGTGTTTATAAGACGGGTTTCACAAATCGGCATCCCAGCCTCATCGACGTAGGGAGCACCTTTCCGGTCAACCCAAACCGCCAGGTTGAAACTTTGTACATACTCCACCAGCCTCTTGTAAGCCATCCTATCCTCGACCCCCAGGCTCGAAAACTTTACCCAGTAGTGATTGGTCGAGAGATTGAAGTGGTCGGGTTGCCACCTCAAGGGGATCCCTGACATAAGTTTTTCCTCCCCAACAACATTATGTTTGTAATAGTAAAGAGAGTTTAAGGCAGAACGAGTGATCGGCTTCACCGTATATCACCGCCCTTTAAAATGTCGGGCATAATCCACATAGGTCTTGAATAGCCTCACCGATAACTTCAGAGACCCCCAGCTGTGACGTCCTCAGGCACCAGACCGTTGCAGGTGGAAGATGTGGAAAAGAGGGGCAGGGTGCACCCAACGCCTAGAAAACGAAAAACTAACTCGAACTCCCACATAAAAGCGATGGCGTTCGGATGCAGTTGTGACGGTGCCAGTCGGAGCCACCTGAAAACCCCCATCTGAAAAGATTTGAAGGGCAACCTGACCCTCGCTTCTTGGAAGGCGAATTCGTACATAGAAAACTGCTTCCCCGGGAAGTGGTGACATATCCTGTCCGCCTCCTGAGGAGCAAGGCATTGCCAATTCGCAGGGTCCTCGGGACTAAGGTCTTCCACCACAGCGTATGCATTGGTCGTCTCGTCGGCAAAGTACGATTCTTCTTCCAAAGGTTCATCCGCGACCCACGATAAGTCGTTACGCCTGGAAGAGGAAACATGCTTGTTGTCCTCCTCGGCATTCCTCTCCTCGGGGTTTCAATGCGCGACCTCCCCTTCATCAATTTGACGTAGTTCGGCATTCCCTTCCGCGACCTGCCGATGCTCGGTCGTACCTGAAACGCAGACAGAAAAAGTGAATTTGACATCGCATCAAATCCACCCTTCCACGGCAAGTCAAGTGAAAGGGCGAAAAGCTAAACCGCAACGCCCCAAAATCCGACTAAACTAGCCTAGACCGACGAAGGGGCAACCCCCGCACGCATTGGGGCACGTAAGGGTCCGACCTACAATTTCATACAGATGTGAACTTTACGCCCGTGGCATGTTGGCCTTGCCCGGGATATTCATACGCGTATGAATTCTACGCCCGAGGCATGCTAAACTTGCCCGAGATATTCATACGCATATGAATTTTACGCCCGTGGCATGCTAAACGTGCCCATCTTATTCAAGCGCATATGAAGTTTTTTCCCGGGACATTCTAACCCTGCCCGGGATATCATACCCAAAACCTAAAAAACTATCCCCAGACCCAGATTTATCTACTCTACACTAAAGTTTGCTTACTCTACACAAACATATCATGCATATTTCTAGCTACCAAACGAAAAAGCATGCAAAACAGAGAGTTTAAAGTGTTACCTGACATATTGGAGGCGAGGAGAAGACGGTGGCGCGCGGACAGAAATGGCGGTGCAGATGGCGGAAACGGGCGGAAAGAGAATTCTTTTCAGAGCTTCCGGTCAAACGTCAGAGCGAAAAAGTACAAATGAAGTGGATCGTCCCCTTTATATATCCATAAGCGCGTGGACGGACGCGCCAGGTAATCATTACCTAGAACCTACGCCGCCGTTTGCACAGGAAACGAGGCGACGCACCATTAATGCTGAGGCACGTCAGTCCACAAGAATCCTGAACGACGCCGAGCAACTACAAATCTCCCCGGCTATAAGGAGCACCCTCGACTCTGTGAAACACCACATGCTTGACAGACTCAATAGCACGTGTAAGTACACGCCCGTCACCTTCTTCAGCACACCTACATCCATCTATGTTCTAATTCATCCCTCCGACTCGGAGACTCGACTTGGGGGGCTCCTGTTCCGGACCGGGCCTCCGGACTATATTGGGCTACGACCCAATATGTCGAGCAGAGGCCTATCTGCTCGGGCAGGTACGTCTGAGAGACGGGCAAGGGCGCTCAACGGTCGGGCACATATCCTAGATGTGGGGCATACATTTAGAACAGGCTAAGAACATGTCAGCTAGTTCACTGGCCACATCACCCAACTGTCCCCCAATATCTCCTGAAAGATAGGGGCAGTTGAACCAGGGACCTGACCACTTAGCTAGGTCTTCACACTTCTCACGCGTTCCTTGGCAGTTATTCCTTGGGCCTAGCTGATCCAGCCCAAGGAAGGACCTTGGTCCATCGCTGGGGGCTCTCTGTAAATACCCTTTTTCACTAAAGGGTCAGGTATTCTGAATTCATTCTTCTAACTTACCTATTCACTGTATCTCTATTAACTTTGGCATCGGAGCGCCTTGCAGGTACACCCCGTTTCATTCCATCCACTTGTTGTTGCACCCCGTTGCTGGAAGGCCCTCCTGATCAGGTAAGATCAGAATTCAATAGTTAGTGATCATTTTTGTTTGTTGGTCATTGTAGTCTATTGGTTGTTTGGATCTTTGAATCGGCTTTGTATTACCCTATTTTATGGAAATATATTCCTTTCTTGATCCAAAATAATAATAATAATAATAATAATAATAATAATAATAATTCATTTCCTCATCGGTGTGAAAACACAGGTGTTGATATGATTTTTGTTGAGTTTTGAACAAAATTAAATTGTAGTGTGATAATTTGTAATAATTTTAAGTTAATAATTTATAATAATTTATGTAAAAAATTTGTAATAATTATATTTAATTTAATAAACTTCATTTCGTTTATTGACAAAATATATTACAAAATGCAAATAAAAACCATACATTTCTTTTTATGTAAAACTCACATTTCTTAATGTACTTCTAAATTAAGATAACTATGGAGCACATAGTCTGACCCCTCTTTCTAGCATAAATGTTCTAATTGGCCTCAAGTCAATTGATCATTTTGTCTACTAGATATTGTTTGTTTTGTAGTTTTATGTGTTTAACAGGTTTTGACGATGGCAAAGAACAACAAAAAGTCTTGATTATGGCAATGGAAAATAAATGAAGACAACAACATCATCAAAGAATGAAAAAAGTATAGCTTCAATAAACAATCAAAAAGTCTTTTATGATTGATCTAAAAGCTAAATATGTAAATGAACAACATATAGAATCATGATTATAGTGGAAGGATGTATTACTCTAGGAATAATGTTTTTGTGAAGATTGTTTTTGCTTTTAGATTGTGATTGTGAATTCTGGAGATTAACATCCAGTGAAGAAAAAGAATAATTTTCTTCTCCAACTGAATTTCAGTAGGATCCAATAAGTTCAATGCAAACCAAATATTGAAGTTTCTAGCTCCTAGACAGTTCAAGGGCGATATTTAAGGTCGTCCACTCCAATTAAAAAATGTTTGTAGGAGCAATTGAGAACGAGCTGAGGGCAAGTTGTTTTAATGAATCTCTTGCTTATATACTCACAACTTCCATAGCTAGGTAGTGACATATGCATAATGTACATTCTAGTTGCATTTATTTCCAGTTGCACCTGATTCAAAACCTTTAATTTAGAATAGGTTTCTATTTTATTGCATTCACGCTTTAATTTATTTATTTCTCGCATTCGCTTTACTTTATTTATTTCTCACACTCACTTTAATTTATTTTTAACATGATCCGTTTTAATATGTTTATTTACATTTCCATGTCTAACTAAATTTTAAAGGTTGGAATGTAAGGATCATGGTAAAATAATATTTCTCATAACGTGTTTATAAAAATGCTTAAGAGCTATTTTGGTTTTTAATACAAGTTTTATGTACTTTATTTTTGTTGGGTAAGATCGAAAGTCGTCTCGTCTTTGGTTAAATTTGATTAGTCTTATCTGTTCAAAGGAAGCGACAACGCTTTGTCTAGTTAAGTAGGAGTTTTTAATAATAATAAAAAAATGATTTTAAAACTATTTTCGGATGTGTTTATGGGTTTAGAGTCCGGTTCGTATGAACCTCTATTAATTAAAGTTCCAAGTCAAAATACTTTTCAACTGAGTCAAGAAACTATATTTCTTAAAAATAGGTTTATTACTTTAACGCAATTCGCGCATTTTTATAAGTGACAGTAAGAGGGTTTGATTAGAGGATAAACTCGGTTCTGAATATGCAAAAGCGACAATTCCCGTTAAATTAGCTCTTTTCATAAGTAGAAAACATTGCCTATAAGTAGTTCTATTTACAAGCATTTGAAGTATTATTAAACAATGTGAATTACATTCAAGGTTGTTGTTTTCATTTGAATTTACATCTTTGTACTTTATTTTCATTTTGTACTATTTACTCCCATTTTTTATTTGCCTTATATAAACATCGTAACAATAGATAACGATAGATTGTTGTTTGGTATTTGTGAGATCGATAATATTTTATACTACTTCGACGCGATTCGTATACTTGTGAAAACATCGCATCATGAACCAACTAAGGGGCAAGGACATGACCACACACAAAACCCATAATAACATCACACGATAATCTTTTATATTACTCTGTCGCGATTCATATACTTGTGAAAACACCGCATCAAGGTTTTGGTGCCGTTGTCGGGGATCAGTTATGTCAAATTTCGTACCCTGTTGTTACACCGTCTAGACTAAGGCACCATTTTCTCTATTACTATGTATCACCCAAATGTTCCCTACAATTACCATGCCCGATATTTTGAGGCACCACAAGAATCACATAATTTCAATCTCGAAATACTAATGGAGGATTTCAATGCGACACTAATTCATTCTTACCCAAATCATCACTCCCAATATTTTGAGGAATCGCAAGAATCCCATAAATCCAATCTCGAAATATTAATGGAAGATTTCATTGAAATAATAACTAATTATAGGCTAGAATTCATGATGGAACATTTTGTGGAGACACAAACTATCCAAAACAAAGAGTTTCAAAGACAACATCTCGATACTTATGAGACCCTTAGGCATATGAACACTATTGTTGAGTCTCTTGCGACACACAATGAGGCATTAGAGACTCAAATCTCCTTGCTTGCACATATACTTATAGGACCCTCCCTTGAGAGACATATGGATGTTGCAACAACCAGTAGTGAAAAATAAATCGAAAATCCTAAGGAGAGTGATAATGAGGATTAAGAGAGTTCTTTTGAGGAAGTAGAGGTTGAGAAAAATCCATTGACACCACCCGAAAGGCAGGTTGTCGAAGAGATAGAGAAGGAAGCTCTTACCATTGTCCATCCTCCATATACCCCACTGGTTTCTTTCCCGTATAGGTTTGTAGAATACCAATCCAAAACACATGTAAAAGATCTTGAAGACTCAAATTTACATTGAAGACAAATATTGAAAAATATAGAGTTTCTATATTTAGAGATATTTTAGGAGTTTTTATTTGAAGATATTTTTGCATATTTGTAGCATATTTTTCTGCATATTTTGTAGCAGCCATTGCTGTGATTGTTTAGGCCCAAATCCTGTTGGGAGTAGGTTATAAAAGAAACCTTGTAACCTAGTTTAGAACCAACCAACCAACTGATCAAAATTTAAACATTATTAGGGTTGTGTTCTTGTGCAGCCGTACGCAACAAGGAACCCTGTTGTGGTTGTTTATTTGTAAACCTCGAAGCTGCTAAGTAAATGGTGGATTGTACTTACTGAAGCTGCTAAGCAAGGTTAAGTTATTGTTATGGAAGTATGCCTTCTAGTTTGTGAATTTTTGTATATGTTTAAAGCCGTCAATATCAGCAACTGAGAGTTGAGAACTGTGAGACATCATTGAGGTAATTGGAAGTGAGGATGAGTTTCTAATATTTAGGAGTTCCTAAGTAGAAGTTGCATTAGTAGTGATTAACTAAAAAGACTGTAAATTATAGGTGTTTGCTGAGAAGTCTTTGAATTGATACTACATAATAGATTTTCTTCCTGGCTTGGTAGCCCCTAGAGTAGATTGGTTTGATCGAACTGGGTTAACAATTTTGTTGTGTTCTTTATAGCTTTTCTGTCTTTATTTTATGCAGTACCTGAAATAAATGTCCTATCAAATGTCACAACATCCTGAAGCATGTTTGAATCTGATATATCAGAATTTTTAAGTACTTATGTGTATGCCTTACCATGTTTATAAGTAACATATAAGGTGTCTTAACATCATATTAGACATCTGAGTCTGTCATACCATAATTTCAATTGGTATCAGATCATGCATCCTAGTATGTTTCTGGATGAGATCCAAGGGGGATACCTTCTGGCTCATGGTCAAGGTAGAAGGGTTCTACTGAAAAGCTGTTTAGATATATGAATGGTCCCTAGAAGTGGAGGATGGATTGTTTTGTTGTTGTAGCATGGGGTTCGTGTTATTTTCAAACCTATGGTGGCTGGTGTCACCTAGAGATAATTGCTAGGGCTAATTTATGACACTTGAAGCTTCTAAGGAGTTTGTTATCCGCTACTTATCTATCTGATAACTCCTTTGAGTGAAAAGGTTTCTCTTCTCTGGAGATATATCCTATGGTGTTGGAGATATATGTCTATCTGCTTCTGTCAACCGTGTTAATGATACTTGAAGATTCTTTTTCAATTCCACTCAAGGCACTGTGAAGAGAAGTGGTTGTTTGGAGATCTGAAGACTGCTATTAACATACCTATCTTCTGTTTGTAGATCTCTTTGTGATCCTTGGAATGATGTCATATCTCATGATAGAACATCACATCAGAATTAGGCATGATTATGTTGTCCAAGGAATGTCTATATAGATGCTTGAGTGCTAAACTATTGTGTTTATTTCACAAGTGTTTGTAACCTACTCCTGATCTAGAAGAGGAGGCATCTGTATTGTGTGTCTAAGAAGGTTCTGGCCCTGGAACTTTTCTTAGCTATGGGTGTTGATCAAGGAGTGATCAACATGTGTTTTTATCCTGAGCACAGTTTATTTCCGGTTCATGCTACATGAGTGATGTACCTGAGCTTCAAGGAGGATTATTTCAGAGAGACTCCTTGTACATGAAGGTCAAGCTGTGTCAATTGGTGGAGTTGACTATTATGGATATAGTTGATCATTAGCTATATTGTGTGTGAGGACATCTCAATTTAGTATGATTACTGGGCCTGAAGGAGAAGTCTGTTGGAGTGTCCCAACTGCTGCTTATGTTTGTGTTTTGGAAGCCTAATCAACTGCTGATGGTTGATTCCCCTGTGCCCCTGCATATGTTTGTTGTGGAGGTTTGTGTAACTGATACTAATGTTTAAACAAGTGTTGGAACATCATCTCAGAAAGTGTTAGATATATGTAGAAGAAGAAGAAGTCAGGCTCATGTCCTACCTTGTGTGAGAATGTAATCTTATTTGACCTATAGTAAATATCTTGACGGGAGACTTGGTATTTGTTATTGTTTTTATGATGCATAAAGGTGGATACTTGGATGTGAGACTTAGTATTTATCTAATAAGTAAGCATATCTGCAATTTGAATCTTATGGTTCAGAAAGTGTTCTGAGTAACTAATGCTCATCTTCAAAAAGAAGCTTTGGTTGTTCGTGAAAGGGGGAGTTAAGTAGTGTTATATGTGGTGTTTTGGTGCAAGAATATTGACTGGTTTTGGTGGATGCAGCTGAAATGTTGTTCTTCCCTTGACAAGGAAGGTGTTTATAATCATGAAGTTATTATTGATAAATCATCAAGACTTTGTGAAGATTGCTTTACTCAGGGAGAAATTTCATCCTTGGTATTGCTTCAAGGTGTAGTTATGAATTATTCCTTCTAAAGATTCAGACAATGTCAGGTTTGAAGACTTTGGAGAAACATTGAAAGTTTCTCATAAATATGTGATATTGGTAGGGATTTATGCAGAGTCAACAAAATGGAGGTTGTTTACTCAAACTTGGTGGATAAATCAAGTCCATAAGAGCATGGAACTCTTGTTTTGTAAAGGAAAGAGGTTCTTTCAAGTGGTAGAAGAAGGAGCTGAATTTAACAGCTGGATGTGGATGAACAATGTTCAAACATCTAGTTCAACATCAGAATCTAATTGGTGAAGTGGCACATAAATTTAAGATAGAATGATCTTCAGGGAGTGAATGCTTCAAAAGGACTATTATCTTGACAACCCGCTGAAGCTCAACTATACTGATCATGATATCCTTGGAAGATTTATGATAAACGTAAAAAATACAAGTGTGACAATTGGCTTTTTCATATGAGGATTCATAAAGGAGGTGGTCAAACTGTGGCAATTAGTTGATCTCTAAAGTGGATTCGAAGAATCAAGATGATCAGAGTGTGGCAGCTGGTTGTTCTTGAGGATTGTCTTGGAACAAATTGCTCTTGGGCAGAAGGGTGATGAGTTGAAAACTAAAGGAGATTTTTTATTCTTGAAGGTGGCTTTCTGGATTTCTGATTCAAGCTGGTGGCACAGTGCAGTTGAAGAATTTCAGTTCTTAGATTACTATGCTATAATAAGTCCAGTTGGTGGAGTACATCTAGGATCTTGGTGATAAGGTCTTAATGTATGAAAAATGTTCTAACTAGGGTTTAGTACATTATCTTGGGTGTTTGTCTACATGGTTTCTATTCTTAGCCTACCTAATCATATGTGAGAATGATGAAGTAGTCGATATGTATTGGAAGAAATATGTAGAAGAGACTGAAGTAGATCAGGTATTGATTGCTTGGAAGTCTATTTATGGACATTCATTCTAATGTCAGAATTAATATGAATGTGTTTAGTCTGGATTGTATGGCCAAATTACTATAAAGATATTATGTTGGGCCAATATTGTGTGAAAAACTTGATTGTTTGAAGATATCGGTTGTGAAGTTTATGGTAACAACAAACCAAGAAGGGATCATGTATACTTTGGTACAAGAAGTGAATGTGTTCAATTGGAAATTAAACAGAGGGTGAGCTCTTGAAGACACGAAGATGCATCTTATGTTTTCCTTTCATCATAGTACATAGAAGCATGTAGTATCTTTGATAGGGGGAGTTGTGTTACAAGTCTGTTCAGCTGGTGGTGTGAAGTTAGAGGGGAGTAGTACCTTAACTAGGTTATGTGATGTTACACATAATGTTGTGACATGTGCTACTAAGTATGTTTTCCTGATTATTTTATTGCTTAGTGGTTGTGGTGTGCATGTCCTTGTGATCCAAATGAGGAGTTCCCTAGGAGTCTAGAAGGGTATATGGTATAAAGCTACTCTCTGCAGTTTACTTTGGATTCAGAAGGTGTTGTGGACCATACTATTGCACAGCTAGCAGAAAGTATATGGTTGGATGTTAGAACATGTTTCAAAACATGTGTGTGTTGTTCTTTTTTTAGAGTGTTTATGGACGACACTGGTAGAAAAATGTGAAACACAGGGTTTTCATGTGTCTTTGTTATGGGGCCGTTTGTTTTGGAGAACTAGTCAGCTGGTCAAGATCAGTTTTTTTTCCACATTGAATGGTGCAGAATTTTTGGCTCCTATCATAAATATCTGGACCAAGAACACTTCTTTTTCAAGGATAAGACGTTATTATTTATGCCTTGGCTCCCTATTAATAGAAGCGCATTTCCTCCTCCTCCAGCATGTGAGTTTTCTTGTTTTCATCTTTTCTTCTAATGAGTTTATTTATATTTTGGATGAATAATTTGTGGCTATGGTGTTGTGAGGGTTTTGTTTGCCAAGTTTTGGCTAAAAAGGGGGAGAAATAGTGTGTACAGATGCTATGCTCAGAGCCGTTGTCACAACAGTTGCATATGGTATGAGTTTGTGTGGTGGTTACCAGGATGTCAGTATGCTAGTCTTTGTGACTTATGTCCTGAGTTGTTGAACGTAATTGTGACTTATGTTCTGAGTTACATAAGGGAAAAGCAGGATGTTCTCTTATGTCACCATTAGTCACCTTGAGGAAGAATGTTCAACATGTTGAGGGAAAGGGTTCTGTAGAACCTGAATGGAGAGAGGTCTTAATGGATCAGTTCGGCCAAGACTTCAGGACTTTCTACTCCTTGTCCATTGTTGATATTTCCACTAAAAGAATAGGTGAATGGTGTTTTGATTGTGAATGCTACTGAAGATATCAAACAACATGCTTTGGCTTAGTGGAGAATTTGATTTTGCTGTTGTTTTTTCAGTCATGCTATGTTTTTTTTGCTGTATTATTTTTATTTGTTTTAGCCAAAATTTGCCAAATGGGGAGATTGTAAGTACTGTAAAATTGACATAAATTTTGTAAAACAAATATAGCAGCAATGTGTATGTACATGATCTTTATAAAAGAAAGAATATATTAAGCAAAGAATCCATTTGTGTGCGCCCAAACATGTTGTGTTGAAATGTTTCAACATCTGGAATAACATGTCGAAGATGTCAAGACAGTTAATTCGACATCATGAACTGTTGTAGATGGATTGAAGTTTCTGTTTTGGTTTCAACAGAAACAATTTATTTGAAGATTTAAATCAATCCAATGGCGTTGATTGTAAAAGATCTTGAAGACTCAAATTTACATTTTAGAAAAATATTGAAAAATATAGAGTTTCTATATTTAGAGATATTTTAGGAGTTTTTATTTGAAGATCTTTTTGCATATTTGTAGCAGATTTTTCTGCATATTTTGTAGCAGCTATTGTTGTGATTGTTTAGGCCAAATCCAGTTGGGAATATGTTATAAAAGAAACCTTATAACTTAGTTTAGAACCAACCAACCAACCGATCAAAATGTAAACATTATTAGGGTTATGTTCTTGTGCAGTCGTACGCAACAAGGAACCCTGTTGTGGCTGTTTATTTGTAAACCTCGAAGTTGCTAAGCAAGAGGTGAATTGTACTTAACTGAAGCTGCTAAGCAAGGTTAAGTTATTGTCATGGAAGTGTGTCTTCTAGTTTGTGAATTTTTGTATAGGGTTGAAGCCGTCAATATCAGCAACTGAGAGTTGAGAACTGTGAGACATCATTGAGGTGATTGGAAGTGAGGATGAGTTTCTCATATTTAGGAGTTCCTAAGTAGAAGTTGCATTAGTAGTGATTAAGTGAGATGACTGTAAACTATAGGTGTTTGTTGAGAAGTCGTTGAATTGATACTACATAGTGGATTTCCTTCCTGGCTTGGTAGTCCCCATAGTAGATTGGTTTGATCGAACTGGGTTAACAATTTTGTTGTGTTCTTTATAGCTTTTTTGTCTTTATTTTATACAGTACCTTAACTGA
The DNA here is from genome assembly GCA_963966055.1 of Lathyrus aphaca. NCBI lineage: Eukaryota > Viridiplantae > Streptophyta > Magnoliopsida > Fabales > Fabaceae > Lathyrus > Lathyrus aphaca. The sequence continues at coordinate 568,939,202 of OZ014522.1, forward strand.
AAGTCCTATCAGATGTCACAACATCCTGAAGCATGTTTGACTCTGATATATCATAATTTTTAAGTACTTATGTGTATACCTTACCATGTTTATAAGTAATAGATAAGATGTCTCAACATAATATCCGACATCTGAGTCTGTCATAACAGAATTTCACCAATATTTCATGCTTTTCGATCAGAGACCTTGGAGGAAAACAACAACGTTCGACATTGAAGAATATGGTCTGATACTTTGTAAAATTTTCAGAGGATCTGGTCATTCATCAATTCGACATGTCGAAAGTGGTTTAAATAAATCATATTAAATTTTAAACCAGGTGATCGTCTTTTGGTCTTATCCAGAACACTAGGGACGCATAGAGGTTAACTGAAGACTAGAAGAGCATGCAAAAGTGACGTGTCACATGGAAAAATAGTTGAATGCTGGAGAATGTTAGTTTCATAGTATTATAAATATGGATTCTAGTGTTATGATTCAGGTGTGGAAAAACTGTTGTAAACTTCAATACAAACTCAAAATACTCATTCGCAAGCGAGAAGCGAGTCTGTGAAGAAATGTACTTGCATACCATTTTAATGCTTATTTAAATAAAGTTCATTTTCATTTAATTTACTTTTACTTGTTTTTTTCCTATTTCAAGTCACTAATTTCAACCCAACCGAAATTACTTGTCACATTTACTTTCAGACTCAATCATTTCTCCCAAATAATTAACATTCAATGCAAGTGTTGCAACAACATTAACATACTTTCCTTTCCTAGAAATTTATCACAAACTTGTCCCAGGATTTACTAGTTTGGTCCTTCAAGAAATAAATTTAAAACTAATTGATTGTTTACCAAAAACACCGGAACACAAAGGCGTGGTCCACGACATGCCTTTTTTCCCTATCTCATCAATAGGCCACCTGGGAACCCATTAAGGTTGTTTGTCAGCTGGCGTTTAACCTTCTTCCTTGTCATGTAGTCCTTCATTTCAACCAGAGGAGTTTAGACATTTTTTCTTTAAGAAGATCATAAGAAAAATGTAAGTAGTGCAACGAATAAACAATATCGAAACAATGGTCTTCTTGACTATAAACTCACCTAAGTACTCGTCTATTCCGCTATCATCTCCCCAGTATATAGTAAGCATTGTGCGAGAACCCATGACTTTAGAGTCATTCAATACTTGGAACACCGCTTGCTCAACTGAGGTGAGATAGTCAAAGTTGAAGCCAATTATGATCTTTAGGTCTCTTGTCCATGACAGTGAGTAGTGAGGGACACCATTCGCCCCAACCGTGGCCATTAAGGCACACTCTCGCCCCATAACCCTAAAAAACTTTTCCTTCCAAACTTTGTAGTGTTTTGAGCGGGGCGTGAACAACTTTCTTCTTGGTAAGGCGCATAAGGTCACCCAACCACTTTTTGAGTTGATTTTGATACCATAAAAAGAGATGAATACTCCAACGGTAAGAAAGATTACTAATCACCAACATATAATTATGAACGCTCTAATCACTCTCCAAACATTGAGAATAACCTAAAAAGGAACATCGTTCACAGTCGTTAGAAACTCAACTTCAAACGACGTAAAAGATATTGAAACCCCCTAAATCATGAATGACAAAAAGCTGTAGGTAAAAACATGAGATGATATTGGCCATATCCTCCTGAGAACACAACTCCAAAATCACATCACATCTTTATGTCCAAAATTGAAAAGTCTGATTTGCTACCGTAAAATGTGATCCTCTCCTCATTATAGTACAAAGATGTGAAATCAATGACATTGAAACATTTAGTATTTGCTTTCACCATTGAATCTTGATAAAAACAGAAAAACCAATACGATTACTATATGAACTACCAACATTGTCGTGGCTTTCAAAGGTCTAAATCCACTACAATATTACACGATACTCATTAACATTCTAAAACCTTATATCATTATATTTAAGGACTTATTTCCAACAATACTTCTAATAAATATATAGTTAAAAAATATAATTTTTTTTTCTTTCTATTTTCTATTATAACATTAAATATAAAAGTATTTAAATAAAATTCACTCTTTTTACAAACTTACTATCACAATTATTTTTTCAATATCTAAATTTTTTTATAATCAAATATTTACTGGAGTTTTATTTCATACTCCATAACCACTATTCAGGACTGATCAACATATCTCGAGCTCCGAGACGAAATTTAAAATTAAAATATTTTTAATATAAAAAAAATATTTTTTAAATTAATATTTTCTAGATGTTTTAGAATGTAAAATTAATGAATTATTATAATTTATTTCATTTAATATTTTATTTTAATTGATGGTAAAATTAATTCATATAAACACTCTTCTCATTATTAAAAAAAATTCATAATTAAAATTAACATAAAAAAATGGATATCAAGTCTCCTACTCTGCTAAAAAATTAAAAAATTATTATCTAAATATGTGATTTTTAAATTAATAAATTAAATATATATATTATTATGTATTCTAAATAGATGTTATTATTTAATTGATATATAATATAATTTAAAGATTTTTTTTATAAATACAAAATCATTAAGTAGAATCATATATAAATATAAATAAAAAAATGTGAGGCCGTATTCGGTAGTCTTGGTGGTCTACCCTAAGACCGGCTTTGTCGCTATTACAAATAAAAAAAGTGATGTCAAATATCAATCATTATTATAATTAAAAGTAAATATTTTTAAAATCATTAATGTCTATATTGTCAATATATCCTTTATATAATTTGAAAGTATTTTATATAAAAATAAATAACATTATTTTAAAAAATTTACAAAAAAAATAGATAATTATTTACAGTTAGCTAGAATTTTTAATTAATGTGAAGTTAAATTTTTTTTCTCAAAAATAAGGAGCTATCACTATAGATAATCTCTATTTTATAATTTTTTTTAAGTTATTAATTTATAAATAATAATAATAATTTATTTACAATAATACATAAATATAAATATACATTATTGTTAAGAATTCAACTTTAAACCAATCATTTATATTTATTTAACTCAATTACAACATATTAAAAAACTCAATTACAACATATTAGTTAACTATCCCAGTCGCCATTTTTAAAGTTTAGTCTCATATTTATTATGATTTGAAACAGGTTATCATTTTCACGGAGATGGAGACATAGTTATTTACATTAACATGCCTCCTTCATACGGTACTAATTTATATATCGACATTAAATGTGAAATTTACTATACTTATATATTTAATACTTATTTTTTTTATAAAAAATACAATAAATTAATTAATTTTTAGATATTATCATTCTGATCTTGTATATATAATTTTAAATGATTTAAACATTTGTTATTACATATTATATTATTTAATATTTGCATATATTTTAAATAAATATTTGTTAACGAGTATCACATGACACTCTTTTTAAAGATTCTAAATAAAAAGAATATTCTATCGAAAAATTAATCATTTCAATTTCCAAACCATTAAATACACATTTTATTTTTATAAACACTTTATTTTAAGATTTTAATCACTAACATTTTCCTTAAATAACTTATTGTAAGTTTAAATAGTTTTAAATTATATATATATATATATATATATATATATATATATATATATATATATATATATATATATATATATATATATATATATATATATATATATATATATATATATATATATATATATATTTTAATTTTATATTTGATCTGCTTCGTAATTTTCGATTAAAATATCTAAATTTAATAAATAGTTGAAAGGATGCTTGTCCGTTGTAAACATCAACACAATTAATTAACTTTAACTAAACTTTGAAAAATAAAAATAAATAAGAATACAATTTTTTCTTGAATAAAAAAAAAAAGAATACAATTTTTTCAATAAATATGATCATTAAAAAGAAATAAAAGCAGTAATTAGCTAAACGGCACAATCTTAAAGATTGAAGATTACGTGCTAAAGAAGATGCAAAAACTCATTTTAGACAACTTTGTGTATTTGAGTAAATATCCGGTCAATGTAACTTTGAAATAATTTTAATTTTGTGTTTGCATGATTTAAAAACACGTTTGGTGCAAAAGGTAGTGTAAAGTTTTCAACAGTGCAATTTATTTTATCACTATTCAACTGAGATTTCAGTGAAATCACGTTTATAATAGGCAAGGTCAATTAAGATACACTATAACGTGAAACCAATCTCATACTTATAATATGTGAGATTTTTTTAATTAAAAAAGAGAGAAGCATTTTGAGTTTATTCAGGAGGGTGTGATTTGCGAAAGAGATGAAATGCTAACTCATCAATTGTATGTTGCAAGACAGAAGGAAATGCACAAAGTTATTTACTATAATTAAGTCATTGGCATATGAATTGGTTCCATGGGAAATAAGATGCAAAAAATATTGAAATAAGAGATTTTTTAACATGGGCATCTGAGTAAACATTATATTCTTCTTTCTATGTGGGGTTGCTACTAGAGCTCAAAAGAGAAATTGGCATCAGGGATCACAATATTGCTGCCAATTTTACCACATGGTGAATTTGAGTTAGTTGTTCACCCCCTAAACCATCTTAAAGTCAGAAAAGTTCCAACTGCATTAGTATATACATGCTAAATTTTAGCTCAAAAGCATCATTACCTAAGATTCAATTAATGATATAAGAAAGAGAAGAATATCAAGACAGAGAAAGAGCAAAACTATAGTGCTTTTGAGAGAGTAAGAAAAGGGAAAGATTATATTTCACAATGATATGTAAGAGTAAATGGGATCAAGAATTTCGATTGTGTTAAATACTGAGAATAACAAAGTGAAAATAGATTAAGTGATAGGGAGATCTACACGAGTACTACTAGTACACTAGCATGTATTAAAATTATTGAGTTACAATGTAAGAGATACCGGTTGAAATAAGAAGATTAAGAAGAACTCTGTAGGCGTGCCTTGATCCAAGATTCGAGATATCGCAGCTCCTCGTTGTTTATGGAGTGGGCAAGACCAGGATAAGCCTAATAATACCAAATGTCAATATAGATTTGAACATAAGGAGTCATTGGATAAATAAATAACCGAGTTGTAGAGAACTTGGAATTTCACCTTAAACTCACAACTGACACCAATTTTTTCAAGGAACGGAGGACCAGCTTGTCCTGCCTCGAACAATACTGTTTTGTCAACCAGCCCATGGGACCACAGTATGGGTGTCTGTATAACAATTTTTATGCATATTATAGATCAACACAACAAAAAATTGATGGTTACAGCAAACAACAAAATTCAGTTAAGTCAAATATTATCATAACCAGCTATATAAAGATATAGTATCTTAACAAATTGAAAATACTCCATTCAATGATACCAAGTTATTCTAGTGTAACTTTGTAAGGCCCAAGGCTCAAATGGAAAGTGGCTCTAAATTGAAAATTTATCGACATAAACAACCAAAACTGAGAACTTGAGAAGTGTCACCGTTCCAAGACTACTTTATTTATACAATAACAATAGGCTCCGATGAAAGAAAATCAGCTGAGCTGGAATGTATGCTTTATACTACAAACGAAAATAGAAATCCAAGTTATTGTTTATTTTCTGTATTGAAAGGCACATATATGGTTTTCTCTATTGGATTGGTGTACTTTTGTCGGGACATATAGCAAATATTTCTACCTAAACATTTGATGCAGATGTAATTGAAAATTGAAAGAATAGAACTAAAAGAAAGTTTGACAAAAAAAGAGAAACATTAGAAGAAAGAAATTGAGATGGCTCATAATATAATAATATTCCTAAAGATAACAAGTACCTGCTTAGCCTCGGGGGTAATTTTTTCAGTAATAGACGAATTAAACGGAACCCAACCACTAAAGACAGCACCTCCACCTAAAGTTTTAGGGTATAGCAGAACGCTGGCCAACGTCAACGCACCTGCAAAACAAAGTCGATATCTATCAGCAAGTTACTCTTATATATCTGTTATTCTATTAAGAACTACCAGATCCCATTTAGTGGAATAAGGATTAGTCAATGTTAATTTCTATTCAGAACTAGTAGGAAGGGCCAGAAATTAGTGTGCACATGCACATTCAGTTTTACATTTATATAGACATGGGAATTAAAGGAGATACCTCCTTGACTGAATCCACAGATAAATACATTGTTAGGGTTTGTGCCGGCAGCTATTTCCTTGTCAATTGTAGCATGAACTTTTTGAACAGCTTTAAGTAAACCAGTCTCGTCCGTTGGAGAATCCTACCAAATATAAGCAGAATGTTTAACAACATCATTTTGATAAGAACAACAGCAGCATCCTAAAGAGGATAAAACTAATTGCACAACTTAAGTTGCTCAACAGGTAACAGTGAGCTTTAAGGTATATAATTGAACTAAAAAATAAAGTTAGAGAGATAGAGAGGCCTTTAAGCTTTTTATGACATTTACAAGATATAGCATCACATGATTCTTGCAAATAAATTTATCATTGAAAATTGATCGTGATGATGAGAACCAAAATTTTGGCCTATGAGGTGCACCATCTATAAGAGAAGGGTGTCACTTACATCGCACACAAATTGACAATTAATTCAAGGAAAATAAGATAAAATGATATAATAATTGACCAGGTTTAAAAGCTGTAAGCATAACTCTTATCAGTTGTTGAAACTTCTGAGATATTAATATTAAATTCGAAAACTAAATATGACAAAGAAATGAGTTTCACAACTGACGAAAGTTGAGCTGCTGAGTCCAGAAGATTCTATCAGACAAAGTAATATTTCATTTGAGAAGATGAACATGCAACAAATCAGTTATAGTCAGCAGCACAATATACCATTAATAAGCAAACCATTATTGAGATTGTCACAGAAATCACTCCGCAGAAATCATTATTCTTAATTATCGTTTATACGTTAAATTAGGAGTTGCCACTACCATAATAAAACACAGGGTTATGCTTTAAACAGAATTATTCTGATTTTCAAGAGGGAATTTGAACCATGTCCACAACCTCGATAACAGCACATGGTGTTGCTTTGTAAAGTTTTACAGTTACTGTCAAGTGAATAGTTGAACCTGTTAGTCTCCTTTTGTAACCCAAAAATTAAACAATATTATTCAACTGTACTTAATATCATAATCCAATTTGCATTCTGACAACACTTTACATGGCAGGAATGTGGAAAATGGAGATATGAAAGGCTCAAGCATATTAAAAATAAGGATCGCCAAGTTTGTTATAATGTTTATAATATTCCCTTCAAGCTCGATTGTACAATGTTATTATAAAAAAAGGAGAGAACGCTTTTATGAGAAATAATAATCAATAATGAAAGAGATAAAAGAAAACTAGACTTACAGCTGTCACAGGAATCTCTTGAATGTCAAACCATGAAGGCATTACAGAACCATCTACAAAGCATAAACAAAACCAATATAATATATCATCATCTTTTAAAGTCAGAAAGCTGATTGCAAGCCTATGATGTTGCCCACAAATGCCATCTCAAGTGATGTTAGTATGCCAATTATAATTTGATTATACATACAATTAACGATACCAAGAAGTAAATTTAAGCCTAGACATTGGTATAGGAGGAGATAACATATATTAACAGGAAACATCTTTAGTATAACAAAGACCAACTACCAAAGATCATCACTCAGAATCAGAAACTGTTCTGACAATGGCTAACCAATTCCATGAACTTGTGAGCGCTAAGGATGGGTCTGGTGGAGCTGGTTGTGTGAGGAAAGAGCAAAAATTGTAACATAATACTGTCAAATTAAGTTAATATTTGGACATCTAATGTAGTTGAGAGTTGAAACTCGACTAGTACTCATATCATATAATCTCTATTCATAATGAAGAAGTAAGTTCATGTTTGGATAAACAATTTAATCAAACGCATATAGCTTAAACACTGATCATATCATTGCTTATTGTAAATGTCATGGTCTTTCCCTGAAAGCATTTCGCTCCTACACACTTCGTGCTTGAAGGACTGTGTACCGGTATGTCTATACCAGCCTGGAGTATCAAGAGCTCGCCCAAGATTATCAAGAGCCTGCCGCGGGTTGATAATCTGTCCGTCATAGTGGGGTCTGATAAACCCGCTTCATGGATCAAATTAGTCTTTGCGGCCCAAAACTAGTGCAAGAGGAGGTATTCAGACTTAAATGCATAGATAGAGCACTTATGACTAATTGGCAACAATATGCCGCATAATCTGGAAAAAAGGATGATTTCAGTCCCATTAAAAATGACGCTCAATCAGGGTCAGTATGACCCTTAATGAGCTTTAAATACTGAAAGAATCAGAGGCACTATATAAACTGATGATCACCAAAGGGAAAGACATTGATAAATCAACTAAGCTTCACAAGTCCTACACCACCGGTGGAGTAACAATGGTGTACTAAATGTATTTTTACGGTTACACTTATGTAAAGTTATTTCTGTAACAAAAGATAAAATAAAGTATAATTGTTTTCATATAAGCTATTTTTATAAGTTACTCTTAAAAGCTTATAGAAATAAGCTGAAAACAGCCCAAAAACATGTCAAAAGCCTTCAAATGTGTTTATGTAAGCACATAAATTCAAATAAACCAATCTAAAAAAACCCTAAATGATTTTCCCAAAGGGAGCTATATCAGTCAATTAAGTAATTCACAAGTTCAATTATGTGGTTGATCTAATAGTAATAAGTCAAATGAAATTAACCCTATGAATCACTTTTATAGCTGATCCAAAAAAGAAAACGAATATACATACAGTTGCAAGTGACTGGTGCATGAGGTGCGGAAGGGAAGGACCATTTGGTGTTTCTGAATTGAGGAGAAGTGAATAACGTTTTGATAGGTTCATTTGCAGGACCAGAGTCACCAAGACCATGAAGCCACAAAACAAAACTTCGAGCCATTGGTTCCGTTACTGTATTTCTAGAAGAATCACGAAAAGCACTTTTAGGGGACAAAAGTAGAAACACAAACGCACTGATTAATGTGATTATCAACAATACAATTGGCTTAACCACGTTTGTGAAGTCGCGAGCCGTGGTGGAAGCCAAACACGTCACTGAAACAAAGGAAAATGAAAGTGATTATCATGGGGAAGGAGATAGATCGGAACTAAACTGAAAAGAAAAGAAGGAGCGGCCGGAAAAACTTACGGCGGCGACCTGACGGAAAATGAAAACGAATCTGGTATCCTTTTCTCCGGCAAGGTTTATGATGACTAGAAAATTACAGAAAATAACTTTTAACTTCTGAAATGAGAAATAAATAAAAACCGGATAAATATCCATATTCAGATATAAAAACCGGATAAATATCCATATTCAGATATAAAAACCATACCCAGATATAAAAACCGGATATCCAGATTCAGATATAAAAACCATATAATGTCCAATTTCAAATTCGATTATAAAACAAATTAGCTTCTCTCGCACCCGCGTTCGCTCTGCAACTCACTTCCTCTTCTCCTTTGCCCGGCTCCATCCGTCACCGAATGATTTTGAATGTGAATCGCGTTTTTCTTGAGAAGGTTAGTTTCAATTGATTTTTGTATCACTATTTCTTCTACTCATTTTGTCAAATTGTTCGTTGTAGCATAGCGATAGTTAAATCGCAGAGTTCCTGCAAAAAAATTTATGTTGTAGTTTTTTTTCATTGATTATGCTTTTTATGCGATAGGTTTTTATTGTGATGCAATGATCATATTACTTATTTGTGGATGCAGTGGATTTGTGTTGTGTATATGTATTTTAACTTGCAGAAAAGCATAATCAATGAAAAAAAACTACAACATAAATTTTAATTGAGCTAATTGATTTGTTCTGATACAATAATCATATAATCATACAATAAACCACATTCATTTATGCATAATTTTTGGTCCTCATACTTGATTGATAGTAATTAGTACCAATTGTGATCAATCAGATGAAGTTAAGAGAATGAAAATTTGGCATGTTAGATTAGTTTATTACAAGCTGTGATAATTTTCTTCAGTTCTTGACCAAGGCAACCACTGTTCTCTATGATAAACTATGTTGCAGAGTTAAATGGAGTTATTGGGGTAGCCACCCCCTTTGAACCTGTGTTTATAATCTGATCCATTCATGAATATAATATATTGTAAGAGAATCCTATTTTGAGTTTTGTAGTAGCTAGAAATTAAATAATCATAACTAAGAAGTAGTATATTCTGATGAAAAGGAAACAGAACAAAAATTGAAGGGGGATAGAAAAATTATTGTGTTAGATTTGCCTTGTTTTGATGAAGGTCATATAAGGCTCCGATTTTCCAACACAGTAAATCAAAAAAAATTGTGGTACTGCTTTGTATAAATAGGCAATGCAATTCCCTGAGTTGGCTTTTGTGAAATTAATTTTGGTTGAGTATGGTGAAATTAATGGGGTATTAGCTTTAATTTCTGAATCACTACTTGAAGTATGTGAGGCCCTTGCAGATCCATCTAGTGTATGTTTGGTAGAGCTTTAATTCACCGCCATCGCACATATGGATAATATTTTAACATGAAAAGCAGAAGCTACAAACTGAACTGAAGCTTCTATGTTAACTTGAATATTTGACGTGATTTTTTGCAACGCACCACCATTCCAAACACATGCCTAGTTACTTGGTGCATGTTTTGGGAATGGCTGGTGTGGTTGGAGAGATATTAATGGCTTGACTTGTATAGTTGTGCTCTTGCTGTCATGTGGTGTTAATCAGTTTAATTTACAGGGTTGGAATGATACCTTGAAGGAAAAAAATTGATGTGATGCATTTTTTATTGTATTTGTTGTTGATGCACCGGTTTTATTTAGGCAGTTAAACGGATTTTTTATGTGAGGATAACCAATTGGATAAAATCATTTAATTATACATATAACATCTACATGAGTGGCTCAAATGTGTTTGTACTATGAATACAAACATTAGCTTGTTACCATTATTATACTGATGAAGAAATACAGTTATTAATATGTAATAGTGATGTGACATAGCACATATGGTATTTTACTATTGTAGGGATTTAGTGATTGTTGTTATTATTGAAGTAAATGATTGACCCTGGATTGTAGTTTTTGAATTTCATTTTTTGATGTTCCACATGTTCTTTTGCACTTGTGATTTTCTATGCTCAGTCTCAGGATGCTACTATTAAAATTATGTCCTAATGACATTGGTTAAGCTTCAAGTTAGCTACTAATTACTAGGCTGTAAGTTTGCTTGAATTGATCACCTATCCTTGATTCTTGTTTACTTTTTAGGCATTGTGTTGCCTTTTGTAGTAGCTTTTCAGTATTCTGATGATTTACTTGAATTATGTATGCATGTTATTGTTGCTCTAAAATGGAGAAACCTTGATGGATTTGTTGTTTTGACATGTTGAACGAGTTTCATACTAGTAAGTTTTATAGGTTTGGCATCTCCAACGAGTTTGATACTATCATTGATACTCTGAAATAGCTAGTAGTTATTGCCAATGACTAAATAGGTTATCCTTTATTTTTTGAAACATTCAGCAAACACGAAACATCTCTATGTTATTTTAAGAAAGCTATAGGTTGTAATTTGTGTTACATACACTCCTCATATAGATAGATTTGTTTGCATCTATATTTTACATCCTCACATTTTGATTATTAGTTTGTTGATTCTAATTATTGTTGTTTTCTTTTGTTTTGAAGTCGTGGGAAGAAGCCAATCGATTCTGATTTAAGGTCATTCTAAACTTGGACAATATTGTAGATATATGTGCTAAAGAAAGAGCAAGGGAAATTGGAGCAGAAAATGTATTTGACGCAGATGATGTCACGAGCATTGACATAAATGTAGAGGAAGAGGATTCCGGTGTGCATATTAATTTAGAGGAACCAAACTCCACAACAAAGAAGGTGCCAAAGTCCCTTTAAACCTGTGTTTCTTATCCGTTCCTCTTTCCATCATGGTTTTGAATTTGACCCAAGTGGCACCGCACGAAGCCGAAAAGCAAATCGAAGTATCTCTGAAACAATCTCTCGAATCTCTGGAACCTTCCTTGAGACCACCCTTCACCTTAACCATTCCAAAACCCGATGAATACGCTCAACTCAACTGTGCCATCCTTCATGGCATTCTCACCGAACCCCAATTTGCCAAAATCCACATTAAACACCTGCACGCTCTCGTCACTGACGGTTACGCCATCTTCCTCAACTTGCTCCTCAAAAGTGTTTACCACCTCTACCCAAAGCTCCTTAGTTCGGTGAAAAACCAGTTGCTTTGGGTCACCAATGAAATGGTTCGTGTCTCCGCAATTGGCTACGACGCCCTCTTGGTCTCCCTTTTGAGGCAAATTGTTGTCGGTGATTTCAGTGACGACAATTTGTGGCTTTGTACGAAGTTGGTGACCCTCTTATTGGATAAATGGGATTGTTTCTTGGAAGAAGTGCCCCACATTTTATGCAGTGCTTTGTATGTGTTTCTTCGAGTTTTGGCCGATCATTGTAGGCTCAATGATGAAAAGTTAGAGTCTTTGAAGCGGTTGGAGGTTCATTTGTGCATGAAAATAGTGAAGGAAGAATTTCACCTATGCTTAAAAATTGGGAGGGATTTTGTTCGGTTGTTGCAGGATTTGGTTCATGTTCCTGAGTTTAAGCCTATATGGAAGGATCTAATTCTGAATCCATCTAAGTTTAACACTTTAGGATTTGGTGCTGTTTCTCAGATTTATTGCACTAGGACTTCGAGTAGGTATGCTTTGCTTATGATCACTCCTGAAATGGAAACTCAATTGCGGTTTTTGCTTACCCATGTGAAGTTAGGGCATGAAAAGAGGCATTTGACGTGGTTTGCTAGGAAATTTCTAAATGATCCGGATAAAGAGACTGTTATAGTTGATATAGTTAGATTTATATGTTGTGCACACCATCCTCCAAATGAGATTATTCAGTCTGATGTGATCCCGAGATGGGCTGTTATTGGTTGGCTTTTGACAACTTGTAGGAGGAAGAATTATATTGAGGCCAATGTGAAACTGGCTTTGTTTTATGATTGGCTCTTTTTTGATGAAAGGGTGGACAATATCATGAACATAGAGCCTGCTATTTTGTTGATGGTACATTCTATTCCCCAATATGTGGATATGACCAACACTCTTCTTGAGTTTTTGTTACTTCTTGTGGACAACTATGATATAGAATATAAGGATATCATTGTTAAAAGTGTCTCATCGGCCTTTCGATTTCTTGAAAGCAAAGGTGTGATTAAGTCGCTTGATGTTTTGACTTCTTCTCCTACAATATCCCCTTCTCTAAAAGAGGGATTGAGTAGACTATTATCATTTGGAAAGCGTGGAAGTTCTAAATGATTTCTGTCAGGTAGTTAATACTCTACCTTGGCCACCTTCATGTTTCTCAAATTTGTCTTTAATCTAAATTAAGGTAGCTGAGAATATTATAAGAGTATGTAGCAAGCAGTGCACACATATTTAGTCCTTTTTTTTATTTTTATAAATTCAATTGCAAATTATGATACTATATCTATTTTTCCGTTAGAAAATTCAATTACAATTTGTGCACAAATAATTTAGTTAAAAATAAGCAACAATAGACTGATTATCCCTTTTAAAGCTTGTATAGAGCTATATCACTGATTTCTTTTTGTTTTGCATTGATGAGATGAGTTATTTTTATTATTCTTCTTTATTTGATTGATCTGTTCTTTTTGTTGTTTTCAGTACCGAGTTAGCTAGGGCAACAAATGGTGTAATTTCTGCAAAATTTATATATATCAAACTACCATTTCTCAGTAAATAATGAGCTTAGCCAATGCCACAAGGACAATGTCAAGAAGAGTCTGGCTTCTATTAGATAAGAGAATGCTGCTTAGGAGAAAAGGTAGAAAGAAACAACTCTATGTTTGGGAAGTCTTGTGATATCCTAAAACCTGAAATAAAATTTCTCTGTGAGGTGCCAGTCTTATGGGGCCAACCTGATTGTACTTATGTGTAGAGTTGTATATGTGTCTTTCCATGGTTTACTCTGTATTTTCAGTTTTAATGGCTAAAAATATTATGAGTGCACTGTCTCTGCTTGGTAGCAGTGGTTTCTCTCTTTTCAAACAAGCATGTCTTTTCTCTACTGCCTCTGTTGGTTTAGAATCATACACATGTAGTATTAATATTGGATGAAGTACTGTTGATTTGTATATTCTACCAGTGAATAAAATTTCATCATTTGATTGATGAAGGTTTTTGCTCATAATGGACCTATCTGTGTTCCACGCATTCTACCAAAAACACTCCTTTGCTAAACACAAGTTCACAAAGGTTTGTTAATTTGAGAAAGTAGTTAAATAATTTGGATTTGATTTGTTTTCAGGTGTTATGGTATGCTATAACAAATTATAGGACATGGATTTTTGCGCTGCTTTACGGTTACTCTATGGGAGTTGAATTAGCAACTGATAATGTGATTGCTGAGTATTTCTATGACAGGTTTAACCTAAAGCTACACACAGCTGGAATCATTGCTGCATCCTTTGGAATGGTGAAACTAGTTGTTCGTCCTTTCGGCGAATATGCGTCAGATCTTGCAGCCAGATTATTCGGCATAAGAGGAAGGCTATAGACACTCTGGATTCTCCAAACCCTCGGAGGACAACACACTTCCAATTCTGCATATGTTTAGGCAGAGCCAACACACTTCCAATTGCAGTATTGTCCATGATTCTGTTCTCATTAGGAGCACAAGCTGCATATGGTGCAACATTTGGAATCATTCCTTTCATTTCAAGAAGATCTTTGGGTATTATATCAGGTTTAACTGGTGCAGGTGGAAACTTTGGTTCTGGATTAACACGGTTGATATTTTTTTCAATCTCGAAATTCTCAACATCAACCGGTCTTTCCTTAATGGGTGCAATGATTTTAGCTTGCACACTTCCTACAAGTCTTGTTCATTTTCCACAGTAGGGTGGAATTTTTTTTCCTGCATCAAAAGATATAAATGAAGAACACTATTATACTTCAGAATGGAATCAAGTCTTAGGTTTGCTGAGAATAGTCTATCTGAGAGAGGAAAGCGTGTGGCTTCTGCAGCAACACAGCCAAATACAACTCCTAGCCACAAAAAATTAATAAGATATTTTCTTCTTATCCTCTCTGTTGGCAGAGC
Organism: Lathyrus aphaca; assembly: GCA_963966055.1. Classification (NCBI taxonomy): domain Eukaryota; kingdom Viridiplantae; phylum Streptophyta; class Magnoliopsida; order Fabales; family Fabaceae; genus Lathyrus; species Lathyrus aphaca. The sequence goes on from OZ014522.1 coordinate 568,954,382, forward strand.
ACTATGTGAATGACAACAAAAATTGTCCCTTGCATTTTGCAATAGTTCAAATGAAGTGCTGGGTAACAAAATGGAGTACATAATTAAAATGTTATTTCAATTACCCACTAATCAAATTCCTAGTTAGTACTTTCTTTCTAATATAATTTGTTTTTGTAAAAGTTATCACTAAATATAAGGCTTTATGCAATTTATTAAGTGTATTAATTAATTTTTTTATGGATATTAAAATTTTTGGTTAAGATTTACACTTTTATAGATATTATTTATCAATATTACTTTATCTTAAAAGAGAAAAAGTTAAAGTTATAGATATTAAAATGTAAGATGGCATTTAAAATGAATATATTAAATTGACCAACTATTTTCCTTATAAATAGATAAAAAAGAGTAAGAGGTAGTTTTATATCAAGGAATTTTGTTTTAGAAATTTATGCATATAGAAATGTGCTTATTTTCCTTAAAACAAAGACAAAAATGAGCCAAAGTTTTTCTAATAGAGAATACAGGTGGTAATAATTTTCATTACCCAACTCACCTTAACTCGAAAGGCAAAATCACCCTATTACACAGATCACTAGGAAAAATGGAAAAATGTGCTGAAGCACTTCTGTGGCCTGTGTTAAGGGGAAAAAAAGAAAATTCATTTTATACACTCTTCTCCAATATGACTATAATTTCATTCCAATGCCATCTACTTTAAATGCTGCAGTCAAATTCCCAACTTTGAAACCACTTTTCCTTCCAAAATTATCTCTGAAATTGTATGCTTCAAATCCAATGGATTTTCTTGTTGCAGCAACCTCATTAGTTGTTCTCTTGTAAGGGTTAAACCACTTAGCTTGCATGTAACTATTTCTTCTCCATGGAGGTGTATGCATTTCCATTGTCTTCATTGAATCCTTAATAGCAGTGCACATCAATCTCACAACCTTTTTCAGCTCTTCGACTTTCCCAACAAATACAAAAGGGAATACTTCAAGTAAAGAAGCATATTGATCTATAGAACGAGCTATTTCAAATTCAGCCATGAGAGATATTTCAATTATGTATCGATTTCCACCGTAATTCACATCAATGTACTCGTAGTCACCGGATGGAAATTTTATATTCCTTTCCCACCTTGTTTTGCAAAGACCTGAAGAAAAAATACAGAACATCAGGAAAAAATTATTCTATGACTTAAATTGAAAGAAATTCACAACAATTAAGAAAAAGTAAATAGTAGTTACCAGCATCAAAACCTCTCTCCCGCAAACGTGACATGACTATGCGTTTGAATCCCGGCGAAGATTTATCTCCAGCAACAAGCTCAATTGCAACTTCAACCTCTCTTCTAATCTTTTCTTTCACATTATCATCAGCATCATCACCAAAAATCTCTTGCAGTATCTCCTTTTTCTCTAAATAATCATACCAGTCAAATTCGCCATCATCATTATCACGAACAACCGAATCTTCTTTCACAGAATTCTTCTCCAGGAAGGATTTCACAAGATCTGATAAATCAGGTGAATCTTCAGCCGAGTGCTCGCTCCCACTGCTTTCGCATAATCTCACACGCGCCGCATCTTCACTCTCAAATGCCGCCGCTAACCTCTGGAACCTCATCGGAATTTTCCTTCCCATTTCTAACATTATTCTGTGTTAAATCAGGTAAATCTCAATGGCATGCAAAATACTAATAAATTGATAATAAATAAAGGATTAAGAGGATAAAGTAATGAAATTGTGTTTAGAAAGAAGGAAGATGACAAGAAAATGGAGTAAGAATAATAGAGAAACGGTGTCATATTTATGCATAAAGTCTCACTTATATTAAAAGTATGAATGAATGTAGTCATTATTACAACATTTTAAATGAACATATCTACGAAAGAGTCTACATTCACTCTCCCGTATTGAAATTAAATGTTTAGTGTTACAAAAAGCACGGGCAATGGCGCAGTTAAACTTTTCAATGTACAGTAGTAGTAACTTCTTTCTTATCCTAATTTGAATAGGTGTACACGTGTTACCATTAATTTATTAGTATCAGCATAAAATGAGAATATACCAATAAAAACAAAAATTAATAATTACATAAATCATGATTAATTTTTCAGAAAAAAATTATTTTTTGAATTTATTGAATTTGTAAATGTATGTGATTTATATAACGTTCAGATACATTAATTACTTCTTTTACACATTGATAAGTCAATTATTTAATATATTTAAAAAATAAACATTTTTTTATAAATAGAATAAAAAGGAGTATTCCTGATTTTTAGTATTTTTTTTTTTTTATGGTGCACTGACATTCACATTTCCATATCTCATACAGTTGTACTTTACGTTCTTTCAATGCAAAGCCTATGATATAGTATTTGAGAAACTTAGTCAAAGAAAACTAGTGTATTGATAAAATATTGAAATTAAATATACCGAGTTGTACTTTACGTTCTTTCAATGCAAAGCCTATGATATAGTATTTGAGAAACTTAGTCAAAGAAAACTAGTGTATTGATAAAATATTTAAATTAAACATACCAACCATTACCAACCATTCTTTTGATTAATTATTTCTATCTTTGTTCCTTTTTATAAAAGAGAAGTCATTTTTTAGATTTATTGAATAATCAATGTATTTGATCAATTTATAGATTAGATACATTAATTATTCAATAAATCTAAAAAATGATTTGTCTCTTATATAAATGAATGGATGTAGTATTTATATTTGAATTTTGAAATCAAAATATATAAGATAACATAGTTGATTATTAAGAAAAATAAAATCAAATATCTACTACATAATCTATAGTTGATTCCTAAAAATAATTCAACCTTACCAGGGGCGGAGCCAGGATCAAAATTCAGGGGATTCCCATAATGAGTAAAATATACTAAAAAAATGTAAGAAAAAATTAATGACAAAAAATATGATAATATTACTTCATAAAAATGTATTAGTATTTCAATACAACTCAAAAATAGAAATCATTCTAGTCTAATCGTAAATGCATTCTTCTCTTGTTCATTCTTGGAAATGCTCGACGATATCTATATCATCGATTATATTAAACACCTCTTTCTCCACAAATGTCACTAAGCAATCATTTAGCCATGGATTAGCCATTCTACTTCTCAACTCATTCTTAACATATTTCATTCCCGAGAATACTCGTTCAACACTTGCAGTAGCCACCGGTAAGGATAAAGCTAGTTTGACAAGTGTGTACACAAACCTAAATGTCTTATGCTTCTTTGTTCGAACAAGAGTCCTACAAAGTTCCGATATGCAAGACAAATTGGAAAAGTGATCGTCCATCTTGACACTCTCAATATAAGTCTCCAACTCACTAGATAATTCCTTATCAGTAAGATCCTCAAAGTCATTTGGGTACAATCTTGCCAATCTCACAAGTGATTTAATGTCAAATGCTTCAAATGAATAACAAGGACTCAAGCAAGCAACACAATTGATCAACTCAGTATTTTCAGGTGTAAATCGATCATTCAACTCTTTCAATACCACATCTATGACATGTAAGAAGCAATCATTCTTGAAATAATGAAATTTTGTAACAAAAGGAGCAAGTCGTTTGGATTTCTTATCTTTCACATACCGAGACTCCATGTCAGGAACATCAATTTCAACATTACCACAAGAAGCCACAGCTTGCTTATAAAGTGTTTCCCATCAACCATCTCTAAATTCTTGCAACTTTTTCTTGCATATTTGGACAAGTTCCATGGCATGCACAATATATTGATCCCCCTTTTGCAATGATTGTGACAAATTATTTGTCAAATATAAAATCTCAACCATTAAGTGCAACATAAACACAAAATCAAAAGTTTGCATAACAAGTAACAAACTTTTTGGTTCACCCTTAGAATGACTATCACTTTTCAAATCTTCAAACACTTCAATAATTGGAGTAAACAAATCAACCAACCTATTAAGAGTTCGAAAGTGAGACTCCCAATGTGTATCACCCGCTCTTGCAATGGACAACTCTTGATTTAAACCAGTACCAGTTTCCACCAATTCTTTTTCAATTAGATTTACAAAAATGAGCAACTTGTTTATGTTGAAGTAGGGCTTGTCTTTTGTTAGATGAGCGTAAGAAATTAACAATACGATACACTTCACAAAAAAACCAATCAACATCTTCATGCTTTCTCGCCATTGAAACAAGAGCCAATTGAAGTTGATGAGCAAAAAAATGGACATAATAGGCTTGCGGATTTTGCTTTTGAATCAAAGTCTTCAAACCTCCAAATTGACCACGCATATTACTTGCTCCATCATACCTTTGACCTCGAATTTTAGATATACACAACCCAAACCCCGATAACAAACATTCAAGAGCTTTTTTAAGCGTTATTGCACTTGTATCCTCAACATGAACAATGCCAATAAATATTTCTACAACAAACCCTCTAACATCAACAAACCGCACTACAACAACCATTTGTTCTTTACCAGAGCAATCACCAGATTCATCAACAAGAACACAAAAGAAACCATCTCCAATTTCTCTAACTATCTTCTTAATAGTTTCAACCGCACATTCATTTACAAGTTCTTTTTGAATAACAAGAGAAGTCATTTTACAATTTCCCCCACCACATGTTATTACTACAGCTATTTTCTCACTATTTATCCCTAAGGCTTCTACAAATTCTAGAAAATAACCCTTATAAACAGAATTTTCACCCTCATTATGTGCCCTAAATGCCAATCCTCCTCTAACAAGATATTTGACAGCCTCAAGTGATGCTTTTAAACGAACACGATAATCTACTTCTTTTGAACTATATTTTGCATATGAAAACTCAATACTCTGATTTTTCTTCATAAGATCCTCACATGCTTTCACGCACTTTTTATGATGACTATTCGGTTTATCACCAACATGTTTATTCAACTTATGCTTTAGATTCCAACCTTTAAAACCAGTCACCACAAATGCATAATTACTAGTACCTTTGTAGCACATATAACAAGGCAAACAAAAAACAACATCTTTTTCTACACTATATTCCAACCAATCATACTCATCAAACCAACTATATTGAAAAGAACGCTCTCTTCCCCCAATATTTGTGGATTCATATTCAGTTAATTTAATTTTACATGGCCCATTCATAAGATAAGCTCTTCTTACCTCATCTTGATCATTTGGATGATACTCAAGAATTTGACTTCTTTTTCCAGGATCTGTCTCCAAATAAGCCCTTTTTTTAAACACCTTATATGAAGGAAGAGGTTCTGGTTGTACGTCATTTAAAGAGTGGACCGAAGAAGGTTCTTCGGACTGCCCATTCGAAGGAGCAAGCTTCTTTGTCTCAGGAAATCTCAGTTCGGGTGTAAAGTATTTGAGCTACATTCTACAATAACAATCAAAATCAAATGAATTTTACAATTCAAAATTTCAAATCACAAATTAACAATTATAATCACAAATCCAATTAATGGTAGTAACTAGTAAGTAACAAAAAGAAATTGAAAGTGTTGGAGTAATCATGTGGCTACTCTTATAAGAAGAAAAAAAACTCTTGCAACAGTCAGCATAATTTTTCTTGCTAATAAACCTATTCATCATTCTTGACTTTAACAGAGGAAAAAAAAAACAGGGGCAACATTTGCTTAGCCATGGTTGACACTAATCATTGGAACAGGGGCAACATTTGCTTAGCAAATTCAGATTAAAGTAATAATAAACATGAGAATTTAAAAATTAAGCTTTAATCATTAGAACAACTTATAAAAAAAATGAAATTTGATTTTGAAATGTTGTTGGTGAGTGGTATCTTGTTTGTGCGGTTGTGCTTCTGTTTTGGAATTGGATGAGATTTGGAATTGAAATGTTGTATTTGTTTAACCTAATAATAATAATAGAATTAAAAAATAGGTAAAGGGTATATTAGTAAAAGAAATAAAAAATTAAGGGTATTCCAGGGAATACCATGCACCCCTCTAGTTCCGCCCCTGAACCTTACCCTTATTTCTATTGACCAACCCAAGATTGATGATAAAAATATCACTAAATTAAAAAATTAAAAGTATGTTTGAGAATGCAAATTTTGAACAGTTATTGTATAAAATATATTATAAATTAATGTTTTCCTTAAAACAATGAAAAATAAAATAATATGAAAATATGAAAATAAAATTGTATAATATTCAGGATAGTTGTGTCTCTGTGTCCAAATAATTTTTTTTTATAAATTTATTCTTATTATTTTCTTTTATCTTTTATCTTTTATATTATTATTAGCGTGAGAATTTTAATTTAATATTTCGACATGAATGTGTGATATAAGATATATAAAAATGTTAAATGTAGATAATCAAGATATACTTTTGATATCAAATCACAAATTTTGATATGATAACCTTTCTGACAAATACTGTAAATTTGTCTCGCCTATGAAATTAGGTGTTTAGGACTTGATATATTATTGGGTTTACATATTGAATGACTTAAAGACGTTTTCGAACACAAAGTCCATGAAACAGGAAATGAAAGTCCGTAAAGTAGTATATGTGTTAGATGTTAAAGACAAAAACCCGTATAATAGTATATATGTCAGATTTTTAAGAGTTAGACGTTGATGAAAGATGATAATGTATCTAGTATATAAGCAAAATTCTACTATGTAGTCAAGGGCCAAAATTCATTCTATTCTCTTTAAAACTCATACATTCGATTCACTGGGATAACGAATTTGTGGTAAATGTATGAACTTACATTCCATTTTCAGTTCAAACATTTCAATTGCTTCATTGTTATTTACTTATTTACTTATTTTTGTTAATTTAAGAACTTTTACTTGTGGTTACACAAACCATTATAGGAGGTATTAGGCATTTATTCTTTCCAAGGTTCCCACGTCCCCTGGTGGTAGGGAGTATCCATAGGACATGTCAACTGCATTACTGGTAGGCCTACATACTAACGTATCGATGTATGCAGATAATGCAATAGTTATTGCCAATTTTAGTATTCAATATATGGCGTTAGGATCTGCTATAAACAACCCTGGTCGAATGGTTCAACCCCATGGAGGACCAGGATATATCCCTTAAGTTATTGAAGGTTCCTCAAACACAAGAAATGGGAGTTTGAATTGAGTTTCAAGAATGATAGTTTTTCGTAACCCAAAATAATATCTTAAAACAATGAACAAAATGATAAAGTACTCAAGGATTTTTATCCTGGTTCGTCATTAACTAGGTTACCTCCAGTCCACCCACTTAGGTGATTTGTCTTAGACAATGAATTAATCAAATAATCAAACCTGATTACAAATGCAGTGATAACTTATCCCGACTTTCTTCAAGAATGTGACCCAACTGGTCTCCTAAGAATATTGATAGTCACTAGCTCATTAATACCTAACCTACCTGGTCACTTAAGAAGATTTCAACCCCAATAACAACCCATTATTGACTTCTCAAGATCCTGACCTAAACTGATTGCTTGAGGATTACAATCAAAATATTAATAATAGTTTTTCTATTTACAGATGCTTCTGAAAAGAATATACACAAGTTTACAATCAAGTTATACACTTGATAAGAATATTGAATGAGATTTTTTTCTAAGTGTATAAGTGTAAGTTTAACATTTCTTATTTTTTGTTTTGTATTTCCTGAGTGTGAGCGTTGATCAATATTCAGTGCACGTATCTAAAATCTTATTCTTCAATCTTCCGAGTCCTCTTTAAATAGATGAAAATAGATTCGTTGGATGTGGCGTTGTAGCATGTAGTCAGTGAAGAAGATTGGATGCAGAAAACTTCTTTGACACAAAGTACAATAATTTATGAAAAACGTAGTTCTGCTTTTGTACTTCTGTCACATCAAATCTTTTGTTAACTTTTGGACAACTTCCATTGAGAAGCTTCTGATACTTGTTGTTAAAGCTTGAGTAGCATTTCCACAGTCAATCTTCAAAATATTTTGGTGAGACTTCATAGTCTTTAGATGTTGGGTTCTGAGACTTACACACAAACAGATAGTCAGAGCTTTATATCAGAGTCATTCTGGAGAACTTTTGTTCAGAATGTTGACTTGATAGATCAAAGTTGACTTGGTTGAACACTTCTAATATTTGGTTCAAAATCTAGACATTTTCAGAGTCAAAATTTGTTTCAATTTTTCTGCACACTCAGCAAAATGGTTAGAGTACCGAATTGTTGTTTTTCACTTTGTTATCATCAAAACTTAAGGATAGTTATAAAACCAATCATGTTCCAATAGTATTCCCATTTTTGATGATGACAAACCAATGTATTTTGATGAACAATTTTTATTCAATAAATAATCATATTTGTAAACCTTCAGAGATAGCTTTGTAAGATTTCTCTAAGTTTTATACTTTCAAAATTATTTCTTGAACTTAAATCTACAAAGTGAGGTTTATAAGCTCCCTTTTGAGTTTAAGACTCAAAATACTTTTGATTTCAATTAAGATCTTAAAACAGATAAGTATGCTAAAATTCAGAGGAAGGTTTGTAAACTTTCCCTGAGTTTTAGACTTCTAAAATTTTCTTAGCTTGATTGTTAAGAGTGAGGTTTGAAAGCTCTCTACTTACAATTATCTAAAGTTTAGAGTTAGGTTTGTAAGCTCCCCCTAAAATCTAGACAAATTTTTTTTCTTGGCTTAACATTATTCTTAGTTTTAAATTTCAGAGTTAGGTTTGCAAGCTCCCCTGAATTTAAGACTTAGAATCACATGTATATCTCAGAAAAAAATGCATATGACAAAACAAACACAACAAGAACATAGATATAATAAAATATACATTAAGCACATTGAAAAAATATACACCACATAAACTAGAAAGAAATTTTCATTCATTTGATATAACATCGAAATTACAACGAAATTTCATCCAAAGTTATGGATGTTCGGGATTGATCATCAGAGTCGTCTCAATCTTTTGAGAGGCCCTGTGTAAGAAGTTAAAGTTAACTTCAATTAAGTTATGAAATTTGTTTAAGAGGCCCTATTTAATCATAAATTAACTATAAAATATTTATATGAAGACCCTTTTTCCTATAGCTTAGTCATGAAAAAATGTGAGGCCCTGTGCGGTAGGCCGTCTTACACGCCCTCAAAGACGGCCCTGTTGATCATTGGATAAAAATAATCATAATCCAATCCATACTACTCCCTAGACTTTAGACTATATACCCATAAACTCAACTCGTTTATCCCTCTTTGTCATCCATAAAAAATGACAAGAAAAGTAAGGGAAAAAAGGATGAAGCTACATGAAGAAAAAAAAAGGAGAGTCAGAAGAAGACTCAAGAAAAAAGAAAAGAAGTGGAGAGTAGGTGGGGAAAAGCCTATAGGAGGGAAACTAGACAGAACATGAACGTTAACAAGTGATCCACCTAAGTGGTTACAATAGCGAGAGTTACTTCAATGACAACTCCAATACTAGTGAATTACTTGTATCATACAACTGATTTACTCTGACACAAGTTATTACTAAACGCCTTCACTACTTATATTTTACTCTTAGGATTTTTGTCTTTAAAACTTCTATAAAACATAAGCTTCTGGTTTTGAGAAACATTGGACATAAGGGTTTATGATCTAAAGGAGAGAGATGAGAAGTTTGAAAAATGAAGAGTTGATAAGAAAGAAAGAGTTGTGAAGACAACTGAAATAAGAACAATGTTTAAATAGACTAAACGAGAGTAAAGGCAGAGGATTTTAGAAATTAAAAAATATTTTAGACAGTGACAACTGAAAAATTACCCTAGGAACCCAAGAAATAACTTATAAAATACTACACGCTTCGACATAAGACAAAAATATTAGACGACTTTAAAAACAGGAAAGACATAGGGAATATTAAAGAAAAATTTTATTTGACCCAATAAAGATTTATCCTAAAGAATACTTTAAGCAAAAAAAATTGTAAAGAAAATTGCTAAATAAAACATTGATATATATATATATATATATATATATATATATATATATATATATATATATATATATATATATATATATATATATATATATATATATATATATATATATATATATAAGTCCAGAAAACATAAAAATCCAGAGGGATTATGACTTAGACCTTCAAAGCTAGAAAATCATCTAATTGTCAGAGGGTTGATTGATTCAGAGATAAAGACATACAAAGTCTCACTGACTCATTTTAATTCATCCGAGTTTGTATATATTGAGATTTTAATTAGGGAAAATTTCCATTTTCAAATTTCTTAGAATAAAAACAAATATGTCTTCAACAAGGTGTTTTGTAAAGATATCATCCCATTGATGGTCTGTATTAATAAATTTTATATTTAGAATACCTTTCTAAACATAGTTTCTGATAAAATGATATGTGATCTCAATATGCTTAGTTCTAGATGTAAAATGGGATTCTTAGGCAAACAAATAACAAAAGCATTATCACAGAAGATATGAATATTAATATCACTTAGCTAATAATCTTATATATGAGTTTTCATCTAGAAGATCTGAGTGTTACATCCAGCGGTTGCAATATATTCAACTTCTATTATTGATAATGCAATAATTTGTTGTCTCTTGCTGGACCATGAGATTATATTTTCACCCAGAAACTGACAGCTTCCACTGGTGCTTTTTCTTTCAAGTTTATCTCCAACATAATCAGCATCAGAAAAACCTACTAACTTGTAATCTTTTGATTTCTTATAAAGAAAAACCAATGTTAGTAGTTCCTCTCAGATATCTAAGATTCTCTTAACAACTAATAAATGAGATTCTCTAGGATCTGATTGAAATCTAGCACATAAGGATACACTAAACAAAATATCAAGTCTATAAGCAGTTAAGTAAATGAGTGATCCAATCATACCTTTGTATACCTTTTAGTCTACCTTCTTACTTTCCTAATATCTTCCAAGAGTGCAAATGGGAAACATTTGAGTTTTAACAATCTTACATTTAGTAAAATCAAACTTATTCATAAGTCCTTTTGTGTATTTGCTTCGATAATCTCACATTATGCTCATATAAAATTATGCTTGCATGGACTTGGAATTCTTGGCAGAGAAAGAAATTAGTAGAACAAAAAATGGTATCATCAACATATATTTGAATTATTAAAAGATCATTTTTTAAGGTTTTAAATAACAAGGTTGTATCCACTTTACCTCTTGAAAAATCATTTTCCAAGAGAAAATAGTTGAGCCTTTCATACCATGTTTTGGGCACTTGGTTTCACACCATACAATGATTTCTTAAGTTTATAAACAAAATCAGGATTTTTATGATTTTTAAAATCAGGAGGTTGATGGACATAAACTTCTTCAATTATGTGGTCACTCATAAATGCACTTTTAACATCCATTTGATATAAGATAATACAATGATTAATAACAAATGAAATTAAAAGATGAATAGATTCTAACGTGACCACTGGTGAAAAAGTCTCAGTGTAGTCAATTCCTTCTTGTTAAATATATCTTTGTGCAATCAGTCTGAACTTGTTTCTTACCACTTCTCCTTGCTCATTCAACTTGTTTCTAAAAACCAACTTAGTTCCTATGACATGTTTTCCTTTTGGTTTTGGCACTAGATCTCACACATGCTTTTTGGAAAATTGATTTAGTTCTTCTTGAATTGTCAAAATCCATTCAGAGTCCATAAGATCCCATGCATGCTTTCTGGAAACTTGTTCGGTTTTTTTGTTCTTTAATAGATCATATTGAGTCTTATCCATAATAGGTCTTTCAGAGATTCTGTTTTGAATGTAACAAGTTGTATTAACTACTTCTGCCTAGAAATACTTTGCAACATTAGTCTCATTGATCATGGTTTTGGTCATTTTTTATAATGTTTTTTTTTTCTCTCTACAACTCCATTTTGCTGAGGAGTTCTAGGACATAAGAAATCGTGTGAAGTGCCATGTTCATAAAAAAAAAAATTGTTTTTAAATTTACCACCATGATCACTCAAACAATTGTTGGACCCTTTTTTATTTTTCATTTGGGCTTAACTCATCCTACAAAAGCGATTGATAGGATGAAGATTACTTCCACTTATAATCACATGTTCGGGTCATATATTGTCCGATGTGGGACTCTTAACAGTAGTCATCAGCAATGACTAGTCTGTACTTCTTGCCATTTACTGATACAATTTTCATTAACCCAAATAGATAAATGTGCAAAAGTTCTAGAGATCTAAAGGTGAAAACAATATTTTTAACTTTAAAAGAGCTTTTAGAAATTTTGCCTTTCTAACATGCCTAACAAAGAGTTATAACTGTCAGTGTCTTTCCATTTTTTAATCTGTTTTTGCAATTTTAATGGCTAATGGCTAAAAATCATGAGTGCACTTGGTTTATCTCTTTTCAAACAAACATGTCTTTTCTCTACTACCATTGTTTGTTTAGAATCTTACACGTGCCGTATTAATATTGGATGAAGTACTGTTAATTTGTATATTCTACCGATGAATAAAATTTCATCATTTAATGATGAAGGATTTTGCTCACAAGTCTATCTTTGTTCCACTCATTCTACTTCAAAACCACTATTGTCCTCTGTTGGCAAAGCACTATCCAAGGAAATGTGAATGACAACAAAAATTGTTCCTAGCATCTAGCATCCGTTTCAGTCTGCAATGCTTGTTTGCGGGGTGCCTGTATATTCAGTGTTTGGTTGTGGGTGTGCACCATTCTTGTGCTTTAGCTGGATTCAATTGTTTTAGATGATTGGTAGTTTGCCGTCTCCCAACTCTGAACCAGTTTAGTCTTTGGAGTCAATAGGTCGACTCAGACTAGTCCGTTAATGGCTGACAGTAACTTTGTGTCAGATCTGTTTTGGTCTTTTTAATGACAATAGACTAGCTGAGTATTATCTAGGTGAAAAGTGTTTGGAGACATTTTAATTATAGTTTGTGGGTTTATATCAAGGAATTTTCTTTTAGTAACTTATGCATATCCAAATATGCTTACTTTACTAAAAATAAAGACAAAAATGAGCCACCTTTTTTCTTATACAGAATAGAGGTAATAGTAATTTTCATTACCCAACTAATCTTAACTCAAAATGCAAAACTACCCCAATTACACAGATCACTGGGAAAAAATGTGCTTAAGCACTTGTGCCTGTGCCTGTGCTAAGGGGAAAAAATGAAAATTCGTTTTTTGTACACTCTTCTTCAATGTGACTAAAATTTCATCCCAATACCATCTACATTAAATGCTGCAGTCAAATTCCCAACTTTGAAAGCACTTTTCCTCCCAAAATTATCTCTGCAATTGTATACTTCAAATCCAATGGATTTTCTTGTTGCAGCAATCTCATTAGTTGTTCGCTTGTAAGGATTAAACCACTTGGCTTGCATGTAACTATTTCTTCTCCATGGAGGTGTATGCATTTCCATACTCTTCATTGAATCCTTAATAGCAGTGCACATCAACCTCACAACCTTTTTCAGCTCTTCCACTTTCCCAACAAATACAAAAGGGAATACATCAAGTAAAGAAGCATATTGATCTATAGGACGAGCTATTTCGAATTCAGCCATAAAAGATACTTCAACTATGTATCGATTTCCAGCATAATTGACATCAATGTACTCATAGTCACCGGATGGAAATTTTCTATTCCTTTCCCATCTTGTTTTGCAAAGGCCTGTACATAAAAATACAAAACATCAGAAAACAAATTCTTCTATGAGTTAAATTGAAAGAAATTCACAACAAGACAAAGTAAATAGTAGTTACCAGCATCAAAACCTCTCTCCCGCAAACGTGACATGACAAGGCGTTTGAATCCTGGCGAAGATTTATCCCCAGTAACAAGCTCAATTGCAACTTCAACTTCTCTTCTGATATTTTCTTTCGCATTATCATCGCCATCATCACCAAAAATCTCTTGCAGTATCTCCTTCTTCTCTGAATAATCATACCACTCAAATTCGCTATCATCATTGTCACGAACAACCGAATCTTCTTTCACAGAATTCTTCTCCATGAAGGATTTCACAAGATCTGATAAATCAGGTGAATCTTCAGCCGAGTGCTCACTCCCACTGCTTTCGCATAACCTCACACGCGCCACCTCATCACTCTCAAATACCGCTGCTAATCTCTGAAACCTAATCGGAATATTCCTTCCCATTTCTAACGTCATTGTGTGTTCAATTTCCATCTCTTCCTCTATAGATCTCTATGGCATGCGAATTACTAATAAAGAAAGGATTATGAGGATAAAGTGCCGAAATTGTGTTTAGAAAGAAGAAAAATGACAAAAAAAAAAAAAAATGGAGTAAGAATAACAGAGACACGGTTTAATATTTATGCATAAAATCTCACTTATATTAATGAATGTAGTCATTATTAAACATTTTAAATGAACATATCTTCAAAAGAGTCTACATTCACTTTTCCATATTGAAATTAAATGTCTATTGTTACATAAAGCACGCGCAGTTAAACTTTTCAACTTAACTAATTAAATGTCTATTGTTACATAAAGCACGCGCAGTTAAACTTTTCAACTTAACTAGGGAGTAGTAACGTGTTCCTTATCCTAATTTTGAATTGATGAACACATTAGTATCAGCATAAAATGAGAATATACCAACAAAAACACAAATCAATAAATATATAAATCATGAGTAATTTTTCAGAAAAAACTATTTATTTAAAATTTATTATTTAGATACATTAATTATTTAATATATTTAAAAAAAAAATTATAAATAGAATCAGAGGAATATTCCTGATCTATAAAAAAAACAATTTTTTTTATTGAATAAGTGCATTTTATTTCATAATAGTATTACTAGTATTTTTTATGGTAGACTAGCATTCACATTTCCATGTCTCATACTAGTACTTTACTTTCATCCAATGCCAACCTACTATACTTGAGAAAGTTAGTCAAACAAAACTAATGTATTGATAAAATATTTAAATAAAATATCTCAAATATTGTTTTGGGCAAATTATTATTCATATTTGAAATAAAAAGTATAAGATAAGAAGATAGACGATTATTATGAACAATAAAACAATCAAATCAAATAATATAAAAATGTCACTATAAGATTGATAATAAAAATGTCACTATAAATTTAAAAATAAAATTTATTTGAGTATGAAAATTTTGAACAAATATTATATATTTAAAATATATTATAAATTAATATTTTCTTTAAAACGGTGTGAAATAAATAATATAAAAATATTTAAAATCTATCATATAAGAAAATTATATATTCAGAAAAGATCATACTACCTTTTTTTTCTATTGGTCAAAAAAACTCACTTTATGGAGGTTAAATGCATGCTGATACCAATTTATTAACAAATTGGTTATTTTTTAATTATTTATGTTACTACTAAAGAAATAAATTGATTATTTTTTAATTATTTATATTATTACTAAAGAAATAAATGAGAAAAATATTTATAAATAGATACTAGAAAAAAAAAAACATATTCCATGTATGAATTAAATGACATTAAAATTATATGTTAATATAAGAAATTCATAATTATTTTATGATCACTAAAACAAAGAAAATAAAAGAAACTAAAAATACATTATAAATTCAAACACGGGCAAAATATATTTATTTTTGTTAATAATATTTATTTAGAGAATTAAAATAATATTTTCAAATACTATGATATTAGTTGATATTTATAAAACTAAATGATTGTATAAATATTTTTATAAATGATATCAAGACAAATTTAATAATTAAGAAAATATACGGTTGATCTATATATATATATATATATATATATATATATATATATATATATATATATATATATATATATATATATATATATATATATATATATATATATATATATATATATATATATAAATAGGGAGCATATCTAGTGAGAATGACATTTTTATGTGAGAACATGAGAATGAATCTGAACCATTAGATTTTAAAATTAATGGGTTAGATTATGTTTAATTTATTTCTCTCTCCATCATTATTAAAATAAATGAATTAAATTAAAATATTATAATAAATGACAAATAATCTCAACCATTAATTTTAAAATTTAATGGTTCAGATTCATTCTTATGTTCTCATATAAAAATGTCATTTTCACTAGATATGCTCCCTATATATATATATATATATATATATATATATATATATATATATATATATATATATATATATATATATATATATATATATATATATATATATATATATATATATATATATATATATATATATAGGATACGAGTACAAGTACTGGTTTGTTACAAATCATGCTCACTATCATCACTAGGTTGATTCAAATATTTGTATATATGAAAAAACTATATTTATGCTCCAAATAAAAATAAAAATATGTTTTTTTAAATAACTAACTTTCTTGGTTAAATAATTTTGTCTTACTCTTTTTTTCAGTATGATTACATTTTAGAAACAAATGCGCGTAACACATCGTACCACATCGAACACAAGAGTATCCAGACCTGAATTCGTTCTAATTTACGAGTTATTACATTTTTGGTACAATTAAAGAAAATAAAAATAAAAATATTTAAAAATGTATGAATTCAAACACGGAAAAAATATGTTCTTTTTTAATTATTTATGTTACTAACATTTTTATTTTAAAATTATTTTTAATTTAAGATATAATATTTTTAAGATAATATATGAAAAAGTGATCTATATATTATTGATGATATCATTTCATAAATATATGTTATTAACGACAAATATATTTTTAAATTAACGAGTGAATCTTAAATTTATTTTAATTGAGAACAAGTTTTTTTATCCAACTATTTTTATAAATAATGTTAAAACACAAAAAAAAAAATACATCTCATCCAAATATTTTTTCTATAAAAAAATATATATATATATATATATATATATATATATATATATATATATATATATATATATATATATATATATATATATATATATATATATATATATGTCTCTCATTTAAAAATGATAAACTTTTTAGGTAAAAAAATGTTTTTCGTTTTTACATTCTTATTATATTTTAAAATTGGATGACTTAAAGACGTATTCGACAACAATGGCGGTTTGAAGCAGTTCAAGTGTCGAGGACACGTGGAAACAAATCAGAAAATGAAAGCCCATGAAGCAGTATACATATCAGATGTTAAAGACAAAAGCCCATATATCAGTATATGTGTCAGGTTTTTAAGAGATAGTCGTTGTTGGCAATTGATAATGTAACTAGTTTAATATCTAACTAATAAAAAAAGATTTCACTAACTCTCTAATTTAACATTTTGATTAAACTCTCTTTTTAACTAAATTAAAAATATATTATTGACTAATTACCTCATTAGTACAATATTAGAGACTTAGCATTTAATGTTGTTGATGTTGAATTTTTACAATTTTTCTCATGGTACAATAACGCAAAATTGGATAAATGAAAAGAAAAAAAGATACGCAGAGTCTGATAGCTTCAATACTTGTGCATACACATTGGTCTATGAAAAAGGTTTTGGAACTTGTAAAACCAATTTAAGACATGTCTCTCCGAATTCTCATTAGCATCTGCGATTTATTTTACCATCGGTTTTCCTTCCATCATTCACGCTTCATTTCTTATTTTCATCTTCCCCTTTGAACTTCGCCAAAGTGGAACACCCTAAACCCCTACTCCTTTTTATTTGATAATGTTTTTCGAAATTGTTCAACTCATTCTTTCCTACTGATTACCTTGCATGTTTTTTCAGAATTAACAACAAGAATGGCACAACCTATTGAATATGTTAGGGACATTAATGATTCTAAAGAATTGTGGAAGATTGTGGTTCGTTGTGTGAGACATGGCATATGTTTTGAATACCACACTTTCTGAATCAATGTTGTTTTCCCATTGTTCATAATAACTTTGACATTTCCCATAGCTTCAGCGTTAAGATATTTGTCATCAACACAACTGATTTTTGTCCTCTTTTCAGAGTCAAAATCAACCAGCCATTTCTTATTTCCAGTAAGATGATTTGAGCAGCCAATATCCATATACCACCAGTCTATCAAATTTGTATCATCGGATTCAAAAGACATCAGTAGCACAGATTTGTCATCAACTGGCTATATTCACTTATTCTGATTTCCTTTCTTTGTTTGACCAACAATATTTAGCAAAGTGACCAAACTTCTTGCAACAGTAACATTGAATCTTCTTCTTGTTATACTTCTCTTTTCCCTTCTGAGCATTTTTTTGCTTGTCAGAGGTTGAGGTTTCTGACTTCTGACCACCATCAGATCTTCTCCTAGCTTCTGACCAAGACTGCTTCTGATGCCTCTTATCAGAAACTGCTTTCAGATCCTACTACTCTACTTCCCTTTCAGAAGTTCTCTCAGTTAGACGCAACTCTTCCGCTTCTAAATTGCTTTGTAGCTCTTCAATCCTCATGGTGCTCAGATCTTTAGAATATTCTATTGCTACCACAATGTAATCGAACTGAGGGGTAAGAGATCTCAATACCTTCTCAATGATTACTTGTTCAGAAAGAGTTTCTCCACAAGCCTTCATCTCATTAGTGATCAGAATCACTCTGGAGATGTGCTCAGAAACATTCTCATTGTTCTTCATGTTGAGATTCTCATATTACTTTCTCAAGGACTAAAGCTTCACCTTCTTCACTGATGCATCACCACCGTAACGTCTGACCAATATGTCCCACACAGCCTTTGCTGTCGTTGAATCTGCAATCTTCTCAAACACATTTGCATCCACACACTGATGGATGTAGAACAGAGCTTTCTGATCTTTCTTCCTCGTGTCCTTCTCCGCATTCTTTTGTTCCTCTGTTGCATCTGCTGCTACGGGAACATAACCTTCAGTGACAAGATCTAGAACATCTTGAGCACCAAACAGAACACGCATTTGAATCATCCAACGATTCCAGTTTTTGCCATCAAATACTGGAAGCTTGGTGTTCATGCCGCCGTTTCCGTTCATCATTTTCTACCTTGTGCAATACACTCAGATCTCACCATACAGTGTTTCTCAACCCACAAAATCAATGTGATTCTGATCATATTTTTGTACAGGGTTCAACACGAAACCAAGAACCAAAAATCAATCACACAAGCCTCACTTTTTCACTCGTGTTTCCCGGTGTTTCTCCCACTGAATCTAAACCGGAGCTCTAGATACAATTGTTGATGCACAAGGTGAAATAAAATGATGAACAAAAGAAATGTATTAAAGGAGAGAGATCTTACAAAAGTGTTTTTCTACTCTATTTGTAAGAAAACTAAACTTAACCTACAAGTTGAAAAAACAATAAGATAAAGTACTAAAATACCCCTAAACAAACTTAGTCACCATGTATGTCAAAATATAAATTATTATTTCTAATAATCCTTCCATACTACCAACCTCCATGTCTAAAATATAAAGTTTGTTTGTTATATATTTTTTAAAAATGGTTTTTATTATTTATGATTTTGAAAAGTCATTTATATAAAATTTCATTTAAAATAGTCTCATATTTAAGTAATATTTTAAAATTTTGATATTACAAAAAATATAGCTTCCGGATAAAATATTTTTAATTATTTATTACAAAACGTTATTTTAATAAATTTTATTTAAAAATTTTAAAAATTTATTATTATTTAGATTCAAGAAACTATTCTAAAAACAATTTAAAAAAACTGAAACAACCAAATTATAAT
This sequence comes from Lathyrus aphaca, assembly GCA_963966055.1. Classification (NCBI taxonomy): domain Eukaryota; kingdom Viridiplantae; phylum Streptophyta; class Magnoliopsida; order Fabales; family Fabaceae; genus Lathyrus; species Lathyrus aphaca. Next base: position 568,974,094 of record OZ014522.1, read on the forward strand.
TTAATTAATTCAAATTTGATTGTTTTTTTTTGTTAAACGAATTAAATTTGATTTTTACTTCCACCTTTTTTGCAACTAAATTTTTGTTACTTCAACTTATATGTAACAAAATTAATTCAAATTTAAGCTAAAAAAAAACTAATATCGTTCAACGTTCAAGCTAGGTGGCTTAAAAAATAACGAGATTATTATCTTATTACTCAAAACTGATCACACAATGTATAATTTTGATTTTGTGTTTTTTTTGTTGGTATATCCTCATTTTGTTCTAATAATAGACTCATTGTTACACGTATACTATAATTAATTAATTAAAGAAATAGGATTAGTGAGATTTTGTTACAAATACGTTGAACCGTTTAACCGTGCGTGCTTTGGTCTAACTACACATTCAATAATTGGAAACTGAATTTAGACTATTTTTGGCATATATCCATCCAAAGATGTCGTAATAATGGTTACATTCACGCTTTCAATATAAATTGAGAGATTTTGTGTATAAACATGACATCATTTCTTTATTATCCTTACTAATTTATCTAAAGCCATTTCAATATTCGTATATATTTAGAGAGAGATGGAAATTGAAAGCAAAATAATGTTAGAAATGGGAAGGAATATTTCGATGAGGTTTGAGAGTGATGAGGTGAAGCGTGTGAGGTTATGCGAAAGCAGTGGGAGCGAGCACTCGGCTGAAGATTCAACTGATTTATCAGATCTTGTGAAATCATTCATGGAAAAGAACTCTGTGAATGAAGATTCGGTTGTTCATGAGACTGATGATGATGAATTTGAGTGGTATAATTATTCGGAGAAAAAGGAGATACTGCAAGAGATTTTCGGGGATGCTGATGATGATAATGTGAAAGAAAAGATTAGAAGAGAGGTTGAAGTTGCAATTGAGCTTGTTGCCGGAGATAAAGATTCACCCGGATTCAAACGCATCCTCATGTCACGTTTGCGGGAGAGAGGTTTTGATGCTGGTAATTAACTACTATTTACTTTTGCTTAATTTATTGATTGTTATGAATTTTTTCTAATGTTTTGTATTTTTGTGTACAGGTCTTTGCAAAACAAAGTGGGAAAGAAAAAGAAAATTTCCATCCGGTGACTATGAGTACATTGATGTGAATTACGGTGGAAATCGATACATAGTTGAGATATCTCTTATGGCTGAATTTGAAATAGCTCGTCCTATAGATCAATATGCTTCTTTACTAGATGTATTCCCTTTTGTATTTGTTGGGAAAGTGGAAGAGCTGAAAAAGGTTGTGAGGTTGATGTGCAATGCTATTAAGGATTCAATGAAGACAATGGAAATGCATACACCTCCATGGAGAAGAAATAGTTACATGCAAGCTAAGTGGTTTAACCCTTACAAGAGAACAACTAATGAGGTTGCTGTAACAAGAAAATCCATTGGATTTGAAGCATACAATTGCAGAGATACTTTTGGGAGGAAAAGTGCTTTCAAAGTTGGGAATTTGACTGAAAATGGCATTTGACTGAAAATTAGGGTGCAATTATAGTCAGATTGAAGAAGAATGTACATAAAAGTTTTTTTGTTCTGGTTGATTGTGTCATACCCCTTAGCATAAGGGCATAGAGTGCTTGAGCACATTTTTTCTAGTGAGTTGTGTAATGGGTGTTGTGATGCGTCGTTGGGTAATGAATATACAAGCTTTATCCATTGTTATATGAAAATGTTTGGCACATTTTTGGTTCTTTATCGTAAGGAAAATAAGTACATTAGAAGATGTACATTAATTACTTAAACTCTTTTAACTACTTGATACTTTTTCCTGTTATGTCTAGTCGGTCTTATTTGTATGAATAAGTCACAATTATCATCAGAATTTTGTATTGATTCGGAAATAAAGCGAATTTTAAGAATAATGATAATTTGACGCATCTAAAATTAAAGCTATACTAAATTTACAATTCTTATTTCAATCACCATTGACATTGCTAAGGAAGAATTATTAGAGATATATTGTGTTCGTTCCAAACAGAGGAAGAATTGTGATGCGGAATATATTGTGCAAATGTATGTCAATATTTGACAAGAACTTGTTGATAATTTTTTAACAGAGGGTTTTCAAGAAAGATGAATTAGGAATGTTGTATTGAGTGAAGTTTTATCCAATTAACATCATACAATATCTTTATATAGGCAACTAAAGTTCATACAAAACTATACAAATCGACATATACCTAAAACATTTTGACATGCCAACTTAATGATGTATTCGACTCAGTTGAATATAGTTGACTTCTACATCTCGATTAGCTACTTCGACATAGTCAAATGCTAGCTTTCAATAGAACATTGAATTAAAACTTCTCACACACCCCTAATTCATGTTCTCGAGACTTCTCATCTTGATGCTTCTCTTCAACTCGTCAAACCTAACTTTCTTCAGGGGTTTAATGAGTATGTCAACTAGTTGTCATTCTATTTTGCAATGCTCAAGTTCAAGCTTTCCATTGTTAACTTGGTCCCTCAGAAAACCTCTTTTCTATGTGCTTAATTCGACCATGACACACTAGATGATTCGCCAAGTCGATAGCTGAATTGTTGTCAACAAACAACTTCATTTTTTAGGTTCCATTATCTTGAGCTCTTCAAGCAGCATCTTTATTCATGCTACTTGGCATGATGAATATGATGCAAGCATGTACTCAACTTCACATGATGACAAAGCCACAATGTTTTGCTTCCTTGAGCTCCATCAGATTGGAGCGCCTTCGGTCATGAATATGTATCCTGCGATACTCTTCTTTTCGTCTGACATTTTGACAAATGTCTGGCCTAGTATTGCAAAGATACCTCAATGATCCAATGATTTATTTGTATAGTGCCGCACTTACAAATTTATCATTTGTCTCCTTCAAATTTGCTCAAGTTTCTAATGGCGTAACAACTTCATTACATCTGCATTACACTCTTTCACTCGTGTCTTTGAACTACATCCTTAAGAAATATGACAAATTCTCTAGGTCAAACATTTCAAACTCTTGTATCAGTTTCGACTTGGCTTTTCTTATCTCTGCTTCATATGCACCTGTAGTCAATAAGTCATCTACATATAGGCATATGATGATTCAACTTATCATGTTTGTATTATTGACATACCCTCCATGTTCAGAGACACACTTTGTGAAACCTACTTCAATCAAGAAGCTATATATTCTCTTATTTCAAGCTTTTGGGGCTTGCTTCAAACTATAGAAAGCCTTCCTCAATATATACACCTTCAAATCATGCTTATTGATTTTGAATCCTGGTGGTTGATTGTAATAGACTTCTTCTTCCAAAGGTCAATTCAGAAATGTTAATTTTACATTCAACTAATGTATCTTCCATCCTCTGTATGCTACTGTCGACACAACAATTCTGATTATTTCTAGCCTCGCCACAGGTGTATACACTTCGTCGAAATCAATATTAATATGTGATTTCAGAGTAACATCACCAGCTTTGGTCGTGCCATTAGAGATCGCGCAATGAAGGTTTAGCAAGACTCATAGTGTAATGATGGTCACTTGGAGGGATACCTCATTGTATGATTGTATCACACCCTCGAATCACCCCACTTGTTGAGCATATAGATGATGTCAGGTCTTTCGATGTTGGGGTATCTGTAGATGATGTCAGGCCGTTGCTACCTCAAGTTGATGTCGATGACCAGAAACACCTCCAAATGATTGCAATTATTATGGGTAACCTCATGGGTTTGGTAAACCTAGATGGTGAGGTTTTTGCTAGATTATCTCGGGCTGCACACATAGCCCGTAGGGGACCTATTTAAACATTATTGTTATTTTTATGTATTATTTGTATATTGCGTGTAATATTACTTAGACATCTACACGTCACTTTTTACACATCACTTTTTATAGATAACACTTTGGATCTTCCATTGATGCAAGATGAACATATTTTAACATTTGGCATAGGATTATATAACTTAAACATAACTTAAAATAATGATAATAAATAAGAAAACATAAACAGTACCAGATGATTTTGGACGTTTCATCATCTTAATTATGTCGTCGGCAGATCTTGAAATCTTCGCATCTAACTCGACTGACCCCTTTGTTAGCCTGTGACAAAATGATCTCCACATAATCGTCACATCTTCATCGGTCTTTAACACAATAACATTGTATTTCATCCTTCCATTAATATCAACTTAATCTTCATAAAACTCATTTTTTTTTCTCCTTTCTGCAATCAATATCAGTCAACAATTTATTCAACTTAGATGTCAAGGCGACAAGAGATGTGGTGCCATTCGAAAGGCGAAACTCCGCGGGAGGTGAAACTTCGTTGAAGTACACTCCTGCCTTAATAAAAAATTAACGAAGAGACATTTTGAGGTGTTTTTCTCATACAATATGTGACCCTTATTTATACAACTTTAAATTCATTCTAGATCACACAAAACGATCTATGCAATCACAGTCGTCCAAAATTGTCGAAAAATCCTAATTGTTTAAAATATCATAAAATTAAGGCAAAATACTCTTTTTAGTCCTATATCTTTAGGGATGGATTAATTTTGGTCCCTCAAATTTGAAAAGGACCATTTAAGTCTCTCAACTTTTCAAAACGTGTCACATTAGTTATTTTTGTCCAAATTTCACTAACGAGTCAATTTTTTACTGACATGTAGCTTTTAATTTTTGTAACAGAATTAACGACGGAAAAAATAAACGCTACATTTTTTTGCATTTTAATTTGATTTTTCATATTCTTCCCCAAAACTAAAATATTCAAAATCCACAATTTCTCAAATCCAACTATTACTTCAATTCAACATCCAAAAACAATTAATTTACCAAAATTACTTCAATTTCAAGAAATAGATACAATTAATTTAATGTGAGTATTAGGATTCCCCTAAAAATGATCTCTAACCTTATTATCAACTTTATCACCCCGAATTCAGCAAATTAGGGTTCCCTTGCAAAATTGAGGTGAATCGAAACCCTGCTTCTGCAAAATCGAAGATGGAGGAACAATAAGGGTTTGAATTTCGCTCTATCGAGTGTTCAATAGAACTCGCTGAATCATTTTGTTTCGACTCGGTAACACACGTGATTCACGTAATGCATTGGATGCTCAACAAATCCATCATTTTCTGTCACTATTATGTACCCTAAATTTTCATTTGATAATTTCTGATATTTTTTCTCTAATTAAGTAGTAAAATTTGTTCAAAAACTTTAGTAGGTTTAATTTCTTAACAAAAAATAAAATACTCACATTAAATATTTGTTAAATACTCACATTAAATTAATTGTATCCTTTTTTAAAAATTGAAGTAATTTAATTGTTTTTCGATGTTGAATCGAACTAATGGGTGGATTTGAGAAATTATGGATTTTAAATTTTTTAGATTTGGAGAAGAAGGCGAAGAATCAAATTAACACCGGTAGAAAAAAAAATGTAGCGTCCATTTTTCCGTCGCTAAGTCTGTTACAAAAGTTAAAAATTACACGTCAGCAGAAAAGTTGACGTCGTTAGTGGAACTTAGACGAAAAGATCTAATGTAACACATTTTGAAAAGTTTAGGGACCAAAATGTTTTTTTTTTAAACATGAGAGACCAAAATGAACTTCGTCCTAAAGATACGAGACTAAATTGTGTGTTCTGGAAATTTTACTTTTGTTGAAATTTTCGATAAAACATTGTATTTTTTAACATTTTTCATTAAATTACAAACTCTTTGACATTTTGGAAATTCCGAGTACTCTAACATTTTAGAAATTTTGAATACGCTATCAAAAATTTTAGTGGTACTAGAAATTTTATACTCAAATTTGATTGAAATTTTAGCAATAACACTTACGGAATTATGTGGAGACACCCATTATGTTGTTTTGAATCAGCATAGTAATGTTTTCTTATTCTGGTGCAATTCTGATTAAGGTATTCTCTCTTTGAAAGTTGCCTACTCTTTCAAATCCACCCCTCTTCCCTTGGTCCCTTGGTCTAAAATCCTTTGGAATCCATCAATTCCTCCTAGCAAAGTTTGTATTATTTTGCGGATGCTGCACCGATCACTCCCCACAGAGGATAGTCTCTCTCAAAAAGGTATCTTTTTAGCTTCCAGTTGCTACCTTTGCCATGTTGCTGTGAATTCTTTCGATTGCGACTTTACTAAGAAACTTTGGAATTAGCTAAAAGAGAAGTTTTCACTTCCTTCCACACCTCATTCTGTTCTTGATTGGTTATTGTTAGGTTCCTCTTTCTCTCAGCAAACTGCCCTGATTTTTCAATCTACGGTTATTAACACTTTGACTCTGATCTGGAGGTCGCGTAACGAAGTTAAACATGGTAAAACTGTTACTCCTTTTGAAGTGGCTCTGATCTTGTTCGAATAGCTCTTTTATCAGCATGCAAGATTTCTCTATTATCAAAGCTTCTGACGTCTCTATTATCCCGTCCAAAGTGTCTTCCATTTGTGAGATTCTCTAGGTTCCCCTCCCTTGGGATGGACGAAGTGTAATTGTGATGGAGCTTTTGTTCATGATTCCACCTTGGCTGATAACAGTGGTATCTTCAGAAACCGCCTTGGTAATTTTTTGCTTGCTTTTGCTGAAAATTTACATTGTAACTCCCCTTCTCATGCTGAATTCGAAGCAGCGATTAGATCTATGGAAACCGTTATTTTGAAAGGTTGGTCTAAACTTTGGCTCGAGACAGATTCCTCTTTGGTAGTCAAAACGTTTTTCAACCGTAACTTAATTCCTTGGAATTATAGAAACCACTAGAACTTTTGTTTACTCCGTGAAAATTTATCTAATTTACTCATTACACACATATATAGAGAATATAACTCTTGTGCCAACTTTTTGGCGAATTATGCGCTCGGCACTTGTACATTAACTTTTTTTTATTCTATTTCGATTGGAATTAGAAATGATTTTGTAAAGAATATGTTAAGTTTGTCTTTTTTTAGATTCTCTTGATCTCGGGATTAACTTGTTTTTCCTTCTTCTTGTATGTGTTTTCTTTATTTGATCCGATACCAAATTTAAATAAATAAAAAAATATTATATGGAAACAAACGAGGGAGTGACAAGTTAAATGCTCCTAAAAGAGCAATTACATACAAAATCATGTTTTGTGTGATTAGTGGGTAAAAGTCCAAGAATGAATATAAATTTGAGTTATTTTAATGATAGTTTCTGATAAAAAGAATTCTTCCCATGCAATGTCAAAATAAGATAAGCCATTTTGTTAAAAATCTATGAAGTAGACAAGTTTGTTATATATTTTAAAGGAGAAATTACACTCATCTCATTTGAGATTTATTAAAATAGCACATACATCCTCTAATTTTAAAATATGGTTTAATGTCTATTAAAATAACGTTAATATCCCCTTTAATTCTTACTGACATAAAAATATATAAAATATTTATTTGTGGTTTCTAAAAATTGGAGGGATATCAGTGTCATTTTAACAATCCTCTGGGAGGGAGGTGGGTATCATTAAAATAAATAATTTTTTATTTATGTTTTCAAAAATTATTTATATGACAATTAATTTAAAATAATTTCGAGTTTAAATAATATTTTGAAATTTTGATATTATAAAAAAAAATATAGCAAAAGATTACTATTTAAGTTCTAGAATAAAATATTTTAAATAGTTTATTTCAAAAATTTATTTATATAAATTTTATTTGTAATTTAATTTTTTTTACTATTATTTAAATAAAAAAATTACTCTAAAATTTATTTATATAAATTTGATTGTTATTTCAACATTTTTTTTCTAACTGAACTTTGTTACTTCAACTAGTATGTAACAAAATTAATTCAAATTTAAGCTAAAAAAACTACTAATAGCGTTCAACGTTCAAGACGGGTGGTTTGAAATAATCACAGAATTATCTTCTTAATCAAAATTGATCACACAATGGATAATTTTGAATTTGTGTTTTTGTTGTTGTTGTTGATATATTCTTATTTTGTGGTAATAATAGACTAATTGTTACACGCCTACTATAATTAATTAATTAAGGAAATGTGATTAGTAAGATATGGTTACAACTTACAAGTACGTTGGATTGTTTATGCTTATTTGGTCAAGTCCAATTAGACTCAATATTGGTTAAATGAATTTAGACTCTTTTTGGGATATATTCATTCAAATTTGTACTAATAATGGCTACATTCGTTTACCCTTTCAATATAAGTGAGATGTTAGGTATAAGTATGACTACATCCGGTGACTACGAGTACATTGATGTGAATTACGGTGGAAATCGATACATAATTGAAATATCTCTCATGGCTGAATTTGAAATAGCTCGTTCTATAGATCAATATGCTTCTTTACTTGAAGTATTCCCTTTTGTATTTGTTGGGAAAGTCGAAGAGCTGAAAAAGGTTGTGAGGTTGATGTGCACTGCTATTAAGGATTCAATGAAGACAATGGAAATGCATACACCTCCATGGAGAAGAAATAGTTTTTTTTTTTTGACGAACAGAAAGATTTCATTGATTTAAAACAGCAACAACATTTGGAATATAAACAGAATCTGGCAGACAAAAACTCCCAACAGTTTTTGCCAACATGGCCAAATTGTGGGCTTCAACATTGCAATTACGAAAAATAAACAAGACAGATGAAGAAAACATAAAAGAGGACAGTAAGTCCATGCAGTCAGCTGCAACAATTTCCAAATGAGCAACCGACACCGCTCGAGTAATGCAGTCCACATTGTTTTTAGAGTCAGAAAAGAAAATGACCTTTTTAGCTCCAAGCCCCAGAACAAGCTCCATACTCCAACGCAATGCCATCAATTCCGCTTGCCCTGGATCAAAGCAAAAATTATGATTTGAGCATGCCGAGATCACCACTCGTTTGTCTTCGTCCCTCACCACACAACCAAAAGTACAACCATTGTTTTCCAGACATCCCGCATCCACATGGACAACCCAGCTATCCTTTGGCAAATTAGTTAAAACCGGATTGAAAACCCCACTATTTTTCCACTCACCTCCAGTACTCCGAGAATTAAATTGCACCCATCCTTCCCATGCCATGGCAGTCACACACACCGGTGAAGGAGAACTATCATTATGGATCATATCATTTCTTGCTCGCCAAATATTCCATAACATAGAGCAGAGCAAATGCTTCACCTTATCATCCTTCAAACTAACAATCGATTGGATCTAGTCCTCAAAATCCAACTCAGAAGGGCAATGATAACCGAGGGAAGAGGAGAAAAAAACGGCCCGGGCGAAATCGCAATGCATAAAAACGTGTTGTCTATTTTCCGGGTGATTGTGACAAAAAGGACAATTAGGGTCGAGTGCAATACCTTTAGACCGCAGAGAGCTTCTGAGAGGCAGGATATCTTTCGTGAGACGCCACATAAAATTCCTAATCTTCAGGAGAATGGGGAGATTCCAAATGCCTTTCCAAATGTTGGAACACCTCAAAGATGAAGGACCTGGCCTCTTTGAAATCTTTAGCTTATTTAGGAGATGATAAGCTAATTTGACCGAATAAATCCCATCGTGCTCGTAGTGCCAAATCCTCATATCCGGAGGGAGGTTCCTAGATATTGGAATACTAATAACCTGCTCAACAATATCCGGGCTGAGAACATTCTGCAAAGCCTCTATTTTCCAACTTCCCAAGTCTGCATCAATGAAATCCCCCACTTTAAGGTCAACATTAACCTCCGAACGAGGCCGCCAAGCCTTAAAACCCGGAATGCTTGGAATCCACTTGTCATTCCAAAAATTCACATCAGCCCCGTTACCATTGCGCCAAAAAATTCCTTCCTCCACAAGATCCTTCGTGTCAATAATACTCCTCCAAACATAACTTGGATTGTACCCCACCGAGGCTTCCGAAATAGAACACTTAGGAAAATATCTCCCCTTAAGAACTCTACTCATAAGAGAGGTCTCATCATTCAAGATCCTCCAATAATGCTTCCCTAACAAGCTGGTGTTGAAATCTGAGATCCCACGGAAACCCATTCCGCCTTCAGCCTTCACTCGAGACAACTTCTCCCAGCTGAGCCAGTGGATCTTTCTTCTTCCTTCCTTTGCTCCCCACCAAAAACGTGCCACCATAGCCTTAAACTCATGACACACAGATTCGGGCAGCTTGTAGCAACTCATAACATAATTGGGGATAGCTTGAGCAACCGCCTTGATCAAAACTTCTTTACCGACTCTAGACAAGAATCTGTCCTTCCACCCCTTAACCTTCTTCCAGACACGCTCCTTAACCATATCAAAAACAACTTTCTTTGACCTTCCGAAAACAACCGGGAGACCGAGATATTTAGCATGACTCTGAACCTCCTTGACTCTCATAACATTCTTAATCCTTATCATCCGCAAATAATAAATGAGAAATGGCTGGAGCTTGCCTAGCAATCTGCAAACCATGGAACTTCCCGCCAAGAACTTCCTTCTGAATAAGCCCTAAAAAGACATTAGCACACAAGATGAATAAATAGGGTGATAAGGGATCTCGATGGCGGAGTCCCCTAGCAGCAGCGAAACTACGGGTAGGCTGGCCGTTGAGGAGGATTTGATAAGTGACGGAGGATACACAACTCAGAATAAGATCCACAAAACTCCTAGAGAAACCCATAGAAATCAAAGTATGCTCAATAAAAGCCCATTCCAAACGGTCATAAGCTTTTGACATGTCAATCTTAATCGCCATCACACCTTGCTTTCCTTTTGTTTTCTTCTTCAGCCAATGAAAACATTCAAGCGCAATAATTGTGTTATCCGTAATCAATTTATCCTTCACAAAAGCACTTTGCTCCTTGTCAATCACCTGCGGTAAGGCTTTCTTCAACCGGTTTGCAATGGTCTTTGAAACAATTTTCATCACCATATTTCATAAGCTGATCAACCTAAATCTGAGGGGTTGCAGGGGTTCTTGCACTTAGGGATGAGAGCTATGAATGTAGCATTCAAGGGTTTCGGATCCACATTATTATTGGAATAGTTACATGCAAGCAAAGTGGTTTAACCCTTACAAGAGAATAACTAATGAAGTTGCAACAAGAAAATACATTGGATTTGAAGCCTACAATTTCAGGGAACGTTGGAAGTAACAATTTTAGAAGTAACAATTTTGGAAGGAAAAGTGCTTTCAAAGTTGCCAATTTGAGAGAAGATGACATTGGGGTGCAATTATAGTCATATTGAAGAAGAATGTACATAAAAGTTTTTTTTCCCTTAGCTAATTGTGTCCTACCCCTTAGCATAAAGTACAAAGTGCTTGAGCACATTTTTTCTTGTGAGTTGTGTAATGGGGTGATTTTGCCTTTTGGTTTGGGATGAATTGGATAATGAATATTACTACTAGTTCTAGCTTTGTCAATTGTTATAAGAAATTTTTTGACACATTTTTGGCGTTTTGTCATAAGGAAAAGAAGAAGTACATGATAGATGTACATTAATTACTTTAACACCTCTACTTAATATACGTTTTCTGTTAGGTGTCTAATCGATGTTATTTGTATAAATAGGTCACAATCATCATCATTTTGTGTTGATTCGGAAATAAAGTGAACTTTAAGAAGAATTAAAATTTGACGAATATATTGTGTTCGATCCAAAGAAGAAGAATTAACATGGAATATATTATGTTTGATAGAAATGTATGTCAACACTTGATAAGAGTTTGGTGATAAGTTTTTGCTGAAATTATTTTTCCTCATGTTGAGGCATGAGAAAAGTTTTTTTTAATGAGAAAGAAATTTTATAGAAAACAGAAAGCTACAAATGAGCTATTACAGAATTCAGGTATGGAAAAAAAAACCAGTCAGGTTTTAGAACCATAAGTTTTTCCCAACCTAGCTAAGTCATAAGCCTCCCAATTACCACTCATAGGAATAAACATAATATTACAAAGATTAAAGCTCTTAATAAGGCATCTGCAATCTTCTTCTATTGGTTGCAACACAGCAAAATCCAAACAAGAATTGATACAATCGTCTGCCACCGAAGAATCAGAAAATATGGAGGCTTTTACCACCATAACAATCTTCGCCAATTGAAAGGCCCATCTAATAGCTAAGCATTATGTGGAAGTGGAATCCATAACCATCATTTCAAGCTTGCTAGCATACAACACAATACCACTATCGGGGTCTCGAATAATGCACTCATAGGTCACAGAACCATCATTGAACACTCCAACATCGACATAAAGTGCGCAAATACCTTCATCAAAATAAGAACCAAGATCAAGGATGAACTTTTTGGGGCATACCGTGGGATTCCATTTGTTAAACTCCAAGACAGCCTGCATTGCATCATTAACCACTTGAATTGGACAAGGCTTCTTACATTGGAACAACATGATATTCCTAGCCATCTAGATTTTATGCAACAACATACCAACCATTTGGATTGCCCAAATATCTTTGGTTGTAAGAATTCCTTCAAGCCAATGACAAAAATCAACATTTGGGGGAAGTTTGAGGCCTAAGGTGGACGAAAAGAAGATATGTCTCGCAAAATTACAGCTTAAGAAGAGGTGTTCGACAGTTTCTACGTCACCAAAACAGAATGGACATCAAGGATCAATGGCATACCTTTCTTCAAGAGGTTTGATCTCGTAGGTAGAATATTTTTGTCGACTCTCTAAAGAAAATTACGGGTGTGATTATTAAGAGGAGCCTTCTAGATAAGCTTCCAAAGATTGCCATGAGGGTCACTGGACGACCCAGGATTCTTTCCATCTTTTTCCGCCATGCAGAGGTGGTAAGCAGAGCAGACAAAATATGCTACATCTTTCTCAAAATGCCAAATTTGCTCATTCGCGATGTTCTGAAGGGATAGAGGGATACTAACAATTGAAGTTTCCTCTTCCTGACTAAAATTGGCTTTGATCAACTCATACTTCCAGCACCCCAGATCTTCATCAATCAGCTCTGAGACCATTGTAATATCGTCATGAAGATCACATATTCCAAGAACCTTGAATCGCAAATTACCCGGTATCCATTTGTCTTTCTTAATACTGACCATTTCTCCATTTCCTATCCTCCAACGAGACCCCTTTTAGACAAGATCTTTAAAACCTAAGATACTTATCCAAGCGAGACTTGGATTATAATCGGGTTGGCTCTCATCCAATGCTCCTCTAGGATAATATTTTCCTTTATAAACCTTCTCCACCAGTGACTCCCTTTTTGTTAAGAGTATCCAATATTGTTTTCCTATGAGACTACTATTGAACTCACTAATGTCGTGAAAGCCTAAACCACATTCATTATTTGCTCTTGCTACCCTGTCCCATCGCAACCAGTGTATTTTCCTTTCTTCCGCTTTTGCACCCCACCATAACTTGGCTATAACGCTCTCAATCTCGGTACAAATTCATTCGGGAATTTTGTAACAACTCATGATATAGCTAGGAATGGCTTGGGCTACAACTTTTATTTGTACTTCCTTGTCGACGCGAGATAAGAACTTCTCCTTCGACCCCTTAATATTTTTCCAGACTCTTTCCACCACAAGAGCAAAAACCTCTTTTTTCGATCTCCCACAGGCAACCGGTAAACCAAGATATTTTGAATGGCACGTCACCGCCTTAACTCCCATCCTTAATCTGATAAAATTGCTATCATTTTATAACATATTTCGACTAAACGATGCCTCCGATTTATCAAGATTTACTACCTGCCCCGAGCTCCCCTGATACTTCCTTAAAACCTCTAAAACACTAGTTGCCTCACCCACACTTGCTCGTGTGAACACCTAACTGTCATAAGCAAATAAAAGGTGCGATATGACATAAGCCTTATGCGCTATCTTCAATCCATGAATTTTGTTGGGTCGAACTTCCTTCTTGATAAGGCCTGAAAGAACATCTGCACATAAAATAAATAAATAAGGTGCGAGTGGGTATCCTTGACGGAGACCCCTAGAAGGCATGAAATGACGGCAAGGCTGGCCATTCAACAAAACTTTGTAAGACACCGTTGACATGCATCTTTCGATAAGTTTAGCCAACTGAATTGGGAAACCCATCGAAGAAAGCACTGCAGACACAAATTTTCACTCTAATCTGTCGTAAGCTTTTGACATGTCGAGTTTAAGATCCAAATGACCATGTTTTCCCTTTGTCTTCTTTTTTAACCAATGGAAGCATTCCATCGCAACTAATGTGTTATTTGTGTTCAAACGACCTTGCACGAAGGCACTTTTTTCAACATCAACAATCTCAGGTAGAAGTGTAACACGGTGGGAGAACTGACTTTAGTTATGTTGCGGATAGCAAGAGTCGCCACCGACTTTTATTTTATCCAAAGGAAAGGCATAAAAGAACAGGAAAGACCTTTTAAAAGATTTTTGGGTCCGGGGGGTAGGTTATGTAAAGGGAAGGTGTTAGCACCCTTTACATCCATGGTTATCCATGGGCTCTTAGTTACTCAGCTCACTTTAAAATGTTTTTAAAATGTGAAGTGTGTGAATAGAAATTTTCTTAAGTGTTTTATAATGATCCATGTACGGATGCGTATAAAACCTTTGTTTTGAAAATTGTTTGAAATGTATGAAATAGTTTGAAATGTTTTGAAGAATGCGCAAGTATCTAAGAGGAACCTACCCTAAGCTTAAGTCTTTTCTGTTCTTGAATCCTTTAAATGGTAAGACTATCCCTATTATTAAGGAACAGGTAGTCATTACCTTGGATGTGAGGAACAAGTGAAGGGTCATCTATTATTTAGGCAACTGTGGGGTGTATAAGCAATTCGAAGGGACTTATCATCTTTATTCGAAAGGGACAAGATCATTACGAAGGCAACATTCAAAGGGACTTGATCTTTTTATCTGTTTAGGGACTAGATGATGTGGAATGAGGGACTTTTGCTTTATACACCCTACTTGACCTTTTTGTTTAGGCAACATGAGAGATATCCTTAAGGAAGTGAGATGGCGATCAAAGATCGACTTACGTGTGTGAGTGTACAATTTAAATATTTATCTCTTAAATTAGTGATCTAAATTAATTTTAAAATACAAACATGTTTACACTCCGTATTTTACTAACCATAGCATTTAAAATAAATATTAAACATTAATATTAAAATATTACATAAAGGAAACAATTACATAATAATAATAATTAAAGCAAATTAAATAAATAAGCAAAAATAAATAATAATAATATAATTTGGTTAGTAATAATAATAATAATAAATCACAATATATATAAATGGGGTTAGTAATAATAAAATAAATATGAAAATAAATAGCATTAATAATAAAATAAATAAGAATATTAGCATAATAATTAAAAGATCAAATTTTTATGAACAATTATTATTTAAGATTAAGAAGAAAATATAAACAATTAATTATCATAAAGTTTTAAATGCTATAAAAATTAAGTTAATTATAAACATATTATGAAAATAAATTATATTAAATTAACAAGTTTTAATTATTTTTTAAACATATATTAAAAATTATTTACATGCAAGAATTAAATTATGAACAAATTATAGAATATATATATATTATGAAAATAGGATTAATTATAATTGAATAACCATATAATTATATTCACAAAAATTAAATTATCAATTTTTAATTAATTTAAACATAACCTAGAATTATTTACACATAGAAAAATACATAATTAAAATTGACAAATAAATTAAAAGTCATAATTAAATTGAAAAGAAAATTAGGGTTTGACTATTTAGAAAAATATATTAGAGTTTATTTCTTAATTAGAATATAGACAAAAATTTATGACAAATAAATAAATAAATAATATTTACAATTAGGGTTCATAAAAATAATTAGGTTTTAAAAATATTTTAGGGTTTATGAAAATATTAGGGTTCTATTTAGGTTTAGAATTTAAATAATAAAAATATTTATAACTTATAGATTAATAAAATTATTTAGAAAGAATAATTAGTATTTATTTACAAAAAATGTTTCTAAAGAATAAATATTTGGATTATAATTTACATAGTGATAATATTTAAGTTTTTTATTTAAAAATAGATTTGAATTAGTATTAATAATATCAATTATAATTAATATATATTAAAAGGTAAAAAATTAAAATAAAATAAAAAAACACTTACCTGCTGGAGTCTGGGATTGAACCCAGGACTCCTGGATTCCCTCATGTGCAAACCAACCAGCTGAGCTACGCACACCACGTGCTTACAGAATAGTTCTTAATTATTATATAAAAAACCTGCAAAATAAAAGAGATTTTGAACAAAAAGATTAACCTGAGAATCGAACCCAGGTCATTTGCATCATGCGCGTATATGCTTGCCACTACGCCACTTGCCTTCAACTGATATTAAACACAAAACATTAATTAAATAATAATATTAAATTTGAAAACTGAAATTCGCGCGCAGGGTCATCTTCTTCCTCTAGCGCTACGGAATTTCCTGCGAATTTCTTTACCATTTTTCCTGCGAAATTTCAAATGGCAGGTACACCTACGAAATCCAAACACCATTAAAACAGTACAATTTCATTAAATTAAGAGTGCAAACAAAGTCCAGAGATTGTTTAGGATTGATCCACGGTTTTAGAATTTGTTTATATTCATTAAAACACGAAACCCTAATTTGGAGGTCAAGAACCCTAAAATGGCATCATGCGATTCCACCATGTTTTCTTCAATCAAACCACCCAGAATTCATCACAAGCTTTCATTAAACACAAATAAACAAACAAAATTCGTTAATAACAGTTAAATGATCGTAAACGAAAAAACCAAAAAGACATGGAATGTTGGATTCGGTTAGAGGTCCATGTGATGTTTTGAATGATGAAAATGATCCAAATACGCTCAATAATCACCATAGAATGCATTGCAACCTTTATAAAGCTTTGAAATTGCCTCAATCTTAAAATCCGAATTCAACTTTTCTTAAGAATTTTTGAACTTTGAAAGTGGTTATGGAGGCAGGAATTCGTGAATAGTGTATTGCTTCATGTTGTTTATATAGGACACAATGAAATTAGGTCAAGAGTTTGATAATTCTTTTGGATATTTGGACCTCATGAGATTGAAAAAGATTTGTTCTTAAAACTTGATTTATTTTGATCTAACATTGCTATGTTTGGATGATCTGATTTTAAATGATACCAATCAAGTTTAAATGTTTTTTAAGACATTCTAGAAACCAAATCCTTTTCAAATATATGTTTTTTATATTTTATTTCAATTTAAATTGTATTTTAATGAATAAAATTCAAATAAATATGAAATAAAAAATAAAAAATCATAAAATAGGTGGGTTGGGTCGTGCTTGATGATATTGTAAAGTTTGGATGGCAATTTGGTGGGCTCATTTAGCAAAAATTGGTTTTAAGGCCTTATTTGCTTCATAAACTTCCCTAAAATTTCCCAACTTTGCAAGGGCACAAATCCTTCAATTTTAATTCTATGAGGGTGTTCTTGGACATTTTGGAAAGCTTGAAGAGTCCACTAACCAACCCCACTGGTTTCATGTCCATATCATTTACCATTCTCAAGTTATGCCCTTTTGAAGTTGTTGACTTTTTGTTGACTTTCAAAAGGACCTATAATGTCTTAGCTCATACCTTCCAAATGAAGCATTTTTGGGCTTGGCTTGTGAGACACAAAGTTGTAGAGAATTCAATTTCCTTCAAAATGAGCTTTGTATGTAAAATTGGTGATGAAGCATGTGAAAGTTATGGCTGGTCAAAGTTCAGTTGACTTTTCCTAAGGAAACCCTAATTTAGGAACCTTTGATTCTTGATGATCTGAGATATCCTTGATGAATCATGATCAACCCTTGATCAAATGATGAATTTTAATTCATATTCTTGATGTTGGCAAAAAATCATGAAGTTTGACTTTGGTTTGACCACAGTTGACCTCAGTTTGACTTTTTAACTGCTTTGAATGATTTTGACTTATCTAATTATCTGACTGAGCAAACCTTTGAGAAAAGTCTTGAAACTTGTCATGGGGATTCTTAGACACATATAAGATGTTATTAAGCTCACTTGAAGTCTTGGAAATCCATTTAGCCTGATTAAAGTCAAAACCCTAGTTTTGGATGCACTGCTTAGGAGGATGCATTGTCTGAGGGAATTGTCAAATCTTCTGACCAATTGTGAACTTTGTGAACCTTGTGAACCTCATAAGATGTCTTGTGAATCTTGTGGAAAGTCTTGTGAACCTTGTGAACCTCATAAGATGTCTTGTGAATCTTGTGGAAAGTCTTGTGAACCTTGTGAACCTCATAAAGTGTCTTGTAAACTTCATGAACCTCATGAAAGGTCTTGTGAACCTTGTGAACCTCATAAAGTGTCTTGTAAACTTCATGAACCTCATGAAAGGTCTTGTGAACCTTGTGAACCTTCTTAGCACACAAAGTCTTGTATTGTGAGGGAAAATTTTGGGGTGCAACAGCTGCCCCTGTTCAATTTTCTGAAACCTGAGGGGTTAGATTGGTATATGTGCCAGTCGTGACCTGGAAGGTTGAAGGGGATTGAACTCAAAAGCCCAAAAATTTGCACTCACCGGTGCGTAGAGTGATACTGATGACTAGTTGAATATGCTTGAGTGGGCTTAAAGATGCCACTTGGAGAAAAATTCTTCAGGTACATTTCTTGGAGGATAAAGCAGTCCAAAATATGAAGATATAATGATAGCTTTCAGGAAGATAAACAACGTCCCGAGGTAGTGGTAATAGCTTTCATGAAGATAAACAACGTCCCGAGGTAGTCGTAATAGCTTTCAGGAAGATAAACAACGTCCCGAGGTAATGGTATGCTTTCAGAAGGATAAACAACGTTCTGAGGAAATGATATGCTTTCAGGAGGATAAACAACGTCCTGAGGTAATGAGATAACCTTTGGGAAGATAAACAACGGCCCAAGGCAATAATATGCTTTCAGGAGGATAAACAACGTCCTGAGGAAATGATATGCTTTCAAAAGGATAAACAACGTTCTGAGGTGATGATATGCTTTCAGGAGGATAAACAACGTCCTGAGGTAATGGTGTAACCTTTGGGAAGATAAACAACGGCCCAAGGTAATAATGTGCTTTCAGGAGGATAAACAACATCCTGAGGTAGTGGTAATAGCTTTCAGGAAGATAAACAATGTCCCGAGGTAGTGGTAATAGCTTTCAGGAAGATAAACAACGTCCCGAGGTAATGGTAATAGCTTTCAGGAAGATAAACAACGTCCCGAGGTAATGGTATGCTTTCAGGAGGATAAACAACGTCCTGAGGTAATGAGATAACCTTTGGGAAGATAAACAACGGCCCAAGGCAATAATATGCTTTCAGGAGGATAAACAACGTCCTGAGGAAATGATATGCTTTCAGAAGGATAAACAACGTTCTGAGGTGATGATATGCTTTCAGGAGGATAAACAACGTCCTGAGGTAATGGTGTAACCTTTGGGAAGATAAACAACGACCCAAGGTAATAATGTGCTTTCAGGAGGATAAACAACATCCTGAGGTAGTGGTAATAGCTTTCAGGAAGATAAACAACGTCCCGAGGTAGTGGTAATAGCTTTCAGGAAGATAAACAACGTCCCGAGGTAATGGTATGCTTTCAGAAGGATAAACAACGTTCTGAGGAAATGATATGCTTTCAGGAGGATAAACAACGTCCCAAGGTAATGATATGCTTTCAGAAGGATAAACAACGTTCTGAGGTGATAATGTAACCTTTGGGAAGATAAACAACGGCCCAATAGTCATAAATTGTTGATGAAGTCTGTTGGAGAATTAACCTGAAAAACAAGATTATAACATCCTGCACAATAACATTAGTTTATGCATTATGTATGCATGTATAATATGATGCACTTAAGTAATGTATTATGTATCTATGTATATGTATGTTATGATGTAAATGATGTATGTATGCATCATGCAGCCTGACGCGTCTGGATATCTTTGTATAACAACTACTGGCCAGGGAAAATAAATCCTGATTTGTTGCTGAAGAATATGAGAAACTTGTTCCCGTCTTGTTTGATAATATAGTATATATAACCCCCCGCCTTCGTTGGATAATAGGGTATCCATAACCTCCCGTCTTCGTTCGTCGTACTCCTATTGGAAGAGTAAATTCCCGACTATCCGTATGAGGATAAAAGAGATGGATATAAATTCCGGGGAAGATGTGACTCGAAGTATTTATGAAGATGGATTTGCCCTACTAGGGGATTTGTGACTGTCTTGTAGGGATGAACCGGTGAAGCGTCATTGGAATCCTTCCCTCGTTCGTCCTTAGTAAATACTATTACTGCATTTTCATGCATTTCTGGTAAACATCAATCATATTAAGCATTTATGCATTTCTGGTAAACATCAATCATATTCAAAAGCATACGTACATTCAAACACAACCAATGGACGTTTTCGCTTATGTAAATAGGGTAAAAGTAAATCTGGATTCAACAAGCATTTCCTACTTGAATAAAGAGGGAAAAGTAAAGCTGAACTCGAAAACAAAATCGTTTCAACCTTGAGAGTGTATAACCAATTGGATTTAAAGCTCCTGAGATTCTTAACTTTCCTGAATACCTTCCCAGAAATCCTCATAGTCGGATCTGAAGACATGATACTGACACCATCTGATACTACTGGCGTAGACAATTAATTTCCACAATGGCTTCTGCTGAGAATCCAATATCAAGGTAATACGATGAGAGGAACGTGTCTTCAAATTGTGATGGGCCATGTACACTCCGGGTATTAGATTTGAAAAGAGAACATTGCCCCTTGGTTGAGGATGAATTATCCCATAACGGAAGTATCTGCATGTAGTTACCTCAAGAGAAATAAGCAGAATGCCCCACAATAATATGCCCCTGACATCATGAACTTTATAATGTTACCCTTGGTAATTCAAATATATGAGGAGAGCTGCCCCTGGCTATTAAGCACTGTTGAATCTGGACCTGATTGCCCCGAATTAATTGAACAGTAACTTGGTATGCCCCCTTGATTGGGAAACAGTGACTATGCCCCCGACATTATGAACTCTGCAATGTTACCCTATGTAACTTAGATAGATGAGGAAAGCTGCCCCTGGCTACTTAACATAGTTGAATCCTGTCCTGATTGCCCCCAAATGAGTTAGGCAGTATCATGGCCTGCCCCCTTGATTGGGAGATAATGACTATGCCCCCTTGTATACATGGACTTTGATCCAGGAAGCAACTTTGTTTATCGGAAGGACTTTGAACATTCATCCTGTAAGTTTCTCTGTTTATCAAACATTCAGGTATATGCAAACAAATATATTCAAAAATGAAATGCTTATGTCTGTCTTGAAATTTTGAAAGATTTATTTTAGAAAAACAATTTTTGTGAAAACTGTGATATTAACTCAAGTTTTATAATCAGCCCTAAAGGAGTCAGGATACCTTTTTGTAGCAGTACGCTTTCGAACTAACCATGCTTCAGTTAGGACTTTTAAAGGGTTGTAACGTGGCCTGGTTCACGGTTTAAGAAACAAAAGATAAAGGCTCAAATTTTATTTGTACCCAACCCAATCTCCATGATGTTCTTCAGTCCTATACTCAGTTAACTTATGCATTGAGGCTCAAATGAGTTTGGAATTTTAACACTGACATTTATGATGGTTCAGAAACCGAAAATTTATTTGAACATTCAGTCATCTTTCTTTGTTAAGGATTCATAGTGACCTCTTTTTTTTTATTTTCCCTTCCTTTTGCCTGAACTGCTTGTTTCAAGATTACAGTCAGCGGGATTTCTCAATTTTTTTACTAAGTCTCCTTCATAGGTTTTGACTTAGTGGGTTTTTCTTTTGCTAGGTATTGACTGTCAGGTTTAATGATTACAGAGAAACATCATTAGTTGTGTACAACACAGATAATTGGCATATTTGAGTTAACTGAGTAACTACCCTGCCCCAGGTTATGAATAAGGGTTTTAATTTGTGCGAGAATAAAAACTCCTACTTCATAGGCTCAAAAGGGTTGACTAGGGATTAACTTCCTTATATCTCCACTGTTTAGGAATTGAAAAAATGCCTGTACATCGTCAGCATAGTCTTGTTCAAAAGCATACTGCCTAATATTATGGTATTATTTTCGTCATCCTCCCTCTACAGGCTTATAGCTTTATCAGGAGTTAAATATCACAAGATAGAAATAAGAAGCATAATTCAAAATATAGTGGAACGAATGGATTAATTCAAGACAAACATATGCAATGCATTAATGAAAATAAAAGTTTAACATAATAGTAAGTGTTTAGACAAAACAAAAGAAATTACAAATGAAAGCTCAAATGTTGTCCCATCCAGTTGGCTGAATGTCTTCAATTGCAATCTGTGAACTTTGAGGAGCAGTATACTTCACCATGAAATCAAATTTGCCACTTGGATGTCCCAAGGTGCCCCATATCTCAACAGGAATAGGTGGTCTTCCTTTCTTGCTACTTTGGGCAACTTGTCTTGCAGCTTCGATGTTTGATAGACGATAGTAGAACTCAATTTGACCTTCTGGAGTAACCTCTAGGATTCCTTCGTCAATCAGGTCTTGGATCTTTTTCTTCAATGTCCAACAACTATTAGTATCATGTCCAGGACAGTTGGAGTGATACCCACACCTTGCCTTGGGATTATAGCGAGAAGAGGAAGTTTTAGGATTTTGAGGAGAATTTTTCAAGGAAATTAGTTTCATCTCCAACAAGCATTGCAGAACTTGTGACATTGGAGTGCTGAATTTGATAAATTGTCTTCAACATCCATTGTGTTGAGGTGGATTAACTTTACCATGTCTTTTTTCTTTAACTGAAGAACAATCAGTGGTAACTGGTTTCTTACCTTCTTTTATCCTCATCTTCCTTTCAACCAAATCAGCTTGTTTTAACGGAGGTTGATTGACAATTAGATTCCTGACTCCATTACTTTGAAGTTTTTGGACAAAGGTTCTCAGCTCTTCTTGCCCCTAAGCTAAACTTTGGATAAGAGCCACCTGGCCATTCATCTGGATCTTCATTTCTGTTATCTCAGCTTGCAATTGTTCCAACTGACCATCCTTGTTGTCCTCAGGACTCTTCTTCTTAGCCAGCAGTATCATGCCCAACTATACTCCAGTACTTTTGATAAAAGAGGGTTGGAGGCCATCTGGCCCCGGAGCCTTAAGCGAGTGCATTTGGAACAAAGCAAATTTGACTTCCTCACTAGAGAAAGGATTATCCAACCAACTCACATGACTATGATGCAATCTATCTTTAACTACTTCACAGACTTCCTCAATGTTTGAGGGATTGCACGAAGAGAACAAATCCTCAAAGTAGTTTGTCAGTAAATTTTCGCAATGGTTTGATCCTTTCCACCATCTTCCATTTCCATCCTTCAATTTGGATATTGTATTAGACTTCTGTCACTGATAAACCTTCTTGTGAAATAATTTGTTGTTTTTATCTCCATGTTGCAGCCAGACTGCCCTACTCTTCTGCCTCCAAACCAATTCCTCTACTTGCAACAAATTACTTATTCGAAGTTCAAGAGCCTTGTAAACCTTAATTGACTCCTTGTTATCGTCCCACTTGCTGTTATCTCTTAGATGATTCTCCATTATATGCAACTCTTTACTGATTGTTCCCACCCTATATTCCTTGAATTGTTCGCTCAAAATTTTCATGCTTCCATTCTTGATTACCGTTTGCAACGGACTATTTTCTCACATTTGCCTGACAAAATCCTCATATCTTAGATCTTTGCTCTAAGCTTCTTCAAATTTGAATTAATAAGGCATTTTCTGTTCCTTTTCTCCATCATCAACCTCAAGATCAATTTAGATGACGACATGGTCAAAACCAAATCTCGGAAGATGTATAAATCTAGTAGGCAAAAATCTATTCAAGAAACTGTTGGAAGCCAGGAATCTATCCAGACAACATTGGATATTCTCCCTGTCGAATCTTCCGTTTGTCCATGTGTAAGGGTACCCTGCAAAGTTCAGGTCAGTAACATTACACCTCTCTAAACACTATCTTCAAAGGGCCATCTGAGCAGTTGACCTTGGAATTCCACCACATTTCTCATTTGCGGCAATGATGTCATTTAGGTCTACAAAACACACAGTTTTGTTGCTTCCATTCTTAACCAAGTCCTCCAGAAGAAGCCACGTATCCCTCTTATGATGTTCTTCAAGGAAACCGTAAATGCCTATAAAATCCCAAGCCTCCTCATCTTGGTCATCACCAATAGAGCCTCTGATGTGATTTAAAGAATAAGAGATAACATTAAGTTGGAGACTTGACTTCCCCAAGAGCATTAATCCCCCTTCTCTCTCACGACCAATTCTGCTACAATCCACCCCTAAACACCCTTCATAGCCAGACCGAAACTTAATCTTATGAACCTCAGTTTGCTTGAGATGCATATCCATAACAAAGACCAGATCGGGATTTTCACTTCGGAGGAGCCTTGACAGGGCACGAACTGCACGGGGACTCCCCAACCCCCTGTAGTTCCAACTTAGGATTTTCATTGCTCTAGGCAGTGTTGGACATCCAACACCACCTTTGGTTTCTTTCCCAATTCACCTACTAGAACTTTTTGCCCTCTGAATTTCTTTTCACCCATGCTACAAGCTTCTGCAGTACCGTCAAGGATCATAACATCCACAAGATTCCGTTTTCCGCACTCCACCTCCAGATTTTCTACTTTATTTGAGATAACTTTCCTGGTTGTTTGTCTCCTCATCCATCATGAGAAAAGTTTAAATACATTATGAGAAGGGTTTTTCTTTATACTCCTAAATTCTAATAGAACTAGAAAGGAATTTTCTTTATACTTCTGATAGAGTTATCGAAGAATTTGATTAAAACTTGTGGTCTACTTTAGCATTTTAAAGCATTAGTAAAGGTAGACTAACGATGGCGACTATTAAAAAAACATAATATAAATTTAAGGTAAAATAACATTTTTGGTCCTTTAACTTTATCTCATGGTTAATTTTGGTCTCATAACTTTAAAAAGTGTCATATTGGCCATTTAACTCTTCATAACGTTCAATATTAGTCATTCTCTTCTTATTAGCGATGAAAAAAATTCAAAAATCGATCGCTAATAAGACAACAACACTAATATGGAACGTTCTGAAGAGTTAAAGGATCAATGTGACACTTTTAAAGTTAAGAGACCAAAATGAACCCTGTGGTAAAGTTAAAGAACCAAAAAAGGTATTTTGCCAAGATTTAATAATGTTTTTAAAAGATTATTAAATTTCAAATATATTAAAAAAAAATACACCTATAACATTTATATAAATGAAAATCACTAAAGTCATAGTTGGGTTCTCTAGTTAATTGTTTATATCATTTCTTTCTTTGTGCATTCTTCTTTTTATATATATGCTTCGACCCATCTTATGTGAAATTCCATCAGATGCAATTTTAGTGTGATTGTCTATGAATGATTAATATGATTATGACCTCATAATTATGATTGAGAATCATGCTTAGCTGCCCAAATCTCGTATCATGATATCCTCGACCAGTCATGTATGTATTCTCTATCATATCTCAATCATATATTGGCATGCACAAGACTTGGGCCACCATAACCTACATGGCTCATCAGCTATTTCAAAATCGTCTTATTATTCTTAGGTATGGGATTTTTTTTGTCCTCGACAGCCCCCGCCCTGAATCTAACATAGAAAATCTATTTAATTGGTGGCCGGGGTGGGTGTGGGGAAGACCTGATTTTTACTTACAAGGGTGGGAATGTGGGATGCTAGTATCTGCCTTGGAGCCACCCCGCCCCTGCCTTGTGTAACACCCTATTTCTACCCGATAATTAATAATAAAATCAGAGTATAAAAATTCCAACAAACAAATGAGATGATACATTTTCAACTTAAAGAACAACATTCAGACAAATGATTAGTCTTTAAAAATAGAATACTTCGTTACTACGCAGCGGATTCGCAAAATTCAACTTAAAATAGCAGAACTTGTGTTCAACATCATAACAACTTAAAAACAACAATTTTTAAGTAAAATAACTTAAAATTCAGCAACATAATAAAATCCAACATCAACATCAACATCGAATGAGCCTGTCTTCATTAGTTGTCTGAGTCCCAGCCAATGCAAACACCTTTCCAGTCTACGCCTTCCTTGGTTTCTCACACTGACTACCAATGTGCCCCTCTTTACCACAGTGAAGAAAATCATATATTTATGCTTGCATTAGATATTGCATGCCCAGTCTTACCACAACGGAAACACTTCTTCACCTCAACAGTACACACATTACTCTTATGACCAGATTTCCCACATTTGAAACAAATAATCCCAACAGGAGCATCTCCCCCACTAGTTCTCTTACCATCAACTACTTTCTGTTTACCTTTCCTAGTTGTAGCATCATAAGGCTTGCCATGATTATGTTGGTGCCTGGCATTCCTCTAATTAATAATCTTGTAATGAGCATTATTATCCTCTTCATAAATCCTACAACTATCAACCAAATCAGCGAATAGACGAATCTTCTGATATCCAACTGCCCTTCTTAATCTTTGGACGCAACCCATTCTCAAACTTGATGTACTTTGAAAATTCAGAATTCTCTTCATTATAGTGTGGATCGTCTATCAATGGGTGACCCTGCCCAATCAGCATTGGAATATCCAACTATTTGAGTATGTCCTTTATTCTCATACACTAAACCTTTTTCCTAGAGCACATTTGATGTATCCCAGAATCCGGATAACAACATCCATGTGTTCCTAACAAGGGCAATTTAAGAACTGGATTACCATACTCACTGTAAAAGAAATGTCTGAACGAGTGACTGTGAGATAATTCAACTTTCCAACCAATTTCCTATATCTTCAGGAGTCGGATAAAGGATCCCCCTAATTGGGTAGTAATTTGACACTTGGATCCATATGAGTATCAACTAATTTAGCATTCAACAAACCTTTTTCTTCCAAAATATCCATAACATATTTCCGCTGAGAAATCACCAAAACATCTTTAGATTGGGCAACTCCAATACCCAAGAAATAACGGAGTTTACCAAGATCTTTTGTCTGAAATTGATTTGAGAGATGTTGTTTTAACTGGAGTATTCCATGTTGATCACTATCAGTTATGACAATATCATCTACATACACAATAAGATAAATACACTCTTGGACTGAGTGACGATAAAAAGCAGACTGGTTAGCTTCACTAAGGACCATACCAACTGTTGGACTACAACGCTGAATCTGCCGAACCAAGCTCTCAGAGATTTCTTAAGACCATAAAGAGACATGTGTAGCCTACATACCATATTCGATGACTCCCCCTGAGCAACAAACCCGGGTGGTTGATCCATATATACTTCCTCTTCAAGATCACCATGTAAAAAAAGCATTTTTAATGTCAAGTTGATGAAGAGACCAATGTCGAATGGCTGCAATGGCTAGAAGAAGTCTAACATATGCCATCTTGGCTACAGGTGAGAAGGTATCACTATAATCCAACCCAAAATTTTGAGTGTATCCTTTTTCTACCAAGTGAGCTTTAAATCGATCAATCTTACCATTTGGACCAACCTTCACTGTATAAAGCCAACGACAACCTACTAAAGATTTCCTAGTGGGTAAAGGAACCAGTTCCCAGGTACCACTGCTTTGAAGAGCAAACATTTCATCAATCATTGCTTGCCTCCATTCAGGATGATATAATGCTTCACCTGGAGTGTTAGGAATAGAAACAGAAGACAAAGAAGACAAACAAGTATAATGCAAAGGGAAAAGATGATGATAACATAAATCAATACAATATGGAGAAGGATTTCGTGTTTGAGGTATACCTTTTCGAAGGGCAATCAGAAGATCAAACTCAGGTTGTAGGATTGGATCCGGGGATGGATAGAGCGTCGAAGGAGAGTCTACAATGACCTCAGGGACAAGTATGACCTCATGAACATGTACGACTTCAGGGACATGTACGACCTCAAGGACAAGTACAACTTCAAGGACAAGTACGACATACGTTGGTTGACGATGTTGATATGTTTAATCTGGGCGAGAAGTAGGGGGTCACCTGTAGAGGTATTTAGTGGGCCAGGTTCCCTAGAATGATCGGGGATAATGGCATATGGGACTTCCGGAAGAGGTGTGGGAATACTTGCCTTAAGGGGTTTCGAAGTTGCTTGGTTGTACTCGAAAATGGAACAAACTCGAAGAAGGTAACATCGGCTGATATGAGGTATCATTGTAGAGTGTGTGAAT
Source organism: Lathyrus aphaca (assembly GCA_963966055.1). Lineage (NCBI taxonomy): Eukaryota > Viridiplantae > Streptophyta > Magnoliopsida > Fabales > Fabaceae > Lathyrus > Lathyrus aphaca. Next base: position 569,002,373 of record OZ014522.1, read on the forward strand.
AACAACGATAACCTTTTTTAATCAATGATAACCAAGAAAGACATACTTTAGTGATCGAGCTGATAGTTTATCAAGACCATGAGAGAAATTGTGTACAAAACATGCGATCCCAAAGACTCTAGGAGGAATTGGGTGAAGTGGGGAATTGGGAAAAATGGTTGAATGATGTATTTTATTGTTAAAGACAGATGAAGGCGTGTGATTTATAAGGTAACATGTCGTTAGCACAACATCCCCCCAAAATCGAAGTGGAAAATTACCATGGAGAAGTAGGGTCCGAGTGGTTTCTACGAGATGCCGATTTTTACGTTCGCCTACCCCATTTTGTTGAGGTGTGTGAGGGCAAGATGTTTGATGGACAATACCATTGTGTCACATAAAATTTTTAAATTGGTGGGATAAATATTCACGGGCATTGTCACCTCTTAAGGTGCGGATAGACACACCGAATTGAGTTCTTATTTCTCGATAATATTGTTCAAAAATAGAAAATAATTCAGATATATTCTTCATTAAAAATAACCATGTGCATCGTGAAAAATCATTAATAAAGGTGATAAAATATCTAGACTCAGGAGTAGAGACAATATATGAAGGACCCCAAACATCGGTATGAACTAAAGAAAAAGGGGAAGAAGCTCGTTTATTCACTCGATTGGGAAAATGACTATGAGTGTGTTTCCCTAACTGATACGAATCACATTATAAATTAGATACCTTCGATAAACTTGGCACCAACTTATGTAATTGGAAAGACTGAGATGACCTAACTAGGCATGGATAGTGAGTGGATAATCTTTGGCTGAGCATGTCTGAGATGACACTGAGAGGTAGTAAAGGCCTTGAGACTCACATTCGATGCCAATCGTCTCTCCCGAACTCCAATCCTGCAGGATAACATTATTGTTAGTGAAGGTGACACTATAATCAAGAGAACGAGTTAAACGACTGACTGAAAGTAAATTAAATGAATAATTCGGAACATAGAGGACAAAAGTAACAAAGAGAGAAGGTAGAATTTGAACACTACCAATCCCTATGGATTGGGTTTGAGAACCATTGGAGGAAGTTATAGTAAGTAAGAAACCAGAGGTAGATAGGGAAGAGAAAAGATTTTTATTATCGGTAACATGATCAGATGCACCAGAATCAAGGACCCAAAGTCTAAGAGAAGGTGATTGAGAGATGCAAAAAGATGAATTACCAGTGTGTATTACTGTAGCAGTGGAATATGAGTTTTGATAATTCTGATACCACTTGAGGAAATCATCGTAGTTTGGCGTAAATTTCTGAGGAGTAGCCATGAGTGTCTGAAGAGAGAAAATATCACGCGATCGGAAAGCAAAGCTGAAGCCGAATCTAAACCGGGTGGAAAGAGGCAACTTGACTGGGGGAAAAACTGTCGGAATCATCTGTCGGACGAGCTGACATGGGGGGGGGGGGGGGCAACGGAGGTGCGGGTGGACGTGTGTGTGTTAGTTTCTGATGGCGAGAAAAAGTGCGACGGCTGGATCGAAGGGCAACGAGTCGGATGGTGGGGTCAATTTTCCGAAACATCATCGAAAGTTTGTCGGAATAGTAACGACAATAGTGGTGACATGGAAGTTACCGGAGAATATTAAAAGTGAGAGGCAAACCAGAGTGATAACACCGTTTGCAAAAAAAAAAAAATTCTCACTGGAAGACAGCGGGTCAACCGGGTAAAGCACGACGAAGAAATAATTGTCTCTTAACAGACTCTAGATACAATGTTGAAATAAGTGAGACTAAGAGACATTTAGATTAAACCGTGTGTTTTTAAAAGCACTACGAAGACATTATTATATATAGAGAGACTATAACTTAATTACATGATATAGTCGATGTGGGACTATTCTATATGCAAATATTCTTAACACTATATATATATATATATATATATATATATATATATATATATATACACACACACACACACACACAAATATCAACACATTCAATCCTACATGTTTTCGTCATACAATCCCGATTATAGAGTTAGAACTCCACCCTTACCTTGGATTGAAGGCGATTCTAACACTTTGATCGAAAGCCAAGCTTTTTTCTCTCATAAGCAACTTCACGTAACCTCTTTCTCAACTTCTTATTTTTCCCTTATTCCGCTGACAACCTATTTTCTGTAATTCTAATTAACTTATGGTTTTAATTTAATCTTAATAATTCCTATTGGACTTAAACCATACACCTCCCACAATTACTACGTCTAACCCCAAACAAGCTCACTTATCAAGAATAATATAATTCTACTATTAGACCCACAACTTAATCAACTTAACCAACTTAATTCAAACCAACATAATACAACGATATTTAATTAAATAAATAATTAAATAAACAGAGTGTCACACCTTGGCCTATTAAATTTATTTTATTATTTTTATTTTTAATATTTTATCACTTATTTAGTTTTCTTAATCTTAAGATAGCATATTTATTAGAATTATTATTCATTTTAAAAAAATATAAATTAAATGAAAATGATTAAATATTATAATTATCTACTAAAATGATCAATTATTTAATTGAATTATCGGTTTTTGTTACTATGGAAACAAAATATGCATTTAAAAAAATTATGTGGGTGGGGGCGTGGCAGGATGAGCAACCCCATTCCCCGTTGGGGGTGGCGTGTAACACCCCATCTCTACCCGACTTTAATATTAAATCAGAGTTATAAAAATTCATCAACAAACATGAGATATCACATTTTCAACTTAAAAATCAAATAACGTAAACTTCATCAATAATAATGCTTCGAAAACTCCGCAGCAGATTCATCAAAATTACAACTTTTAAATAACATCATTTGCTTTCAACTTTAAACTACTTCAACTTGGTTTTCAAAATAAAACAATTGAAACAAGTTCATCAACTAATCCAACATAAAACAAGACATGCGTTTATCCCTCCGAAGTGCTACGTATCAGAGCGACAAACATCAACTCGAATGCTACTAGGCACTCGACTCTTGATTACCTGCACGTTACCAACATAAGAGCAACATTCAAACAGAAGGGGTGAGATATTGAATAATATAAACAAGAGTATGATAATCAATACGTGACTGAGAAATCATACAATCACACCACTTCACACAACCAATAACATCAACATACAACTTCAAGTAATAACAATTAAAAACGTAGTTATAATGCGACTTAATGCGACTCAACTTATGTATATGTATGTGGTACAATTTGGAGTAAACTCCCAACTTGAAATATTTCCAGTTTATCGAGTCATCAACAACTTATTTGTCAATCCAGACCAACTTGGTTTGAGCATTCGCTCCAACTTAAAAATATGCAAAATGTATGAAAATTATGAATGACATACAACAACAACATAAACAACAACTTAACAACCCAACAACATGTATCAACGTTGGTCAATAGACCCGCAACTTAATAATTCCCCAAGATCGGGACAATACAACATATATCGACTTAATACAACCACAACATGGAAACAACTAATTACGACTTAATTAATTAAAGTTTTAAATTAATCATTTTAATCCTCAAATATACTCTAGTCAACTTATTTTTATCTCTACTTAAGGTCTAGGATCAACTCAGCTCGACTCGGATGTGAAAACAGGACAAATCGCCAAAAACTGCACTTTCTGCACACAACTCTGCCCATACGCGTATAGACCCGTCCATACGTGTATCACTCTGCTTCTACGCCACCCCTTACGCGTAATGCTTGCCCATACACGTAATGCCTTACTTCCCTACACGTATGCTACTCAAATGGCCAGAGGGTCTGTCAAATTCCCCTTCCTTACGCGTAATGCATGCGTAACAGGCATGTGTTACGCTTATGGCTTCCCCAACTACGCGTAATACTAAATCTGCTACGTGATTCACCAAAATTCACACCAGTCCCACTTCTACTACGATTTACACAACTTCATCACTCCATTCAAGCCTAATTGGGTTTCTACATTGATTTTAGACCTTAATTCTTTTATGTCTCATCATCTAACAATTCTACGACTGATTTACGAGTCCTAAATCTTCTTCTCTACACGATTTCGTGTAATCAACCAGTCCAACAACACAACAACAGATACAACAACAAAAATAATTTCATGGCAGCAATACAACGTAACAACATATTCTGCTTAACAAATACACACGAAATTCAACAACAACTCATACAAACACAACAACAAAATCATACGAAAATCCATCCTACATACGAATTATCTAATTCCGGTTATAGAATTCGAACCCCACCCTTACCTTGGATTGAAGGCAGCTCGAATCTACTGGTCAAAATCTCTACGAAAACCAACCTAGCCTCTTCTTGATCTTCCTCTAAGACTTGTTCTCTTCTCACCAAAAATTCTGATTATTCTCTAACTAGATTTTTTTTCCAACTTATTATCACTAAAACCTCACTAATCAACTAATTACTTATGGGCCTAAATTACATTACCAAAAATGATATTATCGTTCTTTGTTTGTCCACCTCCCTCCTAAAAGATGCATCGTCATCCTAAAAAATAGAAAATGAATTGAAATATTATTTTTTAGTAAATAACAATATTTAAAACAATAACAAATAGCATTAAAATAAAAAAATAAAAAATAAAGAGATAAATGATAATTTTGATTGATATAATCAAAATAGAATTATGCAATTTACTAATCTTTTTAATAAGTAAAATAAACCTATTTAAAATTAATGTGAGATATAATAGGTAATAAAAGACTTTAAATTAAATTAAATTAAAGAAAAAATGAGCATAAAAAAATAACCTCAAAAAATATGATTATATATAACCAATAAATAAATAAAATTAACGAATCGTAGTGTAGTACAAGTATCGAAGGAACAAGTTCCGCCGTTAAATTAAAATCAAAATAATTTCCGCCTTTGCTTCACGGCCATTGCCTCTGCTCTGCTCTGCCTCATGCTTCGCCTTCCATCACCACGTTGAGGTTCCTTCAATTTCTTCGATTTCTCCATATCCTAACTCTCACGTTGCTACTTTTTTCTTCTCGCCCAATCTTTTTCTAACCCTACACCCAATTATTCGATTAGGTTCTGCTTCATTGTTTCTGATGTTTTTTTTTTTTATCGGCATTAGGATTGAATAAATGTGTTTCATAGCTTTATTTGTATGTGGATGTTTTTATTACATTGTGGGTCCATTTGATTTTTCATCAATTTCCTATTTTCTTTGTTTTTCCCCTTTTGGAATTAATCTATTATCTGTATTTATAGTTACGTGTGCTAATTTAGAACGTAATACAGGTTGTAATATTAAAAAGTTGAAAAAATTAAACTCAATTGATATTTTGAACTCCTGGTTTCGATGTTGAGGGAGGGGTTTTGAGATTTCTTTCTTGCTTTGATATCTGGTAGTTATAACTACTGTTATAAAGTAGTAGTGAATGGTGATACATATGAATATGCTTTTGTTTTTTTTTACTGATTTTATGAAATGTATATCTTTATAGCATCTATGCACACTCTTGGAACTTGTTTTTCATGTCATTTGATTTATTAGGTTTGAAAGAAAATTGGAATAGCACATGTAGAAAACAAGATCGTGGAAGCTAGATTTAGGTGGTTTGGTTTGGGCATGTAGAGAGAAAATATGTGGATTTTGTAGTGTGGAGAGTATATCAGATGGAGGGCAGTTAAACTGCTAGATGTAGCGAAATACCTAGAAAAACTATTAAGAGAGATCTCTAGATTAATGAGCTGGATAGAAGTATGATATTTAAGATGGTGGAAAATTGACTTTGGTTTGAGCATGTAGAGAGAATAATTGTAAATTCTATGATAAGGAGAGTAGATCAAATGGAGAGAAATCAAACAATTAGAGGGAGAGGAAGATCTAGAAAGACCATAAGAGAAATTATTAAGAAAGATCTTGAGATTAACGATTTGGATAGAAGCATGATTATGGAAAAAACATTATGGCACAAGTTGATCCATGTGGACGGCCCTACTTAAAAGGCTTGGTTATTGTTGATGTATAGAAGTATGGTATTTGATAGAATATTACGGCGTTGCTTGATCCATGTAACCGAGCCCACTTAGTGGGATAAGGTTTGGTTATTGTTCTATCATGCTTTCTTTGTGATGAAGCATGTTCATATCTTTTATATAATATTGTGGTAGTGCTCTATTAGTCTGTTTAATCTCTATAATTTATAATTGATTGGATTTTGGTATGGTGTGCAGGCTTTTTCCCTCCTTTGAATTCTGCAGCTCTGAGTAAAGTTCATCGGGCTGTAGAGAATGGCAGAAACTATGTCTAGCTTCTGGGGTCCAGTTACATCCACCAAAGAGTGTTGTGAAGAAAATTATATACATTCGTCTTACATTGCAGAACTTTATAACACTATATCCAACATTCCGACAATTATTTTGGCTCTGATTGGTCTTATAAATGCTCTAAGACAGCGATTTGAGAAAAGGTTCAGTGTCCTTCATTTATCAAACATGACACTTGCCATTGGGAGCATGTTGTACCATGCCACACTGCAACGTGTGTAAGTATCAGTATCCATCTTTTTCTGTGGAAATCTATGTTTTCTTTTTTGATTGATTGCGATTTATTTACTGTTAGTTTGTATTATACAGAATTAGGTTGGCATTTTATAAAATGTTTATTTCATAACTGAAAAATTCAGACTTAAGGTGTTTGCAAGAGATATATCACTGTACTCTAGCTACATGTTGTCATGAGGAAATATTGAATCATAAGTATGGAATGGTTTTTTTATCATCATTAATAATTTAATTTGGCCATACAAACATCTTTCTTTATGTTCATATGGTTCAATTGATATTCATATTGACGAACAATTGATAATCTAACCTCACAAGATCACATTTTTATGGGCATAGCGATGCAATAAAGTTCATGTAATGTCAAAGTCCAGGAAGTGGTTGGACCGATTGTGGTTTTGTTGTAGGAAGCATCGCCTTGCATTTGTAAGGTGCTGATTCCACAGCTTGAATAATGAAATATTGAAATATATGGGGAGAAACATAACTTCTACAAAAATTAGAGGGGGGCAAAGAACAATAGGAATGATATAAGAGAGAAAAAACTGAAATATATAACAAAAACAAATAATTAGCAAGAACAGAGACACAGAAGGGACCAATAGACAGAGAGATTATTTAAGAGAACCAAAGTTCTGGCTTCAAAGGAGGGGAGGGGAGGGGAGGAGGTGCAGATGTAGATTGTAGGCTGTTCTGGTTTAGAAGTTCAGGTTTAGAGATGGATCATTTGTTACGAGGTGATGGTTGGGAAATGTCACTCAAACCCTGGAGATGGTGGGTATGACGGATCTTTTAAATTTTTAATAGCGGGGGCACCATATATAAATCTGTAGTATTAATTATACCATTTCATTTGTAAGATATTAATATACATCATAATTATTTTCTATTATTTCTCATTTTCAATATTAATAAAATATATATTTTTATATGTTAATTACCAAATCATTTAATCATTTTTGCTGTTGTTGTGTGTGTTGCTACCGTATCTTGTTAATAAGTACTCTAAGAACATTATTTATAATTAAAACAAAATACTTGATCATTAAAAAGGTTAAATATATCTCTTTTTTATATAATAAAAGACAGTTTGCATAAAATCTTACTTCTTTAATGCTTTGCTAAACAATATCCTTTTAGAATATATATTAATTAGCATATGCCATTTACCTTCTTTTAATTTGTTATTCTGGGTGCTTCTGAAATTTAAAATACAAAAGAGGTTAAAATACAACCAAGGCAAAACAAATGATACACGTATCAAGAATGTGCTATGTTGGGCTATGGGTAGAGTAGTTTGTATTGGGTGATGGGTGCGGGCCATTGGTCAAAATTTCAAACATATTCTTCTTTATCAAAACTAAGTGCACACATATGCCCCAATATCCCCAAGCATCCATATGGAGTTCATTCAGTTTGCGAAGATTGTTCAAGTGTGATAGTAGTTGAAACTTGCAAGCTCTAGTGCAGTGTTATCAAATATCCGTCTTGGCGGTGCTATGGCAAATATACATATACGGTACAACATTAACCCAATGATGTGATAAATTTACTAAATTTACAGGGTACAACATAGACTACAATACATTATATACAACTACTACTATAAAACCCATCTTAAATAAAAAAGAAAAGAAAGGTGAGCATGACAACATATAAAATGTTATAACTTATCTTTATTAGTATAAAAGTTTAAAGAACAAGCGATATGTAAAATGCAGTTTGGGGTTTCTAAGTGTTTGTGAAGCGTCTGAGAAATGGACATTTATTATATAATTTTTCAAGTGTCCAATGTTGGTTGTTTAGCGGGGTAAACGAGAAAGTGGGGGTACTGAGACATAAGTGGAATTTGTATTTTAGCATAGTAATTATATCAGAAGCCACTTATGCATTTAAATTAGGTGGCTAATTTTTTTTATTTTATCTCTAATTTTCTCTCATATTTGCATGTTTCCTTATGTGGATGATTTTTTTAATCTTTCTTTTAACTTATGCCGCTTGGAGAAATATATTACTTTCTAATGTGGTTTTGCACTTCTAACACCAAATATGAAGTTGTGGCTACTCACAACTTATAATTATGTCCGAGTTTTAAACCAGTTTGGTACCATTGAGCTTGTTGCCTTTGCTATGATTATTGTAAGCTTGATTATAGGCTAAGAGTGCAAAAGTCTGGGACAAATTGATGAATATATAATTTCTTAATTTATTTCAGATACAAATGGGTTTGGATTTTATATGGTAGGTATTATGGGGCATCCAGGTCCTACATCGGTAGTATAGGATGCTTGGTGGTGTACGTAAGTGTCTTGGTTCTTCCCCTTAACAGCTAGCTTTTAAGGGAGGATTCCAAATTGCTTGGATACTTATCAATTGGTATCAGAGTTGGTTATCGCTGGCTCAGATAAGAAAGGGCTGTCTACTGAGGGGTTAACCTAGTAGCACGGTGGAGATTACCACTGCTGAGACATTGTCTTTCATTGGCGGTGCTATGATAGCACTTGGGTACTATATGGTGTCTAAATTTCACATCCAGTGTTATGGGATGCTATGATAGCACTTGGGTACTATATGGTGTCTAAATTTCACATCCAGTGTTATGGGATGCTAAGCGGAGTATTTAAGTTTTTTATTTCTTCCCCCTTGATAGCTAGCTTTTAAGGCAGGGTTCTCCAAGACTTATCATTACAACGGATCTAAATTGATTTCTTGAGCGCTCACTTAGTGATATAAATCAAATGAGTACTTATACTAAATTATTTTACATTTTCATTTACCGACTCTTGAGGTTATTCTTTAAGTGCAGCCTAGTCTTTGAATTTATTTATGTATTCAAGTTGGTTCTTAAATTTACAAAACCCAATCATGTAAGGCATTATTTGGGACTAGAGTGAGAAATAAACAAGAAGGATTAACATGATATGAATTTATAAGCTAGGTGATAACTTATACACTTGAATAAAGTATGTAACTAGATGCATAATAATTACAGGGATTATCAGCGTGTTAGGTGAAATCTCCAAACCATGATTTGGGCAAAAGCTCCAAGATTTTACTTTGGTTTGAGGCTTAGGCTTTTTGAACAGACAACCAAAAACACTTTGCTTTGCCTATATAATCACCAAGAGCAATCACAGTCTTACCTTTTTATATGTTAAATAAGTACTACTATAGTGCTAGATTTTTCTTCCTAATAAAATTGGGTACTTTGAATTGTTTAGTTTGTTCATTAATTATCTAATTTTTTTATTTTTATTTTTATTTTGAATGTGTACTTGTTAATCAGATAGTGTTTTTAATTTTTAGGCAACAACAAGGGGATGAAACTCCTATGGTATGGGAGGTGCTTCTGTACATGTACATCCTCTACTCTCCAGATTGGCACTATCGCAGTACAATGCCTATCTTCCTATTTCTGTATGGTGCTGGTTTTGCAATCGCCCATAACGTGTTCCGTTTTGGTGTTGGCTTCAAAGTGCATTATATAGTTCTGTGTCTGCTGTGTACTCCAAGAATGTACAAGTATTACATTCACACTCAAGATGTGTTGGCCAAGCGACTAGCTAAGCTATTTTTAGGCACTCTTATATTAGGAAGTTTGTTTGGGTTTTGTGATCGTATTTTCTGCGACGAGATATTGGGCTGGCGTATTAACCCTCAGGGTCATGCTTTGTGGCATGTCTTCATGGGTTTCAATTCCTACTTTGCAAACACATTCTTGATGTTTTGCCGTGCTCAACAGCGCGAGTGGTCTCCGAAAGTTGTTTATTTAATGGGTGTTTTACCATATGTGAAGATTGAGAAACCAAAAAGCCAGTGACAGATTTGGAAGCTTCTTTCTCATGATACATTCTAGCTATAGACAAGTTGTTGACAAAATTATTAAATGGGTGTCTTTCTTGTCTTTACTTCTTTTTCACTTTGTGGTTTTGATTGGCTTAGAAATGATGATGAATATTTGCATATTTTATTGTAGAAGTAGGATGTGTACCATATTTATCTTGGACCTTAACTCAATATTGGCAAAAGTGAACGTTATTCTGCCTACTGGTTTTTGTTGGGATCCTGGAATGTCCGGATTCAATAGGGAAGGAAACACCCCTCATTCATTATTTATATTTTATTAATGAATTAATTCATATTTTATTAATTGAATTTTTAAAATAAGTAAGTTTTAAACTTTTATATTGAAATTTTTAAAAGATTTTTCTTGCAGTTTCATTAGTGTTGGTCAATCCACGATATAAAATGGCATGTTTAAATCCTTCAAAACATTTAAATCACGACTACTATTTATTAATCTAAAAACATGACGGAGAAACAAAAAATGAGTGGTTTTAAAGTTTACAAAAGAAACTGATCAAAACACCTATTAATTTAAATTCAAAAGCTAACAAATATATTAACAGTTTAAATTAAAGAATTATATAATATAATCATATATTATTGCAATGGTAAAAAAATAGAGGTGTGTATGTTGGTGTTAGGGCATGGGTAATAAAGGTCTTAGAAGATTTATAATAATTTAGGGATGATTAGGGTTTGTCCACTGCGGCGAGAAGCTATGTATGATGATGTTTACAGTAGTTTAGAGGTCCTACTCATGTGAGATGAGAGACTTTGTATGCAAGCATGTAACTTCGAGTGTTAAGCGTGTAAGCTATGATATGTCCTTTCTTCCATTGGGGGAGAAGTATTCATAGAGGCCTTTGGGCTTGAGGTTTCTTGGGAAGAATCGTCGCCTACATAGTCAATGATGGACCGTTGAAACCTTATTTCCTATAGGGATATGACCAAAAGACGTCATTTCCCACATTTTCTCACAATTTGGCGAGTGGAAAATGCTTGGGTGCGAGGCAATACCTCTTGGAGTGCGACACATGACAGTCGCCTCTCCTGGAAATCGTCAAGTTCACTCCCACCCTTGTTAAAGCCTTTACAAATATAAGACTACACAATCCCTAAAGCATAAGGACTTTTTATAAAGGTAGACATATTTTGTTGGCCATAAAGCGCTGGAGTATCCCGAAGCTCTAAGTTTTTTTGGTTATATGTGTAACAAATCATACTGAATAAGCTTAAGTCATCAAGATGAATTACGTTGAGCCTAGTCGATGAGACTATGAGTCCCTTAGGCTATGGCGTATAATCTCTCAAGTGAGACTTCTATCAAGCACTCATATAAGACTTTGGACTTAAGTGTCTTAGCTATACTTTGGTCGTGCCCTATGGGATATATATATATATATATATATATATATATATATATATATATATATATATATATATATATATATATATATATATATATATATATATATAGAGAGAGAGAGAGAGAGAGAGTATAAAATAGAGATAAAAAAGTGTACCTTGAATCTCATGTGTGTTGACTTTATATGTTGAATAATTTTGATTGGGCTTGCATCTAGTTGGACATTTGCTTTAGGAATTTAGATAACCTATTAAGAATACACATTTTCAACTATACACAAATTTGATACTCGAGAAGAAGTCATAAGGTGTATTAAAGAGGTTGGGTATTGGATAAGCTAAAATAATTATTTAAGAAGGAAGGGAATGAATCACTAATGATTCTGACTGATAGAGATTTTGCTTTGATGAAAACAGTTGAAATTGTGTTTCCAAGTATGATTAATTCGCTTTGTCGATATCACATCAACATAAATGTTCAAGCAAGATGCGGTGAATGACATGCAAGATGTGATATACACAATATGGATGAAATTTGTATGGGTTAGTGGTGAGGTGAAATATCATCAGCGGCTGTAACAACGTCAGCAATCATGTCTTAATTATGTTGTATTCATTGATTATGTTAAAGACACATGATTGATTCCTCACAGAAAAAATTTAAGAAAGCATGGATTAATCGAGTGCTACATTTGGGCAACACTTAATTGACGTTTTCTTTCATTTTAGGGTTAAATGTACTCATTGGAAACTGAAGTAGATGTTGGAAAACAATATAGGTGACTTGTGAAAATATTGGGAGGCTATGAACATCAAGCAACATTTATTTTCAAAAGAGTTTTTATGAGGCTGAACACCCACACACTAGTATATTTTACGGAAATCTGTGTGAGTTAGTATCAGGAGATGATTTGAGATGCATTGTCGAAGCTCGAGGGATGATTATGTTGGAACCAACACTCAAATCTATGGGTGTACTCTTAGAACATAATGTGGGTTGCCTTATGCTTGTGAGTTAGGAAGATACATACTAGTTGGTGATCTGATGCTTATAGATGTTTTTCATATCCATTGGAGGAAGTTGAGCATGGAAGGTCAACAATAGGTTGACATAATTGATGGATCAAAGGTGGAAATATTGAAAAGTGCAATAAAAGCATTGTGGAAAAGGTTCAGGTCTTTGGATGTTGTAAGAAAAAGAGCATTAAAAAGTAGAGTGTGTGAATTCACTTACCCCATTATGACTTTAATGTGCTCACCACCTCTGAAAATAAAAAGCAATATAGGAGTAAAGAAGAAATGGAAGAAACCAGATGGTACAATGTTTATGGGAATCCTTCATGCCATGAGCATATTGACCAAGCATACTCTAATTCTCAAAGATCCTTAAAGAAATCATCTACACAACTATCACAATCTTCTCACAACCAATCATCTAAGAAAAAACACTTTAAGAAGCAATCAACTATAAATCGATTTATTGCTCAATTTCCTGAATATATTAGGCCATATATTGGTGATATAGTTGATGTTAAAAACATATGGAAATTGCGGGTATAAAGTTATTGCACCATTGCATGGATATGATGAGGATGATTGGTCTATTATCCGCCCAGACTTGGATAATGAATTGAGAAAAAGAAAGTCTCTATGGGAATGTATTTGGAGATAAATTATCAGAAGTGAGAGAATCTTTGATGATATCATGTTTGGATCCTCAGCCACCGGAGAAATGGATAACTTTACCTGATATGACTTATGTGATAGCAAATCGGTATAACGTCATTCTTATCTGTTTAGGGTAGTCTGATTTTCATTCCTATGATGACATCACATTCACTTACCATATTTGTTATTTTCATTGGTTTTGTAAACCAAAATCATTGGGTTCAGGTAGTTATATATCTATGTTATTTAATTTTTACGTATTTTTTTTTGCTGTTTTAATTTTGACGTAATTTTTCTAATTAGGTAAAAATGAAACAAGGATTTTTGATATTGATATGTGAATTGGAAGACTTGGTGAAAAGACTTTCGATGTTGATATGTGGACCAAATAACTTAGGGGAGATATTTGGGATGTATTTGTATATCAATTTTTTTAGGGAAACATGTATGTTCGATGTAGTTTTGTGTATCAAAATACTTAGGGGTAGAGGTGAGAATATGTCAGACCAACTAATATGGGCCTACAGTTTAGCCTACACAGACTCAGGTCAGGCCAAACTTTTTTTCTTTCAAATAGAAAAGACTTATGTTTTTTTTTATAAGTCTATTTAATTAAAAAGACTAGGTCAAAGACCATACAAAAAACCTTTTAAATCTATCAGATTGACCTATTTAAATAAATATGAATAATTTTATTATTATAATTATATTGTATTAGTATTTTGAATTAAACTAAAAAAGTAAAGCTTAGTTATCTTGAATAATTTATGAAAAAAAGTTTAAAAAAAGTTTATGATCAAATATCATAAGTTATTTTCATAAGTTTTCTCAAACAAATAGTATCACAAAACTTATGTTAATATGTAAATTTGAATAAGTCAATGCAAACAAGTATTTAGTCTCATTGATCTTTTAATTTGTTAGTCTATTTAAACATTGATGTAATTGCTTATTTATAAAGGTTCAAATACAATAGACTTTTATGTAGATTAATAGATCGATATTCGAAAATGTCAATCTCACAACTAAAAAATAAGTCTTCGATAGCCGCTAGATCAAACTTAAACTTTAAAAATTTTAGCAGAATATATCCAAACTTGATAAAGCCTAACTCAACTTAAACTATTTTCACCCTATTTGGAGGAAAGACTTGTTATAAACTTTTATGGAACAGAGTACTTAGAGGTAAGATTTTGGGTGCAAATTGTTATATGAAACAGATTATTTTTTGTATTGTTTTGTGAAACAATTTTTTTTTTAATAATAACATAAATAAGAAGGAAAAGAAAAGACAAAAATAGAAAAGCGAAGAGATATTAATATGTAATGTGAGAGGGTTTTAGTTGGGGGTTTGCGAATTGAAGTGCAGTTTGAAGCGTCTTGTTTACATTATATGTTTGAATCATAAACGGAACCCTTTTTCTCAACCAATCACCCCCTTTCAGATTCAGCATCACAAACATAATCTGGTGAGTCTATTTTCCTTTTTGCTAATCTTAATTGCTGAAGACCTAAACAATTATCGCTTAGCTTACTTCACCCTAACTCTCTTTTTTATCATCTTTTTCGTCTCAAATGTTTAAAAAATCCCAATTTTGGGAATAAATTTAGGTTATGATGGTAGACCTAGGTTTCAAATTGGGCCGATAAGAGTTGCGTCTTGGTGTGGTTAACGCAACAAGTGGCGATTCCAACACTTGGAGGTGGTCGATAATGCTCAGATTGAGCATCAGAGATGTTAGAATTGGCAATAATGATTATAGATTATAGTTCATTTTTAGTAAATTTCTGCCACTCGGTATTTTCTCAAATTATACAGTACTTTAAAGTGTCATTGATTATGCAGTTTTTAAACTATCGATAGCTGGAACACTCAAGCTAAGAATATGGCAAATCAACCAAATAATGAAAACCACCAAGTGCTAAGTTCTGCAGCACTTATCCAGAAAACTGATGAGGATCAAGTAATCAGTGGCCCTTCTGCTGTGGGCTTTATAGATTCATTGGAACAACGGTATCGAAAAATCAAAGAGCATGCAGAAGCTTATCCCTATGTATGGGCTTCCTACATTGTTGTATATGGTGGCTTTGGTCTCTGGACTACCTATAGATGGAGAAAGCTTCGCAGGACAGAGGACAGTGTACGCAAACTTCAACAAAGACTACGTGAGCTCGTTGAAGCTGAACAACCTGCTAGTTCCGCCAAAGTCCTTGAAAAGGGTTCCACATCTTCTGAGAAACCTTCCAACTAGAGCCTACAGCATTCTAATGTTTCTTACCAGTTACAAAAGCCAGGTAGTCTTGTTTACTGACACCGATATTACTATCATGGTTGCTGTTGGCTTGAAATAAGATTCTTTGGCTCCTCTATTCAACTGAATCATTAGAGGAAATCCTCGATTAGATTGTGCGTTGTGGACATCGTTAGAATTTGAATCTTATTTTTCATTTCAAAGTTTTGTGGGTAATATTTTTTACCCAATCATTTCATGTACTATACTGCATACTGTTACGAGGATAAAACCATTAATTTGTTCTCATCAAACCATTTGAGATTTTAAGTTCATAGCAGATTTTTTTATAGCTCATAAACTGGCTAATGTACCCTTTCATTCCATGAATCCTGATACAACAGAAATGTTGGCTTCAGTTGTTCACACTTCACAGCAACAACACTCAACTTTTGCACATTGGCATTTGAATCATAAATGGACCGATCCACCCAACTAATATGTCCTCTTAAAATATGGGAATAATTATTTAAACATATATGGTTCAACATTAGCAAATAAGACAATCAAAATAAAATGTCAATGAGTTCACCAATTGATAAATTATTTAGAATATTAGGCTATAACAATGAAACCGAAATTAGTAAATTACATGATTTTCTTCTCGCTATTCTACTGATCAAATATAGGAGGGAAATAAGAAAGGATTTAATGGGAATGTATTGATAGTGTAAAACAGTTTTACTCTGTCGGTGAATGATAACTGTTAGATTTTAAATCACATTTGACTTTTATTTTAAATACATTTTAAGTAATGCTTATGAAAGGTTGTGATGAAATGATTATGTAAAAATATTTACACACCATTAATCCCAATAAGAAATTAGAGTGTGATTTGTAAATGAAAAGAAGGGAAAAAATAGTTTTTTTTTGGACTATTGTCTTTTAAGTTATTTAATTGTAACAATGTAATCATTTATGTTTTTTTTTTAAATTTATTTATTATAAGTAGGTGTTTTGAGTTATTTTAAAATATCAAATTAATTCCTAAAGTTTTTTTTTGTAACACTTCGGATTTTTAAAAATCTCCTTTAAAATAAACTACAAATTCATATATCATTTGAACTGATTTTTCGTATTGATCACGAATATGTAATTAGTTTTGCGTTTGATTGTGTATTTTGGTCGGATCGACGATTTTTCATTATGTATTTCATCCATTTTTACCTGATTCTTATGAATCGTAACTTGTTCGATAAATTTGATTCTTTATTCGTGATCAGCACGAAAAACCAGTTCAAATGATATATGAATTTGCAATTTATTATAACGAAGATTTTTAAAAAAGGACCAAAGTGTTACAAAAAAAAATTGAAGGGATTAACTTATATTTTAAAATAAATAACAAGAAAGACCTTACAAACTTAGGGTAAGTAGTTCTTAAATACTTGCTCACTTCTTTTCAAAATACTCTTTACACCCCACTTTTCAAAATACTTTTAAACTAAACACTTTGTATATATCCATACGAGGATCATTGCAAAGTTAAAGTCTTATGAAAATAATTTCTAAACACACACTACACTATTTTTCAAACAAAGTAAAGTGAGTTAAGTAGTTAAAAGCCCATGGATAACCATGGATACAAAGGGTGCTAACATCTTCCCTTTGTATAACTTACCCCCGAACTCAAATCTTTTTAAAAAAAAGGTCTTTCCTGTTCTTTTATTCCTTTTCCTTATTGGATAAAATAAAAGTCGGTGGCGATTCTTGCTATATGCAACATAATTTTTGGAAACAAAAACATCCAAGTCAGTTATCCCACCGTGTTACAGCTACTAAGAGCGTTTAGAACATTTTTATCATCCAAGTATCTTAGGAATGAAGATGGTAATCATGTTGATGCGGAGCTTCCAAAGAAATATGAAAGTTTGATTTCACAAGAAGAACGAGACACGTTTAAATCCAAACCAAAAACCCTGAAGTTTAAAAGAATAAGTGAAACAAATCGGGAAAGGGCATCAAGTCCCGCGTATCCATACAAAAAAGGACGTGTCGGATATGGACGCTTAGAATAATCTATGGTAAGTATCTATAAATTGCAATAATATATTTGTTCACATGAGTTTTATTTGATCATATTATATTACTTAATGTGTAGTTGCAGAAGGAGAAAAGTTCTGAGACATCTCTTCCTGCACATGTTTTGTGGAAGGAAGCCCGTGTGGGCAAGTCTGGAGTTGCTAAAGAAGATGTTCTACAAGTATATGAGAAATGTGTAAGTAGAAAATTATCTCTTTAATTAAATCAAAACTTTATTAACAAATATTTGATAAATATTCGATATTCATCTAATTTTCAGGAGGCGCTATCTCAGTCTTTATCTCCAGATAATACTAGGAGCATACTTAGTCGGGCATTAGACATCCGTGAGTATTCGGGTCGGGTGAGGGGTAAGGGATTTGGGATCACTCCGACATCCTTGAGTATTAAAAAAGGAAAGCCTCCTAGTAATAAATAACTTAATCAAAAATTGGAAGCACTGGAAGCTGAAGTTCGTGCATTAAGGAAAGAAAAAAGAGGCTAGCACTTCAGCATATTTTAAAGATGGTTCGGACAAAGATAGTATCAACTGTAACTTTCAACGGAACATTCCAGAGGTATATATATATATATATATATATATATATATATATATATATATATATATATTAATGAAATCGAACTATTAACTTAAATTATGTAATTGACATATATACACATTAACAATTTCATATTTATTATTGATTTTAGGGCATTTTCCCTTGTCACCTCTACTTATCGTCACCATATTTTCGGATGGTTGGAAAGGAAAAAATGCATAAAACTAGTGGAGAAATACTTCACACTAGTTGCTCCCTAATAGATGTTTGAAAGCCGCAGTTGAAATTGCAGTAGAGCCGAATGCATTATTACCATATCCTGACGATGTTTCGGATGCAACAACGGTGGAACTAACAATAGGTTCGTTTGTTGCACATGGCCGACAAGCCTCATTAGCGTAGGATATGAGGTATGCTTAAAACCATTATGAACCTTTGTTAACCTTAATGTGTAGATTCAAAGTTTTTACGCGCATTTTACGTACATTTTTTACATGGTAATGTTAATTATACTCCAACAAGATCCAAATCAAAAGATAAGGCTATTTCGCGGCATACCGAGTCCGTTGTTTCAAATAAATAGGTACATCACAATTATATAATATTTATGCATGGAAAATGTTAAATTCTTGATTTTATACTTCATCTAACTAATTATATGATATGTAGCTTCATGATAAGGAGATTAGCAACGTCTCCACACAAAAAAAAGGTTGGTGCTAAGAAGACCGCGACTAGAAAAAAACCTACCTCCAAGTATAGGTCGTGCCTTCAGACATTTCTAAAATTGACAGATATTCCGACCGGAGGTATTCGTCTTATACATATGGAGGAAGGTATTTTTGGATTTGAATATCAACAATCAGTTGGTAATGAAGAATTTATGCAAGTTTTTCGTCATGAAGAATTAGGCGTCAGTGTTGTCAATACATACGTGAGGTATATCCGGTCTACTTTGTTATATTAATTGAACAACTTATTTACTTTATGTTTCAAATGAATAGTCTAATGTTAATGATGTTTTCATTCAAGGTTTTTGTATGACAAAGTGATGCGCCCAAGTGGATCGTACGAAAGATTTGGATTCTTAAGCCCCGCGCCCTTCAACTTAATTTTAATTTTAAGTAAACCGGATTAGGTCATGGTGTACGTACGCAACCTCTTCATGGCCAACAAAGATACATAAAAGTTGTTTGTTTTACCGTTTAATATCGGGTTAGATTTTCATTCTAAATTCATCTATTATAATTATTTTGTATTTTGATGCCGTGTAGAAAGTTTCCATCTAACATTTGTTTAATCTTACAGTGGATATTAGTTGTTGGTCGCAATTAATCCTATTAGAGAATTTGTTTATTATCTTGACTTGTTAGGAAATGATTGGACAACATACCCGGATATGAAGAACATGATTGACACGTAAGTGAGATTGTTCTAAATATTCATGTGTGTATTTATTTATTTATTTATGTGAATTGTTCTAAATATTCATTTATATTTTATTAGCATTATACAAGCTTTTCGAGCCCAACGAGATATCCAGGTATCAAAGAGGAGAGCCAACAACATTACATGGATAAAAGTGGCGGTATATTATTAATTATCACATTTTTTTAATATATTAGTGATGATACTTGATAAAACTTAGGATTTATCCATATTTTATTTTCATCTGTAGTGTCCTCGGCAACGTAACAGTATAGATTGCAAATATTTCATGTTGAGGTTTATGAGAGAAACTCTTTTTTTGGATCGATTAGAGATTCCATCCGATGTATGTATTTCTAACTTATGAGCTATTTTAATATTTAACACACATTTCTCATATCATTAAATAGTTGAAACTAAATCAAACTATGTTATATTATTATGTAGTACTTTGATGAATTCAAGTGTGCATATTATTCAAGAGATCATTTGGAAGAAATTAAAGAGGAATGATGTCAATTCATTATGAAGCTCAGAGTGTTATAAGGTATACTATATTCTTACTTTAATTGATGAAATTTATGAGTATGTGTATGTAACTATAGACATATTGATTATGACTTGTTTTAATTGATCAATTACAATATTTTTGTGTTGTTTCAGGTTATAGTCTAGTTGCAATTGGATGAAAATGTATAGCTCAGAGTGTTATCACATTTTTGTTTATGTAGATTTCATTTGAAACAAAATGTATAGTTGGATGAAATGATTTGTAAAAACTATGTTGTATATTTAAATTGGTTCGTAAATTAGTACGATTGTATGCATTATTTCGTAGATATTGGTACGGTTGTACGATTGTATGAATTGTTTCGTTGATATTGGTTTGAAAATCCGATTGTTTTGTATCTATAAATCGGTGCCTAAATTGGTAGGTTTAAATAGGATAATTTGGTGCAAATTATGGATTGGAATGAACAGGTACAAATTCTGGTTTAAAAACTAGGTGAAAATGTGGATACAAAACAGGTACCTATAATTTGGCAATTACAGACAACGCTTTTTAAAGAAAATTATTTTAAAAAATTTGTATACCTTAGACAACGCTTTCAACAAAAAGCGTTGTCTAAGGTGAGGTTTAGAAAACGCTTTTATTAAAAGCGCTGTCTAAGGTGGGGTTTAGAAAACGCTTTTAGTGAAAGCGCTGTCTAAGGTGGGGTTTAGAAAACGCTTTTAGTGAAAGCGCTGTCTAAGGTATACCATTAAAATATATAAAAACACTTTCTAAGGTATATTAAAAAAAGACAAAAAAAACGCTGGTAAAGTGGGGTTTAGAAAGCGCTTTTGACAATAAAAGCGTTGTATAAAGCCCCTTTAGACAACGTTTTTGACATTAATCAAAGCGTTGTCTAAACCTTTAGTAGCGCAGGTTTAGACAACACTTTAAAGCGCCGTCTAAGGTAAAAAAAAAGCGTTGTCTAATGTCTTGTTTGACATAGTGGTTTGTGACTTGTTGGTGTATCTAGAGTGCTTAGAATAATATTCTTTTCAACGGAGAGATTTGTAATGTTGAAGCCATTTTTTATGGCATTCTCTTGTTGTCTTGAAGATGGTTAACGGTAGGAATTAACAATCGTAGATTTTGTACCCTCTTTGATTGGATTAAATTTCTTTTAAATTTTTTGTAATTTTGTAAGCCCTAATTTCTTTTTGTATTGGGTTGAAAATCTATTTTTCTCCTTTATATTCAATATTTGTTTATAAAAAAAATGTTATTTGTTTTTTTTTCCTGTATGTTAATATTGTGTCTACATTGAAGTTGGATGTTTCTTTGTTTAATTTGGAAATGAACTTCTTTTTTATGGCAATGTAGATTTCCAAAGTAAGGATTTGCATAGTAAAAGTAAAGATAAAAAAGATTAAAAGTGCTCATTTTACAAATCTGGCAAGTCATATTGTGGTTAGTCCTTATAATAATAATCTAAAACTCCTTAAAGATAAAATTGATATAAAAATGATTAATCATTATAATGATACAAAAAATTTTAAAGATAAAATTGATATTTAAATGATTAATCACTATAATGATCTAAAACTCTTTAAAGATAAGATTAATGACAAAGTGAAAAAATATAAAACTTTGGATGAAGGGAGAATATGATTTTAGGGTTGTGTCTTGCTCATGTGCTACAATTATATGGAGCCCAAACATTTAGAGAGAAAAAAACCGTCAATGTATTTTTGTCATCTTGTAAATTTTGTTTGTATTCAAACTTTGTTGAACCTTTCTATTAAATCTGGTGTGTGCAAATCATGTGTTTTAGTGAATTTACTACCCTATTTATATATTACTAATTATTTGGCTTTAAATTTTATAAAAAATAAAAAATTTATAATTTATTTTCTTATATCCTAAACTATTTTGAAAAGAATATTTTCATTTTTTATTTATTCTAAAATACAGTTTATTTTATATAGAAAATAAAGTTTTTAAATCTTATAAAAAAAACAAGTTAAAAAAATATTTTAGAAACAAAAACACATTGGAAAAGACTTGATTCAACTATTTTTTCTTGTTAGTAATAAAATTATTTATTGACTTGCCAGTTGGCACCATCATTATTACCACCAAATTCTTGTAAAAAATAATCATATTCCTTCAAACTTAGGATATAGCATGATACGAACCTAAGTAGAAACTATGCCATAATAGGAACTAACGTTTCCATTGTCTTCACATGCAAAATCCAAACACCAAATCTCCAAAATAAATTTTAAAACCCTAAGTAAACATTTATAAACGATATTTACCATGCTATTATTTTCTTTAGGCATCTCCGTCTCATAATCATTATAATCAGAATAATGAGTTCAGTATACTCATTATGCTAGCTCTTACTTACTTTCATGACTTAACATTAATTCTTGTAATAATTATCATAATCATAATAATGGGTGCTAAGCTTTGTACCTTATCAGGGTCATCCTTCAAGGATTGTATGAAACCTAAACAAAACAGAAGTTTCAAAATGAAGAAAGTGAAGAAACTGGGTTTTGTAGAAGATTGGATATTAGATTCTCAAGAAATGAAACAATCCAAGAAAAAAGTGCACCCTTGTTCGACTCGGTTTCGTGGAGAATTAGCGAAGGACAGTTTATGTTTAAGCTTAGTGGAAAAAACCAAGAACCGTCTTGAAGAAGTTGATGAAGGGTTAACCTCATATCGTTCACAGAAGGTTAATAGAGTGAGGTTTAAACTTCCTCATACTGTTATATATTACAAACCAGAAGAGTCTTATTATGAAGAAGAAGAAGAAGAAGAAGAAAGAAGAGAAGGGTTGTTGAAGGCTTATTATGAGAGTGAAGAAGACTCGTTTTCATCACCTAACTGGAGAGAGATGTATTCATTTGAAATCACAGAGGAACCTATTTTGAAACTAGCTGTGGATGTTCTTCCTCATTTCTTTGTCTCTTCCAAAGTTTCAAATTGATCATCAAAGATGAATATTGGTTTGTTATGTCTTTGATTATTTTTATGTTTCAACTAAATTTTCTATTGGAGCAACATAATTTACCAAACTAATGTAGCGCTGGTGATAATGTTTAAAGTTTGTTATTACATTTTATTATTAAAACAATATAAAATACAATTAAGAGAAGTGAGCTCTACAATAAAAAAAATTAAAAGGAAAAATTAAAATTTTTCACTAAAGTAATAAGAATTACACAAATTCAAGATTTAAGAAACACAATATTTTTAAACATGCAATTTTGGATTCTTTACAAAAAACTCTCTGCCCTCGGGTGTTAGAGAGCAATAAGTGTCAAACAAAGTATAAAAACTTTCTGATTATTAAAATTGTTTTTTTTTATTTTTATGATTGGTCACTTTATTTTAATTGATTTTGTAGGTTTTTGTCCCATATGTAACTTTTAGTCCTTAGTGTCACGGGTGAGAAAACTCTAGTTAAGTCCACACATGTTTGTCTCTCTCTTACCGACACATATACTAAAATATATATTGGTCTAACTTTCGATCTTTCATCCTGTGAGTCAGTTTAAAAATTCATAGGTACCTTTTTCTTCAAAGATACTCCTGCCAACTAAAATATATGAATAATGACATCTCTAACATAGTCATATCGGTATTTGAAGTGTGAAAGCTACCTACATATGGGTGTCCCCAAAAGTATCTCATAGAACCTTATGACAAATCAGGCAAACCTCATAAATAGAAAATAAAAGAGTACATGATAGAAGAATATTGCCTCAACACTAGTTAGGGGCAATGCATGGCGATAGGTCGTCCTACACGGGGCTACGAAGTCACCCATCACATGGTGATATGCCACACAAATTTGGGGTAATAAACCACTCGAATTCGGTGATAGGCCATCTTATTGGGTTTGAGTCGACCGAACTAACTCTCATTACTCATTTGATTAATAAATATGGATGAAGATGTATTTCAACGACGACTAATTGGAGAGAATCAATGAGGAAATTTTCTCCCCACAATTCAAGGGATAATGAGTTCCTTTTTCTCAATGTTTCTGATAGTAATTGCATTCTAGCCCAAAACCAAGAAGTCTTATATATATATATATATATATATATATATATATATATATATATATATATATATATATATATATATATATATATATATATATATACACACACACACACACACACACACATCATTCCTAGAAGGGGAGAGGAGTCCAGTAACTCACGCAAACAAAAATATTATATATTTCCACATCCATTTGTTGGTGAGCTCTCACCACACTCAATAAACCTAAAATCCTCAGACAAACCTACACAACAAGGGGTTGTCTATCATTGTCCTTTTTTAGCAAGTACATTTGGCGCCCACCATGGGGCCCTGGCAAAATTGTCATGGGTTACCTTCATAATCAGCAATCAACTCATTGTCCACATTCATAACCCTTTCCAATATAGTGAACATGTGACCACCAATTTCAATTAGAAGTAGCTCTGGCGGTGATCATGAGGCCATAGCAAAGATGTGTGCTGATATGGTTGACTTACATCGCCATAACTAAAATTTGGAGGATAACATCTATAATATCGAACAACGCGGGCAAGAGACATATCCCATTAAGGAAACATAAATATTGGATCGTTACCTCTCTCTGACGAGACTTGGGGGGTCCATGTACCTGAATGTTTCAAGCTGATTTCACTTGCAAAATTTGATGGAAAAAGAGATCCCCAAGAGTATGTCATCTCCATTAACACCCAAATAGCGATCACCAGAGCCTCATATTATTAAAAATAAAAATCTACTTTATAACCTTCAGAGATTCCGTGTTGAGATGGTATATGAATCTGTCACATTTATTGACCATTAACTATCAAGTTAGCTTTAGGTTGAAAAGGGTGACTATTATCCTTAACGCCCACAAGGATATTGAATTTTAGAACTTCAGTGAAGTATATTTTACGCTCGCAGGGTTATTGAATGCTCAAACTTCAATGAAATATCATTTCCCCCTAAGAGGTTATTGAATGTTGGAACTTAAATAAAGTATTCTTGAGGACAACAAGGCTATTGAATTTAGGAACTTAGGTGAAGTAATTTTTCCATCCAGTGGTAGTCAAACGCCATATTTCTAAAGGGAATTCAGCTCGCCCTCGAAGGATATTGAACAATAAGTCCTAAATGGATAATGTTTACCAAACTTCTTTAAGAGGACTCAGTTGCTTAAAGGCTCCATCGGGTAATGAACATGTTCTAGGAAGGCCAAAGTTCTAATAAGCTAAGACCCAATTTATCTCAAATCCATTCCACTTAAACTAGGGTATAAAACCATTTCACACGTAAAGAACAAGGTACATTCTCTGATCTCCACTTTACACTATATTAGTCTTGAATCTTGAAATGACTTGGACATTTGAGTGCTAACCATGCAAGTCCACCCCGAGCCCTCGTAAAAGAGATCAACACCACCGTTTAAGATCACTAGTTCACCAACTGCATCTATTTATGGTTCCTTAATTGAACAATGGTGTTGTATGTGGGAAGAAATTTTTTATTCCTACAATTTCCATGATTTCACATTTGCTTTTTAACTCCATCATCCGCAACCTCTTCAGATATCAAAATCGATAACGTTCATAAGCGAACACAGAGATTTTTTGCAATCTATTCAATCAATCACCATTTCGAATGCAGTTCGTCGAATTCTCAAATATTTTATTTCCTCTATAACTCCACAAGAGAAATAGAAGGAAGGATATTTTATCTAGATATAGACATGTACCAGAGACCGAAGGCAATCTCCTTGAAGATCATGCTAAAGTTTCATGATTCATCCTCAGGTCTAACATTATTGGTGCTTCCTACTGCTACGTAGTACTCACCATGGTGACGCTGTAGATACGTCGACTTCATAGTTAATTATATTGGGATACAACAAGTTCATAGTTAACATCGAGTAGTAATTTGGTATGGAACACACCTTATAGGTAATAAAATATCTTTGACTGATGGATGATCTTTCCTCATATCAGATCCATTGTTTTTCTTGTAACTTAATCCGATCTTATCCAATAGGGACGGCCTAGGGGAATCAGGGAACATAAGCATCTGGTCGTGGGTATAATTTTCCTGGTGAGTGTGGCAGTACCACCGAGATCATGGGCCAGACAAGGGTGTTAGTAAACATCATTCTGCAAGCAACATCACCAACCTTGGATAAGATGAAGATCACATTCTATAATCGGGCCAACAAAGGTGAATGTGACTCATTGAATATAAGCATGAGAAAAAGATACCCCGGATTTTGGAAGCTACGTCTTATCACCGCTCGGCTTCACCATTCAAAATGAAATACTGGATATGAAGAATAGTTTGAGCTCTAACTGAGGTCAAAGAGGAAGGTATCTCAATGAATGTTGTCTACATCTGACCGTCTTCATGGGTCCAAGGGGAGTTGACCATAAGGTCTGATCGCCCATAAGTAGGTTGTCATCTGCATACCAGCCACTTGAGATAGATACCCTTTTCTGGAGAAAAGTGGAATCTGGAACGTTTCTACCCCGGTGATCAAAAGGTGTCTCACTAGATCATTCAACAAGGGTTATTCCTTGGTCCTAAGGCTTCAACTCTAATCCTCAAGCTACTTCCCCGATGAAGTTGGCCATCCAATAACACAGTGGTGGGTAAACATGCAGCGAGATGTTTTTGACATCTTGTTCAACCAAATGAGGCATCTTAAAGAAGAGAAGTACAATAATAACTATTGTTACCGCCAATTGCAATAGTTTCAATCCAACTCACATTTCGCCGATTCTGCTTCGGTTTATATTCAGTTTGATTCTTGAAGTAATTTATTTTTTGTTGTTTTTTGTTGTTGCGATTTGAATTTGAATGATTATGAATCATTTTTGTCAGGGATTGTGTTGTTCTTGTTTATAAATTCAGAATTATTTTTATTTCAATTATTAGTTTCACTAGCATACAATTCAGTTCACATTGTGTTGGTTTCGATTTTGTCGTTGTATATGTCATTTGGATTCAAGGGCTTTGTTGTTAATATGTTTGTTTATATATGCTTTATTTTATTTAGTTAATGTAGCTAGATTATTGTATAATTAAACATGCTTAAGATATGTTTTAGGTCTCCATTATAATATTGTATGTTATGCTTTGTTCGATTGGGTTGTGATGAGTGTATTTTGTCTTAGCAAATTGTTGTTCATTTTTATTTACGTGCGACATTTCGATTCCATTGTCTTCGCATTTAAATTAAATATGTATATCTTATTGGTAGTTCGACATGGCATCAATTCGCGTTTTCTTTTGATACTTTTTCTTTTTTTTTCATGTGACATTACTTTTTGTTATGATATAATGTGTTGTGTTATGTGTTATTTGTATCACGATTTGATTGCGATGATCGTGTTTTCACTGGTATCTTACTTACTGTTGATTTATGTTTGCATGCAACATTTCGATTTCATTGTGTTTAAATTGAATTTAAATTTTGTGTTGATGGATTGGTATTTCACATCCTCGTGTTAGGTGAATTCAATTCACACCCTCGCGTTACGGAAACTCAATTTAAGTATCTACGTTTTACCTTTTGCATACATTAACTCATTTTGTGCATTGTGTTACTTTTTGATATTTTTTGCGTTACATTTCATCAAGTAATTTTCAAAATGTTTTCATCATTCATTCATTTCACAACCACTTCACAACCAACTCATTTTCAATTTAAAATGAGAATCAAACATTTGATCAACAACAAGTCTTTTCCAAACTTAATCAACAACTCTTTGAAATCTTTTCATAATTAAATTGGTTGAAAAATGATTGGTTTGGATGTAATATCCTCTCTTTTGTCTGAGTATTTGAATGCTAGCCGCAATTAGCGTGTTGTTTGAATACTTGTCTTCCATTCAAAACATAATAATTAGTCGAGTTTAGTTTGGTCCTTATTGGATGAAAAGGGATTGGTTTGGATGCAATATCCTTTCTTTTCCCCGAGTATTTAATTCTAGTTATACTTAGCTTGTTGTATGAATACTTGTCTTCTGTTAAGGACTTACGACTTAATTCGCCTCACAAATTTCATAAATAATTTGGATGAAAAATGATTAGTTTGGATGTAATATCCTTTTTTCCCTGACTATTTGAATACTAGTCATAATTAGCTTATTGTTCACATAACTCGCCATCCTCTTAAAAACAATCCAACAATCCAACCATCCTAATGTGATACAAACAAACACTTAAGCCTCTCATGCACGAGGCTACAAACAACATTTAACAACTAGAATGCGATCAAACAGGGACTATTATATCACAATAAAAAAAACGCTTAAACCTCTCATGCACGAGCATACAAGCAACGTTTAACCACTAAAATATGATCTAAACATTGCTCACTAAAATCAACCGACGCACAATTATTTTCTATCACGAACAACATAGCTTTGAGTTCCCTATCACACCTAGCTAGGGATATGTAGGAGCGAGATTCAATGTCTCGTCAAGCACTATAACAAAAAATCAACAAAATATATTTTTCTTTCTAAGAACTATGTAACTTTGAATTCTTCATTGCACCTGAGGATAAGTAGGAGTAGGACTCGCAATCTTGTCAAGCACCCTATTAAAAAAACTTTTGTTTGGTCCATTTATTTTTCCTTTCAAACTTTTCAATAACTAAAAGGAAACAAAACGAAAGCTAACACTTTATTCGCAAAACTAACCAAATGGTTCCTATTAAGTTCAATGGATGTGAGAGGTGTTAATACATTCCTCTCGCATAATTGACTCTCAAACCCAAATTTGGTTGCGACGACCATTTTCTTTTTCTTTAAGGGTTTTATCGATTACCTTTTCCTTTTGGAATGAATAAACTTCGGTGGTGTCACTGTTGTATTTCGGGAACTCGTTACGCCCGAGTATTTTTCACGCTGCGACATTGGATAAATATGTTTGGGAGATTCTTCATAATATTGATAACTCGAATTTGTATCGTATTTTCCGACCCATTACACGCATTTTTAGTACCGTTTTATCGAGTCTTTCATGCTATTTGATTTGATTTATTATGTTTTCCTTTGTTTTTATGTCGACGGGTGCATTATCAACAATTTGGAAGAATCTAGCAAAACCCGAGCTAAAGAGTGAAGAAAACATCAAAAAGTGAAGATCGTGTCTCCTGAGAGTGAATGGTGGTCGCCATTTGTTGTACCTTGAGGAATAACGTTTGCCATTTGTCAAAGAGGAGGAAAATTCTATTTCTGAACCAATGGCGATCACCATATACCTAATGGCGATCACCATTGATAGCGGGAGCATTTTTTCATCAGTTATTGGGCAGGTTTTGCTTGTTTGAATTTGAAATCGACCATAACTTCCTTGGAGCCAAAATTGTCTATAAATAAGACCCTCTGGAGAGCAGTTGGATGATCCGGAAGTTGCGCGTAAGTGCTGTCGAATTGTGTTTTAGAATTAAACATAAATTTACTGTTCAAAGCAGGAATTACTTACATTGAGGAATTGCTGCAACTTTGTATTTTCTATTTCCTTGTACTGCTGTATCACTTCAAGTAGAAATACAAATCTTGCCGCCATTTTCGTATTGGAGTTCAGTTCCGTTTACCGCATTTTTTTACAGGTTCTTTATTTATCGCTTTATTATTATTGTTATCATATTCTATAATTGTTTAAGCATGTTATCCTTGATTGTATTTACCATGTTTAGTTTGTTTTCATTTAATTACATGTCTAGTTAAATTGTCTTGGGTCCGGTGTATGAGAACCGTCGTTACCGGCGAGACTCTGTAGATGTATTAAGTACGAAATCACAATTGTATGTCGTTTTGGTTATAATTTCTATGCATAATTTAAGTAGATTTGTCATGGAGTTAGAAGTTATTTAAAATTGTTTTGTCATGAGAGTGAGAAGCATATAAAGGTTTGAGCCGAGATTCGCGAGAGCGTGAGGAGCGAACCAGATAGTAAAAATTTGGCATTATATCTAAATACAATGAGTGAACTTTAGATGTTGATTAGGGTATAATTGGATTTCAAATAATGTTTCTTAGTTACCAGGCGAGCGAGAGTAAAATCTTGAGATTAAGAGATACAACTTTAATTAAGACTGCGAGAGCGTGAGACGGAGCCTTTAAGTCGGTATATTCTACGGAATAGGCATATAGTCATAATTAGTACACGTGTTCTACAAGTCCCTTAGGCACGCATAAATCATATTCCGAACTCGTTTTAGTATTACTTTCGAACCTTTAGAAGTTAGTCCTTTAATTTCCGTTCATTTCCCTTAAATCATAGCCCTAGCTTTACAAAGCGACGATAGATTATAATAGTTTGAAATTGGTCTATGTGATTCGACAATCTTTTATATTACTTCGATATTTCCCTGCACTTGTGGAGGCATCAAATCTTGACAAGTTGGGGGTTCAGTTATTATCATCTAGATATAACTTTATCACCCACATCCTAGAAGCAAATAATTACCATGAAGCATCGTGCATATGTCATTCTATTGCTAAATCAGTTGAAACTCTCAGTCCAAATTTTATCACCAAAGTAGAGAGAGATGGGAAATTTTTATTTGGTATGATAAATGGCTCCTAAATGGTAGAATTTCTGACATAATTTCTTCAGATGATGAACAAGATACACAACTACATATCATGGATGTATGGAATTCTAGTTCATGGAATTTTGACATCATCTCCACCCATCTTCCTTGGGACATAAAAATGGAGATGGCTAATGTATTTACTAACGAAGACTCATTTGATATTCTTATTTGGGAACCTTTAGTATCAAATACTTTTCTACCAAATCAACTTATTTTTGGTTAACTTTGGAGTCCAATCCACCTCATATTCAGAAAATATGACTTGGTCTTGGATTTGGAATCTTAAGTTACTTGCAAATATTTGTCATGATATTGATATTACTTGGAATTATGGTTTTCAAAAATGTGATTTGTGAGTCTGAATGTTACACACCTTTAAAGTTTATTGAAGAGTGTGTGCCTTATACTCGTCCTTATGCGTATCTGGTGGATTATATTCAATCTTAAATCCATAAAGAGTGGCATCTTGTCATTGTTAACATCTTATGCAAAGGGAATGCTAGTGTTGATTCACCTGCTAAATTGAGAGTCTCGTTTATTTAAAAACTAAGAGTGTTTTTTATTTGCCCATCTCTTTTAGTTAATATCTATTTAGCAAACTTTATGGAAATTCAACTTCCAAGGACTTAATTTTCTATTGTTTCCTTCTTTTTTTACATTGTTAAAAAATAATTGAATATTTAATTCAAAAAAGAGAATTTATCTTAATTATTTATCTTAATTGAGTTTTTTAGTGTTCAGTTATACTTTTAATCTTTTAGCCTTTATTTTACTAACCACTAGTATCAATGTATATGTAATCTTATTGAGAAATTGGAAATTAAAATATTATTTATTAATATGGTGTTCATAGGTAGGGTTGAGTTTAATTTGATTAAACTCATGATAGTGCAACATATAATTGCATATGAAAAATAATTGATTGGGGAAGATATATTCTTATATATTTAAGTGACTGACTTTGACTCTTGTTAATTGTTATAGCACATGATACGGTCAATGAAAATTGTTAACGTTGAAATTTGAAAGAGATTCTTTTATCGTTTGGAGTCAATGATAACCTTAGAATAAAAACCTTTTGACCAACATTGTTACCTGATATAATGTTACCTTTAAGGACATATATTTTCATTTTTGTTACCTACAGTGTATTTGGGTGGTACAACAAGTGTTTTTTTTAAGACACAATCAATTAAAAGGTAATATTAAAATTAGAAATATTTACATTAAAAATATATAAATTGATTAGCATCAAACAAAAATACTTTTAACACATTTTCTACATATTTACATGAGAAATATATTTTAAAAAAATTAATTATTAGTATTTATTAAAAAATGGGGAAACATATTTACATACTTATTTTTTAAACTATATACTTTTAAATCATATTTAAAATATTATTTAAAAAAAAAATAGATTTTTCTAGTTTTTAAATATCGTTTTTTTGTCGGAGAGAATTCTTAGGACGTTTTAAGAAATGTTGTTCAAGTAAAAATTCATATAACTTAATATTATAAACTATAGATAAATAAATTTTATTTTTAAAAAATTTATAATTAATGTTTTTAAATATCATCTAAATAAATTTATATTTGTCACAAATCAATTGACAATTTTAACATATAGTAAAATAATAATGTTAAAATTATATAATATGTGACTATATTTCAAATTATCGAAATGACCTAATTAGTATCATTAGTCCTAAAATTTAACGTGCCTTTAGATCGAGCCACAATTAATATAAATTTTAATTTTTGTAATTACTAATTACTAAAATTATTACTGAATATTTAGTTACAAAAAATTATAAAAATTTTAATTATTAAAATATTTAATTACACAATATTTTATTCGGTTTTAAAATCCACTAACTGTATTACAAAATAATTTATTAAATAGTATTTCAAAAAGTATGATTTCAATTGCATTGGATATATGTGTGATTCTAAAAATTTGATTCGGTATAATAGTTAATATATATTATTTTTCTATAATAATATTGCAATTTTTAAGATTTACAAAAAAGTTAATGTATTTTATTAAATGATATATACTGATGTCAATGTCAGCAAATCAATAATAATTTTAAATTTTAGATTTATAAAAAAGTTAATGCATTTTACTAAATGATATATACTATCAATGTCAGCAAATCAATAATAATTTTAAATTTTATATAAATAAATCAAAATGGAGGAAATTAGAGTTTTATAGGAGCCGCATATGTTACTCCAATTTATATAATAAAGATAAAGATATTTAAAATATGTACACATAAAATAAAATAAGGTTCTTGCTTGTTTTTTTTTCTTAAATGTTTCTTTTTTAAATTTAAAATACTAAAAAATTTCTTATTTATAAATCAAAAAAATTACTTTTGACATCCAACAATATTATTAAAAATTAAAATATAGTTAAAATCGTAATTAAAAAAATATATATTTTAAATATAAATTTTTATAAAAAAAAATATTTCAAATCTCTTTAAATTTAAGTAATTATTTAAAATGTTTATATTAAAAATATAGTAAAAGGATAATATTTAAAATAATATTTTATACAAAAATTATTTAAATAAATTATTTATTTAGAATTTTAAAAAAATAATAACAAAATTATATACCATTATAAAAATCATTTTTGTTTTAAACTAAAAGAAACTTGCCTAACTTAATATAACAAAACCAACTTTAAAGATCACAATGTATTTTGCATTTGAAATTTACAAGTTCAAAAGAGATCAACACATTATGCTTAAGGATCATCACAAAACAACAAAACAATAAAAGGAAGAAGAAAAAAAAAAGTAAACATAAAAGAAATTAAGAAGAAAAATTCTAGTTATTATTACTAGGATAATTACAATGAGCAAGAGTGAGAAATAAGTAAGAGCACAAAGTCAAATAAAATTTTATTGACAATCATGTGCCAAATGAATATGAGTTTGATTTCTTCCTAAACTCTGTGATGATTGTTAAGATTTGTGATCTGATACATAATTAGAAATAAATAAACAAGTGAAAAGCAAGTTAAAGAAATCCATCCAGAAACTAAAGCCACTCCTTCCTAATATCAAAAGTGTAGTTGATATCCAAGTATGACTTTTTGTCATCGTCAACAAACTGAAAATTCATCCACAAACAAAATGGAAAGTCAATAAATGCACTATATAATCCAATTCCATACCAATAAATAATTAAAAGAGATCTAAATGTTGCATTTGGATCATTGACTCATAAAGGATTTTTCTCATTTTGATACTGTGAAGATGGAAAATCATATCACAAGTAGTGAAGTGACCCTCATTATAGAAAATTGCAATAAGCTTGTGTTGAAGGAGGTAAGACATGTGCTTACCTTATTTTAGAAGAAAGTTATATGATGTTGGCATGACAAATCAATTTAAAGGAAAAGATTGTTCGAAGCCGAGAGATAGTATTCTATGAAGATTGTTCGAAGCCGAGATATAGTACTCTATGAAGATCACATGATCCATAACATTCAATCTAAGAGGCCAAAGACCATTGTAGTACACAACTCAGGGCAAGAGATTCCTCAAGAGAATAACACAACCCCATTAGGTAGAGTAACATGATCATATAGAACACGAGGCATTGCAAGAAGAGGATATAGAAGATGATGATGATGATGAGATAGAACAAGAAACCCAAATGAGAATATCAACAAGAGCTAGACAACCATCACAATGGTACTTCTAAGATGAATATTTCAATATCACATATGAATGGGAACCTCAAAAATTTATAAAAGCCATTGAGACATAATATAAGAAGAAATGGACACAAACCATGGGAGCTAAATGAAATCCCTAAATGAGAACCAAACATATGACTTGATAAAGTTACTAAAAGGAAGAACTAGATTGAAAAACAAATGGGAGGTCAAACTTAAGTTTGAAGATAAAAACCTGAATCCTGAGTACAAAGCATGAATTATAGTGAAGGTCATGCATTTTGAAGAAATCTTTGCACCAATGGTGAAGATGGCATCTATTAGAGCTATCATTGGTTAGCTATAAAATTGGACATGGAAATAGAGAAAATCGATGTTAAAACCACATTCTTACATAGAGACTTCGATGAAGAAATTTATATGGAACAACCAAAAAATTTCTTTGAACCAGGAAAATAACATCTTGTGTGTTGTTTGAAAAAAATAGTGTATGGTCTGAAACAAACTCCAAGACGATCATGGTACGAAATGAAGAAGATTCTTATATTAAAGATCATTAGAGATCGTTCTACAAGAATGTTATGGATGTCACAAAAAGACTACATCAAAAAGGTTCTTGAGAGGTTCAACATGCATAATACAAAACATGTGCATGTTCCACTACATGGCCATTTAAAAGTTAGTAAGATGCAATATCCAAACAATGACCAAGAAAAAGAAACAAATGATCAGGTGCTCTATTCTTCAGTTGTGGGCAGCCTTATGTACGCAATGGTCGGCACAAAACCAAACATTGCATGTTGTTGGAGTTATAAGTAGATTCATATCAAACTCATGAAAAGAGCATTGAAATGATGCGAAGGGGATAGTGAAGTATATAGGAGGAACTGACAAAAAGTGTTTTTGTTTTGGCAATAGAAATTCAATTATCATTGGAAATGCATATGTAGATATGGCGGGTGATGTAGATTTCCGAAGGTCCACATCAAAATGCCTAATGACTTATTCATGATAGTTGTTTTTTGGCAATTGAAACTTCGTAAGTGTATTGTATTATCAACTACTGAATCTGAATATATTGAAGTGTCAGAAGCTTGCGATGAAATGTAGTAGATGAATAACTTCTTATGTGAGTTAAATCATATTCATTTCACATAATGATAATTAGAACATAAGAATCAAAAAGCAAACATAATTGTTATAGACATATGGAAAAAAAATACCTTAGTTCTAGCAGAGTATGTCCCTCTTGCAAATAACCCAGATGGTGTTGTTTCTTCTGGCATTTCATGCGTGTAAGGTTCTGCTTGAGGGCTGAATGTTCCTATCATCTCTTTAGTGCTGTCAACTGTAACAAACCTCACAAATTACTACTATTAATTTAGCTTAATAAATCATCTAAAATCTACTTACTTACCCTTGAGGCCAGTTTTCCAAACAGTGTTGGTGTATTTAAGACCAGAAACAATATTATGGTTTACTTGGAATGTGAACATCAACCTATAACGACAACCTTCTTTCAATGTAAACCATAAACCGTTTGGATTTCCTGCCTCTGGTACGGGTAGAATCATATCTTCTCTACCTTCCGATTTTATCGCGAGACTTAGAAACTTCACTTCTGGCTCCAGAGTTTCTTTTATAGTAATTCATAACAATAAAATATATATGAAAAATTAGCTAAAATTCTGTAACCATAAAACCAAAGCAACCAAAAGAATATAACCTATCAAACGGTGACAGAGACACAGACACTAGACACACAACACTTCGAGAATGTGTTAGTCTAGTATCAGACACCGATACGTATTAGACACCAGACATATCATTGTTCAAAGGTGTCGGTGTTGTGTCGGTCATCAGACACTATATGTGTGAGACACCAAACATGTTATTGTTAAAAGGGGTCGGTGTTGTGTCGGTCATCAGACACGCCTTTGTTCAGATGTGTCGACAGTTGAGAGAGGATAACTAATTATACCTCCAACGGAACTCATGTCAATACTTCCAAGAAGTTGTTCCTTCCATTTCCTCAAGCTCTCATCATCCTAAGGACCCAAGAAAGAAAACAATTAACAAAATGCATATATCATATATGATAAACATGTGATCAATCAAGAAAGAATGTTGGAAACAAAAATGAACCTTATCCTTTTCAAGTTGTTCTTTCAAAGTGAATTGAGGACCCAAATCAATCTTCCTCTCTACGTCATCCTCGTCGTCTTCGGTGGCAGCAATAGAACTTTCACTCATGTGTCTACTAATGTTTTTCCTTGGTTCATTGCCATCTTCATGATCACTGGGTATGTCACGATCAGAATCCATGGGGTTTGCAATTGGAGTTTGGTGATCACTCCAATGGTCAAAGACATCAAAGGTGGTAAACCACCACCTTCTAGCAAGCAAAAAAGAAACCAACTCACCAGATAGAAGGAAAAAAAAAGTACAAATGAAGAGGTTGTGCTGAGATTATGACTAGAGAGAAATGTATGGAAGGGTAACAGAAGATTGAAATATGGAACAGAAAAAGTTGCATGAACAAGAGAGAGATAGAAATGGTCGTGTGGTGATCCGTAATACAGAAAATATTGAACGAAAAATATGGAGATGTCACCTACTTATCGTGAAGGTTAGTCTTGTAACACATCTTGCTCAAATAATATTAATTCTAAAATATTATTCTATTTTTTTATGTACAGGAATTTATAATAATCATTACAAATTTAAACATGAGTATCAAATTTCAAATTCTAATGTCCAATATATTTGATAAAGATTGATAAATCGAATAAGAAAATAAATTATTTATAAAAATAATTAGAGTGACAATCAGCATCTACCATGACTAAAAGCAGTTTAAGGAAATATATCCGTCCTCTGTGTATATTTTTAAACAGAGTTGGAGTTGGCGAATAAACTAGAGAGGTAGACCGAAAATCTTGGTTCCGTTGACTAAAAAAGAGAAAAATAATAATTTAGAGAAAAAAAACAATTTAAAACTTAAAAATAGTATAAATAGGTGTTGAATATTTGTCATTCATATTTTATCTTGAAATGTAATTCAAAGGAAATTATTTAGATATTTAATAATTCTAAAAAAAAAAATACTTTAGAGATAAAAATCTATGATTATTGCTGTAGGAGATTGATTACAATCTTACATTCTGGCATTTTGTTGAATATTATTAAACAATGAGTGAATTGCCAGCTAATGAAAGGAAATAAAAAGTTCAATAATTCTTTTGGAAGGATTTAGTTATTATTAATCATTTTATAAATTATTGGACAAAATGAATGAATGTAGCTCGATTATATTATCAATTCCATCATTTTTGGTTGGAAATATGATGATAGAGGAAAGCACGTAGCTATTATAGAATCGTCTTACAGATAGATGATCATGATCACTTTTAATTTGACATCAAATACCAATCCTAACAGTTCATTATTATTATTATTATTATTATTATTATTATTATTATTTATTATTTTACTGTTTCTTGTAGAATAAGTAACAAAATTTGGACATTTTCTAGATAACTCGTCTTGCAGACTCTCAAAGACGATCACGGTGTCAACAAAAAGGAGATACAAATCAAAATTTGTGAAATTTCAAGCTTAAGAAAAACTTGTCAATAAATATGTGTTTCAAAATTGGTTAATTGGTTCATCTTCAAATGCATTCTCATGCCTCAAAACAAGAAAATTCCAGCTCTCATGCCAGCTCAATTTATCTGCAAGTTAACTGTTAATCATGTGACGCATCTCCGGATGAAAAGGGAATTAACAAATAATTCAATCACAGACTACTACGTATAGGATTTCTTTCTATTCCATATAACTAACTCATCAAGAACCAAAGAGAAGAAAATACCTTATAGGTTTAGAAAGAAAAGAAGCTCCATGCATCTTTCTTGGTTAATTCTGATGACGTTTGTAGGCCACTATAGAGTATTCGGGCTGGAAGAGTAATCAAGACACTTAATAATGAATATAAAAGTAACCACTGACTAACACAATAACTCTGAACTCGGTTTTAAGAGCAACACAATTTCCTGACCAATTGCAAGCTTGTAACCACAGAGAAAAGCAAAATTAATTATTCAGATGCCAAGGGAAGACAAAACCTTGTGTTACAACAATAATCGCCACACTAACATACAGCATGGAGCAATGATGGTATAGAACAACCAATGAAGAGGTCATACAAATAACATTCTGCTCTAAAAGGGATGATACCTAACCTGTGACAAACAAGTAATCCACTAAATACTAATCACTACCCCATTTTCTTACAACATTCTCTTTAGCAGAAGCACTTTTGTAAGAGCCGTCAAAATCAGGCTGATCACGGTTAGAAGTATTTGTCAAAACTCCAGAGGTAGTGAGACCGAATCCATTTCTCACTCCACGAAGTCCATAGAGCAATGGATTGATGATGCCGGCGAGGATCAAATCACCTTTTGAAACTAGGAGATACTGCAAAAGAAGGGAGAGAAGGTAAAATAGTTTTAATATTAGTTTCAAACTTATGACTATCATCAAAAGAATTGAAATTAGTATGAGGGAATTTCTTACTATAAGAACGATGCCAAGAATAGTAAGACTTGCTTGTTTTGCTTCGTGCCAAAAATTATCATCATTAGACCAGCCAAACCATCTACCCCACCCAAACCAACCTCCTCCACCACCGCCGGTGCCACCTCCTCCTCCTCCTCCTCCTACCTCTTCTCTTCTTTTGATTTCTTTGTCCCACTTGTCAAATTCAACTTTCTTCCCACTTAGTGCACCTTCTAATGCCTTTCTAGCTTGATCCTACAATCCAAAATCAATTATAATTTCATTTCCTTCACATGAGTTTTGTCGGGTATCAAAGACAACATACACTGTCTAACATCACAAGATATGGAATTGATTTTAATGATAAACTAGTTTCTACGGACAGCTAATTGTGACGCCAACATTAGATCAGTATAAACCGATAGTAGTGAGAATTATTTTTCTCTTTCTCAAACTTAAGTGCATAATACAATTCTGCCAGTTATCATTAAAACTAAAATGTGTGACATGAACATGCCAACAGAATAATTTAAGGCAAATAACAAACCAGACAAGTTCAGTTAAGAAAGACATCTTCGAAAGATTATCGGTAAAGGAAAAGAAAATGAAGATCAGCATTGCATTACAGGATTACCTTCACTCTTAATCTAAGAGCATGACAAAAAATTACATTTAGAAACCGTAAGAATTAAATCCTTTCATTTTCTATTAGGAATAATAGAATCAACCGAATAATTTAAGTAAGGTAAATAACAAAACAGACAAGTTCAGTAAGAAAGGCATCTTTGAAAGAATGTGATCTAATTTTTTTTGGTAGAAACTGGATCCCACAAGCCAGGAAGGACCACAATCAACGGCAAAGGGCTGGGTTTGAACCCAAGACCTCTGGTTAAGAGGGAAGAGATCCCTTACCATCTCATCCAAGTGCTTTTGGGTGAATGTGATCTAATTTAGATACACATAAACCACAAATTCAACATGTTGCAAAGTCCTAATTATGTGACGAAAAGGGTTAATCATAGCCACTTCCGGTGGCGACCTGCAGGAAATTTTTTTGGCATGTTTCCATACTGTTCTAGCGCTTCTCTGTCTCTTTTCCCAGAGCCTCTTATTTACTACTTCTTTTCCATCTCTAGTCTCCACTGAATACAACCGCCACCTACTCTTGTCATAATTCACATTTGGCGCCGGGGAATTTTCTGGCAAACCTCCCAATATGCCATTCTAAAGTGTACAATCATGGTAGCCCCGTTATTTCTGGAAGAAAAAAAAGGTGTGTCTCTGTTGGTGTCGAAAACTGACACTAGTTATTACGTTTAATTTATTATTTTTCTAAATTATTACCGGTACCAGTATCATGTTTCAGTGAGTGTCAGTGTGTTTATGTCTGACTTTCATAGTGTACAATTCATGAAATTCTACAAATTTACAATACTCAAACGCAAAGAGAAAAATAATTCACAATCATCACCCCTAAAACGCGTGGCAATTGGCTAAGGATAAGGCAAATAATAATTATTGAATGCTAGAAACAGATTAAAACAGTGAAGTAGTTCAAATTTGGATTATTAAATCGAATTGCAATTGAAAAGAAATAGTTAGTACCTCTTTTTTGTTGTTGTCTGAGAAGAGGCAGGTAAATCTGGCGTTGGTGTTGAGTTTGAGCTGCAAATTACTCCATTTTTGGTCAAGAGAGTCTAACTGTTTGGTGAATTGGGAACGGCGTGAGGTGCTTAGAATTGACGACGGGGTTCCTCCTCCTATTCTTAGGTTCACAATTCCTGCCATGCTTTGCTTTCCTTCACCTTCTTCTTCTCTACACCATAACCCCTAATTCATGTCATTTCAATGCTTTTAATGTCTTTAATCTTACAAATTTTCAAAATTTTGTTACTAGTTTTAATATCTATTGTTAAATTAAGACAATATATTATTTATTTATTTATTTCATACTTATTTCGTTTTATTTTGTTTATTATATAGTCAAAATTTGTATCCGAAATTTGAATAGATTAAAAAAATGAGATTAAATATAAGTTTTAAAATACTCAATAGAAATTTATTAATTTCTCTGTCAACCTTAGTGAAGACAGTGTCGAGTGGAAGGATCGTCGCTCAACGGATAAAAGTTATTTTAGGTTTGACATCTCGGTGTCGGCTCTGTGCCATCCAGAGTTGTGGTAGGTTCAAAGGGTTGGGTTGTTCGCCCATTAAAACGGTATGTGAGCTAGGTTCATAACGTCGTAGGATAGTTCGGTTTATATCTAGTGCGGGCGTTAGAGCATTAAGAGGACATTTTCCTAGTACGAAACGATCCGGAACGAAGCATCTTTGGTGTGCCAGTTATCGTGCCAGCGGTAAACTCTGGGTAGCAAAATCCAGAGCAGATAACTACTGAAAGCATCTAAATAGTAAGTCAACCCTAAGATGAGTGAAACTATTCCAACTTCCCGAGAGGCTCCGCGGAGGGTGGGTTCTCTTCCCCTACGGGGACGAAGCAAAAGATATTTTGAGAGTTTAAGGTCACAACGAGGCGAGTCATTTTTCATTTATAATAGGTATCAAGTGGAAGTGCAGTGATGTTTGCAACTGAGACATCCTAACATACTGATAGACTTGAACATTGTTCCTACATGACCTGGTCAATTCGATCAGGCACTCGCCATCGATCTTTATTGTTGAACTCTTTGACAATATGAAAAAACCAAAACATTTTCCCCGTCCCGTGAATAGATAGAGATGGAAGGGCATAGGCCTTTGGTGTTATCTCTAGTAAAGAATTAAGACCTCACACTTATAATCAAAAGTAAATATGTTTTTATCTCATCTTTTTCTTTCGTTTATGGTTTAATATTCTAGTGTCTTATGCGTAGAGGAACCACACCAACCCATCTTGAACTTGGTGGTTAAACTATAATGCGGTGACGATACTGTATGGGAGGTCCTATGGAAAAATAACTTGGCGCCAGGATGATAAAAGGTCGTCTTATTCTAAACCCCAATTATAAATTTTATCTCACTTCACTCCTCGGAACGCATAATCCTTATTCTATTTCTATTTTTATAAGGATTGAAGCGTTATGATTTGACAGGGATATGCGTTATTGATTGACAATACTGTAAAATTATTTTACACTACGTGACACACCAACTAATTCAAGTATGGTTGATATGAAATTACATGCTTTGGAGACAAACAGAACACATATCTTAGAGACAAATTGTTGGAGCCAATTTGGGAGGAGCATCAACATTGGATCAAGAGCAACACAAGTGAAAGAGACATCATATATTTATCCAAAACCTTAAGATAATAGGTGTGTGGGTTCTCCACTTATAAAAGTTCAACTTTTCATATTTATAACTAATGTGAAACTCCAACTCACACTTGAATTTATTATTCTCAACACAAATATCATAAAAACTGGTTCCTTCTTTACATTTCACTCTTAATCTCGCAAGTGCATCTACGCTCATATTTGCTTCTCAATAGATATGAGATAATCGAATTTCTTAGTCTTGATTAATTAAACTCCTTATTATTCGAATCAATCACAAACCCACTCCTAACTTATAATACTTCTTCGTAATTGCTTCATACACCTCCTTACTATCAATTTATAATTCCACTTTGCTATATACTTTTTTTAAAATTATGCTTCAATCCTTCCAAACTTGCTTCCAACTTGTAATTCTCCTTTATAATTGGTCATGTTTGTGAAAGAAATATGATGTTCAAACAATTTTGAAAAAAGTATAAATAAATATTTATAGTTTTTTTATTATTCATTTTTACTTGATAATCATTCGTTTTAAAAATATAAAGAAATAATTGTTATAACATAGGACTATTTTTATATAAATTTTTGTTTGTTGTATTTTGCATAAAATCATTTAATACAAAAAAAACATTTGAAAAAAAATATTGGCTTCTTTAGACAAACCCAAAGAAAAATCCCGCTTCTTCACTTTTCCCTCGCGCCTCAGCTTCTTCTTCTCCGTCGCACGGTTCCTTTCTTACTCTATCTCCCTAATCTGTATGCCATCACTCACCCATTTTTTCAAACTTGCGCCATCTTTTCTTTCCTTAGTTTTCTCCACTCTTATTCACTGCTTTTAGACTTTGTATCCATTTATTTTTTCATTTAAATTGCTTTTACTAGTTGCGTTCGATTAATCAAATTTTCTGATGTGAATGCTAATGTCCTCTGTTGACATGTATTTGTGTGTGAGCAATTGTATAAACATTGTTCTACCTTTTTTATGCATACCATCTGTTTGAAAAATTGTCTCAACAAAGTTGATAACTTGTTTATTAAATAAATGGATGACCTGGGTCCTGATAAGAGTGAAATCGTTTCTTTTGAATTGTTAATGATGCGGATTGATTTATTCATTTGATTTCTTGCTTCTTTAAACACCAACATTAGTTAG
Source organism: Lathyrus aphaca (assembly GCA_963966055.1). NCBI lineage: Eukaryota > Viridiplantae > Streptophyta > Magnoliopsida > Fabales > Fabaceae > Lathyrus > Lathyrus aphaca. Next base: position 569,045,976 of record OZ014522.1, read on the forward strand.
CCTAACAATGACCAAGTTATAGATAGTTAGTGTCAAATTCATAAACATTATAGACAATTGTTTATAAAAGCAATGATAGGAGAAGAACACCAGATAGGATGGTGCACTTAGGATGCTTTGGCTTTTAGAATTTTAATTAGGATTGATTTTGTTTTACTCATTCAGAGGTTAGAAGTTATGATTGTATTTATTGAATATGGTAATTGTTGAAATGTTATATTTATTGTTTTTTGTGTATGTTCTAATTATGTTATGTTGGGCGTTATTTGTGAAAATGTTTTGATTGAGATGCTAGAAGATTGGGTGTTGCAGTAGTGTGCACAATTTTTAATTTGCAATTAGGTATAAATAATATGATGCTCTCTAAACTCCTGTTCTAATGTTTAATTTATTTGTGTTTAGGGAGACTCACCTAGTTCATTTTGAAGGATGAGTGAGCTTCTTTTCGATGACTTTTTTAAGGTTGAAGATATAGACCCAGATGGTAAAAAGTATGACAAGGGTATGTGTACCTCTCATTTTGTTTTTATTTTTGAAGAATAAAGCAAAAAGGGTTCAAATTGCATTTGTGTTATGGGTGTTTTAGATATGCGAAGTTGTTTCATAGAGTTAATTATGTGATTTAATACTGAGGTGAAGCAGCACTATGTGTCTTGAAGATTGCCTTAACAGAAATCATAGATTTTTGGATGCTATGGCTTAGTGGTATGTTTTTTTCAGTTATCTATGTGAAGTTACAATGGGTTGCAGATGGATATATGCGATGTTTACTGAAGAACTATGTGTATGAGTAAATCAGATCATCACATTGAGATGAAGTCATTAAAGAAAATTGAGGATTTTTTTTTTTGGCTCTGTAAACAAAGTGTACTAAAGTACCAAAAAAAAGTGTACTAAATGAAAAAAAAAATTATAAACCTCGGAGAAGTCTAGTATTTAATAATGAAAACCTTCACTACTAAATTGCATATAGATATTAAATCCCTGTGTCTTCAGAAGCCATTTTAGATATTAAATCCCTGTAAATTTCGACACTCGTTTCATTTCTACTTGCTACATATAGTGACATACATAGCTAGCTTTGTAATCCTCTCTATTTGTATGTATGCTTTCCTCCTGTCTACATTGTTTTGAAACTTGAATTGATCAAGCTTAGGTTAGCATAAACTTTACAGTTTCATGAATATCTTTTTGCAGTTTCTAGGATTGTTGCACGAAGTGAGAAGTATGGCATGTACATGCTTCTAGATGTAAATACAGAGATTTATCCTATGAAGAGAAAGGAAAGATTCTTGTTGGCTTTGTCTCCATCTCTTGTTTTAAATACCAAGGTACATTTCATTTGTGGCTCCATGCTACATTGTATTTTTATCAAATATATAAGCAGTTATTTATCTACATAATCCAACTCTAATATATGATTTATCATCTGCTTGATCGTTTGCAGACTTGTCCAATAAAACCATTCTTTTGATCTCACATACAAATTGTATTCATAAAATTTACTTATTGAGCTTTTCAGTTGGGATAATGATCATTTCATTTGTGTTATCTACTATAGATATATGTTAAAGTTAAAGCAGTTTAAATGATTTTGTTCTCTCACAAGTAGTGGATATCGCCTTTACACTGAATTGGTTTCCCCTGCAGGATGGCCCAGTTTCAATTCAAGAAAAGTTTGAGTACATCATGTATGGAAGGTTATATGACATTACAGCTGACGGACTTTCACGTTCTCCACCTGAAGTGTATGTAAATGTTTCTCATATTATATTGTTGTATTTGTCTTACTCCATTTTATTTTAATCCGAAATATCACTTAGGATTGTAGAATGTTATAATGTTGTCAGAAAATTATTTGATTGATCCATGTAATCGACCTTAACTAGTGACATGATAAACCCGGCTTCACATGACAAAGTGAACCTCAGAGAAGTAGTAGCTTATCGGTCTGCTTATTTAGATGAGTTTAATTATATTACTGTTTGCTCTGCGAGAAATGAATCAACCATGTGTTACTATAATTAGATTGCTTTCATCACAACAATGTGCTTTTCAAAGAATCACCAGGGTTGCAGGAATATTCATGAATCAATTTACTTTTTTTTTCTCTTACGAGATAGGCTAGTCTCTCACTATATTCTTGTATCTTACTCCAGAGAGGTTTATGCATCATTTGGTGGACTTCAGCTGATGCTAAGAGGCGATCCTTCCCACTGTGTCAAATTTGCGGTCGATCAGAATTTGTTTTTACTAATAAGGAAGCTTGAAAGTTGAACTGCTGATTGTTACCTGTGGCTGAAAAGATAAACACTAGCAACAAGTTTTAAGTGATTTATCATCTTGTATTGGTAATTTGTAGTAAAAGATAATTTGTGTAGCATGTATTGTAGGAGTTTAAATTTTCGTTTTGATTGGTTCTATGAAGTGTTTGAGTCTATTAATATTTTAGAAATGGAAATATTCTCAAATTTGAAGTTAATTTATAATTGTTTATGCCTATTTATTAAATTCAAATATTTTCACATGATGGATTTGATATACAAAATTTGTTTCACGGGGTAAAGAGTTAATTTTTTAAATTAACAATGATATTTTAGCTCTACTTCATAGTCGATTAAAATAATATTAATCGTTTCTCTCATTAAAAGACAAATAAATGATGCTCTATTTACTGTTTTCGCAGTTGCGACAGTTGTTGGATATTCCAACTTCTAAATTTTTGAGTTGATATAACCTTTAAAAAAAATCCAACTTCCAGCATTTAAATTAATATAATTCAACCTCCTTTATAAAATAGAAAAAAGAAAAAAAGAAAAGAAAAGAAGTAGATAGTTTTTGTTAATATGATAATATTATATTATTTATAAATTTAGACCAAAGAAAATATGTTAATAAGATATGATTACAAAAGAGGGGAGGAAACCAGAATCTTTTAGTCAGGAAGTTCTAAAGAAGACTTTCCCATATACTCCCACACCTATACCTGTACCCCCACAATTTTTTAAAAATGTCTATTTTAACCTTAAAATATTTTATTATATTATTATTTTATTATTTTTTTTTTTACCATTTGTGTCAGACCGTCAGATTAAAGTAAAAATTTGTCCAAAAATAGACGTTCCGGAAGACTTTGGGGATGAGTTCCGGTACGTTAATTAACATACCGGAAGACTTTATGTAAGTCTTCCGGTATTGTGCTGTTTGCTCACCGGAAGACTTAATAAAAATGTTCCGGTACGAAAGACTTTTATTAACTCTTCCGGTATCAATTAATATGTGTACCGGAAGACTTTATGTAAGTGTTCCGGTATTGTAAGAGTACAATACCGGAAGACTTTCATAAAGTCTTCCGGTTTGAAATTTTTTTAATAATTATTTTAGTTTTTTTTATTCATTTTTTAAAAAAATATTTTTATTTTGTAGGTGCAGTACGTTTATACGAAAAAGAACCGATATGTGTGAATACATCAGATGTATTTACAACGACAGAGAGATTTGGTACACGAGAAGAGGTGATAAGATGGGTCAAAGACACCGGATTACGAAACAAAGTGACGGTCGTCATCACTTGTTCAGATACACAAACAGGCAAAAGAGGAAGAAAGAACAAAATAATATTTGGTTGCGATAAAGGTGGGAAATATAAGGATATTCGTAGTGGAATAGAAAGTGCGACCAAAAAATGCGGATGTCCATTTAAGATCAGGTCAACTCCGACAAAAGATGGATCTGGATGGAAGATTGATGTAAAATGTGGCGTTCATAACCATGATTTACCCGATAGATTAGAAGGTCACTCATTTGTTGGTAGGTTGACAGCGGATCAGAAGCAACATGTTGCTGATTTAACAAAGAGAAAGGTTGCACCCAGAAATATATTGCATTCCTTGTACGAGCGAGATCCAGATTGTGTCACTCGTATCACACAAATATACAAGCAAAAGAGTATGATGGAAAAAGAGATAAGAGGTCCTAGAAGTGAGATATAACATTTGTTTAAGCTTATCGAGGCTGCAGGTTATGTTTATTGGAGTAGAAAAAGAGATGACTCTGAAGTTATTAAAGATATATTTTGGGCACATCCAGATTCAGTTAAGTTGTTGAATATGTTTCCTATTGTGTTAGTTATGGATAGCACTTATAAGACAAACAAATACAGACAACCTTTGTTTGAAATTGTTGGCATGACATCAAACGAGTTGACTTTTGCTGTCGCATTTGCGTATATTGAGTCTGAGCAGACTGAGACTTTTTGTTGGGTGTTAGATAAGCTTAAAAAATTGTTTGTGAAGAAAGATTTATTTCCACAAGTTATGATGACAGATAGAGATCTTGCTTTGATGAAAGCCATTGAGACTGTGTTTCCAAGGACAAATAATTTGCTATTAGAATTGGAAATTATACATAATGAAAGATCAGCTTTATATGCCAATTTATGATGACGATGAACTCTATGATCCTCGAACGGCCTCCATATGACATCAGTCGGTGTCAGCTCATCCATAATGGGTCGCAACTCATCCACCTTTAACGCCCCCTGTTTGTACGTCCACCTCATCGCTCGCGGGAGACCACAGTTCTGAGCAGGTATCCAATTCTCTCCTTTTTTCCCAAGTGTAGGAAAATACTCGTGAATCCAGCACTGTTAAAAAAACAATAACATAATAATTAAATATAACATAATGAACATAATAAAATTAAAATTAGACTTAAAAGAAAATCAATAAACTAAATTTAAATATATAACTTTAACATAAGAAAATCAATAAACTAAATTTAAATATATAACTTTAACATAATAAACTGAATTTAAATATATACCTGTAGGAGAGTCGGATAACCACCAAGCTGTTTGCAACTAAACATAGACGCATCTCCAAGAAACCTATACAATGTCACCAATGCAGTTGTTGCCCAACTATAGTTGGACAACGCATCCAGGTCCCTAAATAATGCCAAGTATCGCGCCTCCACGAGTGTAAATGACTTATCCGCAAAGATGGTGCAGCCGACTAACACCATCAAATAACATCTGGTCGCAAATGCCCATGATGAAGCTGCTCGATGCTCTACGAATCGATCATATAACCACTCTATCTTGAAGTACGAACCTCTGCACTCACGAACCTGGAAAAGTGCCACTCTCGATGACACTCCAAGATAGTCAACCGCCCACTCAATGGCTAGCTCCTCACTGATGGGTTGAGGGTTCCAGAATACCCCCCTGATAGGCAAATGAAACAGACATGCCACATCATCTAGAGTAATCGTCATTTCACCGAACGGCAGGTGAAATGAAGATGTCTCTATATGCCATCTCTCCACAAATGCAGAAACCAAATTTGCATCAATCTTCTTCAAACTCGATCTCTGTAAGGAAGATAAACCGGATCTAGATATGATACCCTCAATCTCCGGTGGAAGCTGCTGTGGAACCATCTGGGTCAACTTCAACCCATGTCCCGCCACCTTCAATTCCTTCTTTGCCCCTCTCTCCTGAAATCAAATAAAATTAAACAAATTAGATAAACAAATTAGATAATTTCGGTTATTATTCAAAACTAAATAATTATAATTTCCTTACCTCACCAAACCATACACGTCTCGCCACATGATGCTCGTACGAAACCAAAATACTGGTATCGTACGGACCACCAGGATACCCCACAGGGTCTGCTGCAGCTGCAGATGTACCAGCATCATCTGCGCGTGTCCTACTCGTATCGCCCCATCCCATCGATCGAACTGGTATCCTCCCATCTCTGCCGCGTGATCGCACCACTGAAAAAAAAAAACAAAAAAACAATTATTTAATTAAAATAAATAAATAAATTTCCGGAAGACTTTCTTCAAGTCTTCCGGTACACACACAAAACAATTCCGGAAGACTTCATCAAAGTCTTTCGGTAGGCAATTTAAAAAACATCATTCCGGAAGACTTTGATGAAGTCTTTCGGTAGTCATTTAAACCATTCCGGAAGACATTCATAAAGTCTTCCGGTACCGGAAGACATTCACAAACTCTTCCGGTAAACAAATTTCCATTCCGGAAGACTTACTTATAGTCTTCCGGTAAACACGTATGAAGAGCAAAAAAAAATTTCTCTCTGTAACTTTTGGACGAATGATAAAAATGGAAAGTAAATTTGATTTATTAACTATTTATTTGAGGGCAATTTGGTCAAAAAAAATTTGTTGTGGGGGTATGGGATTAAGTGTGGGGGTGTAGGGTAAAGTCTTCAGTTCTAAATACAAGGAGGCCCAGTCCATTATGCTCATAATCTTAGGTTAACCGAGTGGTTCTTTCTATAGATATGATTGATAAAATATATATATTAGAGGTTAAATAAATACAGTTGATCCATCAATTAATCAATTTGATATTCAGTCACTTTTGTTATATATATATATATATATATATATATATATATATATATATTTTATAATTTCTAATATTACAATATGGAGTAGATAGAGTAGGTCCATGAAATTAAAGTAATAATTTAAATTGGAATACAATTGAAAATATAGAAAGAAAGAAAATTGATGGAAATAATAGAAATGAGACCTTTCTAAAGGATGACAAGTCTAAGTGAAGATCACTATAAAAAATTTGATTTTTATATAAGATCAAACTATGGTCTAATCCATAATCAAATGAGCAAAATTCTCAAAGTCAAACAAATATGTTTGTTTAACAAAATTCAATTTGATTTTTCATTCATGAATAGCTCCTTATTTATAGGTAAAAGATAGTTTATTAAATTTACAATAATAACTCAATAAATCCTACGATTTTAGATTGTTAACTTATCAATAATAATTTGAGAATGAAAGACCACTTACTTAAAAATAGTAGAGAAAATGGATATTTTTCTGTCTTTTCTAATTTATCTCCATCTTCTCATTCTTATTGAAGATTTTTGATCCATAAAAACGTATAATTTACTCTCGACCCCAAGAGAAGAATTATAGATTATCTTCTAAACATTTTAACACATTATAGAGATCATGTCAATCGGACACCTAAAACTTTAGATATAACCAAAAGTGGAATCAACAAATACGAAAATACATAATTACTATAAAATAAAATCATAAATAAAATAAAAAATTTATTTTATTTTATTTAAAATATTTCTTTATATATTTTCTTCCACATACTGTAAACTCCTCGTCTCATCACATTTATTCCTAAATTGCCAAAAGACAGTAAGGAGTGACTTGTATGCCAAGCTACAATTTTCCATCCCTTGGCTAAAGTAGTTTTTGTTGCACCAAGGTCGATTATGAGTGTATAGGTTGTCTGAAAGCAACCAAGGTTGTATACGACATAATTTCTAAGAATTACAGCCGAGCTAGATAATCTCTTTGATAGCTAATGGAGCTGAAGGATGAGCTATTACCTTAAAAGCTTTTAAAACTTGAAAGTCCTTCATAGACGAATTAATGACTAGGTTGGAAGAGTTTCCAAACAAATATAGATTTGGACTCAGACACCACATTTATTTCCGACACTGATATTACTAAAAATATAGGATAATAACACTTATACTATATGATAAAATTTAAACTTTATTTATCCATCTATTATTAGAAAAAAAATTAAAAATATTTTAATCAAAATTTATGTCTTTAATTCTTCATAAATGATATTGTGTCAATACATGTTTAATTTTTTTAAAATGTGTATGAGATTTGACCATAAAATATAAAAAGAATGTTGTACGGAAGAAAAAACCAATTTCTTTTGAAATACTTGTCTTTGACATATATTATATGAGTGTCAGACACTAATTTAAAGAATGTGTAAAGAAAAAAAATTATTAATCATTTTTTTTGTGACACTTGTTAGATTTTTCTAACACTTAATTGATTTTTTTTACATGTGTCATACAATTATCAGACACCATCATATGCCAACTCATAGAATTGTAAATATGTTTCGTAGGTTTCCAATCAGGAGACATTATAGATAATGAAACCAATGATTGTTAATTTGTTATTAAATCTTTTATTGATCCATCAATACTAAATGATGTTGAAAGTGTTTACACTCGATGAGAGCATAACCAATCTACCTACAATTCTCCGCAACTTTTAGAGAATTTGTTAAAGGAACCAAAAAAATAATTGTGTTTGATGCATAACTCATCCACTTCCAAAATGAAATCGAAAAGAGAATTCTAGGAATATATAAGTGGTTTTTTTTTCAAACTTCTCACAGAGGTTGCCGATGGAAGGAATGCTCTATCCTCTAGCTTTGAGGTTATTGAACATAAGAAGATAGTAGAGATTTGTAAAGTTACTTACCCGACAAGTTAACTTCATTATGAATGAAACTATCATGTTGAGCCATGTTATAACTAATATACCTACTTTCTGTTAGGTAGTTATAAGTTAATTAACACATATAACTGATTACAACTCTATATGTAGTGAATATCTTAGCATCTCATTGTAGATTTTTTGTAATTCTTCCTTTTATCAATGCAATTCTAGTTGTTCAATATTATTCAATGGTGTTTTAACTTTACTTTCACATGGTATCATTGACTTGTGGCTCTATCATCACCATTGTCACTACATAATTGCATCTCTTTCACAAATCTCAATCTGTTTTTCATCTTCTTCCATTGATCATTATTATTTTCTCATGTTATTTTTCTTATTGCGCTTCAACAATGTCAGTTGAAAGCCCTTCTAGCATCCATAATGGTCATGCTCTTACTTCAAATCTCAACAAGGGATATCAAAATGATACTCTCAATCCATATTTCATGCATCCCAACAAAAACCATGCATTGGTGTTAGTTACTCCATTATTAAATGCAAGAAATTATCACTCTTGGTCGAGGTCCATGACCATGGCTCTGCGTTCCAAGAACAAACATAATTTTATCAATGACACCTTACCAAGACCACCGGATGAAGATCAGGATTCTATTGCATAGGATCGATGGAACATGATGTTCATGTCGTGTTTAAATAACTATATTGATTCTGAGATTTCTCAGAGCATTTTGTGGATAAAAACTGCATAAGGCATATAGAAAGAGCTAAAAGATCGGTTCTATTACGATGATGTGTTCACAACCACATATATCCAAGAAGAAATATTCACTCTCAAACAATTTGATTATTCTATTTCATCTTACTACACAAAATTGAAAACGTTATAGCAAGAATTAGATAACTTACATCTTATTCCTGCATGTGAATGTGTGATATCTTGCATAGCAATTGATAAAATTCGAATTTACAAGGATTCTGATCAAGTTATTATATTCCTAAAATGATTAAATGATCAATATTCTACAGTTAGATCTCATATTATGTTAATGGATCCTCTCCCAAATATTTGCAAAGTTTGCTCTTTACTTGTTCAACGAGAAAGAAGATTGTTGTTCCCATAGAAGAATCAAAACTGTTTCCATTACCTCTTTTACCATGGGTGGGGGAGTTTCCTGCCTCAGATATACCCCGTCTTGGTGGAGAGGGGCCTCTCTTATGGGTTTTAGAGTTAGTGACACTTCCGAATGGTTTACGGACGGGTTTTCTCTGAAGGTCAATTCAAGTTTCCTTAATTCTTTCTAGGAGGATATTTGGGTAAGAGGTTCCCCCTTAAGTCTTAGATACCCTAGACTTTTCTCGATTTCTAACCAGAATTCTAATTCTGTGAGGGCGGTTGGTAGTTGGGAGGGGGAAAGCTTGACTTGGGATCTCAAATGGAAGAGACATTTTCTTTTTTTATTATGAGGTGGCGTTAGTCGAATGATGGGATCTATTTTGTGTCATCTGCTTATTCTCACCTTCTGGTCCATGTGTTCCCCTCGGATCGCCAGATTGGGATAGTAGATTAGTGCTCTCGGGCATTTGGTGTAGCCGAGCCCCTCCTAAAGTTATAGTTTTCTTTTGGTAGCTTCTTCAGGACCGCATCCCAACCAAGGTTAGCCTACTTAAAAGGGGTGTCCCTCTAACCTTTGGTACTTTTTCCTACCCCTTTTGTTCCTTGCACATCGAGTATACCTCCCACCTCTTTGTGACTTGTGACATTGCGTCTTCTGTTTGGTATAGATATTTAGGTGGTTATGATGGTGTAATATTTTGCATGGTCGTCTTTTGACTCTTTTTTAGATGTTTAGTTCCTCACGTGGTGCTTTTAGGGTTATAGGGGGTTGATTATGGTTTTACATGTCGTAGTTTGGTCTATTTGGAAATCCCATAACGATATAGTTTTTTTTGGATATTCGGTGACTCATAAAGAAGTGGAAGATAATTGCATCTTCTTGGCTTGAAAATGGTATTTTGGTAGGTTAGTAGACAACTCTTGTGTCTCTCGACTTGGTTGGAGAACCCTATCATATTTCTAAACTAATAGGGGATGAGTAGTTTTGACCTCCTTTGATTGTGTTCTTGTTTGCTCCTTTTGTGGCTTTTATGGTTCTACAGGTGTTCCTATTTTGGTTTGCTCTAGCCTCGTACTTTTGATGGGTTTTTTGTTTGTTGTTGCTTCTCACAGTTGTTGTTCTTAACTGTTGGGATTTGCTGTTACCTGGGGAGGTTTTGGCTGTTTTATTTTCTTTTACTTTTTTATTGTTGATTTTGTTATGGATTTTGGAAATCCTTGTGCCTTTTCTTTGATTTTTCTTTTTAAAAAAAACTTAATTTAATATTTTATAATTTTTATACTACTGGCTTAATTAGTTACTACTTCATCTTACAATTTGCTTTTAATTACTTTTTTTTTTTTGTAAGAGTCGTGATACATATTTTTATAATGAATGTTGTGCCATTATACCCAAAATCTACGTGGCTTAATTTTACACAATTATATTATATTTGAATATTTAAATTAAACCTATGTATTCAATTATAACTTTATATTAATTATTTTGAAAAAAATTAAGTGTAAATTTTTTAGATATATACCCAAAATCTACCTGGCTTAATTTTTTTAATTTGTTAAAATATTTTAGATATATAACCAATCAAAATCTATTATTCAATGTCATGTCACTTTATTATTTTATTTTATTTTCAAAATATTTAAGATTTTACCACAATTTATATTAAAGGTATCGATATTCAATTATTTATCATGAATACTTAAGAATTTGCTAACATTTTAACCTATATAATATATTACTATCACATATCGCATGATTTAAAATATCATATTTAATACATGAATATTAAAGAATAATAATTTTGCATGCCACATATAAATGTTATTTTAAAAACTCAAAATAATAATATATAACAGCTGCATCAAAAAAATATAAACAAAATAAAAATTAAAATAAACTATAAATGTAAGTTGGGATTGATGGGATAACTTAACTAATATGTAACAGTTGAATTAAATGAGTGTAAAATATTAATTTATATTTAATTTTTGGTGACAATAGTTATTTATATTTATGTATTAATATTAATAATTTGTTTATATTTATAAATTAATTATTTTTATAAAAATATATAAATATAAATATAATTTTGAGAAATTCCAAAAATTAAAATTAGATTGTATGTTAACAATTAGCTAAAATTTAAAAATCTTCAAACTCAATAACAAAAATGGACATATAAAATATGAAAAATTAAAATTAAAAATATTGCATATAGTAAAATATTATGAAATAGGCTAAAATTAAAACTAAATTGCAATAAAATAAATTGAATAAAAGTTAAAACTAAAAAGAGTAAAAATGAGATGATAAAATATATTTAATAGTATTAAATAAATTGAGAAATGAAAAAATAAAGAAAGAAAGAAAAAAGTATTTATTTCAAAATTTTGAAATGATTCTTTTTTTAAGACACACAAATAAATAAATAAATTGGGATGATGGGTAGTAGGTTTACTAATGTTCCTGACAAGAAAAATTAAAGAGGGAATCACTTATTTCTCTCTCTCTCACACACAAGGTCACATATAATGTACCTTTTGCAAGTACAATTTATGTCCATCGTGAAGATTCAGTAAAATTGACATGGACCACACTTTTATTTAAATTTATTTTAATCCAATTAACATCTCAAGATGGTAAGGGCTACATCCATTAAACACAACATCAATCAAAATATCATAGCGGAGATGCTAACCACTGTGAAAGAATTACGCCACCAAAACTAAACTTTGCAGGACAACATTTAGAACCTTCAATAACAACAATTGGATAATAGCGGGCATGGAGGGTTAAAGACCTTGGATCTCCAACTTTTCTTCATTGAAATCATGGACACATTTATCCCAAATAACTTCAAACAAAGCTCTTTGGTAATCGAAAAAACGACCCAAAAGAATATATTACCACCATCAATACTTAGATGGCAATAATCAGTGCAACAAATTCACCCAAATTTAAAATAAATAAATAAAAATGGAACTTTAAAGGAGGAAGCTATGTGTTAGGGCCTGTAATTTTCCTATATCCAGAGGCTAACCACAAAAATTATCCATAACATGCAGGGAACATTCCGCAAAATAGATATGAGCATGGACACGAATAATATACCGCTAAAATAAACATGTATGAGTATGAGTATAAGAACATTACTAACCACCTCGCCCCATTTTCACATAATATATAATTTTATATTTGCTTTATTTTATGATATAAAAATGTATTTCTATTAATTTAAAAAAATACATATGTTTCGTTCAGGAATCAGAAATAGGATGAGATGCGGTGGTGATAGTGGACCAAAGCTTTTGGCATGGTGGAGTGGGGGGGACAATATGTGAGGAAGAAAAGTAAAGTTAAATTGAATTTGAAGCTTGTCACCTTAATTTGTTAGGAGTGAATTGTGGAGATTTGTTGGATATACTTGTAGTTTTGATCCTTTGTAATCATTAGGATGGTAATTCTCATGTGTTGGGAGGATTTAGAGAGAGTATGGTCCCTTCCTGGTTGTCAGCAAGGGTCGATATAACCGACCTAGAATAGTTGTCCTCCAAGCCATGTTCGTGCGTAGCAACGTGAGAGCTTGTTATGTTGGATTAGGATGTCGGCCACTCCCTTGGTCACCTTTGGCCGAGCAAAAGAGAAACATTTCGGTTTCTTAGAATTCATGCATTTAATACTCTATACTTCAAACATCCTTTCGAAAGTGCCATCATTGCAACTCTTTAAAATTGAAACTCGAGTTTTGTGTGCGATTAATTTGACTTATTTGGTAGAGTCTTTTGCATGCTAAATAGTAGTTTTTGAAGAGTCAACGTTACTTTCTTTGAGTTACTTTTTTAGTTTTGCAACCATCTTCTTTTTCGGTGTTATCACTTCTCTCTATCTTTAAATTTAGTGAAATATGAGTAAGAAATCACAGAAGAATGCTCACAAGTCCCAGAAGAATGTTCCATCTTTTTGGATGAATTTTGTGTGGTCCTCAATTGTTTTTGCTTTCACAAAAATATGCGGTCTTGATGACGTTTTTACCAAAGTTGGTATGCCTTACTACTGGGGAATTTAGAGTCCTGACGAGGATAAAAGATATGTAACTAATATGGTGATTGTGATATCCCTTTTTACGATTGCACTTTATTGTTCGTGGGAGTTCGTCTCCCATTCTCCGCTTTTGAGATAGAAGTTCTGAAGCATTTAACGATGACTTATTTGCAACTTCATCCTTCTAGCTGGTCATACGTGAAATTTTAACCATATTGGCGTGAATATTTGAATGAAAAACTTTCAATGATCCTTTCTTCCATGTATTTAAATGGCGTCATGGATCTGCAACTCAGAACCGTGTTAGGGGTTTAGTTTATTAGGAGTGGACTATGTACGACTTTGGGCCTCTTCCGGGCCTGTCAGTATTTAAAGATCAATTCTTTTTTATCGTTTCCATTGGCCACAAAGTGCTTGGTACGGTTTGCAGAATTGGAGACAAAGTCGGTGAAAGATGTGATGAGTTGTTCCCTATATACTGGACTTTGAGCCACTTCGTGCAGTGGAACCATCTTTACGTATATAAGGAAGTGGATCTTTTTGACGAAGTTGGATACCAAAATGGCCTTTTGATGAAATTTATCTACAATTTGGGATACTTCGGAGGTTTTTGAAAAGAAATGCTTGAATTCCTTATTGACATCTAGTTTTTAATAGGAGCTTATTCTAGGGAGGAGAGAATGACCATTTTTGGTATGTTCTAGAACCTTTGGGCGATTTTGTCTTTAACCCACCTATATATAACATGTTTGATTTACTTGTAATTATGTGCACAATATATGAATGATGAAGTACAACTCTGACTTATAAGGGGAGTAATACAACCAACCAACTTGAAGTGAGGCTGTTTTGGAGAGCTTGCCAACTTTCCCGAGTATCCTGATCTAACTGCATGTCCACTACTTACGGGTCTATTTCTCATTATGTTAAAGGTCGTCGAACACCTCATTTGGACGAAGACTGTTCTTATTTGACTATTTTTTCATGGCATGCTCTGGAGGAGGAAATAACTTCTCTAACTTAATATACACTACTACAAAAAACACCTATCACAATGGTTGGATAAAGGATACCACCTTGTTGGACCAACCATTGTGAGGTAAGATGTGATTGTATGTATGATGCTTTCCACCACGGTCGTGCGATCATGGTTAAGAATCAAGTAGCATGTTACCTACCATAATAGTTACTTTAAACAATCGTTGTTGTATCTTGTAACACGGTGGGAGAACTGACTTTTAGTTAAATGTTGCGGATAGCAAGAGTCCCCACCGACTTTTATTTTATCCAAAAGGAAAGGACATAAAAGAACAGGAAAGACCTTAAAAGATTTTGAGTTCGGGGGGTAGGTTATACAAAGGGAAGGTGTTAGCACCCTTTATATCCATGGTTATCCATGGGCTCTTAGTTACTTAGCTCACTTTAAATTGTTTTGAGAAAGGAGTAGTGTGTGATTAAAAATTTTCTAAGTACTTTATAATGATCCTTGTATGGATGTATATAAAGACTTTGTTTTGAAAATTTGTTTGAAATGTGAAGTGTGATGAAGTATTTTGAAGAAAAGTGAGCAAGTACTTAAGAGGAACCTACCCTATACTAAATCTTTACTGTTCTTATATGTTCTTTCAATGGTAAGACTATCCCTATTATTAAGGAATAGGTAGTCATTACCTTGGATGTAATAAGGGACATATGAAGGGACATTTGTATTTAGGCAACTGTAAGGTGTCTTAGCAATACGAAGGGACTTATCATCTTTTATTCAAAGGGACAAGATCATTTACCGTAGGCAACAGCGAAGGGACTTGATCTTATAATCTTAAAAGGGACTTGATGATATTTTATGAAAAGGGACTTTGCTTTAAGACACCTTACTTGACCTTATAGTTAGGCAACATGAGGAATACCCTTAGAAAGTGTAGGATGGCGATCAAAGATCGACTTACGTGTGTGAGTGTTCATATTCATATATTTATCTTATTAAGTAAGTCATTCTAAATTAATTTTAACTTACAAACATGTTATCACTCCCTATAGTTACTAACCATGGCAAAAATATTTATAAACAATAAAATAATAATAAACCTACGACTATTACAAGGCTTTCGCAATTACATTATAATTTAAATAATAAATATATATAATAAAGAAATTATAATTAAAATGGTTAGTAAATAAAAATAATCATAAGAGGAAGAGGTTAGCACAAATATACAAAAAATATATACAATTTAATTAAATATTTTTAGATTAAATAAACAATTTTGAAGAATTTTTGAGATGAAAATAAGATAATATGAATAATAATAATAAACCATATAATAATTATTTACAAAATATGATTAATTATATATTAGAAAAATTAATTAAATTTAATATTTAAAGTTAAACAAAAAATTGGGGTTAGAAATTAGGGTTTGGAATTAGGTTTAATTTTACAATTAAGAAAAAATCAGGATTAGGGTTTTGATTATTTAATATAAACTTAATTAAATTATTTATATAAAAAGATATACAATAATAATATAAACAAATTTTAAATATAAACCAAATTAAATTTTAGAAAATAAATTAGAATTTTTAGAAAATATGAAGTTATATATATATATATATATATATATATATATATATATATATATATATATATATATATATATATATATATATATATATATATATTTACATATTATTATTATTTTAAATATAATTTTCTTATAAGAAATATAATTTATATTAATTATAAAACAAAACAATAAAGAAAATAATGAGAAAATGAATAAAAAAACTTACCTGGGGCAGGGATCGAACCCACGCCCTAGGCCCTTCCTCCCTTGGACCAACACCAGCACCACCAGGCCATGCGCGCGTTGTGAATATATGAGGCAAGACAATCATTATATTGTAAGCTTGTAAAATCCAATGAAATTAAATCAAAAAATGTTGGAAGCTGGTTTCGATCCCTAGTCCTCCTGCATACCAAGTCACATCCTTGCCATCAAGCCACATGGGCGCGTTTGGTAATTTATTAGCAACAAATAATAATATGTTAAACTTAATGAATATCAGGAGGAATAATAAAAAAGGATGGTGCCTCCAGGATTCGAACTCAGGTCTCACACCATGCTGCGCGTATGCCAAAACCACCAGAGCACCTGCGCATTTGTGATAATCATATGAAACAAAAGAATAAAATATCAAGATGAAAATTTGAAATTATATTTCGCGCCAAACTGCTTCGTCTTCAACCTCTAGCCTTGCGAATTTTCCTGCGAATTTTGCTGCCAATTCTCCTGCGAAATTTCAAACTGCAGGAAACCCTACGAAATCCATACACTATCATTCATGTACAGTTTGGTTAAATTAAACACATGAGTATAATCCAGACATCATTTGCAATTGATTTACGGTTTTAGAATTCATTTATATTCACTTAATCGTGAAACCCTAATTTGAAGGTTATGAACCCTAAAATGGCATTATACGATTCAACCATGGTTTCTTCAATCCAATCACCCAGAATTCATCACAAGCCTTCACTAAACACAAATCAGCAAGCAAAACTCATTAATAACGCATGAATGATCAAGAACGAAAAAATAAAAAAAAAACATGAAAAACTTGAATCGGGTTTGTCAATAATGAGATGTTATAGAGCAATGTAATGATCAGGTTACACTCAATGATGTTCAGGGAACATGTCTTAACCTTCAAAATGCTTTGAAAAGCTCTCTTACAAAGAATCCGAATCAAGCTTTTTGGATGAATTTTTTGAAGTTTGAATGTGTTGTTTGAGGCTGCAAATTCGTGTCCAATGCATTGCTTAATGTTGTATATATATGATACATCAGAATTAGGTCAAAAAATTATTCAATCCTTTGGACTTTTGGATATTTAGAGATTGAAAAAGATTCATCCTTAAAAATTGAAATATTTTGATCTAACATTGCTATATTTGTATGATCTGAAATTATATGGTACCAATCACTTTTAAATGAATATTAAGACATTCTAGAACCAAAATCAAATCAAATATCCATCCTTTTATATTTTATTTTAATTTAAAATGATTTTTAATATAAAAAATCATAATAAATAAAATAAAATGAATAAAAATATGAATAAATAAATTTTAATTCGTGCATGATGTCATGGAAGTGTTTGGATCCTAAAAAGGCAAGCCCATTTGGTGAAATTTGGTTTTAAGACCCCATTTGCTTCATAAACCCCTCAAAAATTTCCCAACTTTGCAAAGGCACAAATCCTTCAATTTTAATGCTATGGAGGTGTTCTTGGACATTTTGGAAAGCTTAGAGAGTCCTCTAACCAACCTCTTTGGTCTCATGTCCATATATTTTACCATTCTCAAGTTATGCTCTTTGGAAGTTGTTGACTTTTTGTTAACTTTTAAAAGGACCTATAATGTCTTAGCTCATACCTTCCAAATTAAGCATTTTTGGGCTTGGCTTGTGAGACACAAAGTTGTAGAGAATTCAATTTCCTTCAAAATGAGCTTTGGATGGAAAAAATTTGATGAAGTATGTGAAAGTTATGGCTGGTCAAAGTTCAGTTGACTTTTCCTGTGAAAACCCTAGTTTAGAAACTCCTGATTCTTGATGATCTGAAATCTCCTTGATGAATCATGATCAACCCTTGATCAAATGATGAATTTTACTTCATATACCTGATGTTGACAAAAAATAATGAAGTTTGACTTTGGTTTGACCACAGTTGACCTCAGTTTGACTTTTTGACTGCCTTGACTGATTTTAACCTATCTGATCATCTGACTGAGCAAATATTTTGGGAAAGTCTTGAAACTTGACATGGGGATTCTTGAACACATATAGGATGCTATGAAGCTCACTTGAAGCCTTGGAAGTCCATTTATCCTGATGAAAGTCAAAACCCTAGTTTAGGATGCCTTGCTTAGGAGGATGCATTGTCTGAGGGAATTGCCAAACTTTCTGACTAATTGTGAATCTCATGAGATGTCTTGTTGTCGCTCCCGACAAATGAAAATGGATCATATGAAGGTACAGACGCGAACGGTCGGCGAAGGGAACAGTGAGAACACACAGCCGTGAACTCACTGGAGATGAAAAGAGTCGCCAGCTAGGCATTTTTATCCCGGAGGAAAGGTAATGCTGCATAGACCTAGAAAGATATGGATAAGACGGTTGCGAACCAGAGAGACTGAGAAAGGGGGTTGGTTACAACCTGGGAAGGTATTAGCACCCAGATTGTCCGCCGTACTCGACGGGATCCACGCTTAAAAGATTTGTGTTTTAAAGGGGTAGTGTCAGTGCAATCTGTGTGTAAAATGGCTGGAAAGCAAAATGTACAGGTGTCAGTGTAAAGTGTATGAGTGATATGAAGTATGAAAGTGTCAGTGTGAGAATGAAAAAGAACTGCTCATGATAATGAGGCTAAAGAATGAAGCTGGAAAGAGGGGGAATATACAGAGACTTTTGTTCGATAACTGTTAAGTTATGCCTACGTATCCTCTCGTGCAATGAGGAAGTCAGAACACCGTAGTTCGACCCAAAGAGACTGAAAGATGAATTGACTTGTGAACTGCTTACTTGTCCATGCTCAAGTGTATGACCTGTCTGGCTCAGGTGCAAACTGTCTTGCATTAGACGGAAGAAGCAAGTTCTCGATTGTGAGTGAAGATGATGAGAAAAGAATCCCGGAGGAGACGATTATTGTTTGTTTTTTGAGTTTTCAGTCTTTTATTTCTTTTTGGAGTTTGTCATAAGATAATGAGCTTAAGTCTAAACCAATGGGTTAGTAAACTCATCACATCTTCCCTCTGATTAGGGGTAATGAGAATACCTTAAGTGTGAAGTCAGATTCTCACACTTAATCACCTTCGGTGTAGGATTAAGATCATTAACCTACTTGTGATTATTTAGATGTTTTTGTGATTTTTGTTTAGTGTTGAGTAATGAGGTTAAGCCATAATCAAAGATTAAACAGACCCATTACACCATCCTAAAAGAAGGATGATAGATGAGAATGTTTAAGCTGAGGAAGACTCCTCAACTTAATCCATGATTAGGGATTAAACCCATGACAAAACAAGCCTTTATTAAGTGGATTTTAGATTAATGATATGATGATGAAGTGAATTTTATGGTTTGTAAGACAACTTGAGGGGGACTTGTCCATTAACACTAGGGTTAGTCCTTCTTAACCACTTAAGGAAGAATTAGAACCCTAATGCAAGGCCCAAGTTACAAGTGTGATGTCTTGATGATTATTAGATGAATTGATTAAGAGATTTAAACACATTAAGGGTTCAAGACTTAGGATTAAAGTTATACACTCCATCCTAAGAGAAGGATGCAGGCATAAGCTTAATCATAAAGTCTTAAAGCCTTTAGGGTTTAGTCCCTGATTATGAGGTGAGAAGAGAGGACTCAAAGAAAGACACAAAGGTAAAACTATGAGGGGATACTAATCAAAACCCTAATTCATTGTCATGCTTGGTTGATCCTAAGGTTTGTGAGGTTTCCAAGAACAATCTTCAGAAGAACCACCAGGAAGCAGATGAACAGGATCAAGAGAAGCAAAGCAACTTGCTTCATTCAAGAAGTCAAGTCACTTGAAGAAAGAAAGTGGGAGGAGAAAGAATGAGCAAGCTCAAACTCAAACACATATAGAAATGCAGCAATGGATGCAAGAGAGATGAGAAGAAAAGTTATGAGAAGTGAAGGCAAATCCACTTCCCAAGTTTACTTACCACCTGAAATGTTAGAAAGAAATGCAATGCAATGCAAGATGAGATGAAATGATATGATGCAAAGCAAAACCAGAAGCATGTTGATGATGATTATGATGGTATGAGGTGCTGCAAACATGAGGCAAGACAATGGGGATGTTCATACAAGATTATGAATGCAAATGATGCAAGCTAAGGAGCATGAACAAGCATGAAAAGTTATGAATCATACAAGACAAATGACATGGAAAATATGCAATGCAATGATCAAAGATGCTTTATACATGTCTTAAGATGTCAAATGAAACACAAGAATGCACAAAATGCAAAGACAAGTCATGTTATGCAAGGAAATGCAAGAGGGATGCAAATGAAAGCCCAAATTAGGGTTCATGGATCAAACATCAAACACAAACCAAAAACAGAAGCAAAACCCTAAAGTAAAAATGGAAAATGGTACCCAAGGAAACCCTAGACCTATAATAAACCACTGCCCAAAGGGGAGCTCTCAATTCTCAACCAAACTCAAGATATGAATTTTCTAAGTTATTAGGGTTTTTTAGGGTTCTTAACAAAACAAATGCCAATCAATTTGAAAATGCAAGAACAATTCATGGCCTTTTTATCCTTGAAAATACATGCTAAACAAAAGACAATGCAAGAAGAATCAATGTCTCAACCTTCACCAATAGGCAGAAATGAATTTTTGAATCCATGATCAAAATAATGCATAAAAAATGATTTAATTCAATGAAAAATTCTTAAAATGCATCAAGATCAAAAAAGAAATTTGGTTTGAAGGTTGGACAATGTTTCTAAATGTCTTTAAATGTTTCATGAATTTTTTGGTGATTTTTAAATACCTAAAAGCATTTTTAATTAATTAATTCCCATTAATTAATTAAAAATAAACTTCTAAATATTTAAAAATACATTTTTAATGCAAAAAATAAAAATAAAAATGTTTTTGGTTTCTGAAATTAAATAAAAGTTTATGCAAAAAATTTCAGAATTTTTAAAATGATTTTGCTATTTTTAATAAAATATACAAATTAAATGAAATAAAAGAAAATAAAATTAAATAAAAGTGAAAGTAATCAGAATCAAAGGCTGAGGTTTGAATGGATTGCGCGCGCGTTGACTGGCGCCAGATCCAAAGGCTGGAATTCAAACTGGCTGGATTTGAATTAATCTTACTTAATTAATTTAATAAAACAGGATTAGGGTTAAGTGTGAAATCTGGACCATTCGTTCGCGCGCCAGTCAGCCCTAGTCAACTCATCCTACGCTCCAGATTCAAATTCCATTTAATGACTCTGATTAGCCCTAAACAGATTCAGGTGGCCGGAGAAGACTTCCGGTCGTCTTCTCCGGCGAGACCTTCATCCAAACTCTCTCAAATCTTCACTAAATCATGCCAAACTCTCCAGATCAACTCAACTAGACACCCTAAACAACAATCCAGCCCTAAAATTCATTTCTTTTTCGTGAATCATGAAGAACAAACAGAAATCAAGTTTACGGGCAAACTTTCAGATCAAGCATACGACCTCAAATCTCAATCATTTTCAAAAATAAAAGGTTCAATAAACTCAGGGAAGCATGTGGATCATTTTAGAAACAAGAGATAAGAGTTCTGGAAAAATGAATTTCCATGGCTACCTGAATCGAAGCTTTCCACCCAAGAGCTTCTGGACCAGTTCCTTGCTGCCAATCAACTCCACTGACCCTCCTTAAGTGTTTGCAAAGCTTGCTTGAAGTTTATTTGGGCTGATTTGAGAGATTGCTTGAGTTCTGTTCAAGGAGAGGCAGAAATCGTATTTGGTTTGTGTGAGGTTTCAGGCTGTTTCAATGGTTGGTTTGTGATCAATGAGTCATGTTGAGATCAATGATGAAGTTTGTTTGTGTGTTTTAAGCTTGTGCTGTGTGTTTCGAATGAAATTGCATATGAGGTGAAAAATGAGAGAGCTGGCTTAGAGAGAGCTTCAGGATGAGTTGTGTTATGTGTTGGGTTGCTTTTGGTACACATTTCAATCCTTGATAGGTCAGAGAGTTGTTGTGGAGCAGTGTGATTGGTATGGAGCAAAATGCACAAAGTCAACTTTTTGTGTAAGAGAGGTATGGGCCATTTCTGCCAAGGTACAAAGCATGGCTTGGCTGCAGCTTGAAACAAGGAGAACCATGGAAGAGGTTTTGAGGCAATTCAGCAACTTGCATAAAGTTTATGATGTGTTTTGCAAATTTCACAAGTCTTGGCCCCTTTATGAATTCTTGAGTTGCAAGGCATGAAAATGCAAAGTTCTTTGATGCAAACTGACTTTTGGGTCTTGGTACATGTTTGTATGAAGTTTAGAAGTGCATTTGATAGCTTTAGAACACTTGATCAAGTCATTTTGCAAAATGCCTCTTTGGTAGAAACTTTGAAATTTTGTGATTTTTGCCAACTTTAACAAACCATAACTTTTGATCCAAGATGAATTAGATCATGCTCTTGTACTTTTTGGAAAGGGAAAGATGAGATCTACAACTTTCATGACCAAGGTTTTTCCATTTGAAGCATTTTTGGATCATGAATCATGGCTTGAAAAATGACATAAAATGATGCATTCTTGAAAAGTCAACCATGCCCAAAAAGTCAACATTTGCAAAAACCCCAAATTCTTGATTTCTATGAACTTCAATCTTCTTCCATGATCAAATAAAGACCATATACACTCAAAATGATGAAGATCACCCATTGGTTGGGTCATTGGGGGCCTCAGATGCCCTGATTTTGCACTGACTTGTCTGAAAAGTCAACCCTTGATCAGATGACTTCCCCATGGAATTTCTTCATGAAAATTGATATGCATACTCCCTATACCATATAGAGATCAATGGAAACAAGAATGACCAAAAAATTTGGGGTTATGACCTCTGAAACCAAAACCCTAATTTTCAGTCAACTGTGTAGTTCAACCTGGCTCTGCATCACCTCAAACCCTAGCTCTTGTGATTCCTCTGCAATTTTGACTTTGAGGAAATGGAATATGATATAAGAACACACATGGACCACTTTGAGTTGATTGGTTGCCTTTGGGGTGCCTCAAGAAGCTCTGGGATTGCTCAGATCACAAACCCTAGGTGCAGATGCCCTAGACACAATGCAGTGAATCAAAAATGAGATGTGAGATGATATGTTTGTGTTTATGCATATGAGAATGATCACAAGCCATGGTGTGAATGGGTGAGGGCAAATTTGGGGTGTTTACAGCTGCCCCTATTCAAACATGAGTTAGCTGTGCAGGTTGTAAGCGACGGCTTAACAGGCGAACAAGATAACTTGTGGTTGAATACCAAAGACAGTCCAAAATTTGCACTCACAGAATGAAAAAGAAAAGGGATATAGATTGTAAAAGGCAAAATAAATTATATTGTAAAGTGTGGGCGACGGAGGACGACCGTCGTGCAGAGGACGACTGCTGGGTAAGGTGGTATGTGAAGCAAAGCGATGGCGGGGACGGCCGACATGCTGGTAAAGTGCATGAAAATAAAGCGATGACGGGGACGGCCGACATGCTGGGGATAAAAAGTAAAGCTAAGACGGGGACGGCCGACTAGCTGGGGAAAACAAAATGTCATGATGGGGACGGCCATCAAGATAAAGTTGCAAAGTTCTCCGGGGATTAATGAAATATGACGGGGACGGCCATCAAGTTCATAAAGGTAAAGTAACCAACGATGGGGACGGCCATCGGGCTAAAAAGGAAAAGGGACCACGACGGGGACGGCCATCGGGTTAAAGAATAAATGAAATAAACAGATGATGGGGTACGGCCATCAAAGGTGAAGGACGATCACCTAGCAGGGGACGGCTGCTCTGTTGGGGATAAAAGAAATATGATGGGGACGACCATCAAAGGTGGAGGACGACCACCTGG
Source organism: Lathyrus aphaca (assembly GCA_963966055.1). Taxonomy (NCBI): domain Eukaryota; kingdom Viridiplantae; phylum Streptophyta; class Magnoliopsida; order Fabales; family Fabaceae; genus Lathyrus; species Lathyrus aphaca. The sequence continues at coordinate 569,070,074 of OZ014522.1, forward strand.
CAGGGTACGGCTGCCGAAAATATCAACGATGGGGACGGCCATCGGATAGATAAGGTCAACGATGGGGACGGCCATCGGACGAGCATGATGGAGGACGACCATCAAGAAGTGGAGGACGACCACTCAGCAGGGGACGGCTGCTCTCGGGGTTTATCATAACACAGGACGAGTGTTAGATAACCAAAATCAACAATGGGGACGGCCATTGGATAAAATGATGAAGGACGATCATCAAAAGGTGGAGGACGACCACCTAGCAGGGGACGGCTGCTAAAAATATCAACGATGGGGACGGCCATCGGATGAGCATGATGGAGGACGACCATCAAGAAGTGGAGGACGACCACTCAGCAGGGTACGGCTGCTCTCAGAGTTATCATAACACAGGACGAGTGTTAGATAAAAGAAACTTTGTTGGTGATTTACTGGGGATAATGTAAACACGGACGAGCGTTTACATCCAAGAAACAAAAAAGGTATAAGTGTTTGATATTGTGTATAGATTAAAGATGCGGACGAGCATCCTTAAGACTATGATACGGACGAGTATCATGTAGAAACAAACTGACACATGTTCTGAGATGATGGTACGGACGAGTACCAACTGGTTAACAAAGAACAAGGACTACTGCCGAATCTGTGGGATTATGAGTGATGACGTATACAAGATACGGACGAGTATCTGTATAAGCGTACCATGAGCAGTATGAGTATTGTACATAATATGAGTGCTTTAACTGCTGGGGAGAGTGACACGGACGAGTGTCAAGAGAGAAAAGTATAATATTAACAAGTGTCTGCTATACAAAGTCTAGGCGACTGTGCTGAGGATATGACACGGACGGGTGTCAAAAAGGGTGTATATAAGTATATGTGAGTGCAAAGAGGATGTCTTTGGCTTTCTGCTGGGATGTGACACGGACGGGTGTCAGGACGTATCTGTAATACGGGTGATCTTGTTTGTAAAGGGTGTTCGGGCGACTTTATTGGGGAAAGATGACACGGACGGGTGCCAAAAGGTGTATATGCTGGTGTTTGTGATTGTGGGGCAACTGCTTTTGCCGGGGATTCTGGTGGGGATTTTGGGGGAAAGTAATCTGTATTCTGATGAATGGTTGCTAGTCACAAGCGTTCAATTCACAACATGACTTATGATTATGCTATGCATTTGATTTTTGCCGTAATGCTCCGTATTAGACGGAATGCTACGCTCTGGGGGGTGAATATGATGCGGATGCCATGATTATGCAAAGGGGCACAGATCCGGGATTCGGATCCCGTTGCTGTGAAGATCTCGGGTTGATCTGCTTGAAGTGAACATCCCAGCTGGGGATGAGATCATTGGTAGATCTAATGAGGTATCTGCTTGGGGATATATGCCACCGATTGACATATCCTTATAAATGAGAAACCCAGCTGGGGTTTGTAGAAGCTTTCCTCACTCTGTTGTGACTTCTCCGTGCGTTGCTCTTCTGGATAAAGGCTGAAGCTCTTGTGGGGAGATGATTCCCTGATTTCTGTATTCTGTTGAGGAAGAATGGCAACTCGGCTGGGGAATTGAGAGGCAACTCAGCTGGGGAGAGCAACAAGAGGCAACTCAGCTGGGGATAGAGCATCTTGGATGCTGATATCTTTTGTTGATTAGCCAACTTGCTGGGGAAGTGGGCACCTTCTAGTGCCATGTGGAAGATAGACCGAGTTGATAATGATTCGCCTACTTGCTGAGACGTAACCTGCATGCCCCAGGTTGTGTTCTGGGTACCTGCAATCCTGCAAAGATAATGGAACGTACAAAAGGTCCCGAGGTATCCCTTACTGGATTCCGTCATAGGAGATAAGTACTTTCGAGAGTAAGTATATTCCCTGTAAGCATGTGTTTTTTTATTTTTTAGAGAAAGGCATCTGTACTTATGCAATTGTATTTTAGAGATATCAGACAACTCTTTGCAAAACATAAATGTGAAAACGAAACATGACTGAAAAATCTGATTTTATTAATTCATGTGCCCTGAATTGGCAAGATACAGTCAAAGAAACATATCTCCTGAAATGAGGAGATTGTTACAAATTGAGAAATAAAGTGCTGGCGGTGTTGACGACGCTTTCAAGGAGCTTCCTCTCCTGCTATGACTCGTATGACAATGACGTTCTTCTCGTCTTGCTTTCTGGAGATAGTTGATTCTGATTGAAGCTTGATCCTTTGGAAGCTTACCAAGTTGTAGGTGATACAGACGAACTCAGAATGCAGTTGTTCGCTTATTCCCTTATTTTGCATGGATCGCCCTTTCGGGTTTTCAATCCATCGGGATACCCATTTTTGCCTGAGCTGTCCAATGCGGCTTTTCAACTCAGCGGGTGTACATTTTTTCATTTATTTCCCTTACTTTTGCCCGAGTCTTTTATTCTGTTTTTGACTCGCCGGGATGCCCTATTTTTGCCTGGACTTACATTCTGTTTTTATGTCCAGCGAGTCATTTTATGCGAAGTATTTTTTAACCGCATCTGAATTCACAGGGGACGGGAAATCTTCACCATCCATGGTACTGAGCATCAGTGCTCCACCAGAGAAAACTTTCTTTACAACAAATGGTCCTTCATAATTTGGAGTCCATTTGCCCCTGTAATCTGTATGAGGAGGGAGGATTCTCTTCAGCACAAGATCTCCCACTTGGTACTCTCGGTGCCTGACTTTCTGATCGAAGGCCTTCTTCATTCTCTTCTGATATAACTGTCCATGGCAGATTGCAGCCAATCTTTTCTCTTCGACCAGACTCAGTTGTTCGTATCGGGACCGTACCCATTCTGCTTCGTTTAGTTTAACATCCATTAATACCCGTAGAGAGGGTAATTCAACTTCAACAGGTAGGACCGCTTCCATACCATATACAAGTTGATACGGTGTTGCCCCAGTGGATGTTCTGATTGATGTGCGGTACCCATGCAAGGCAAATGGTAGCATTTCATGCCAGTCTTTGTATGTGATTACCATCTTCTGCACAATCTTCTTGATATTTTTATTTGCTGCCTCAACAGCGCCGTTCATCTTTGGCCTGTAAGGAGAAGAATTGTGATGTTGGATCTTGAAGTCCCGGCACAGCTCTGCCATCATTTTGTTGTTTAAATTGGAACCATTATCAGTAATGATTCGCTCGGGCACTCCATACCGACAGATGATATCTCTCTTCAGAAATCTGGCTACCACTTGTCTAGTGACGTTTGCATATGAGGCTGCTTCAACCCACTTGGTGAAATAGTCAATGGCGACCAGGATGAATCTGTGACCATTTGAAGCAGTTGGCTCAATCTTGCCAATCATATCAATGCCCCACATGGCAAAGGGCCATGGTGAAGACATGATGTTCAAAGGATTGGGAGGTACATGCACCTTGTCTGCGTAAATCTGGCATTTATGGCATTTTCTGGCGTAAGCACAACAGTCTGCATCCATTGTGATCCAGTAATAGCCCGATCTCAGCAACTTCTTAGCCATGGCATGCCCTCCGGCATGGGTACCAAAGGATCCTTCGTGCACTTCATGCATCAACAAATCTGCTTCCGTCTTGTCAACACATCTGAGGAGTACCATGTCAAAGTTCCTCTTGTATAAAAACCCATCAGCGTTCAGAAAGAAACTACCAGCAAGCCTTCTCAAAGTCTTCTTATCATTGGAAGATGCCCCAGGTGGGTATGTTTGATCCTCCAAGAAGCTTTTAATGTCATGGAACCAAGGCTTATTATCTTTAACAACATCCGCTGCAAATACATATGCTGGCCTGTCGAGTCTGGACACTGAAATCTGAGGTACAAAGTTGGCAGCTTGAACTTTGATCATGGATGAAATGGTAGCAAGAGCGTCTGCAAACTGATTCTCGTCCCGAGGGATATACTCAAGCTTGACTGTTGTGAAGAAAGTCAATAATCTCCTTGTATAATCCCTGTAAGGTATCAGATGATCTTGGTGGGTGTACCATTTCCCGTTGGTTTGATTAACTACCAGAGCTGAATCTCCGAATACGGTCAAAGTTTTGATCCTGAGGTCAATGGCTTCCTCAAGACCCATAATGCAAGCTTCGTATTCAGCTTCGTTGTTAGTGCAGTTGAAAGTGAGTTTTGCCGAGAAAGGCATGTGAACTCCTTTGGGTGTAATGAGTACTGCACCAATACCACGACCATTCATGTTAACAGCCCCATCAAACATCATAGTCCATTCTTCTTTCGGGTCAGGCCCTTCAGTGTGAACAGGCTCCTCGTGATCTTTTGATTTAATGAACATGATGTCTTCATCAGGGAAGTCAAACCTCATAGGCTGGTAGTCATCAATGGGTTGCTCAGCGAGATATTCAGATAGTACACTGCCTTTGATGGCTTTCTGAGATGTGTACTGTATGTCGTATTCTGTGAGAATCATCTGCCATCTTGCAACCCGTCCGGTAAGAGCTGGCTTCTCGAAAATGTACTTAACTGGATCCATTTTTGAGATTAATAAGGTAGTGTGGGTCAACATATACTGTCTCAGTCGGCGAGCAGCCCACGCTAAAGCACAGCAAGTTTTCTCGAGCAGTGAATAACGCTGTTCACAGTCGGTAAACTTTTTGCTTAGGTAGTATATTGCATACTCTTTTCGACCAGACTCGTCATGCTGGCCCAGTACACACCCCATTGACTCTTCTAATACTGTTAAGTACATAATCAGAGGTCTTCCTTCAACTGGCGGCATGAGGATTGGAGGTTCTTGCAGATATTCCTTGATCTTGTCAAAAGCCTTCTGGCAATCTTCGTTCCACCTGACCGTTTGCTCCTTTCTTAACAGCTTGAACAAGGGTTCACAGGTTGCTGTGAGGTGAGATATGAACCTTGAAATGTAGTTCAATCGACCTAAGAACCCTCGAACTTCTTTCTCAGTTTTTGGTGCAGGCATCTCTTGAATGGCTTTGACTTTATCAGGGTCGACTTCAATCCCTTTCTCGCTTACAATAAAGCCCAGCAGCTTACCAGATCGCACCCCGAATGTGCATTTGTTGGGGTTCAACTTCAGTTGGTACTTCCTCAGACGCTTGAACAACTTCAGCAGATTCACCAGGTGATCTTCCTCTGTGAGGGACTTGGCGATCATATCATCCACGTAACATTCTATTTCTTTGTGGATCATATCGTGGAATAATGTCACCATGGCCCGTTGATACGTTGCACCAGCATTCTTCAGTCCGAATGGCATCACCTTGTAACAGAACGTGCCCCAGGGTGTGATGAATGTTGTCTTCTCCATGTCTTCAGGTGACATCTTGATCTGATTATATCCTGAAAATCCATCCATGAAGGAGAATACCGAGAACTGAGCCGTATTATCCACCAATACGTCAATGTGAGGTAATGGGAAGTCATCTTTCGGGCTGGCTCTGTTCAGATCCCGGTAGTCAACACACATTCTTACTTTGCCATCCTTCTTAGGCACAGGTACTATGTTAGCAACCCACGGCGGGTAGCTAGTTACAGCAAGGAACCCGGCGTCCCATTGCTTTTGTACCTCTTCTTTGATTTTCATAGCCATGTCTGGGCGAGTTCGGCGCAGCTTCTGTTTGACTGGCGGGCATTCTTCCCTCAGAGGCAGCTTGTGCACAACTATATCGGTATCCAACCCTGGCATATCTTGATACGACCAAGCAAACACATCAACATACTCTTGAAGCAGATCTATCAACTGTCTCTTCACTGAGTCTTGCAGGCAGGCCCCGATTTTAACTTCTTTCACATTTTCTTCCGTACCAAGATTGATCACTTCAATCTCCTCCTGGTGAGGAGTAATAACCTTTTCCTCCTGTCTCAACAACCTAGCTAGCTCTTCAGGAAGCTCATATTCTTCATCAACCCCTTCATCAGCTTGATTGATTGGATTGTCAAAGTCATACGATGTCGTAGCCGTGCTGTTGTCGGTGCTGTCTGGAAGGCACTCTCTGCAAGGGTTAAGTTGTTCATTTTAGTGATTGATTTTAATCTTGCTTTAGAAAAGAGTGAAATGAAGTTATCATTTTGAAAACACCGCCATTTATTTTTGTACAAAAAGAAAAATGGAAAAACAGTGAGCAGAAAAGAAAAAGACTCGTTTGCAAAAAAGACGTCTGATATTTCATTAATTTAATCTTGTTTGCACAAAAGTACAGATGGCCCTGGTTACAAAATGAGTCTTGTCATCTTGGGCAAGATGCAAGACTTTGATGCATGCTATAAAAAATACAGGAAATAATAATTACTCTGCATGAGTAACTCTTATAATTTCCTGGGAAGACCAGTTCGAGACACTGCTCCCCGGGATCTTCGGACGAATCCAATTCTCCAGATTGCGCTCCTCTTCCAGCTCGTCTTCCAGACAGTTGATAGCATCAGGGGTAAGCATCCCCCCACTGACAAAACCAGGCTCTGCAGCAGCCTTTGCTTGATGTTGAGTTGGTTTGTAACCCAACCCAAACTTGTCCTTCTTCTCCTCCACAGCTAAAACCTTGCCCCAACCTAGGGCAGTTCCTTCTTCAACAACCTTCCGGGCTTGTTGGTATGATGACATGGAGATACCAGATACAGCAGATGCTTCATTGACGTTCAAGGCTTCAAAACCTTGGCTCATTGTTTCATGGATCTCTCCATCCATCTCAATGTATTTGTAAGTAGCCAGATGGCTAACAAAAATGTCCTCCTCTCCACAGATTGTGACAACTTGGCCTTCCCACTCAAATTTTAACTTTTGGTGAAGGGTAGACGTTATTGCGCCGGCGGCGTGAATCCAGGGTCTACCCAACAAACAGCTGTAGGCGGGCTGAATGTCCATCACATAAAAGATAGTTTTAAAGGTCTGCGGGCCAATTGTCACAGGCAGCTCAATCTCTCCCAGAACCGATCTCTTAGAACCATCAAAGGCTCTCACCACCAGGTTGCTGGGTCTCAATGCCAATCCATCATATTCAAGCTTCACCAGAGCCTTCTTTGGTAAGACATTCAGGGAAGAACCTGTGTCCACCAGCACATGAGAAAGGACAGCTCCTTTGCATTCCATGGTTATGTGCAAGGCTTTGTTGTGATTGCGGCCATCCGCTGTCAAGTCAGAATTGGTAAACCCTAGCCCATTGCTAGCAGTAACGTTTCCAACCACGGTTTCCAATTGGTTGACAGTAATCTCCTCAGGCACGTAAGCTGCGTGCAGGACTTTAAGTAGTGCATTCCGATGGGCTTCGGAGCACATAAGCAGTGAGAGGATGGAGATTTTGGATGGCGTCTGGTGAAGTTGATCCACAATTTTATAGTCACTCTTTTTGATGATCCGCATAAACTCATCAACTTCCTGATCAAATGGAGTCTTCAGGGCTTCTTTGGCAGCTGGATCTTCCTGCACCAGGCCTTTTCCTTTTGCCTTGGCAGCAGCTTCTGCTTCGGCAGTAGGTTTTTGAACTTGTGAAGCAAAGAGACGTCCGCTTCGAGTGAAGCCTCCGCCTCCCCCCACATTATCTACTTGTGGTGCAGGTGTTGATGTTTCCAGAGTGATTCTTTTTCCTTCGCAGTACACGTCAGAGCCATAGTGCCAAGGGATGGCCCTATTGCTTTCATATGGTACTGGTCCAGGCACCGTGACAGTGACCGGACTGACTGCTGCTGCTGAAGGGATTGTAATTGTTTGTGGATCGTAAAAGATTGTAACTGGCGCTCTGGCGGGAGCAGCACCTTCTGAATGGTAGGCGGAGTTATTTTCAGGATCATAGAATATGGTAACAGTAGAGACATCTTCATGATTGATTGCTGGTGTTGTAGGAGGTTCTGTTGGAAGGACTGTTGTTGTTGCTGATGGAGAGTCGAAATGGAATGAAGCTGAAGTTGTAGCAGGAGAAACTGTTGTAAACTGATCGTTTGGAAGGACAGGTGAAGTACTTGTTGATGGTGCTGATGAATTGTCAGGAACAAAAGTTGCTGCGGTTGTAGGAGGTTCTGAAACCGTTGTTGATGAAGTTGCCGGATTTGTCGGGAATGACGTAGTGATCTGGAGTAGGCCACTCCGAATAAGGCTGTCAATGCCATTTCTCAGGTCCTCACACCCATTCCATGAAATATTGCAATAGGGACACCCTAGTTCACACCCCGGAAATATCTGGTTTTCGCGGAGTTGAGCCTTGATTTCCACCAATGGTGTCCTGATCTGATCCACACTAGTTATCAAATAAGACGGTGTGTCTTCTTCAATAGCGTTAATTCGGGGACCACCATGATTTGGCATTGGGTTTTTATTGACATTGGGCGGAGGTGCAAAATTCAGAGCCTTGGAGTCTACCAAGTCTTGTACCTTCATATGCAGAGCCCTGCATTTTTCTGTACTGTGACCAGGTGCGTTCGAATGAAAAGCACACCTAGCATTAGAGTCATAGATTCTTGGTAGACTGGTGGGATCCGGAGGTGCCAACGTTCTTAGCTCAACTAGGTTGAGTTTCAGAAGTTGTGGCAGCAAAGCAGCATACGGCATTGGGATCGGGTCGATCACTCGGTTAGCTTGGGATGGCCTCTGTTGGAATGGCCTCTGTTGATTGTTGTTGTTGGAGTTGTTGTTGTTGTAGTTTCTTGGAGGACACTGATTCTGATGATACTGGGGTTGTTGTTGGAAGTTTTGTTGAGGAGGTTGATAGACTGGCTGAGGATGAGCTGGAGCAGGGATAGTGACTGCTGCTATTGACCTCTGAGCATATTGGGGCCTACCCCTGTTGGTGTGAATGGCATTGGTCTCGCCAGTTCTTCTCGGGCCTGCAAAAGGCTTTCTTGTACTACTGGACGAGCTTGCACCATTGTCTGAGATCTTTCCCATCTTTAATAGGCTTTCAATTCTCTCCCCAGCTATGACAACATCCGCGAAGCTAGTGGAAGAGAAAGCAGCCAACCTGTCAATATACGTTCCCTGAAGAGTGTTCATAAACATGTCTGCCATTTCTCTCTCAGACATAGGTGGTTGAACGGCAGCAGCCAATTGTCTCCATCTTTGAGCATACTCTCGGAAACTCTCCCTCGAAGACTGTGACATTCCCATTAGGAGGGTCCTGTTGGGTGCCATATCTAGATTATACTGATACTGTCTGATGAAGGCTTCTGCCAGGTCCTTCCAGCATCTTATAGTTGCTCTTGTCAGATGGGAATACCATTCCCTTGATGCTCCAGTCAAGCTATCTTCGAAGTAGAACATCCAGAGTTTCTCATCCATTGTATAGGCCTTCAGCCTTCCCAGAAATGATTGCAAATGAGTCCGGGGGCATGAAGTCCCATTATACTTTTCGAAACATGGAGGCTTGAACTTATGGGGAATCCTGACCCCTTCTACCAAACCCATGTCCATGACGTCGAACCCCAAAGAGTTTTGAGACTCCAGTGATCTCAACTTCTCAGCTATTTCTTCCAATCGTCTATCATAAGTTTCCTCTCCGGCACCCATTACTGTATACTGGTCCTCCTGAGGGTCTTCCTGAAGTACTCTGGCTGCAGTGGCTGTTCCTTGGACATTTGCAGGAATGTTAATCTCAGGATGTAGATGTGGGCCAAACACAGGAGGGTTAACATGGGGTTGCACCCTTTCATTATTACTGGTGCCTGCAGTTCCTACATGAGGCTCCTCTTGATTTTGCCTCTCCACCATGGCCCTCAGTCTCTCCTGGCTCTGAGCCATGTTGTTCATAACTTCCATGAACTGCGTCATCTGCGTTCTCATCTCTAACCTTTCGTTTGCCATCTGGTTTCTGACCTCTGTAAGGTCTTGCTGCATCTGATCCATCTGAATTCCCGGAAGGTTGTTTCTAGTTGGGTACCTGTGAGGCCTGTTGAGAGGAAATACCCGGCGGCGAGCAATAATTCCTGAGATTCACAACAGAGGTTAGCAACAACAAAACAAAAGCCTACAAAACAAACAAAAGGGTTAGCATGCAATGCAGTTATGCTTATTTGTTCTCAAGGTATCCGGCTTGGCATTCAGTTTTGACCCTTCCAGACCCTTGAAGATGATGCTGTTGAAGTTGCTTTTGAAGTGAACCAACACAAATATATTACAAAAGTGAAATAATACAATTTGTTCAAATTACAACACAAGCCCTCAAAGGGGTCAAAATACATCACAAAAAACAAAAGTACATGGAAAAGGAACAACAACAAGCAAATGATCAAACTCCAAGGCCAAACTCATCCTCACGAACTTCCTTGAGAAGTGCTTCGGTCACAGGATCAGCCGGATGCTCCGTGAGACTTCTGATGAGAAGGTTTCTTGTTGCAACAGCTGCAGTCAACTTCTTATTCTGATTTTGGTCCTTTGACCTCTTCAATCCTGCTTTGATTTTCAGCCCTGATATTTCCTCCTGGGCTGCTGCCAGGGCTTTTTCCATCTGCTCCATCTTGTCCTGAACTCTCTTGTCTTCTAGAGTACGGGCCTCAGTGATCCGGACCCACCTGGCCTGACTCTCTTTCAAATACAAGTCTGTTCTGGCTCTTTGGAACTGGGCTTCTTTACAAGCATTCTTCAGAATCTGTTCACCAGCTTTAGACTTGTTGATATACTCCCCAGACTTCTCAATCTTAGTCAAGTGTTCTACCCTCAACTTCTCCAGTCTTTCAATCTCCCTCACACCTTCACTCCTCTCCCGGAGGGTCTTCTGTAAAGCCTGAGTTAACTTCTCATTCCTTTCCTTCAAGCTTTCAAACTCTTCCAAACTGATAGTGGCAGGGGGTGGTGATGAAGATGACTCAGGTATGTCTTCTATGGTGAAGGGCATTCCAGAGAATTGGGCCCTAGCATGGGACCACTCATAATATTGGACTGATGCCACATTATTGCACTTACCCAGAATGGTAATTCCCTTAGTTTGAACATGATCCCAGACCCAAGCAGCCTGCCTAACAACAGCCAAACTAACCTTGTTCTCACAGTAGAGGGTCTCAACCAAGTCTTGTTCCCTGGGAATATGAACCAGTGCATAGCCTAATTGCCTCCTGAACAGCAGAGGGTTATAATTGATACTTCCCTTAACCCCTATTAAAGGCACATTGGGAAAGTGTCCACAGCTTGTGAGGATATCTCTGCCCTTGGTGCTTTGAGTACACCATCTGATGTCTGCTGAAGTTAGGACAGTGAGTCTCTTAGCCCAGTTGCTTTGCTGATGAGGATTTAGAAATGCATCTGTCCTGGGTAGATGCCTGAGAAGCCAAGCATGGAATAATGGAGCACAAATCCTTACTAATCTTCCCCTCTGCTTCTCATTCCTCTGATGGACTGAGTAATAGAGATCACCCAGTAAAGTTGGCACAGGGTTCTTCAGGATGAACAAATGGATTGCATTCTTGCTGATGAATCGAGGCTCATCTGCAAACAACACAATTCCATATACACTTAAGGCCAACAGAGCACAAACAGCTTTCCACTCTCCCAGGGAGGCCTTCAAACTAGCTTGAGAAATCAGGAAGTCCAGATGAAAACCAAGGGTTCCAGCTTTAGAGGTCATATGCTGTTCAATCAAAACATGCTCCAGATACAAAGCTTTGGCTACCTCTCCATTGCTGGGAAAGACCATTTCAGGGTTGAATGGGATTTCTCTTTTGATGGGCAAACCAGTCAATGATGAGTATTCTTCCAAAAGAGGACCCAACTGAAAGTCTTGAAAGGTGAAACATCTCAATGGGGGGTCATAAAACTGAATGCAGGTGTGGATGAGGCTCCTCTGTGAAGGGTCCAGATCCATAACCATGTCCAGTATATCTCCATAGCTCTCCCTGAACAAGGGTATGTGATCTGGAGTGATCAGGGTTTGGATCCTCCTGATGTCTGATAAGTCTGGTTGGAAGAAATGATAGGTGATGTTGCTTTTCTTTGGAGCCATGATGCTGAAGACTGAGCAGAATAAGTGCTGATGAAGATGCTGAGGAGTGGGCCACTGGCTGGCTAGTGCAAGTAACTGAAGTATGGCTGGCAGCTGAAGCAAGTGCTGGTGGAGATAGGTCAATATAACAGATGGGGTCAAAACCAAAACCAGATGAAAATGGATACCCTGAAACACAAATAAGCACATGTTAATATGATGCAATGAGTATGTATGCAAAATGAAATGCAAGGGTTTGTGACTGAGCTGGATCTGATTAACTGCCTTGGTATAGATCCATGTGTGTTCAAGAATTCCAGATGGAGGTCTATAAATCCAGTAACCAGGGTAGGGGACTCAAATAAAGAGCCACATGTCCAGGGTTTAGAATCACAAGAACTGTCCAACATGGAGCATTCTTAACAAAGTCAAAGTAACAGGGTATTCTGAGGTCAAGGTACCTGCAAACCTGTAAACAGCCCAGCCCCCTCACAGGTGGTGATCTAGAACAAGGATCCTCAGACTTGGATCAGTTATGAGAAGTGTAAACACTTCTAACCCGGAGGTACAGTGTTTACAATAACCATAAAAGTTCCTCCTCTAATTCTCCTCAGTTTCTGAAGGTCATAGTAAAGGTCATCCAGACTTAGCAGGCTTCCCAGATAGCCCTAGCATTGCAGGAAATCTGCAACACAGAGTTCTCAAGAAGAAACCCATATCTGAACCGTGTTTCATATTCCCGCACCAGACCGAGATGGAATGGGAAAGAATATGATTCACTCTAGCCTAGGTGTCACTCAGGTCCAAGGTATAGGACCTTAACTCTCAATGAAACACCCACCCACCAAAGCAAACAACAGATCCAGCCAGCAATGATGACAGTATGATATATACAAAAGCAATAAAGAAAGCAGTAAAGCAACTGTACATAAGGCAGTAAACAAAAATAAATATACAAGCACAAATAAGCACATAACACCCCCAATAAACACAAATCAATCAAGCGCTAGGAGGAACCCACAAAAAGAACCAGAAGCCCTGGTTGCAATATAAGGTATCCCCAGCAGAGTCGCCAAGCTGTCGCTCCCGACAAATGAAAATGGATCATATGAAGGTACAGACGCGAACGGTCGGCGAAGGGAACAGTGAGAACACACAGCCGTGAACTCACTGGAGATGAAAAGAGTCGCCAGCTAGGCATTTTTATCCCGGAGGAAAGGTAATGCTGCATAGACCTAGAAAGATATGGATAAGACGGTTGCGAACCAGAGAGACTGAGAAAGGGGGTTGGTTACAACCTGGGAAGGTATTAGCACCCAGATTGTCCGCCGTACTCGACGGGATCCACGCTTAAAAGATTTGTGTTTTAAAGGGGTAGTGTCAGTGCAATCTGTGTGTAAAATGGCTGGAAAGCAAAATGTACAGGTGTCAGTGTAAAGTGTATGAGTGATATGAAGTATGAAAGTGTCAGTGTGAGAATGAAAAAGAACTGCTCATGATAATGAGGCTAAAGAATGAAGCTGGAAAGAGGGGGAATATACAGAGACTTTTGTTCGATAACTGTTAAGTTATGCCTACGTATCCTCTCGTGCAATGAGGAAGTCAGAACACCGTAGTTCGACCCAAAGAGACTGAAAGATGAATTGACTTGTGAACTGCTTACTTGTCCATGCTCAAGTGTATGACCTGTCTGGCTCAGGTGCAAACTGTCTTGCATTAGACGGAAGAAGCAAGTTCTCGATTGTGAGTGAAGATGATGAGAAAAGAATCCCGGAGGAGACGATTATTGTTTGTTTTTTGAGTTTTCAGTCTTTTATTTCTTTTTGGAGTTTGTCATAAGATAATGAGCTTAAGTCTAAACCAATGGGTTAGTAAACTCATCACATCTTCCCTCTGATTAGGGGTAATGAGAATACCTTAAGTGTGAAGTCAGATTCTCACACTTAATCACCTTCGGTGTAGGATTAAGATCATTTACCTACTTGTGATTATTTAGATGTTTTTGTGATTTTTGTTTAGTGTTGAGTAATGAGGTTAAGCCATAATCAAAGATTAAACAGACCCATTACACCATCCTAAAAGAAGGATGATAGATGAGAATGTTTAAGCTGAGGAAGACTCCTCAACTTAATCCATGATTAGGGATTAAACCCATGACAAAACAAGCCTTTATTAAGTGGATTTTAGATTAATGATATGATGATGAAGTGAATTTTATGGTTTGTAAGACAACTTGAGGGGGACTTGTCCATTAACACTAGGGTTAGTCCTTCTTAACCACTTAAGGAAGAATTAGAACCCTAATGCAAGCCCCAAGTTACAAGTGTGATGTCTTGATGATTATTAGATGAATTGATTAAGAGATTTAAACACATTAAGGGTTCAAGACTTAGGATTAAAGTTATACACTCCATCCTAAGAGAAGGATGCAGGCATAAGCTTAATCATAAAGTCTTAAAGCCTTTAGGGTTTAGTCCCTGATTATGAGGTGAGAAGAGAGGACTCAAAGAAAGACACAAAGGTAAAACTATGAGGGGATACTAATCAAAACCCTAATTCATTGTCATGCTTGGTTGATCCTAAGGTTTGTGAGGTTTCCAAGAACAATCTTCAGAAGAACCACCAGGAAGCAGATGAACAGGATCAAGAGAAGCAAAGCAACTTGCTTCATTCAAGAAGTCAAGTCACTTGAAGAAAGAAAGTGGGAGGAGAAAGAATGAGCAAGCTCAAACTCAAACACATATAGAAATGCAGCAATGGATGCAAGAGAGATGAGAAGAAAAGTTATGAGAAGTGAAGGCAAATCCACTTCCCAAGTTTACTTACCACCTGAAATGTTAGAAAGAAATGCAATGCAATGCAAGATGAGATGAAATGATATGATGCAAAGCAAAACCAGAAGCATGTTGATGATGATTATGATGGTATGAGGTGCTGCAAACATGAGGCAAGACAATGGGGATGTTCATACAAGATTATGAATGCAAATGATGCAAGCTAAGGAGCATGAACAAGCATGAAAAGTTATGAATCATACAAGACAAATGACATGGAAAATATGCAATGCAATGATCAAAGATGCTTTATACATGTCTTAAGATGTCAAATGAAACACAAGAATGCACAAAATGCAAAGACAAGTCATGTTATGCAAGGAAATGCAAGAGGGATGCAAATGAAAGCCCAAATTAGGGTTCATGGATCAAACATCAAACACAAACCAAAAACAGAAGCAAAACCCTAAAGTAAAAATGGAAAATGGTACCCAAGGAAACCCTAGACCTATAATAAACCACTGCCCAAAGGGGAGCTCTCAATTCTCAACCAAACTCAAGATATGAATTTTCTAAGTTATTAGGGTTTTTTAGGGTTCTTAACAAAACAAATGCCAATCAATTTGAAAATGCAAGAACAATTCATGGCCTTTTTATCCTTGAAAATACATGCTAAACAAAAGACAATGCAAGAAGAATCAATGTCTCAACCTTCACCAATAGGCAGAAATGAATTTTTGAATCCATGATCAAAATAATGCATAAAAAATGATTTAATTCAATGAAAAATTCTTAAAATGCATCAAGATCAAAAAAGAAATTTGGTTTGAAGGTTGGACAATGTTTCTAAATGTCTTTAAATGTTTCATGAATTTTTTGGTGATTTTTAAATACCTAAAAGCATTTTTAATTAATTAATTCCCATTAATTAATTAAAAATAAACTTCTAAATATTTAAAAATACATTTTTAATGCAAAAAATAAAAATAAAAATGTTTTTGGTTTCTGAAATTAAATAAAAGTTTATGCAAAAAATTTCAGAATTTTTAAAATGATTTTGCTATTTTTAATAAAATATACAAATTAAATGAAATAAAAGAAAATAAAATTAAATAAAAGTGAAAGTAATCAGAATCAAAGGCTGAGGTTTGAATGGATTGCGCGCGCGTTGACTGGCGCCAGATCCAAAGGCTGGAATTCAAACTGGCTGGATTTGAATTAATCTTACTTAATTAATTTAATAAAACAGGATTAGGGTTAAGTGTGAAATCTGGACCATTCGTTCGCGCGCCAGTCAGCCCTAGTCAACTCATCCTACGCTCCAGATTCAAATTCCATTTAATGACTCTGATTAGCCCTAAACAGATTCAGGTGGCCGGAGAAGACTTCCGGTCGTCTTCTCCGGCGAGACCTTCATCCAAACTCTCTCAAATCTTCACTAAATCATGCCAAACTCTCCAGATCAACTCAACTAGACACCCTAAACAACAATCCAGCCCTAAAATTCATTTCTTTTTCGTGAATCATGAAGAACAAACAGAAATCAAGTTTACGGGCAAACTTTCAGATCAAGCATACGACCTCAAATCTCAATCATTTTCAAAAATAAAAGGTTCAATAAACTCAGGGAAGCATGTGGATCATTTTAGAAACAAGAGATAAGAGTTCTGGAAAAATGAATTTCCATGGCTACCTGAATCGAAGCTTTCCACCCAAGAGCTTCTGGACCAGTTCCTTGCTGCCAATCAACTCCACTGACCCTCCTTAAGTGTTTGCAAAGCTTGCTTGAAGTTTATTTGGGCTGATTTGAGAGATTGCTTGAGTTCTGTTCAAGGAGAGGCAGAAATCGTATTTGGTTTGTGTGAGGTTTCAGGCTGTTTCAATGGTTGGTTTGTGATCAATGAGTCATGTTGAGATCAATGATGAAGTTTGTTTGTGTGTTTTAAGCTTGTGCTGTGTGTTTCGAATGAAATTGCATATGAGGTGAAAAATGAGAGAGCTGGCTTAGAGAGAGCTTCAGGATGAGTTGTGTTATGTGTTGGGTTGCTTTTGGTACACATTTCAATCCTTGATAGGTCAGAGAGTTGTTGTGGAGCAGTGTGATTGGTATGGAGCAAAATGCACAAAGTCAACTTTTTGTGTAAGAGAGGTATGGGCCATTTCTGCCAAGGTACAAAGCATGGCTTGGCTGCAGCTTGAAACAAGGAGAACCATGGAAGAGGTTTTGAGGCAATTCAGCAACTTGCATAAAGTTTATGATGTGTTTTGCAAATTTCACAAGTCTTGGCCCCTTTATGAATTCTTGAGTTGCAAGGCATGAAAATGCAAAGTTCTTTGATGCAAACTGACTTTTGGGTCTTGGTACATGTTTGTATGAAGTTTAGAAGTGCATTTGATAGCTTTAGAACACTTGATCAAGTCATTTTGCAAAATGCCTCTTTGGTAGAAACTTTGAAATTTTGTGATTTTTGCCAACTTTAACAAACCATAACTTTTGATCCAAGATGAATTAGATCATGCTCTTGTACTTTTTGGAAAGGGAAAGATGAGATCTACAACTTTCATGACCAAGGTTTTTCCATTTGAAGCATTTTTGGATCATGAATCATGGCTTGAAAAATGACATAAAATGATGCATTCTTGAAAAGTCAACCATGCCCAAAAAGTCAACATTTGCAAAAACCCCAAATTCTTGATTTCTATGAACTTCAATCTTCTTCCATGATCAAATAAAGACCATATACACTCAAAATGATGAAGATCACCCATTGGTTGGGTCATTGGGGGCCTCAGATGCCCTGATTTTGCACTGACTTGTCTGAAAAGTCAACCCTTGATCAGATGACTTCCCCATGGAATTTCTTCATGAAAATTGATATGCATACTCCCTATACCATATAGAGATCAATGGAAACAAGAATGACCAAAAAATTTGGGGTTATGACCTCTGAAACCAAAACCCTAATTTTCAGTCAACTGTGTAGTTCAACCTGGCTCTGCATCACCTCAAACCCTAGCTCTTGTGATTCCTCTGCAATTTTGACTTTGAGGAAATGGAATATGATATAAGAACACACATGGACCACTTTGAGTTGATTGGTTGCCTTTGGGGTGCCTCAAGAAGCTCTGGGATTGCTCAGATCACAAACCCTAGGTGCAGATGCCCTAGACACAATGCAGTGAATCAAAAATGAGATGTGAGATGATATGTTTGTGTTTATGCATATGAGAATGATCACAAGCCATGGTGTGAATGGGTGAGGGCAAATTTGGGGTGTTTACACTTGTGAACCTTGTGAACCTCTTAGTACAAAATGTATTGTCTTGGTGGGGGCAAATTTTGGGGTGCAACAGCTGCCCCTGTTCAATTTTCTGAAACCTGAGGGGTTAGATTGGTATATATGCCATTCGTGACCTGGAAGGTTGAAGGGGATTGAACACAAAAGCCCAAACATTTGCACTCGCCGGTGCGTAAAGTAAAGCTGATGATTAATTGTATGTGCTTGAGTGGGCTTGAAGATGCCACTTGGAAGAACTGGATATGGGCTTATAGATGTCATCCATAATATCAGGAGGTGATAATATCTTGATGTTGATACTGGATATCAGTACTAGGTCTTCGTATAGGCCGTCTCTGAATCGTTTATGCAACATGGTTTGAATAGACCAGTAGAAATAAATCTTCGTGACGATTATCTCTTCTGGAAATATCCTGGATTAGGGAATAGATCTTCGTATAGACCGTTTTCCTACTCTCAAAGGACGAAAGAATATCAGGATTAGTTCTTCTGAAAATATCTTGAACTAGGGAATGGATCTTTGTACAGACCGTTTGCCTACTATCCAAGAACAAATAGATTAAATCTTCTGAAAATATCCTGGACTAGGGAATAGATCTTTGTACAGACCGTTTTCCTACTATCCGAGGACAAAAGAGTGTCAGGATTAAATCTCCTGAAAATATCCTGGACTAGGGAATAGATATTTGTACAGACCGTTTGCCTACTATCCGAGGACAAAAGAGTGTCAGGATTAAATATCCTGAAAATATCCTGGACTAGGGAATGGATCTTTGTACAGACCGTTTGCCTAATATCCAAG
Source organism: Lathyrus aphaca (assembly GCA_963966055.1). NCBI lineage: Eukaryota > Viridiplantae > Streptophyta > Magnoliopsida > Fabales > Fabaceae > Lathyrus > Lathyrus aphaca. The sequence continues at coordinate 569,088,801 of OZ014522.1, forward strand.
GACAAAAGAGTATCAGGATTAAGTCTCCTGAAAATATCCTGGACTAGGGAATGGATCTTCGTATAGACCGTTTGCCTAATATCTAAGGACAAAAGAGTATCAGGATTAAGTCTCCTGAAAATATCCTGGACTAGGGAATGGATCTTCGTATAGACCGTTTGCCTAATATCCAAGGACATCTTGAGTAATGTATAGATCTTTTCTGACCTGTTGTGGATTGTTGATGTTGTTTTATCTGCATATAACTATCATGCAAAGAAAAGGTTAGTTTATACAATATGCATGCATGCATGGCATGGTGCATCTATGTAAATGTATTATGCCTTTATGAATATGCTATGGCATGATATAAATGATGTATGTATGAATCATGCAGCCTGAAGCGTCCGGATATCTTTGTATAACAACTGCTAGCTAGGGAAAATAAATCTTGATTCGTTGCTGAAGAATATAAGGACCTTGGTCCCGTTTCGTTTGATAGTATAGTATTTATAACCTCCCGTCTTCGTTCGTCATACTTTTATTGAAGGAATAAGTTCCTGAGTATCCCGACTGAGGATAAAAGAGATGGACATAAATTCAAGGGCAGATATAACTCGAAAGATAGATTTGCTCTACTGGAGATTTGTAGTTGCCTTGTGGGGATGAACCGGCGAAGCTTCGTTGAACTACTATCCTCGTTCGTCCTTAGTAAATACTATTACTGCATTTTATGCATTTCTGGTAAACATCAATCATATTCAAAAGCATACATACATTCAAACACAACCAATGGACGTTTTCGCTTATGTAAATAGGGTAAAAGTAAATTTGGATTCAAAGATGAAATTTTATTTATATCACAAAGTGACCTATACATAGGCAAGTTTGTACAAGGAGACGGAAATCCTAGTAAGAGGAATTCGTCGTAAAGTTTTTACAAAACAAAGAAAACAGCTATGTGAGAAATAATCCTATTGAGTTTCAATTCTACTATTGCCATTATCTTCAAGTATCTCATCTTCTGCTGTTGAGATGGAAACGATTAGACTGAGCTTTATCTGTTTGAACTTGATTTAGGTAGCCCCATCAGTTGAAGTTACATGAGTGATTCAAACGAGACATAGCCATACGCTTTAATCCCTAACGTTTTCCTGGATTTCCCTTTCAGGTTTTCGACTTGTCGGGTGTACATTTTTTTTATATATATCCCTAATTTTTTCCCGAACCCTTTTGATTCGCCGGGATGCCCTTATTTTTGCCTAGGCCAGTCAACCTAGCGGGTCTCTTTTTATGCGTAGTATTTTTTAACTATGTCTGCGTTTACAGGCTGTGGGAAGTCTTCACCATCCATAGTAGTAAGCATCATGGCACCTCCTGAGAAATACTCTTTTGACCACAAATGGTCCTTCATATGTAGGAGTCCACTTGCCCCTAGGATCACCCTGTGGTAGTATGATACGCTTGATTACCAAATCACCAGCCTGATATACCTTTGGATTAACCTTCTTATTGAAAGCCTTGATCATCCATTTCTGGTACATCTGACCATGACAAATAGCTGCCAACCTTTTCTCATCAATCAAATTTATCTGGTCAAGTCGAGTCTGGATCCACTCATCTTCATCCAAGCCTGCATCCTTCATGATTCTTAAGGAGGGGATCTGAACTTCAATGGGCAGAACTGCTTCCATACCATAGACTAAGGAGAACGGGGTTGCCCCAGTTGAAGTACGTATTGTAGTACGATAACCATGAAGAGCAAATGGTAACATCTTGTGCCAATCTTTGTAAGTGAAGATCATTTTCTGTAGAATCTTCTTGATGTTCTTATTAGCAGCTTCTACTGCCCAATTCATCTTCGGACGATACAGAGAAGAGTTGTGATGCTTAATCTTGAACTGCATGCAGAGATCAGTAATCATAGTGTTGTTCAGATTAGAGCCATTGTCTGTGATAATTCTTTCAGAGATGTCATACCTACATATGAGATTATTCTTAATGAATCGAGCCACTACATTCTTAGTAACAGATGCAAATGAAGCTGCCTCCACCCATTTTGTAAAATAATCAATAACAACCAGGATGAAACGATGTCCATTAGAAGCAGTAGGCTTGATCTCACCAATCATATCAATGCCCCACATGGCAAAAGGCCAAGGAGCAGTCAACAAATTCAATGGAACTGGAGGTATATGTACTTTATCAGCATGGATTTGACATTTGTGACATATTCTGGAATGTTGATAGCAGTCAGCTTCCATGGTGAACCAATAGTAACCTGCTCTCAATATCTTCTTTGACATGGTATGACCACTAGAATGAGTGCCAAAGATCCCATCATGCACGTCTTCCATAATCTTTGTTGCTTTCTTCTTATCCACACAACGAAGCAAAGTTGAATCATGATTGCGCTTGTACAAAATTCCATTAATTAAGAAGAACTTAGCAGAAAACCTCCTTAGAAACTTCTTATCTTTGATAGATGCCCCTTCAGGGAACTCCTGAGCTTCAAGATATCTTTTCACTTCATAGAACCAAGGTTTCCCCTCTACTCCTTCAGTGTCAATCTCATTGCAGTATGCAGGCTTCTCAAATTTGTCAATAGTAATCTTGGGAGCTTCATCATCCCAGCTAATCTCAAACATAGATGCCATGGTGGCTAGTGCATCTGCAACTGATTTTCTCTTCGTGGAATATGTCCAAAGGTAATCTCTTAAAAATATGGGATCAAAGACAACACCAACTCTCTGTAGGGGATGAGATTTTCATGCTTGGTATCCCAATCTCCTTTAATCTGACTCACTACCAGGGCTGAATCTCCATATACATCCAGGAATTGAATCTTCATATCAATGGCAGCTTTGATGCCCAGGATACATGCCTCATACTCAGCCATGTTATTGGTACAATAAAAACTAAGTCTTGCAGTAATCGGGGTATGAAAACCTTCAGGGGAAATGATCACAACACCAACACCATTACCAAGTGCATTAGAAGCTCCATCAAAAACCATAGTCCATCGGGATCCTTTTTCAGGTCCGTCATATTGTCCAGGTTCTTTAGTAATGATCATAATGTCTTCATCAGTGAACTCAAAACTCATTGATTGATAATCATCCACTACTTGATGAGCCAAATGATCAGCCATAACACTTCCTTTAATGGCCTTCTGAGTAGTTGTTGCACCCCAAAATTTGCCCTCACAATACAAGACTTTGTGTGCTAAGAAGTTCACAAGGTTCACAAGATTCACAAGACACCTTATGAAGTTCACAAGGTTCACAAGACACCTTATGAGGTTCACAAGATTCACAAGACACCTTATGAGGTTCACAAGGTTCATAAGACATCTTATGATAGTTCACAAGGTTCATAAAGTTCACAAATAGTCAGAAGATGTGACAATTCCCTCAGACAATGCATCCTCCTAAGCAATGCATCCTAAACTAGGGTTTTGACTTTAATCAGGCTAAATGGACTTCCAAGACTTCAAGTGAGCTTCATAACATCTTATATATGTTTAACAATCCCCATGACAAATTTCGGAACTTTTCTCAAAGGTTTGCTCAGTCAGATGATCAGGTAAGTCAAAATCAGTCAAAGTAGTTAAAAAGTCAAACTGAGGTCAACTGTGGTCAAACCAAGGTCAAACTTCATGATTTTTTGCCAACATCAATTATATGAAGTAAAATTCATCATTTGATCAAGGGTTGATCATGATTCATCAAGGATATTTCAGATCATCAAGAATCAGAGGTTTCTAAATTAGGGTTTCCTTAGGAAAAGTCAACTGAACTTTGACCAGCCATAACTTTCACATGCTTCATCACATTTTTTTCATACAAAGCTCATTTTTAAGGAAATTGAATTCTCTACAACTTTGTGTCTCACAAGCCAAGCCCAAAAATGCTTCATTTGGAAGGTATGAGCTAAGACATTATAGGTCCTTTTGAAAGTCAACAAAAAGTCAACAACTTCAAAAGGGTATAACTTGAGAATGGTAAATGATATGGACATGAAACCAGTGGGGTTGGTTAGAGGACTCTTCTAGATTTCCAAAATGTCCAAGAACATCCTCATAGCATTAAAATTGAAGGATGTGTGCCCTTACAAAGTTGGGAAATTTTTGGTTGGTGTATGAAGAAAATAGGGTCTTAAAACCAAATTTTTCTAAATGGGCTGAACTTTTTGTGACCCAAAGTGTTCCATGACATCATGCACGAAAATTATTTGATATTTTCATTATTTTATTTTATTTATTTTATTTATTATGATTTTTTATGTTAAAAATCATTTTAAATTTAAATAAAATATCAAATATGAAAATTAAAAATATATTTTTGTTCTAGAAGATCATTAACATGAATGGGATTGAATTGATACACAATTGATGATGATTGGCTTGAAATAGAAAGGTCTTATTCAAAAATATATGAAATTTAAGATCTAATCTTTTTCAATCTCCAAAATCAAAAAAATCCATACAATGATTCAATCTTTCTGACCTAATTCATTCACTATAAGTATATGAAGAAAACATAATGCATAGGGACGAATTTCACAGCCTCAAAGCGTAAGTTTGCACATTCAAAAAACTCACCAAAATTCAAATTCGGATTCCATCATTCAAGCCCTTTCAAGACAATTTGAAGGTAGCAACTTGTTCCTGGGAGTTCATAGAGTGATTTTGGATCACAACATTGGTCATTCATGCCCTAATTCGCATAAACCGAATGCATCCCTTTAACATTTTGACATTTTTTCGATTTGATTGATTCATGTATTAATATTGAAAACTAATCATATATTTGTGTTTGTTGTGATGTTTAGAAGCTTTTTGCATAGATTAATTGAATTATTATGGACTGTGTTGAAGATTGCCATTGTTAGGGTTTGAAGGTTCAAAACGGGAACCATACATTTAAGACCTTAAAATCAATTCTAAAACCATGGCTGTGATGTATGAGCTTTGTACAATTGATCTGGGCCATTAATTTTGGTTGTCATGATGGTTTGCGTGATGTTTCGAAAAACACAGGTTTAGGGTTTTGAAAATTCGCAGGAAATTTCGTAGGGAAATTCGCAGCAAAAAACGCAAGGTTAGAGGAGGAAGACGAAGCTCTTGGCACCATCTGGAAAATTCAAAATTGAGTTTAATATTTTTAGAATTGTTTGTTGTTTTATTTCACAGATGCGTGTCTGGCCCAGCGGTGAGGGATGCGTGTGTTATGCTTGAAGGCTTGTGTTCGAATCCTGGATGCAGCAACCTTTTTTTCTTATTTTTCCCTTTAATCATCAAACTTAATATATTATTCATTGTATTGGTTATACAACCAGTTGCGCCCTCCCGGATGGATGGTAAGTGTGCTTGCGTATTGTGTGAAGGTCCTGGGTTCGAATCCCTCCCCAGGCCTTTTTGTGTTATTTGTTTTGTTTTGTCATGATTTTTCCAGGTTAAACAACAAAACCAAATGGAGTGTTCTCCCTATCACCTGCGTGCGCATGGCCCAATGGTTGGTGTGTTGGTCTTGAGGGTTGAAAGCTTAGGGACTGGGTTCAAATCCCAGCCCAGGTAAGTTTTGTTTTTTTTCATTCTTTTTCTGTTTTTCCTATTTATTTAATTTATATTATAGTTAAATAAACTTAAATAATAATAAAAAATAGAATGTTTATATTATTATTATATTTTAGAACTCATTTTTTTTTAATTTAAATCTTATTAGAAAAATTATTTATTTTTGTAAATTATTAATATTGTATAATTCTATATAGTATTTAATTAATCCTAATTTATTATTCTAAAAAACATATAAACCCTAATTTTCTAAAACCTTAAAATATTTTGTAAAGCCTAATTATTTTTTTCATAAACCCTAATTATAAATGTTAATTTATTTGTTAATTATAACTTTTAATAAACTTTAATTATATGTATATATTTTATAATTTGTTTATAATTATTATTTAGTTCTTGTATGTAAATAATTTTTAGTGTATGCTTAAAAATAATTAAAATTTGCTAATTTAATTTTGTAAATATAATTTATTTTCATAATATGTTTATAATTAACTTAATTTTTATAACATGTATATAATTTAAAACATTATAATAATTAGTATATAATATGAATGGTTTATGTTTTCTTCTTAATCTTAAAAAATAATTGTCTATATAAAAATTGAATTGTTAGTATTTTTGTTTATTTTATTATTAATTCTCTTTATTTTCATATGATATTTATTTTATTATTACTAACCCCATTTATATTGTGATTTATTATTATTATTGTTACTAACCCAATTATTTTATTATTACTTATTTTGCTTATTTATTTAATTTGTTTTAATTATTATTATTATGTAATTGTCTCCTTTATGTAATATTTTAGTAGTAATGTTTAATATTTATTTTTAAATGCTATGGTTAGTAAAATAGGGAGTGAAACGTATTTGTATTTAAAATTGATTTAGATCACTAATTTAAAAGATAAATATTTAAAATCGTACACTCAAACACGTAAGTCGATCTTTGATCGCCATCTCACTTCCTAAGGTTGCCTCCCAAGTTGCCTAAACAAAAGGTCAAGTAGGGTGTATAAAGCAAAGTCCCTCATTTCACATCATCTAGTCCCTAAACAGATAAAAAGATCAAGTCCCTTCGAATGTTGCCTTCGTAATGATCTTGTCCCTTTCGAATAAAGATGATAAGTCCCTTCGAATTGTTTATACACCCCATAGTTGCCTAAATAACAGATGTCCCTTCACTTGTCCCGTACATCCAAGGTAATGAGTACCTATTCCTTAATAATAGGGATAGTCTTACCATTTAAAGGATTCAAGAACAGAAAAGACTTAAACTTAGGGTAGGTTCCTCTTAGATACTTGCTCACTCTTCAAAACATTTCAAACACTTCATACTTTTCAAACAATTTTCAAAACAAAGGTTTTATACACATCCGTACATGGATCATTATAAAATACTTAAGAAAACTTCTATTCACACACTTCACATTTCAAAAACAATTTAAAGTGAGCTAAGTAACTAAGAGCCCATGGATAACCATGGATGTGAAGGGTGCTAACACCTTCCCTTTACATAACCTACCCCCCGAACCCAAAAATCTTTTAAAAGGTCTTTCCTGTTCTTTTATGCCTTTCCTTTGGATAAAATAAAAGTCGGTGGCGACTCTTGCTATCCGCAACATAACTAAAGTCAGTTCTCCCACCGTGTTACAGAACTGGCGACTCTGTTGGGGATTTAATATTAAAGAGGGGTACCCTTAGGAATTAGATCACTTTAAAATTGTTTGCCTTGTTTGCTTTATACTTACTTGTTGGGCTCTTATGTGTGAAAGATCCTAACCCGGATCTAGTGTACCTTAGGTAAATGGCAATAGACCAAGGAAACTGTACGTCGTATACCGATATGGTTGATCTGGTGGCCATAGTTAGTGTGACTTCTTGGTTGGTGCTTATGTTCCTTAAGTCAAGTTGAGGATAATATGAGGCTGCCATATGTTGTCAATACACTAACTGACTTTTAGAACCCTAGTTATCCCATCTTGGCCTTTAGAAAGTAGTGAGATAACCGGCTTTGGTGAAGACTGAAGTTGGTTGATACTCGATGCTACGCTCATTGAGATCTTAAACTTTGAGGGTTTTGGTTGGCAAGTAAGTTGCCTTCTGAACAACCACCCTTGTGAATGATCAATGATATTGAGATCCCTTAGAACCTGGTTACTTTGTAGGACAGGATGAACCAACTAAACTTCAGGGGAGGGTATCTACCTTTAAACCTCATGCAAGCCTTCAAACCTAGGGCTATTGTGTGACTTGTTTGTGTGTGCCACATGTTTGTGATTGAGCATAGCATCATGACATCATCATGCATCATAAGCATAGCATTTTCACTAACCATTTCAAGGACCAAAAGATTTATTTTTGTTCTTTGTTGCAGGTCATGACTTCTGCTCGTAGAAACACTATCAGGATCAACTTTGTAGGGATACCTGCTAAGCTTAAAGAGTTGGTTTCTCAAGTGTCTGAACGCTCCCAGTTCATCAAGAGACATGGTCACCTACTGGATCTAGTCACTTCAGGGTTCAATGAAGACATGATGAGTGTTCTGTTTCAGTTCTTTGATCCTAAACACCATTGCTTCACATTCCCCGACTATCAGTTGGTTCCTACAATGGAAGAGTTCTCTAAACTTCTGGGTATACCTGTACTTGATCAGAAATCATTCACAGGCTTGGAAAAAGAGCCTAAACCTGAGGTTATTGCTGCAGCTCTACATCTGAAGAAGTCTGACATTGTTCTAGAAACGAGAAGCGGAGTTAAGGGTATTCTTGCTAAAGTATTGATAGAGAAGTCTCAAGTATTCTTGAAAGCTATGAGCTATGATGCTTTTGAGAATATCTTAGCTTTGTTGATCTATGGCTTAGTGTTGTTTCCCAATCCAGATCAGTTCATAGACGTTCATGCCATCAACATATTCCTGAGTCACAATCCAGTGCCTACATTGCTTGGAGACATCCTGCATTCTCTTCATACTCGTACTACGAAGGCGCGAGGAACTATGATGTGTTTCATACCTTTGCTATCTAGGTGGTTTATTTCTCACCTTCCTCGATCAGTGATGAAGAATGAACAAGGGTTCAGGTGGTCCAAGAGGATTATGTCGCTCTCTCATTTAGATATTCATTGGTGCTCCAGATCTATGGAGAATGTCACTATCATAGACCGTTGTGGGGAGTTTCCTAATGTGCCACTTCTAGGCATAAGAGTAGGCATTACCTACAATCCTTCTTTAGCTCTACGACAGTTTGGTTACGCTCGGAGTGATGGTCCACATGACATGTTGATTCAGGGTATTGTGTTTGATTACGACAACGACCTGCAAGGTTACCGTCAGAGGTTCATACGAGCATGGGGAAAAGTGAACAAGGTTGACAGCAAGACTCTGGAGCCTAAGTACACTATTCCTATGGAGGCTTATCTCAGATGGGTGCGATCTCGTGCTTAGACTCTCATGATGCCATATCCTGCTATTCTGCCAGTTACCATGGAACCTGTTGCTGAAGGAGATACTTCTTATACCATCCTTCATCCAGACATGCCTACTGACATGGAAGATTTACAGAGGTCCTGGATCCAGTTGAAGGAGCAAAGGGATACTTTTGAGGCTCATTACAAAACAAGCCAAGAGAGGATCCTGGAATTAACAAAGCAACTTCACGAGGAGCAGAATCTCAACTCATACCTCAACACAAAGAAGAAGCGTCCATGGGAGACTTAAAACCCCATCTCTTGTATTTATTGCATTTCATTTTGTAAGCCCAAAGGGCAAACAAATTTATTACTAATAAAAGTTTGCTTTCTTGGTTTGTTTAAGCAAATTTAAATCCTGCGGTCCTTGAAAACATTACATACGCATTAATACATCATATCATTGCATCATAGGTTTATTGTGCACAGGTTTCTCATCTTCTCGTTGTTTATTTCAGCAATGGCTCTTGAACAAACAGTTAAGGATCTCCAGGCACAAAATGCACAGTTCCAAGAGTTGATCCTGAACTTGTCCAAGGGGCAGGATGAATTGAAGACACTGCTGGCCAAGAAGACTAAGAAGACTAGGAGGTCAGGTGGCCTGATCAACATGGGAAGAAGGTTCAGAGGTCCTGTCAAGACCAAAGAACAGGTTGAAGACTATGAGTCTGAAGAGTCTGAGAAAGAGGGAGGCAGTCTCCACAATACCATGGGGGACTCTGATCCTGAAGCTAACTACTATCATGAGCCTAATGAGGACAAGTTCAAAATACTGGTGGATAGAATGGATGCTATGGAATTGCAAAAATCTTCTGGGCTGGATTTTGAAGACCTGGGTTTGATATCTGGGGTGGTTATTCCCATTGGTTTCAAGGTTCCTACTTTTGTTGTTTATGATGGTGTCTCTTGTCCCAATCTGCATCTGAGATCTTATGTCCGGAGAATCCAACCCCATACTACTGATAAGAAGTTGTGGATCCATTTCTTCCAAGAGAGCTTATCTGGAGCTCAATTGGAATGGTACTATCAGTTGGAGAGTGTCAACATCCGTGATTGGAATGATCTTGCTGAGGCCTTTTATAAGCAATATCAATACAATGCTGATTTAGCCCCTACTCGCATGCAACTGCAGAGCATGTCTATGGGTGCTAAAGAAAGCTTCAAGGAGTACGCTCAGAAGTGGAGAGACTTGGCTGGAAGAGTACAACCACCTCTAACTGACAGGGAGTTAGTTGATATGTTCATGTGTACGTTGAATGGTCCTTTTTACAGTCATCTCATTGGAAGCTCATCATCTGGCTTCACTGAGTTGATAATGACAGGAGAGCGCGTAGAAAGTGGTATCAGGAGTGGCAAGATCCAAGTGGGTGTTTCTTCGTCCAGTACTACAAAGAAGCCTCCCAGTGGGAAGAAAGAGTCAAATGCTGTTTATGGTCAACCTGATCGTAATAGAAGGCATCAGTCTGTGAGTGCAGTTCATATTTCCAATCCAACTCCTGTAACAACAGAGCCACCACAGGGAAATCAACAGAGGGCTAGAAGGCAGTTCACTAAGATCAACATGTCAATGGCCCAAGCCTTGCAACACTTGTTGAAGGCTGAACTTATCACTCTGAAAGATCCTCCTCAGAATCCTAATGTTACCTCACCCAGGTACAATCCTAACGCACGATGTGCATATCATTCGAATTGTCAGGGACATGATACCAATAGTTGTTGGGTATTGAAGAACAAAATTCAAGATATGATTGAGGCTGGAGAGATTGAGTTTGACCCTCCGGGTACTCCAAATGTGATTACTACTCCCATGCCAAATCATGAGAAGACTGTCAATGCCATTGATGAAGATTCACATATTTCCTCAGTTGCAGAGTTGACTACACCATTGTCTGTTATCAAGAAGAAGTTGGTACAAGCTGGGTTCTTTCCAGGTTGTCGTGAAGATTGTGTCTATTGTGCCTATAAGCCGGATAGTTGTTGGAGGTTGAAGGATGGAATTCAACGCCTCATGAATAATTACACCATAGTGTTTGAGAGGACACCACCTTCTGTAGAGAGTATGGTTGATCATATAACTAAGCGTGCGAAAGTTGAAGAGGTGGACATGGTTGATAAAGTGCCGGTGAGGATTACTTCCAAGGGACCTGTCAAAATCACGCATAAGGGTCCAATTAAGATTACTGCTGCAGGCCCTGTGAAGATTGTTGCTGAAGCTAGAGTGGCTCCTATGATCATTACCACTCCTGGTCCTATCCCGTATACTTCTGATAAAGCTGTGCCTTGGCATTATGGGTCTGATGTTTATATCCATGATGTTAAGCAGGAACCCTTAGCTGATATGCCTGTTGATGTTGATAACATTGCTGGATCTAGTAAGATCACACGAAGCGGAAGATTTTTCTCTCCTCCAGTTACCTCCAGGAATGCAGTTACTCCAGCTGCTACCTCCACCACTGATGCCCGGGGCAAAGGTCCTGTTATTGAACCTGTACAAACTGATGTGCCAGCTGCTGATGATCTTTCTAAGCAGATGGAAGAAGTATTGAAAATCATTCGCAAGAGTGATTATGACATTGTTGATCAATTGGGGCATACTCCCTCCAAGATTTCTATGTTGTCCTTGTTTTTGTGTTCTGAGGCTCATGCCAAGGCCCTGATTAAATTTTTGAAGACTGCTCATGTACCAAATGAAATTTCTGTTGACCAGTTTGAAAATTGTGTTGCACACTTGACCTATGATAATGGGTTAGGTTTCTCCGATGCTGATTTGACTCCGGCCAAGAGGGATCATAACAGGGCTCTACATATCTCAATTGAATGCAGGGGCACTACCCTGTCACATGTCTTGATAGACAATGGTTCCTCCCTGAATGTGTTGCCCAAGTAAGTCCTGAATAAGCTTAGTCCTGAAGATGCTGTGTTGAAGCCCAGTAATATAGTGGTGAAAGCTTTTGATGGCTCAAGAAGAGTGGTGCATGGAGAAATTGATCTCCCAATCAAAGTTGGTTCTCAGGTTTTCAATGCTACCTTTTATGTAATGGATATTCGTCCGTTGTATTCTTGTTTGCTTGGGCGTCCTTGGATCCATGGGGCAGGTGCTGTAACCTCTACATTACATCAAAAGCTGAGGTATCCAGTAGAAGGGAAGGTTGTTACTGTCTACGGAGAGGAAGGGTATAAGATTAGCCATGTGAACACCTTTAAGTATCTTGAAGTGGAAGGTGAATACGTTGAGACACCGTGTCAGACATTTGAAGTGGTTCCTTGGATTGTTAATGATTATGAAGCTCCTCCTGTTGTCAAGAAAGTTCCTGTGGTCACCAGAGTACCTCCAACAATGGCCTCCCTTAAAGATGCTAGAGCTATGGTGGATGAAGGTGGTTGTACTATTTGGGGTCAGCTTCCTGATATTCCGTACAAGTCTGACAAATTTGGTTTGGGTTTCACTGCAGAGTCCCAGAAGGCTGTTCGTCGTGCTCGTGCTGTTCGTATCACCATTCAAGGGATTATGAGGAATCAGATCAATGCTGTGGGTGACTATGATGAAGACTACAACTTGGATGCTTGGATTTTTCCTACTGTGGGTGCTGGGCTCAATAACTGGAAGGCTGAGGATGTTATTCCTATCTCCTTTAGTCAGGAGTAAATACTATTACTGTGCTGTTACTTTTAAATTTGTAATTTCTTGAACAATTGAACTCTTAAGCCTTGTGCCTTACCCGGGGCACAATGGTGTGCTTGTTACGGGATGTCATTTCATTTGCATACTTCATTCAATAAAAATCAGTGGACGTTTCGTTTTCGTAAATATTGTGTTCCTTGTCTTTCTTTTCTTTTATTTTATCAGCTATGTGTTCTTACACACACCCACATCACTAAAATGAAGATCCTCATCCACTCTGGATCCTGTTGATAACAGTTCTACTATTGCCAATTATGATTTCGAGAATCCGATCTATCAAGCTGAAGACGGAAATGAGGACGATTGTGAAGTACCTGTAGAGCTTGCTAGGTTGTTACAACAAGAAGAGAAAGCTATACAGCCACATGAAGAGCCAGTCGAAGTTGTGAATCTGGGAACTGAAGATAGGGGCTGAATTAGAGGATAGTGTCAAGAGCAGATTGATTCAAATGTTACGTGACTATGTGGAGATCTTTGCTTGGTCTTATGAAGATATGCCAGGGTTGGATACAGACATTATGGTTCACCGTTTGCCAGTGAAAAAAGATTGTCGTCCAAAGAAGCAGAAGGTTCGTCGCATGCGTCCTGAAATGTCAGAGAAGATTAAGGCAGAGATAATGAAACAGTTTGATGCAGGGTTCTTAGCTGTGACTTCCTATCCTCAGTGGGTTGCAAATGTGGGGCCGGTACCTAAGAAAGATGGTAAGGTACGTATGTGTGTAGATTACAGGGATTTGAACAAGGCCAGCCCCAAAGATGACTTTCCACTTCCTCATATTGATGTTCTGGTAGACAACACTGCTCAGCATAAGGTATTCTCTTTTATGGATGGTTTCTCTGGTTACAATCAGATAAAGATGGCACCTGAAGATATGGAGAAGACTACATTTGTTACACAGTGGGGCACCTTTTGCTATAAAGTAATGCCATTTGGTTTGAAGAATGCAGGGGCAACATATCAGCGTGCTATGGTGGCTTTGTTTCATGATATGATACATCATGAGATAGAGGTATATGTGGATGATATGATAGCCAGGTCCCAGAATGAAGAACAACACCTTGATCATCTGCATAAGTTGTTTGAAAGGTTGAAGAAATACAAGTTGAGATTGAACCCAAACAAGTGTACTTTTGGAGTTAGGTCTGGTAAACTCCTGGGTTTCATTGTCAGTGGAAAAGGTATTGAAGTAGATCCTGCAAAAGTGAAAGCTATACGAGAGATGCCAGCTCCCCGTACTGAGAAGGAAGTTAGAGGTTTCTTGGGACGATTGAATTACATTGCAAGATTTATTTCCCAATTAACTGCTACCTGTGAGCCAATCTTCAAATTATTGAAGAAAGATCAGGTGATGGAATGGAATGATGAGTGTCAGACTGCCTTTGATGAAATCAAGAAATATTTGCTAGAACCTCCAATTTTGATGCCACCAGTTGATGGAAGACCCTTGATCATGTACTTAACAGTGTTAGACAACTCAATAGGGTGTGTATTGGGGCAACATGACGAGTCTGGTCGAAAAGAGCAGGCAATATACTACCTTAGCAAAAAGTTTACCGACTGTGAAACAAGATACTCACTGCTCGAGAAAACTTGTTGCGCTTTGGCATGGGCTGCTCGCCGACTAAGACAATATATGTTGACTCATACTACCTTATTGATTTCGAAGATGGATCCAATCAAGTACATATTCGAGAAACCTGCTCTCTCCGGAAGAATATCAAGATGGCAAATGATCTTAACAGAATATGACATACAGTATACTACTCAGAAGGCCATTAAAGGAAGTGTTGTGGCTGATCATTTGGCTCATCAAGCAGTGGATGATTACCATTCAATGAGTTTTGAGTTCCCTGATGAAGATATTATGATTATTACCAAAGAACCTGGACAATATGACGGACCTGAACAAGGATCCTGATGGACTATGGTTTTTGATGGAGCTTCTAATGCACTTGGTAATGGTGTTGGTGTTGTGATCAGTTCCCCTGAAGGTTGTCATACCCCAATCACTGCCAGACTTTGTTTCTATTGTACCAATAATATGGCTGAGTATGAGGCATGTATCCTGGGTATTAAAGCTGCTATTGATATGAAGATTCAGTTCCTTGATGTGTATGGAGATTCAGCCCTGGTAGTAAGTCAGATCAAAGGAGATTGGGATACTAAGCATGACAATCTCATTCCTTACAGAGAGTATGTGTTGTCGTTGATCCCACATTTCAAAGAAATTACCTTTGGACATATTCCACGAAGAGAGAATCAGTTGGTAGATGCATTAGCTACCATGGCATCCATGTTTGAGATCAGCTGGGATGATGAAGCTCCCAAGATTACTATTGATAGATTTGAGAAGCCTGCATACTGCAATGAGATTGGCACTGAAGAAGCAGAAGAAAAGCCTTGGTTTTATGAAGTGAAAAGATATCTTGAAGCTCAGGAGTTCCCTGAAGGGGCATCTGTCAAAGATAGGAAGTTTCTGAGAAGGTTTTCTGCTAAGTTCTTTTTGAGTAATGGGATTTTGTACAAACGCAATCATGATTCAACTATGCTTCGTTGTGTGGATAAGAAGGAAGCAATTGAGATTATGGAAGATATGCATGATGGGATCTTTGGAACTCATTCTAGTGGACATACCATGGCAAAGAAGATATTAAGAGCAGGTTACTATTGGTCTACCATGGAAGCTGATTGCTATCAACACTCCAGAACATGTCACAAGTGTCAAATCTATGCTGATAAAGTGCATATACCTCCATCACCATTGAATGTGTTGATTGCTCCTTGGCCTTTTGCTATGTGGGGCATTGATATGATTGGTGAGATCAAACCTACTGCTTCTAATGGGCATCGTTTCATCCTGGTTGCTATTAATTACTTCACGAAGTGGGTAGAGGCAGCTTCATTTGCATCTGTTACTAAGAATGTGGTGGCTCGATTCATCAAGAATAATCTCATATGTAGGTATGGCATCCCTGAAAGGATTATTACTGACAATGGCTCTAATCTGAACAACACTATGATTACTGATCTTTGCACGCATTTCAAGATTAAGCATCACAACTCTTCTCTGTATCGTCCAAAGATGAATGGGGCAGTAGAAGCTGCTAACAAGAATATCAAGAAGATTATACAGAAGATGACTGTTACTTATAAGGATTGGCATGAGATGTTACCATTTGCTCTTCATGGATATCGTACTACAATACGTACTTCAACAGGGGCAACTCCATTCTCCTTAGTCTATGGTATGGAAGCAGTTCTGCCCATTGAAGTTCAGATTCCCTCCTTAAGAATCATGAAGGATGCAGGCTTGAATGAAGATGAGTGGATTCAGACCCGACTTGACCAAATAAATTTGATTGATGAGAAGAGGTTAGCAGCAGTTTGTCATGGCCAGATGTACCAGAAACGAATGATCAAAGCTTTTAATAAGAAGGTTAAGCCAAAGGTATATCAGGCCGGTGACTTGGTAATCAAGAGAATCATATTACCACAGGGTGATCCCAGGGGTAAGTGGACTCCTACATATGAAGGACCATTTGTAGTCAAGACAGTATTCTCAGGAGGTGCCATGATACTTACTACTATGGATGGTGAAGACTTCCCACAGCCTGTAAACGCAGACATAGTTAAAAAATACTACGCATAAAAAGAGACCCGCTAGGTTGACTGGCCTAGGCAAAAATATGGGCATCCCGGCGAACCAAAAGGGTTCGGGCAAAAATTAGGGATATATATAAAAAAAAAATGTGTACACCCGGCAAGTCGAAAACCTGAAAAGGCGGCTTGGGCAAAAAAGGGTATCCCGGTGGATTGAAAACCTGAAAGGGCAATCCAGGCAAAAGTTAGGGATTAGAGCGTATGACTATGTCTCGTTTGGATCACCCATGAAACCACAACCAGTTGTGTTACTTACTCAAGCTCGAACAGATAAAGCTCAATCCAATCATTTCCGTCTCGACAACAGAAGATGAGATACTTGAAGATAATGGCAATAGTAGAATTGAAACTCAATAGGATTATTTCCCACATAGTTGACTTTCTTGTTTTGTAAATTTTATGACGAATTCCTCTTACTAGGATTTCTGTCCCCTTGTACAAACTTACCTATGTATAGGTCACTTTTTGATATAAATGAAATTCCATCTTTAAGTCCTGATTTACTTTTACCCTATTTACATAAGCGAAACGTCCATTGGTTGTGTTTGAATGTGTGTATGCTTTTGAATATGATTGATGTTTACCAGAAATGCATAAATGCTTAATATGATTGATGTTTACCAGAAATGCATGAAATACAGTAATAGTAGTTACTAAGGACGAACGAGGGAAGGAATTCAACAAAGCTTCGCCGGTTCATCCCTACCAGACAGCTACAAGTCCTCTAGTAGGGCAAATCCATCTTCATAAATACTTCAAGTCACATCTCCCCTGGAATTTATATCCATCTCTTTTATCCTCATATGGATAGTCAGGAATTTATTCTTCCAATAGAAGTACGACGAACGAAGACAGGAGGTTATATATACTATATTATCAAACAAGACGGGAATAAGTTCCTCATATTCTTCAGCAACAAATCAGGATTTATTTTCCCTGGCCAGCAGTTGTTATACGAAGATATCCAGACGCTTCAGGCTGCATGATGCATACATACATCATTTACATCATATCATACATATCCATAAATACATAATACATTACTTAAGTGCATCATATTATACATGCATACATAATGCATGAACTAATATTATCATACAGAATATTATAATCTTGTTTTTCAGATTAATTCTCCAGCAGACAAACTTCATCAACAACTTGTGACTATTGGGCCGTTGTTTATCCTCCCAAAAGTTATTATTATACCTCAGGACGTTGTTTATCCTCCTGAAAGCTTCTTATACCTCAGGACGTTGTTTATCCTCCTGAAAGCATATCATGACCTTGGGCCGTTGTTTATCTTCCCAAAGGTTACCCCATTTCCTCAGGACGTTGTTTATCCTCCTGAAAGCTATCATTACTATTGGGCCGTTGTTTATCCTCCCAAAAGTTATACTTATACCTCAGGACGTTGTTTATCCTCCTGAAAGCTATCATCATACCTCAGGACGTTGTTTATCCTCCTGAAAGCTATCATTACTATTGGGCCGTTGTTTATCCTCCCAAAAGTTATACTTATACCTCAGGACGTTGTTTATCCTCCTGAAAGCTATCATCATACCTCA
Organism: Lathyrus aphaca; assembly: GCA_963966055.1. Classification (NCBI taxonomy): domain Eukaryota; kingdom Viridiplantae; phylum Streptophyta; class Magnoliopsida; order Fabales; family Fabaceae; genus Lathyrus; species Lathyrus aphaca. Next base: position 569,106,739 of record OZ014522.1, read on the forward strand.
GGACGTTGTTTATCCTCCTGAAAGCTATCATTACTATTGGGCCGTTGTTTATCCTCCCAAAAGTTATACTTATACCTCAGGACGTTGTTTATCCTCCTGAAAGCTATCATCATACCTTAGGACGTTGTTTATCCTCCTGAAAGCTATCATTACTATTGGGCCGTTGTTTATCCTCAAAAGTTATACTTATACCTCGGGACGTTGTTTATCCTCCTGAAGGTTATACCTCCCAAAAGTTATACTTATACCTCAGGACGTTGTTTATCCTCCTGAAGGTTATACCTTTACCTTGGGCCGTTGTTTACCTTCCCAAAGGTTAGCTCACTATGTTGGGATGTTGATTATCTTCCCAGAAAGCTATATCTTCATATTTTGGACTGCTTTATCCTCCAAGAAGTATATTTGAAGAACTTTTCTCCAAGTGGCATCTTCAAGCCCACTCAAGCACATACAATTAATCATCAGTATTACTCTACGCATCGGTGAGTGCAAATTTTTGGGCTTTTGTGTTCAATCCCCTTCAACCTTCCAAGTTACGACTGGCAAATATACCAATCTAACCCCACAGGTTTCAGAAAATTGAACAGGGGCAGCTGTTGCACCCCAAAATTTGCCCTCACAATACAAGACTTTGTGTGCTAAGAAGTTCACAAGGTTCACAAGATTCACAAGACACCTTATGAAGTTCACAAGGTTCACAAGACACCTTATGAGGTTCACAAGATTCACAAGACACCTTATGAGGTTCACAAGGTTCACAAGACATCTTATGATAGTTCACAAGGTTCATAAAGTTCACAAATAGTCAGAAGATGTGACAATTCCCTCAGACAATGCATCCTCCTAAGCAATGCATCCTAAACTAGGGTTTTGACTTTAATCAGGCTAAATGGACTTCCAAGACTTCAAGTGCGCTTCATAACATCTTATATATGTTTAAGAATCCCCATGACAAATTTCAGAACTTTTCTCAAAGGTTTGCTCAGTCAGATGATCAGGTAAGTCAAAATCAGTCAAAGCAGTTAAAAAGTCAAACTGAGGTCAACTGTGGTCAAACCAAGGTCAAACTTCATGATTTTTTGCCAACATCAAGTATATGAAGTAAAATTCATCATTTTATCAAGGGTTGATCATGATTCATCAAGGATATTTCAGATCATCAAGAATCAGAGGTTTCTAAATTAGGGTTTCCTTAGGAAAAGTCAACTGAACTTTGACTAGCCATAACTTTCACATGCTTCATCACATTTTTTTCATCCAAAGCTAATTTTGAAGGAAATTGAATTCTCTACAACTTTGTGTCTCACAAGCCAAGCCCAAAAATGCTTCATTTGGAAGGTATGAGCTAAGACATTATAGGTCCTTTTGAAAGTCAACAACTTCAAAAGGGCATAACTTGAGAATGGTAAATGATATGGACATGAAACCAGTGGGGTTGGTTAGAGGACTCTTCAAGATTTCCAAAATGTCCAAGAACACCCTCATAGCATTAAAATTGAAGGATGTGTGCCCTTACAAAGTTGGGAAATTTTTGGTTGGTGTATGAAGAAAATAAGGTCTTAAAACCAAATTTTTCTAAATGGGCTGAACTTTTTGTGACCCAAAGTGTTCCATGACATCATGCACGAAAATTATTTGATATTTTCATAATTTTATTTTATTTATTATGATTTTTTATGTTAAAAATCATTTTAAATTTAAATAAAATATCAAATATGAAAATTAAAAATATATTTTTGTTCTAGAAGATCATTAACATGAATGGGATTGAATTGATACACAATTGATGATGATTGGCTTGAAATAGAAAGGTCTTATTCAAAAATATATGAAATTTAAGATCTAATCTTTTTCAATCTCCAAAATCAAAAAAATCCATACAATGATTCAATCTTTCTGACCTAATTCATTCACTATAAGTATATGAAGAGAACACAATGCATAGGGACGAATTTCACAGCCTCAAAGAGTAAGTTTGCACATTCAAAAAACTCACCAAAATTCAAATTCAGATTCTATCATTCAAGCCCTTTCAAGACAATTTGAAGGTAGCAACTTGTTCCTGGGAGTTCATAGAGTGATTTTGGATCACAACATTGGTCATTCATGCCCTAATTCGCATAAACCGAATGCATCCCTTTCACATTTTGACATTTTTTCGATTTGATTGATTCATGTATTAATATTGAAAACTAATCATATATTTGTGTTTGTTGTGATGTTTAGAAGCTTTTTGCATAGATTAATTGAATTATTATGGACTGTGTTGAAGATTGCCATTGTTAGGGTTTGAAGGTTCAAAACGGGAACCATACATTTAAGACCTTAAAATCAATTCTAAAACCATGGCTGTGATGTATGAGCTTTGTACAATTGATCTGGGCCATTAATTTTGGTTGTCATGATGGTTTGCGTGATGTTTCGAAAAACACAGGTTTAGGGTTTTGAAAATTCGCAGGAAATTTCGTAGGGAAATTCGCAGCAAAAAACGCAAGGTTAGAGGAGGAAGACGAAGCTCTTGGCGCCATCTGGAAAATTCAAAATTGAGTTTAATATTTTTAGAATTGTTTGTTGTTTTATTTCACAGATGCGTGTCTGGCCCAGCGGTGAGGGATGCGTGTGTTATGCTTGAAGGCTTGTGTTCGAATCCTGGATGCAGCAACCTTTTTTTCTTATTTTTCCCTTTAATCACCAAACTTAATATATTATTCATTGTATTGGTTATACAACCAGTTGCGCCCTCCCGGCTGGATGGTAAGTGTGCTTGCGTATTGTGTGAAGGTCCTGGGTTCGAATCCCTCCCCAGGCCTCTTTGTGTTATTTGTTTTGTTTTGTCATGATTTTTCCAGGTTAAACAACAAAACCAAATGGAGTGTTCTCCCTATCACCTGCGTGCGCATGGCCCAATGGTTGGTGTGTTGGTCTTGAGGGTTGAAAGCTTAGGGACTGGGTTCAAATCCCAGCCCAGGTAAGTTTTGTTTTTTTCATTCTTTTTCTGTTTTTCCTATTTGTTTAATTTATATTATAGTTAAATAAACTTAAATAATAAAAAAAAATAGAATGTTTATATTATTATTATATTTTAGAACTCATTTTTTTCTTAAATTTAAATCTTATTAGAAAAATTATTTATTTTTGTAAATTATTAATATTGTATAATTCTATATAGTATTTAATTAATCCTAATTTATTATTCTAAAAAACATATAAATCCTAATTTTCTAAAACCTTAAAATATTTTGTAAAGCCTAATTATTTTTTTCATAAACCCTAATTATAAATGTTAATTTATTTGTTAATTATAACTTTTAATAAACTTTAATTATATGTATATATTTTATAATTTGTTTATAATTATTATTTAGTTCTTGTATGTAAATAATTTTTAGTGTATGCTTAAAAATAATTAAAATTTGCTAATTTAATTTTGTAAATATAATTTATTTTCATAATATGTTTATAATTAACTTAATTTTTATAACATGTATATAATTTAAAACTTTATAATAATTAGTATATAATATGAATGGTTTATGTTTTCTTCTTAATCTTCAAAAATAATTGTCTATATAAAAATTGAATTGTTAGTATTTTTGTTTATTTTATTATTAATTCTCTTTATTTTAATATGATATTTATTTTATTATTACTAACCCCATTTATATTGTGATTTATTATTATTATTGTTACTAACCCAATTATTTTATTATTACTTATTTTGCTTATTTATTTAATTTGTTTTTATTATTATTATTATGTAATTGTCTCCTTTATGTAATATTTTAGTAGTAATGTTTAATATTTATTTTTAAATGCTATGGTTAGTAAAATAGGGAGTGAAACGTATTTGTATTTAAAATTGATTTAGATCACTAATTTAAAAGATAAATATTTAAAATCGTACACTCACACACGTAAGTCGATCTTTGATCGCCATCTCACTTCCTAAGGTTGCCTCCCAAGTTGCCTAAACAAAAGGTCAAGTAGGGTGTATAAAGCAAAGTCCCTCATTTCACATCATCTAGTCCCTAAACAGATAAAAAGATCAAGTCCCTTCGAATGTTGCCTTCGTAATGATCTTGTCCCTTTCGAATAAAGATGATAAGTCCCTTCGAATTGTTTATACACCCCACAGTTGCCTAAATAACAGATGTCCCTTCACTTGTCCCGTACATCCAAGGTAATGACTACCTATTCCTTAATAATAGGGATAGTCTTACCATTTAAAGGATTCAAGAACAGAAAAGACTTAAACTTAGGGTAGGTTCCTCTTAGATACTTGCTCACTCTTCAAAACATTTCAAACACTTCATACTTTTCAAACAATTTTCAAAACAAAGGTTTTATATACATCCGTACATGGATCATTATAAAATACTTAAGAAAACTTCTATTCACACACTTCACATTTCAAAAACAATTTAAAGTGAGCTAAGTAACTAAGAGCCCATGGATAACCATGGATGTGAAGGGTGCTAACACCTTCCCTTTACATAACCTACCCCCCGAACCCAAAAATCTTTTAAAAGGTCTTTCCTGTTCTTTTATGCCTTTCCTTTGGATAAAATAAAAGTTGGTGGCGACTCTTGCTATCCGCAACATAACTAAAGCCAGTTCTCCCACCGTGTTACAGTAGTGTACTGTATATCATATTCTGTTAAGATCATTTGCCATCTCGCTATTCGTCCAGAGAGAGCAGGTTTCTCGAATATGTATTTGATTGGATCCATCTTTGAAATCAATAAGGTGGTATGAGTCAACATATACTGTCTTAGTCGGCGAGCAGCCCATGCCAAAGCGCAGCAAGTTTTCTCGAGCAGTGAGTATCTTGTTTCACAGTCGGTAAACTTTTTGCTAAGGTAGTAGATTGCCTGCTCTTTTCGACCAGACTCGTCATGTTGCCCCAACACACACCCCATTGAGTTGTCTAATACTGTTAAGTACATAATCAAGGGTCTTCCATCAACTGGTGGCATCAAAATTGGTGGTTCTAGCAGATATCTCTTGATTTCATCAAAGGCTGTTTGGCACTCGTCATTCCATTCCATCACCTGATCTTTCTTCAACAACTTGAAGATTGGCTCACAGGTAGCAGTTAACTGGGAAATAAACCTTGCAATGTAATTCAGTCGTCCCAAAAAACCTCTAACTTCCTTCTCAATACGGGGAGCTGGCATCTCTTGTATAGCTTTCACTTTTGCAGGGTCCACTTCAATACCTTTTCCACTGACAATGAAACCCAGGAGTTTACCAGATCTAACTCCAAAAGTACATTTATTTGGGTTCAACCTGAGCTTGTATTTCTTCAACCTTTCAAATAACTTATGCAGATGATCAAGATGTTGCTCTTCATTCTGGGATCTGGCTATCATATCATCCACATATACTTCTATCTCATGATGAATCATATCATGAAACAAAGCCACCATAGCACGCTGATATGTTGCCCCGGCGTTCTTCAAACCAAATGGAATCACTTTATAACAAAAAGTACCCCACTGTGTAACAAATGTAGTCTTCTCCATGTCTTCAGGTACCATCTTGATTTGATTGTAACCAGAGAAACCGTCCATGAAAGAGAATACTTTATGTTGAGCAGTGTTGTCTACCAGAACATCAATATGAGGAAGGGGAAAGTCATCTTTGGGGCTGGCCTTATTCAAATCCCTGTAGTCTACACACATACGTACTTTACCATCTTTCTTAGGTACCGGTACCACATTTGCAACCCATTGAGGATAAGAAGTCACAGCTAAGAACCCTGCATCAAATTGTTTCATTACCTCTGCTTTAATCTTCTCTGACATTTCAGGACGCATGCGACGAACCTTCTGCTTCTTTGGACGACAATCTTCTTTTACCGGTAAACGGTGAACCACAATGTCTGTATCCAACCCTGGCATATCTTTACAGGACCAAGCAAAGATTTCTACATAATCACGTAACATCTGAATTAATCTGCTCTTAACACCATCTTCTAGTTCAGCCCCTATCTTGACCTCTTTCCTATTTTCTTCAGTTCCCAGATTCACAACTTCGATTGGCTCTTCATGTGGTTGTATGGCTTTCTCTTCTTGTTGTAACAACCTAGCAAGCTCTACAGGTACTTCACAATCTTCCTCCTTTCCATCTTCAGCTTGATAGATCGGATTCTCGAAATTATAATTGGCGATAGTAGAACTGTTATCAACAGGATCCAGAGTGGATGAGGATCTGCATTTTAGTGATGTGGGTGTGTGTAAGAACACATAGCTAATAAAACAAAAATAAAATAAAAGAAAGACAAAAAGCACAATATTTACGAAAACGAAACGTCCATTGATTTTTATTGAATGAAGTATGCAAATGAAATGACATCCCAAAACAAGCATGCCATTGTGCCCCGGGTAAGACACAAGGCTTTAAAAGTTTAATTGTTCAAAATTACAAACTTAAAAATAAAAACACAGTAATAGTATTTACTCCTGACTAAAGGAGATAGGAATAACGTCTTCGGTCTTCCAATTGTTGAGTCCATCACCCATAGTAGGAAAGATCCAGTCATCTAGGTTGTAGTCTTCATTACAATCACCCACAGTATTGATTTGATCTCTCATGATCCCTTGATTGGTGATACGAACAGCACGAGCACGATGAACAGCCTTCTGGGACTCTTCTTCAACCACAGCTCTGGCATCTTTGAGGGAGGCCATTGTAGGAGGTACTCTGGTAACCACAGGAACTCTCTTAACAACAGGTGGAGCTTCAGTAGCAGGAACGACCCAAGGAACTACTTCAAATGTCTGGTAAGGAGTTTCAACATATTCACCTTCCACTTCAACATACTTAAATGTATTCACATGACTGACCATATATTTTTCCTCTCTATAAACAGTGACGATTTTTCCGTTCACTGGATATCTTAACTTCTGATGTAGAGTGGAGGTCACAGCACCTGCCCCGTGGATCCAGGGGCGCCCAAGCAAACAGGAGTACGCAGGACGAATATCCATTACATAGACGGTAGAATTGAAGACTTGAGAGCCTACTTTGATCGGGAGATCTATTTCTCCATGCACCACTCTTCTTGAACCATCAAAGGCCCTCACCACTATATTACTTGGTCTTAACACAGCATCTTCAGGATTGAGCGTTTTCAGAACCTCCTTGGGAAGTACATTCAATGAAGAACCATTGTCCACCAACACATGAGACAAAGTAGTGCCCCTACATTCAATGGAGATATGCAAAGCTCTGTTATGGTTTCTCTTGGCAGGAGTCGAGTCAGCATCAGAAAAGCCTAACTCATTATCATAAGTCAGATGTGCCACACAATTCTCGAATTGATCCACAGAAATCTCATTTGGCACATGGGCAGTCTTCAAGAACTTGATTAAGGCTTTAGCATGAGCCTCAGAACACAGCAACAAAGATAACATGGAGATTTTGGAGGGAGTATGCCCCAACTGGTCAACAATATCATAATCACTCTTGCGAATGATCTTCAGCACTTCTTCCATCTGTTTAGAGAGGTTTTCAGCAGCCGGTGCCTCAGCTTGCACAGGTTCAACCACAGGACCTTTGCCCCGAGCATCAGCACTTGGCTCAGAAGTAGAGGTAGTAGTTGGAGTAACTGTATTTTTTGAGGTAGCCGGGGGAGAGAAAATTCTTCCACTTCTGGTGATCTTACTAGATCCAACAATATTATCAACATCAAGGTTATCATCAGTAGTATCAGCTAAAAGTTCCTGCTTAACACCATGGATATAAACATCGGAACCATAATTCCAGGGTATAGCTTTATCAGAATTATAAGGAATAGGGCCAGGAGTAGTAATAATCATGGGAGGCACTCTAACTTCAGCAACCGTCTTCATCAGGCCTTCAGCAGTAATCTTGATAGGACCCTTGGAAGTGATCTTGACAGGGCCTTTGGAGGTAATCTTCACTGGCACTTTATCAACCATATCCATATCTTCGACCTTCGCACCTCGAGTTAGATGTTCACACATACTCTCCACGGAAGGCGTCCTCTCAAACAATATAGTGTAATTGTCCATGAGGCGTTGAATACCATCTTTCAACTTCCAGCAACTATCAGGTTTGTAGGCACAATAGAAACAGTCTTCATTACATCCTGGAAAGAATCCAGCCTGTACCAACTTCTTCTTGATAATAGATAAGGGAGTAGTCACATCTGCTACTGAGGAAACATATGAAATTTCATCAACAACATTAACAGTCTTCTCATGATTGGGCATGGGAGCAATAATCACATTTGGAGTACCAGGAGGGTCAAATTCAATCTCTCCAGCCTCAATCATATCTTGAATCTTGTTTTTCAATATCCAGCAGTTGTTGGTGTCATGTCCCGGACAATTAGAATGATAGGCACATCGTGCATTAGGGTTGTATCGAGGAGAGGAAGTATTAGGATTCTGAGGAGGGTCCTTCAAAGTAATGAGTTCCCCTTTCAACATGTGTTGCAAGGCTTGGGCCAGTGACATGTTGATCTTGGTAAATTGTCTTCTAGGCTTCTGTTGATTGTTTTGTGGTAGCTCTGGTGTTGCAGGAGTAGGATTGGAAATGTGAACTGCTCCCACAGATTGGTGATTTCTGTTACGACCAGGTTGGCCATACACAGCATTAGACTCCTTCTTTCCACTAGGGGGCTTCTTAGCAGTGCTTGATGAAGAGGCACCCACCTGTATCTTACCACTTCTTATACCACTTTCCACGCGTTCCCCATTCATTATCAGTTCGGTGAAACCAGCTGACGAACTTCCAATGAGATGACTATAGAAAAGACCATTCAGCGTACTCATAAACATATCCATCAGTTCCCTGTCAGTCAGAGGAGGTTGAACTCTGCCAGCCAGGTCTCTCCATTTTTGGGCATACTCCTTGAAATTCTCCTTAGCACCCATAGACATGCTTTGGAGTTGCATGCGAGTTGGTGCTAGATCAGCATTATATTGGTATTGCCTATAGAATGCCTCAGCAAGATCATTCCAATCACGAATATTGGCACTCTCCAACTGATAGTACCATTCCAATTGAGCTCTAGACAAGCTCTCTTGGAAGAAATGAATCCATAATTTCTTATCAGCAGTATGTGGTTGAATCCTCCGGACATAGGACCTTAGATGTAGCTTGGGACATGAAACACCATCGTACACCACAAAAGTAGGAACCTTGAAACCAATAGGTATAACCACTCCAGATATTAAGCTCAGATCTTCAAAATCCAAACTAGAAGATTTTTGTAACTCCATAGCATTCATTCTATCCACCAGCATCTTGTACTTATCTTCATTAGGATCATGATAATAATTTGCTTCAGAATCAGAATCTCCCACAGTATCATGGAGACTACCTCCCTCTTTCTCAGAATTTTCAGACTCAGAATCCTCAATATGCTCCTTGGTCTTGATAGGACCTTTGAATCTTCTTCCAAGATTAATAAAGCCTCCTGATTTTCTAGTCTTCTTATTCTTCTTAACCAGCAGTGTCTTCAGCTCATCTTGCCCCTTGGACAAGTTCAGAATCAACTCTTGGAATTGTGCATTCTGAGCCTCAAGATCTTTGACAGTATGTTCAAGAGCCATTTCTGCTGAAATAAACATCGAGAAGATAAGATACCTGTACATAAGAAACCTGTGATGCAGTGATATGGTATGTAAATGTGTATGCAATGTTTTCAAGGACCGCATGATTTAAATTTGTTTAAACAATCAAAAAGGTAAACTTTTATTAGTAAACAATAAACTTGTTTGCCCCTTGGGCTTACAATAAAAATGAATAAAATACAAAAAATGGGGTTTTAAGTCTCCCATGGACGTTTCCTCTTTATGTTGAGGTATGAGTTGAGATTCCGCTCCTCGTGAAGTTGTTTTGTTAGCTCCAAGATTCTTTCTTGACTTGCTTTGTAATGAGTCTCAAAAGTATCTCTTTGCTCCTTCAACTGGATCCAGGATCTCTGTAACTCCTCCATGTCAGTGGGCATGTCTGGGTGAAGAATGACATAAGAAGTATCTCCTTCAGCAACAGGCTCCATAGTAACTGGCAGGATAGCAGGATATGGCATCATGAGAGTCTGAGCACGAGATCGCACCCATCTGAGATAAGCTTCCATAGGAATAGTGTACTTTGGTTCCAGAGTCTTGCTGTCAACCTTGTTCACTTTACCCCATGCTCGTATGAACCTTTGACGGTAACCTTGCAGATCGTTGTCGTAGTCGAACACAATACCCTGAATAAACATATCATGAGGACCGTTACTTTGAGCGTAACCAAACTGACGTAGAGCTAAAGAAGGGTTGTAAGTAATGCCCCCTCTTATGCCAAGGAGTGGCACATTAGGGAACTCCCCACAACGGTCAATGATAGTAACATTCTCCATAGATCGAGAGCACCAATGAATATCTGAATGAGAGAGTGACATGATTCTTTTAGACCACCTGAACCCTTGTTCATTCTTCATCACTGATCGAGGAAGGTGAGAAATAAACCACTTAGACAATAGAGGTATGCAACACATCAGAGTTCCTCGTGCCTTCGTAGTACGAGTATGGAGAGAGTGTAAGATGTCTCCAAGTAATGTAGGCACTGAATTATGAGTCAGAAATATGTTGATGGCGTGTATGTCTATGAACTGATCTGGATTGGGGAACAACATTAAGCCATAGATCAATAGGGCTAAGATCTCCTCAAAAGCATCATAACTCATAGCTTTCAGGAACACTTGAGCTTTCTCCATCAATACCTTAGCAAGAATACCCTTAACTCCATTCCTTGTTTATAGGACAATGTCTGATTTCTTCAGATGTAGGGCTGCAGCAATGACTTCAGGTTTAGGCTCTTTTTCCAAGCCTGTGAAGGGTTTCTGATTGAGGATAAGTATACCCAGAAGCTTGGAGAACTCTTCCATTGTAGGAACCAGCTGATAGTCAGGGAATGTGAAGCAATGATGTTTAGGATCAAAGAACTGAAACAAAACACTCATCATATCTTCATTGAACCCTGAAGTGACTAAATCCAGTAGGTGACCATGTCTCTTGATGAACTGGGAGTTTTCAGAAACTTGAGAGACCAATTCTTTAAGCTTAGGAGGTATTCCTACAAAGTTGATCCGGATAGTGTTCCTACGAGCAGAAGCCATGACTGTAACACGGTGGGAGAACTGACTTTTAGTTATGTTGCGGATAGCAAGAGTCGCCACCGACTTTTATTTTATCCATAAGGAAAGGGTATAAAAGAACAGGAAAGACCTTAAGAGAATATTTTGGGTCCGGGGGGTAGGTTATGTAAAAGGAAGGTGTTAGCACCCTTTACATCCATGGTTATCCATGGGCTCTTAGTTACTTAGCTCACTTTTGAATTGTTTTTGAAAGTGTAATGTGTGAATAGAAAAAATTTTCAGAATAGTTAATAATAATCCATGTACGGATGTGTAAAAACTTGTTTTTGAAAATTTGTTTGAAATTGTGAAGAGTTTGAAAATTTTTTGAAGTGAGCAAGTACATAAGAGGAACCTACCCTAATGTTTAAAGTCTTTCTTGTTCTTTATCCTTTCATTGGTAAGACTATCCCTACTATTAAGGAGTAGGTAGTCATTACTTTGGATGTGAGGGACATGAGAGGGACATTCTGTTTTATGAAGGCAACTGTGGGGTGTAATAAGCATACTGAAGGGACTATCATCATTATTCGAAGGGACTCGATTCGTAAAGGCAACCATGAGGGACTTGATGATTTTTCTTTTAAATGGGACTTGCTTTATACACCCCACTTGACCTTATTAGTAGGCAACCTGAGGGATAACCTTAGAAAGTGAGACGGCGATAAAAATCGACTTACGTGTGTGAGTGTTAATTTAATTATCTTTGATTAAAAGTGATCTAGAATTAATTTTTAAATAAAATACATATTTGCACTCCCTAATTACTGACCATAACAATAATAATTAAAGAATTACAAAATTACATTCGGGAAACAATTACAAGAAATTATAATAATAAGCAAATTAAAATAAATGGCAAAAAGCATAAATATAAATAATAAACAACAATATAATAGGCCATAAATGAATAATTAAAGGGTTAGTAATAATAAGAAATAGGATTAGTAAAAATATTAAGAATAAATAAAGTTAGTAATAATAAAATAAAAGAGGTTAGTGAATAATAAAAATTAATGAAATAATAATAATATAAAATTGACAAAGCAAAATAAATAATATGGTTAGTAGTAGTAATAATAAATAAAATTAACCAAAATTATAATAATAATAGATCACCAATTTTTAATATGAACAATTATATTTAGAAACAAATATGAACAAACAATTATTTTAATTTACAAATTATTAAGTTATTTTTTTTTAAATATATTATAACTACAAAATTTAATTATTATAAACATATATTAACATTTATTTATTAAACAATATATACATATTATAAGAAGAAAATAGGTTTTAAAAATCATATTTACAATATTAATCATGTTTATAAAATTTAATTCTATTAATTATTATATTTACAAATTATTTGAAACCATATACAAAAGTATAATTATTATAAATTAAATTGTTTCTAAACATTAAACGAAAAATAATTTGGATTATAAATATATTTACAAAATTTATAAGAATTATAATAAATATATATACATAATAACTATATTAGGAATTAGAAAATAAAATTATTAAACAAATAGAATTAGGTTTTAAAAAAAAATAAATTAGGGTTTGTTAGAAAAATATTTTTTTTAGGGTTTGATTATCAATTCATTTAGTTAAATAGGGCATATATACAATTTTTTTAGAATATTAAAATAATGACATATACAATTTAATAATATTAACAAATTAGTATTTTTTTTTAAGAAAATAAAATAAAAATGAGTTTAACCTAATATCAATATATTATTTTGAATTTTCTTTGGATTTTTTAAAATAACATCTTAATCAAAACAATAATAAAAAAAAAATAAGAAAATAGAAAAAGGAACCTGCTGGGATTTGATCCCAAGACCTCATACTTGCAAGCAGCAGCAACAACCACTAAGCCAGCCAGACGCAGGTGATAATGAAGGAGACCCACTTTGTTTTGTGCCTTGCCTTGAAAATCCAGGAAAATAATGAACAAAAAAGGCCTGGGGTGGGATTTGATCCCAGGACCTTTATACATTCACACATGCGCATCACCACCCGGCTGGAAGAGCCCACCTGTTAATCAAACTATAACAACTAATAATATATTAAGAACACAACATAAAATGAGAAAAATATCAAAACATTGCTGGGGACAGGATTCGACCCCACGCCCTCTCACCAAACGCATATGCGTCTTTCCACTAAACCAACCAACCTGTTGTGATATACAAATAAGAAAATAACATAATATTTTAAGTCAGAAATTCAAATATGGGATTCGCGCCAACTAGCTTCTTCTTCAACCTTGTGACATACGAATTTTGCTGCGAAATCTGCTAGGGTTTTTCCTGCGAAAACAGAATTGTAACAAAACCTGCGAAATTCAAACATGGACAAAACAGCAAGATTTTGTAAAATTGATTATGCCATTAAGTTCTTAACAAGGTTTCCAATGATTCTACGTTCTTAGAATCCATTTATATGGGCTGGATTGAAGAACCCCAATTGGAGTCATAAACCCTAAAAATGGTATATCACACATTAGGCTATGAAACTTCATCAATCGCTCCAGATTTCATCTATAGTCATCAACAAACACAATTATGTAATCAAATTTCAATTATATGCAAGGAATCATTGGAATCGGAAAAAAATTATTCAAGAGCAAAGTGGATTCGGGTTGGCCAATGTAGTGCACATGGGATGCAAATGAGTGATGCCTTAGCTTCAGTGATGTCTAAAGAACACGTCTATGTTCTTAGTTTACCTTGAAACCTCTTAGATTGAAGAATCCGAATCTCACTTTTTTTGATGAATTTTGAGTTTTTGAATCTTACCCTTGGCTGCTGGAATCCGTTTCTTGAGGCTAGGGTTATGATCAGCATATATAGGTGAATGTTTCTAGGTTAAAAAATTGATGGATCATGTGGAAGAATTGATTTAAAAAGATTGAGAAAGATGGTGCTTTGAATTTCAAATATTGGCTCATGATGACTTGCTATTTTTGTATCAATCACATGATTCCATTCCTCTTTGATTCTAATCACCAATTATGATTTTCTAGAAGCATTATCCAAATAAAATCTATTATTTTTATATTTTATTTTTATTTAAAATGATTTTTAATGATTTAAATCAAAATAAATAGAAATAAAAATAATAAAAATCAGATTTTAAATGGTTTGGGTCGTGCATAGTGTTAGTGTATAGATTGGATCACAACTTGGGCAGCCCATTTGGAAAGAAATGATTCTAAACCTCCATTTTCAACATAAACCATCACAAAATTTCCCAACTTTGCAAAGGCACATCTCCCTCAATTTTAAAGGTATGAGGGTATTCTTGGACTTTTTGGAAATCTTGAAGAGTCCTCTAAACAACCCCATTGGTTTCAGGTCCATATCATTTACCAATCTCAAGTTATGCCCTTTTGAAGTTGTTGACTTTTTGTTGACTTTTGAAATGACCTATAATGTCTTAGATCATATCTTTCAAATGAAGAATTTTTGGGCTTAACTTTCAACATCAAAGTTGTAGAGAATTCAATTTCCTTCAAAATGAGCTTTGGATGGAGACTTGGTGATGAAGTATGTGAAAGTTATGGCTGGTCAAAGTTTAGTTGACTTTTACTGAGGAAACCCTAATTTAGAAACTCCTGATTATTGATGATCTGGAATCTCCTTGATGAATCATGATCAACCCTTGATAAAATGATGAATTTTACTTCATATACTTGATGTTGGCAAAAAATCATGAAGTTTGACTTTGGTTTGACCACAGTTGACCTCAGTTTGACCTTTTAACTGCATTGACTGATTTTGACTTATCTGATCATCTGACTGAGCAATCTTCTGAGAAAAGTCTTGAAACTTGTCATGGGGGTTCTTACACACATATAAGATGTTATGAAACTCACTTGAGGTATTGGAAGTCCATTTAACCTGATTAAAGTCAAAACCCTAGTTTTGGATGCACTGCTTAGGAGGTGCATTGTCTGAGGGAATTGTCAACTTCTTTGACCAATTGTGAACTTTGTGAACCTTGTGAATCTTCATAAAATGTCTTGTGATACTCATGGGAGGTATTGTGAAGCTTGTGAACCTTGTGAACCTTCAAGAAGTAACTTGTAGACTTCATGAACCTCATGAAAGGTATTGAAAGCATTGTGGAACTTGTGAACCTTGTGAACCTTCATAAAGTGACTTGTAGACTTCATGAACCTCATGAAAGGTCTTGTAAATGTTGAGAAAGCTGTGAACCTTGTGAACCTTCTTAGAACACAAAGTCTTGTATTGTGAGGGCAAATTTTGGGGTGCAACAGCTGCCCCTGTTCAATTTTCTGAAACCTGAGGGGTTAGATTGGTATATTTGCCAGTCGTGACCTGGAAGGTTGAAGGGGATTGAACACAAAAGCCCAAAAATTTGCACTCACCAGTGCATAGAGTGATATTGATGGTTGGTTGAATATGATTGAGTGGGCTTAAAGATGCCACTAGTAGAAAGTTCTTGGAAGATAAAGCAGTCCAAAATATGGAGATATAATGAAAGCTGTCAGGAATTTGGAAAGTCCTGAGATATTGATGATATGTTTTCAGGATACTGGAGTAATCCTGATGTAACAGCATGTCTTCATGAGGATAGAGCAATCAATAATGATAACCCTAAAGCAGTCTTGAAGTAATAATAGGATTTCAGGAGGATAGAGCAATCAATAGCTCTAAAGCAGTCTTGAAATAATAAGATAGCTTCAGGAGGATAGAGCAATCAATAGCTCTAAAGCAGTCTTGAAGTAACGATTTCAGGAGGATAGAGCCATCAATAATGATAACTCTAAAGCAGTCTTGAAGTAATGATTTCAGGAGGATAGAGCAATGATAACTCTAAAGCAGTCTTGAAATAATAATATGACCTCAGGAGGATAGAGCAATCAATAGCTCTAAAGCAGTCTTGAAGTAGTGATATGACCTCAGGAGGATAGAGCAATCAATAGCTCTAAAGCAGTCTTGAAGTAGTAATATGACCTCAGGAGGATAGAGCAATCAATAGCTCTAAAGCAGTCTTGAAGTCATGAGAATTTATCAGGAGGATAAAGTGACCCTGAGGTAACAATAAAGCAGTCCCGAAGATCATAAGTTTGTTTGTTGGATAGTTAACCTGAAAACAAGGTAGCATTCTGTATGATAACATAGTTTATGCTTTATGTATGCATGTATGATATGATGTACTCAAGTAATGTACTATATGTTTATGGATATATGTGCTATGGTATGATGTAAATGATGTATGTATGATATGATACTGCCAGAAGCGTCTGGATATCTTCGTACAACAACTGCTGGCCAGGGAAAATAAATCCCGATTCGTTGCTGGAGAATATATAACCCTCTGTCTGCTGGGGATAACAGGGTATAGATAACTTCCCGTATGCTGGGATAGTAAGGTATATATAACTTCCCGTATGCTGGGATAGTAAGGTATATATAACCTTCGTCTTCGTTTGGTAGTAGGATAAGTATAACATCCCGTCTTCGTTCGTCGTACCCTTATTGGAAAGTAATTTCCCGAATACCCGTATGAGGATAAAAGAGATGGATATAAATTCCAGGGGAGATGAGACTTTATGAAGATGAATTTGCCCTACTGAGGGTTTGTAACTGTCTTGTAAAGGTGAACCGGCGAAGCTTCGTTGAAATCCTCCCCCCGTTCGTCCTTAGTAAATACTATTACTGCATTTTCATGCATTTCTGGTAAACATTAATCATATTAAGCATACATGCATTTCTGGTAAACATTAATCATATTCAAAAGCATACATACATTCAAACACAACCAATGGACGTTTCGCTTATGTAAATAGGGTAAAAGTAAATCTGGATTCAAAAGATGGAATTTATTTATATCAAAAGTGACCCATACACGGGTAAGTTTGTACAAGGAGACATAAACCCTAGTAAGAGGATTTTGTCATGAAGTTTTATAAAACAAAGAGAATCAGCTATGTGGGAAACAGTCCTATTGAGTTTCAATTCTACTATTGCCCTTCAAGTATCTCATCTTCTTGCTGTTGAGACGGAAACGATTGAATTGAGCTTTATCTGTTCGAGCTTGAGTAAGTAGTACAACTGGTTGCAGTTTCCTGGGTGATCCAAACGAGACATAGTCATACGCTTTAATCCCTAATTTTTGCCTGGATTGCCCTTTCAGGTTTTCAATCCACCGGGATACCCTTTTTTGCCCAAGCCGCCTTTTCAGGTTTTCGACTTGCCGAGTGTACATCTTTTTATATATATCCCTAATTTTTGCCCAAACCCTTTTGGTTTGCCGGGATGCCCTTATTTTTGCCTAGGCCTGTCAACCTAGCGGGTCTCTTTTTATGCGTAGTATTTTTTAACTATGTCTGCGTTTACAGGCTGTGGGAAGTCTTCACCATCCATTGTGGTCAGTATCATGGCACCTCCTGAGAACACTGTCTTGACTACAAATGGTCCTTCATATGTCGGAATCCACTTGCCCCTAGGATCACCCTGTGGTAATATAATACGCTTGATTACCAAGTCACCAGCCTGATATACCTTTGGCTTAAACTTCTTGTTAAAAGCTTTGATCATTCGCTTTTGGTACATCTGGCCATGACAAACTGCTGCTAACCTCTTCTCATCGATCAAATTTATCTGGTCCAGTCGAGTCTGAATCCACTCATCTTCATCCAAGCCTGCATCCTTCATAATTCTTAATGAGGGAATCTGAACTTCAATGGGCAGAACCGCTTCCATACCATAGACTAAGGAGAATGGGGTTGCCCCTGTTGAAGTACGTATTGTGGTACGATAACCATGAAGAGCAAATGGTAACATCTCATGCCAATCCTTGTAAGTAACAGTCATCTTTTGTACAATCTTCTTAATGTTCTTATTAGCAGCTTCAACTGCCCCATTCATCTTTGGATGATACGGAGAAGAGTTGTGATGCTTAATCTTGAACTGCGTGCAGAGATCGGTAATCATAGTGTTGTTCAGATTAGAGCCATTGTCAGTGATAATTGTAACAGCCTGATTTTAGTAATTATTTATTTATTTATATTAATTACTTAATTGTGTGATTTTGTGGCTAATTGAATTATTTCACTCCTTCGATCTAATTGCTTTATTGGATTTATTTGAATTAATTAACTTAATTTAATTATGCGATTTAATTTAATTAATTTAATTATTTGAAATAATTTATATAATTGAATTAATTTATTTATTTGATTATTTTGGTTTAATTTGATTTATTTGATATAATTTAATTATTTGATTTAATTGAATTATTTAATTTATTAAATTTATTTTATTTGGTGGGATAAAATAGATTTAATATATTTGAGTAATTTGGCCAAATAAGTGTGTAATTAGTAAGTGAGTAAGTGAGTTAGAAAGCCCAATGAGAGTTAGAATGGTTATAAGATAAGGTTAGGGTTTTAACAAAAGAAAAAAAAAAGATAGAAGAATAGAAAGATAGAAGAGGCTAAGGAAAGAAAGAGGAAAAGAGAAGAGAGCTCAAGAACAAGCATGAAAGTTCAAGAAAATCCAAGGTAAGGGTGAGTTTTCATTAAATTATTTGGAATTCTTGGATAATATTAAGTGGGTAGAAATGTGGTTAGGGAAAATCTCAATCTTCCATGAATTTAGAACCTTTAGGTTTTACTAAAAACCTTTGATTTGATTTATGATATTTGAGTATGTTTGGAATTTGTGTTATGGTATATTATAAAGACTATTGGTAATTTAAAGAAAACCAATTGATAATATATTTCTAATTGGACTGAACAGTAGCATATGTCTTTTATTTTCTAATAAATCATACTACTGTAGCAGTAAACGCTCTGTTCCTTTTATTAAGTTGGGCGATGCGTTTTTAATTAATGATGAGAATTTCCAAGGCACATATAATTAGTTATGTAAATAGTTATTATATGATGAACCCTTACTTTATTTAAGTTTCAATTAATACCGAGAAGAAGAAGAAAATGAGAAACATGTCTTGTTGTTGTGCTGTGAGGTGCGCAGGAAATTATGAAAGCCTAATAGAGTGAGATTTAACCGCAGGAAAATGGGGCTGGTGGAATTAATGAAGTTTTGTTCATGAGTCATGTGGGTCATTTTATTGTTAAAAAAGAAGGGAAATCATTTAATTTGTCAAATAATGGTGATGATGATCTAGCACTACTAAGTAGGAAGAGATATTTTTTCTTTTCTTTTTTTAGACCAATAGATAGAAACATAGAGTAATGCATTGATTTATGTGATGAAGTAATGAAACATGATACTATATATTATGATGATAGAAATTCAATAAAAGTGATATTTAATGGCTAGTCTCTAGGCCAATTGAATTAATGCAGTATGGCCCTTTCCTTGTTTGTTCTAATTGAAATGAATATAATTATTTAATTTTTCATGAAGGGCAAAAACGTGATGCCACATTTAATAATTAGTGAGACATCATTCTTATAAAAAAAAAAGAGATATGAAGTAGTATGGTTTTAAGATCCTATAAAACTACTTGTAGAATAATTTGGTTATTATTTCTATTTTATTTATTTATTTAATGATTAATTTAGAGATTAATTTGGTAATTAATATGGAAATTAATTTGGTGATTACTCTAATGATTAATTAGAATGTTTATTTTGACGGGCCAATTATTTTAGATTTAATCAATATCGTGTGGTTTGCAAATCGAGATTAAATTGTGTTGATAGCTTGTGTAATTATATACTAAGTGTGGTGACAATATTAGAATGATGATTCTTCTAATTTTGAAAATATGTTTGTATGTGCAATGGTGTGATAATTCAAATGTGACGAATTATTGAGATATGCAAGAATATTAAGATTAGAGGACGGTCTTAATTGCATATAGTTGTTGAACTTGCACATGCATCATTTTGTCAAGAGGCAATGCTTGCTAGTTCCGTGGGAGATAGTGACTTGTCCCAAACCTAGAGGACGGGTTTGAAAGCTTAGAGAATGGGCTTTTGTGAATTATCGGTCTAGAGGACGGACCCGATTTAATGTAAAAATCGAAAAATGATAACAAGTGATTGGTACCACATGCATGAGTTGCATTTGAGTCTTGCATCGAGTCTCATTGTGTCTATGGTTACAATATGAGATTATGTGTATTATGTGAATTGTTGAATTTGTGAAGTTGTGGATTGTGAGTATATAATTATGAATAATATGTCTACTTGAGTGATATTATGTTGATGAAACTTTTGAAGTGTGAGAATTATTGTGTATGCTTGTATGCCTTAATATTATCTTATAATTTCGATAATTATATGAATTCTCACCCTTCTGTTGGAATGATGTTTTATACGACATCGCTCAGGTATCAAGGAGTAGAGTTGCTTCTAGCGCAAGGTAGCCGTTGGAGTAGTTGTCTTAGTTGCTTATTTATTTTGGGTTTTGAGTCGTGCTCTGGTCATGTAACACTGGGGAAACATTTGATTCATGTTTGAGAGATACAATTGTATACTCTATTTATTTTATTAATTTGATTTGAATTTTATGGGGAAGTGGCTTTTTATGCCTAAGTTGATAAAATGAATGAAGTTTATTTGAGAATTGAATGTTATGAGATTCTTAATGAAAGTGATTTCGCTGCTACATGCTAATGTGAAAAATATATCTGAAAAACATAATTTTATTTTAAGTGTTATCGAGCATGACAAGTGTTGTATGATGTTTTGAATCATGTGTGACACCCTTAATTGAGATGCATGATAAATTACTCTGATTATGTATATATTTTTCTGTGGGGTTAAGAAGGGTGTTACATTAGTGGTATCAGAGCAGGTCGGTCCATTCGGCCATGTTGTCTAATGTTGTTTGTCCCCTGGTATGCGACATGTGTGTGAAAGCACTGTTGATACGCGTTAGTTTTCTAACCTTTGTCTGCAGGAGTAGGATTGTAACAAGTGGGGGAGAAGCTTTTTCTTCTCTGGGATGTTTTAGTTGTGGAATGTTTGTTGGTGTGCTGCTGATTGCAAGGAACGCTATTCTAGTTTGATAAAGATTGTTTATGCCTCATCATGATTGTCGACTGTCTATTGACAAATTGAGGAACTGATCACCCTTAATCTCTTGTTGGTAGTAGACGTGATTGTGTTGGATATAATAAACATGTCTTGTGAAATTAGATGGTGCATGCAGTGAATTATTTGGAATTAAGCCAAGTTCTTACAATTTTTTTTTTGATAAGTAGGTTGTTTTTCTTGAACCTGAGAATGACGAAGACTTGTTTATGTATGCTAAGCAAGTGAAAGTTTCGGTGCAAGATGACACTGGGATGTTTTTGTTGTTGACAACTTTGAGTATTAGTGAAACTGGAGCAGTTGGAAGTTTGCTAATTGTTTATGGTTTTCAAGAAATTTTCCTGATGAGATAAGTGATTTACCACCAGAACGCGAGGTGGAGTTTACGAACGACTTAGTTTCTGGAACTAGTCAGGTATAAATGGCTCCATATCGTATGTTCGCATCGGAATTGAAAGATTTGAAGAGTCAACTTGAATATTTGTTTGAGAATAGGTTTATCAGTCCGAGTGTGTCATCGTAGGATGCACCAATTTTGTTGGTTAAGAAGAAATAAGGTATTATGAGACTTTATGTGGACTACCGACAATTGAACAAGGTGACTATCAAGAATAAGTATCTAATTCCAAGAATTGATGATTTGATGGATCGGTTGGTTGATGCAAGTTTGTTCAATAAGATAAATTTTAGATTTGGGCATCATCATATTTGTGTGAAGGCTGAAGATATTCAGAAGACTGCTTTTAGAATAAGGTATGGTCATTATGCATATTTTGTGATATTTTTTGGTGTGACTAATGCACCGGGTGTATTTATGAAGTACATGAATAGGATTTTCCATCCATATTTGGACAAGTTTGTGGTTGTGTTCATTGATGACATTTTGATCTAATCTAAGAGTGAAGAGGATCATGTTGAACATCTAAAGGTTGTGTTATCTATGTTGAAAGTGAAGTAGGTGTATGCTAAACTTTCTAAGTGTGAGTTCTACTTGAAGGAAGTGAGTTTCCTTGGTCATGTGATTTCGAGTAGAGGTATTGAAGTTGATTTGTTGAAGATTGAAGCCGTATCGCAGTGGGAATCCCCGAAATCAGTTTTGGAGATTAGAAGTTTTCTTGATTTGACAGGTTGTTATAGGAAATTCATTAAAGGATTTGTTAAGTTATCTTTGTCGTTGATGTAGTTGACTAGAAAGGGTCAAGATTTTTTTTGGAATTTAAGGTGTGAAGAAAGTTTCCAAGAGCTTAAGAGAAAGTTGACAACATCTCCTATTTTGATTTTACCGAATCCGGCAGAACCATTTGTTGGGTATTGTGATGCTTCGTTGATAGGGTTGAGAAGTGTGCTGATACTACATCAACAAGTGGTAGCTTATGCTTCAAGGTAACTTAAAGTGCATGAGAGGAATTATCTGACGCATGACTTAGAGTTGGCCGTTGTTGTGTTTGTATTGAAGCTTTGGAGGCATTACTTGTTTGGATCGAGATTTGAGGTGTTTAGTAATCATAAGAGTTTGAAGTGTCTCTTTGATCAGAAAGAATTGAATGCAGGGTAGAGGAGATAGTTGGAGCTTTTGAAATATTATGATTTTAGTTTGAATTACCATCTGGTTAAAGCAAGCGTGGTAGCTGATGCATTGAGTAGGAAATCTTTGCAAATGTTGATGTTGATGGTTAGAGAGTTGAAAATGATTGTGCAATTTTGAGATATGAGTTTGGTTTGTGAAGAGACTTCTTATGGAGTTAAGCTTGGTATGTTGAAGCTTACTAGTGGTATTTTGGATGAGATTCGAGAAGGTCATAAATCTGATTTGAGTTTGAGGATCGATTGACTTTGATCAATCAAGGTCAAGGTGATGATTTTCGGGTTGATGAGAATGGTATCATGAGATTTCATGATCGAGTTTGTGTTCTGGATATGTTGAACTGAAAAAGAGTATTCTTGAGGAAGGAACTATTAAGATGTAACAGGATTTGAGGAAGTATTTTGGTGGTCTTGTATGAAGAAGCATATTGCAGAGTTTGTATATTCTTGTTTGACATTTCAGAAGTAGGAGATTGAGACACTAAAACTGTCGTGTTTGATACAACCATTATCTAATCCTGAGTGGAAATGGGATAGAATATCGATGGATGTTGTGTCTGATTTACCTCGGACACCGAGTAATTGTGAAGTTGTTTGGGTTATTGTGGATCGATTGACGAAATCTGCTCACTTTATTCCTATAAGAATGGATTACCCATTGGAGAGGTTAGCAAAGTTGTACGTTGAGAAGATTGTCAATTTGCATGGTATTCTGTCTAACATTGTGTCAGATAGGGATTTGAGGTTCATATCAAGATTTTAGGATAGTTTACAAAGTGCTTTGGGTACGAAGTTGCGTTTAAGTTCTGTTTATCATCAATGGTCAGTTGGTCAGACGGGGAGGACAACTCAACCACTTAAGGATATTTTGAGAGCTTGTATTTTAGAAACAGGATGTGACATGAGGACTTGAGAATCAGATGAAGGAGTCTTATTCTGAGTTGTTCGTTTGAGGTAATTTTCGAGGGCGAAAATCTTTTAAGTGGGGGAGAGTTGTAACAGCCTGATTTTAGTAATTATTTATTTATTTATATTAATTACTTAATTGTGTGATTTTGTGGCTAATTGAATTATTTCACTCCTTCGATCTAATTGCTTTATTGGATTTATTTGAATTAATTAACTTAATTTAATTATGCGATTTAATTTAATTAATTTAATTATTTGAAATAATTTATATAATTGAATTAATTTATTTATTTGATTATTTTGGTTTAATTTGATTTATTTGATATAATTTAATTATTTGATTTAATTGAATTATTTAATTTATTAAATTTATTTTATTTGGTGGGATAAAATAGATTTAATATATTTGAGTAATTTGGCCAAATAAGTGTGTAATTAGTAAGTGAGTAAGTGAGTTAGAAAGCCCAATGAGAGTTAGAATGGTTATAAGATAAGGTTAGGGTTTTAACAAAAGAAAAAAAAAAGATAGAAGAATAGAAAGATAGAAGAGGCTAAGGAAAGAAAGAGGAAAAGAGAAGAGAGCTCAAGAACAAGCATGAAAGTTCAAGAAAATCCAAGGTAAGGGTGAGTTTTCATTAAATTATTTGGAATTCTTGGATAATATTAAGTGGGTAGAAATGTGGTTAGGGAAAATCTCAATCTTCCATGAATTTAGAACCTTTAGGTTTTACTAAAAACCTTTGATTTGATTTATGATATTTGAGTATGTTTGGAATTTGTGTTATGGTATATTATAAAGACTATTGGTAATTTAAAGAAAACCAATTGATAATATATTTCTAATTGGACTGAACAGTAGCATATGTCTTTTATTTTCTAATAAATCATACTACTGTAGCAGTAAACGCTCTGTTCCTTTTATTAAGTTGGGCGATGCGTTTTTAATTAATGATGAGAATTTCCAAGGCACATATAATTAGTTATGTAAATAGTTATTATATGATGAACCCTTACTTTATTTAAGTTTCAATTAATACCGAGAAGAAGAAGAAAATGAGAAACATGTCTTGTTGTTGTGCTGTGAGGTGCGCAGGAAATTATGAAAGCCTAATAGAGTGAGATTTAACCGCAGGAAAATGGGGCTGGTGGAATTAATGAAGTTTTGTTCATGAGTCATGTGGGTCATTTTATTGTTAAAAAAGAAGGGAAATCATTTAATTTGTCAAATAATGGTGATGATGATCTAGCACTACTAAGTAGGAAGAGATATTTTTTCTTTTCTTTTTTTAGACCAATAGATAGAAACATAGAGTAATGCATTGATTTATGTGATGAAGTAATGAAACATGATACTATATATTATGATGATAGAAATTCAATAAAAGTGATATTTAATGGCTAGTCTCTAGGCCAATTGAATTAATGCAGTATGGCCCTTTCCTTGTTTGTTCTAATTGAAATGAATATAATTATTTAATTTTTCATGAAGGGCAAAAACGTGATGCCACATTTAATAATTAGTGAGACATCATTCTTATAAAAAAAAAAGAGATATGAAGTAGTATGGTTTTAAGATCCTATAAAACTACTTGTAGAATAATTTGGTTATTATTTCTATTTTATTTATTTATTTAATGATTAATTTAGAGATTAATTTGGTAATTAATATGGAAATTAATTTGGTGATTACTCTAATGATTAATTAGAATGTTTATTTTGACGGGCCAATTATTTTAGATTTAATCAATATCGTGTGGTTTGCAAATCGAGATTAAATTGTGTTGATAGCTTGTGTAATTATATACTAAGTGTGGTGACAATATTAGAATGATGATTCTTCTAATTTTGAAAATATGTTTGTATGTGCAATGGTGTGATAATTCAAATGTGACGAATTATTGAGATATGCAAGAATATTAAGATTAGAGGACGGTCTTAATTGCATATAGTTGTTGAACTTGCACATGCATCATTTTGTCAAGAGGCAATGCTTGCTAGTTCCGTGGGAGATAGTGACTTGTCCCAAACCTAGAGGACGGGTTTGAAAGCTTAGAGAATGGGCTTTTGTGAATTATCGGTCTAGAGGACGGACCCGATTTAATGTAAAAATCGAAAAATGATAACAAGTGATTGGTACCACATGCATGAGTTGCATTTGAGTCTTGCATCGAGTCTCATTGTGTCTATGGTTACAATATGAGATTATGTGTATTATGTGAATTGTTGAATTTGTGAAGTTGTGGATTGTGACTATATAATTATGAATAATATGTCTACTTGAGTGATATTATGTTGATGAAACTTTTGAAGTGTGAGAATTATTGTGTATGCTTGTATGCCTTAATATTATCTTATAATTTCGATAATTATATGAATTCTCACCCTTCTGTTGGAATGATGTTTTATACGACATCGCTCAGGTATCAAGGAGTAGAGTTGCTTCTAGCGCAAGGTAGCCGTTGGAGTAGTTGTCTTAGTTGCTTATTTATTTTGGGTTTTGAGTCGTGCTCTGGTCATGTAACACTGGGGAAACATTTGATTCATGTTTGAGAGATACAATTGTATACTCTATTTATTTTATTAATTTGATTTGAATTTTATGGGGAAGTGGCTTTTTATGCCTAAGTTGATAAAATGAATGAAGTTTATTTGAGAATTGAATGTTATGAGATTCTTAATGAAAGTGATTTCGCTGCTACATGCTAATGTGAAAAATATATCTGAAAAACATAATTTTATTTTAAGTGTTATCGAGCATGACAAGTGTTGTATGATGTTTTGAATCATGTGTGACACCCTTAATTGAGATGCATGATAAATTACTCTGATTATGTATATATTTTTCTGTGGGGTTAAGAAGGGTGTTACAATAATCCTTTCAGGGATGCCATACCTACATATGAGATTATTCTTAATGAACCGAGCTACAACATTCTTGGTAACAGATGCAAATGAGGCTGCCTCTACCCACTTTGTGAAGTAATCAATAGCAACCAGGATGAAACGATGCCCATTAGAAGCAGTAGGTTTGATCTCACCAATCATATCAATGCCCCACATGGCAAAGGGCCAAGGAGCAGTCAACACATTCAATGGTGATGGAGGTACATGGACTTTATCAGCATAGATTTGACATTTGTGACAAGTTCTGGAGTGTTGATAGCAATCAGCTTCCATGGTAGAC
Organism: Lathyrus aphaca; assembly: GCA_963966055.1. Taxonomy (NCBI): domain Eukaryota; kingdom Viridiplantae; phylum Streptophyta; class Magnoliopsida; order Fabales; family Fabaceae; genus Lathyrus; species Lathyrus aphaca. The sequence continues at coordinate 569,133,634 of OZ014522.1, forward strand.
CAATAGTAACCTGCTCTCAAAATCTTCTTTGCCATGGTATGACCACTGGAATGAGTGCCAAAGGTCCCATCATGCATCTCTTCCATAATTTCAATTGCTTCCTTCTTATCCACACAACGAAGCATAGTTGAATCATGATTGCGCTTATACAGAATGCCATTACTCAGAAAGAACTTAGCAGCAAACCTCCTCAGGAACTTCCTATCTTTGACAGATGCCCCTTCAGGGAATTCCTGAGCTTCAAGATATCTTTTTACTTCATAGAACCAAGGCTTCTCCTCTGCCCCTTCAGTGTCAATCTCATTGCAGTATGCAGGCTTTTCAAATCTATCAATGGTAATCTTGGGAGCTTCATCATCCCAACTGATCTCAAACATAGATGCCATGGTGGCCAGTGCATCTGCCAACTGATTCTCTCTTCGTGGAATATGCTCAAAGGTAATCTCTTTGAAATGTGGGATCAAAGACAACACATGATCTCTGTAAGGAATGAGGTTATCATGCTTGGTATCCCAATCTCCTTTAATCTGACTCACTACCAGGGCTGAATCTCCATACACATCAAGGAACTGAATTTTCATATCAATAGCAGCTTTAATACCCAGGATACATGCCTCATACTCAGCCATGTTATTGGTACAGTAGAAACAAAGTCTGGCAGTAATCGGGGTATGACAACCTTCAGGGGAACTAATTACAACACCAACACCATTACCATGTGCATTAGAGGCACCATCAAAAACCATAGTCCATCGGGATCCTTGTTCAGGTCCGTCATATTGTCCAGGTTCTTTGGTAATAATCATAATGTCTTCATCAGGGAAATCAAAACTCATTGACTGGTAATCATCCACTGCTTGATGAGCCAAATGATCAACAACAACACTTCCTTTAATGGCCTTCTGAGTAGTATACTGTATGTCATATTCTGTCAAGATCATTTGCCATCTTGCAATTCTTCCGGAGAGAGCAGGTTTCTCAAATATGTACTTGATTGGATTCATCTTAGAAATCAATAAGGTAGTATGGGTCAACATATACTGTCTTAGTCGGCGAGCAGCCCATGCCAAAGCGCAGCAAGTTTTCTCGAGCAGTGAGTATCTTGTTTCACAGTCGGTAAACTTTTTGCTAAGGTAGTATATTGCCTGCTCTTTTCGACCAGACTCGTCATGTTGCCCCAACACACACCCCATCGAGTTGTCTAGCACTGTTAAGTACATAATCAAGGGTCTTCCATCAACTGGTGGCATCAAAATTGGTGGTTCTAGCAGGTATCTCTTGATTTCATCAAAGGCAGTCTGGCACTCATCATTCCATTCCATCATCTGATCTTTCTTCAACAACTTGAAGATTGGCTCACAGATAGTAGTTAATTGGGAAATAAATCTTGCAATGTAGTTTAATCGTCCCAAGAAACCTCTAACCTCCTTCTCAGTACGGGGAGCTGGCATCTCTCGTATAGCTTTCACTTTTGCAGGATCCACTTCAATACCTTTTCCACTGACAATGAAACCCAGGAGTTTACCAGATCTAACTCCAAAAGTACACTTGTTTGGATTCAATCTCAACTTGTATTTCTTCAACCTCTCAAACAACTTGTGCAGATGATCAAGATGTTGCTCTTCATTCTGAGACCTGGCTATCATATCATCTACATATACTTCTATCTCATGATGAATCATATCATGAAACAAAGCCACCATAGCACGCTGATATGTTGCCCCTGCATTCTTCAAACCAAATGGCATTACCTTATAGCAAAAGGTGCCCCACTGTGTCACAAATGTTGTCTTCTCCATATCTTCAGGTGCCATCTTGATTTGATTGTAACCAGAGAAACCATCCATAAAAGAGAATACCTTATGCTGAGCAGTGTTGTCTACCAGAATATCAATATGAGGAAGTGGAAAGTCATCTTTAGGGCTAGCCTTGTTCAAATCTCTGTAGTCCACACACATACGCACCTTACCATCTTTCTTAGGGACCGGTACCACATTTGCAACCCACTGAGGATAAGAAGTCACTGCTAAGAACCCTGCATTGAATTGTTTCATTACCTCTGCTTTGATCTTTTCTGACATTTCAGGACGCATACGACGAACCTTCTGCTTCTTTGGACGACAATCTTCTTTCACTGGTAAACGGTGAACCACAATGTCTGTATCCAACCCTGGCATATCTTCATAAGACCAAGCAAAGATCTCCACATAATCACGTAACATCTGAATCAACCTGCTCTTGACACTGTCCTATAAATCAACCCCTACCTTGACCTCTTTTCTGTTTTCTTCAGTTCCCAGATTCACAACTTCGACTGGCTCTTCATGTGGCTGTATAGCTTTCTCTTCTTGTTGTAACAACCTAGCAAGCTCTACAGGTATTTCACAATCGTCCTCATTTCCGTCTTCAGTTTGATAGATCGGATTCTCGAAATTATAATTGGCAATAGTAGAACTGTTATCAACAGGATCCAGAGTGGATGAGGATCTGCATTTAGTGATGTGGGTGTGTGTAAGAACACATAGCTGATAAAACAAAAAAGAAAAGAAAAGAAAGACAAGGAACACAATATTTACGAAAACGAAACGTCCACTGATTTTATTGAATGAAGTATGCAAATGAAATGACAGCCCGTAACAAGCACACCATTGTGCCTCGGGTAAGGCACATGGCTTGAAAGTTTTATTGTTCAATAAATTACAAATTTAAAAACATAACACAGTAATAGTATTTACTCCTGACTAAAGGAGATAGGGATAACATCTTCAGCTTTCCAATTATTGAGTCCAGCACCCACAGTAGGAAAAATCCATGCATCCAAGTTGTAGTCTTCATCTTGATCTCCCACAACATTAATCTGGTCCTTCACAACCCCTTGATTAGTGACACGGGCAGCACGAGCACGACGAACAGCCTTCTGGGACTCTGCAGTGAAACCCAAACCAAACTTGTCAGACTTGTATGGAATATCAGGAAGCTGACCCCAAATAGTACAACCACCTTCATCCACCACAGCTCTAGCATCATTAAGGGAGGCCATTGCCATTGTTGGAGGCTTTCTGGTGACCACAGGAACTTTCTTTGCAACAGGAGGAGCTACATAATCATTAACAACCCAGGGAACCACTTCAAATGTCTGACACGGAGTCTCAATGTATTCACCTTCCATTTCCAGATACTTGAAAGTATTCACATGGCTGACAAAGTATTCTTCTTCTCCATAGACAATAACAACCTTTCCATCCACCGGATATCTCAACTTTTGGTGTAATGTAGAGGTCACAGCACCTGCCCCATGGATCCAGGGACGACCAAGCAGACAAGAGTATGAAGGACGAATATCCATCACATAAAATGTAGCAGTAAACACCTGAGAACCAACTTGAATTGGAAGATCAATTTCCCCATGCACTACTCTTCTAGAACCATCAAAAGCCTTTACCACAATATTACTGGGCTTCAGTACAGCATCTTCAGGACTCAGCTTGTTCAGGACTTCCTTAGGCAACACATTCAAAGAGGAACCATTGTCTATCAGCACATGAGACAGGGTAGTGCCCCTGCATTCAATTGAAATATGCAAGGCCCTGTTATGATCCCTCTTGGCAGGGGTCAAGTCAGCATCAGAAAATCCTAACCCATTGTCATAGGTCAGGTGGGCAACACAGTTTTCAAATTGGTCAACAGAAATTGCACTGGGTACATGAGCCATCTTCAGAAACTTGATCAATGACTTGGCATGAGCCTCAGAACATAATAACAGGGAGAGCATAGAAATCTTCGAGGGAGTATGCCCCAACTGATCAACAATGTCATAATCACTCTTGCGAATGATTTTCAATACTTCTTCCATCTGCTTAGAGAGATCATCAGCAGCTGGCACATCAGTAGATACAGGCTCAATAACAGGATCTTTGCCCCGAGCATCAGTGGTGGAAGTAGCAGCAGGAGTAATTGCATTCTTAGAAATAACTGGAGGAGAGAAAACTCTTCCACTACGAGTGATCTTGCTAGACCCAGCAATATTGTCAACATCAACAGGCACATCAGCTATAGGCTCTTGCTTAACACCATGGATGTAAACATCAGATCCATAATGCCAAGGCACAGCTTTGTCAGACGTATACGGGATAGGACCAGGAGTAGTAATGACCACAGGAGCTACCCTGGCTTCAGCAACAACTTTCACAGGACCTTCAGCAGTAATCTTGATTGGGCCCTGATGAGTGATTTTAATGGGACCTTTTGAAGTGATTCTTACCGGTACTTTGTCAACCATATCAACCTCTTCATTCTTCTTACCCCGAGTCAGATGATCCACCATACTTTCTACAGATGACGGAGTCCTTTCAAACACTATAGTATACTTATCCATGAGACGTTGAATTCCATCTCTCAATATGAAGCAACTATCCGGCTTATAGGTACAATACAAACAATCTTCACGACAACCTGGAAAGATCCCAGCTTGTACTAACCTCTTTTTGATAACAGACAGTGGTGTGGTCAACTCCATTACTGAATAGACATGCAGGTCTTCATCAACGGCATTGACAGTCTTCTCGTGATTTGGCATTGGAGCTGTAATCACATTTGGAGTACCTGGTGGATCAAACTCAATTTCTCCAGCATCAATCATATCTTGAATTTTGTTCTTCAAGACCCAGCAGTTATTAGTATCATGTCCTGGACAGTTTGAATGATATGCACATCGTGCATTGGGATTGTACTTGGGAGAGGTAACATTGGGATTCTGAGGAGCCTCCCTCAGGGTAATAAGTTCAGCCTTCAACAAGTGTTGCAATGCCTGAGCCATTGACATGTTGATCTTCGTGAACTGTCTTCTAGCCCTCTGTTGGTTGCCTTGAGGCTGCTCTGTTGTTGCAGGAGTTGGATTTGAAATATGAACTACACTAACAGACTGATGCCTTCTGTTACGATCAGGTTGACCATAAACAGCATTGGATTCTTTCTTCCCAGTGGGAGGCTTCTTTGTAGCACCTGATGAAGAAGTGCCCACTTGGATCTTACCACTTTTGATACCATTCTCTACCCGCTCTCCTGTCATGATTAACTCAGTGAAGCCAGATGATGAGCTTCCAATGAGATGACTGTAAAACGGACCATTCAGCGTACACATGAACATGTCAACCAATTCCCTATCAGTCAAAGGGGGTTGAACTCTTCCAGCTAAATCTCTCCACTTCTGAGCATATTCTTTAAAACTTTCTTTGGCACCCATAGACATGCTCTGAAGCTGCATGCGAGTGGGGGCTAAGTCAGCATTGTATTGGTACTGCTTGTAGAAAGCTTCAGCAAGATCATTCCAATCTCTGATGTTGACACTCTCCAACTGATAATACCACTCCAGCTGAGCTCCAGATAAGCTCTCTTGAAAGAAATGGATCCACAACTTCTTATCAGCAGTGTGGGGTTGAATTCTTCTGACATACGACCTCAAATGCAGCTTGGGACAAGAGACCCCATCATAAACAACAAAGGTAGGGACCTTGAAACCCACAGGTATGACCACCCCAGATATCAGACTCAAATCCTCAAAATCCAGCCCAGATGATTTCTGCAACTCCATAGCATCCATCCTATCCACCAGCATCTTGAATTTGTCTTCATTAGGCTCATGGTAGTAGTTAGCCTCAGAATCAGAGTCCCCCATTGTATGGTGGAGACTGCCTACCTCTTGCTCAGATTCTTCAGATTCATAGTCTTCAACTGGTTCTTTGGTCTTGGCAAGACCTTTGAACCTTCTTCCCATGTTGATCAACCCAGCAGATCTTCTAGTCTTCTTAGTCTTCTTGGCCAGCAGTGTCTTCAATTCGTCCTGCCCCTTGGACAGGTTCAGGATCAGCTCTTGGAACTGTGCATTCTGTGCCTGAAGATCCTTAACCGATTGTTCAAGAGCCATTGCTGAAATAAACAGCGAGAAGATAAGAAACCTGTGCACAATTATAAACCTATGATGCAATGAAATGATATGGGAATGCATATGCAATGTTTTCAAGGACCGCAGGATTTAAATTTGCTTAGACAAAAATGAAAGTAAACTTTTATTAGTAATAACTTGTTTTGCCTTTTAGGCTTACAAAAAAAATGAAAGTAAAATAAGTACAAAAGATGGGGTTTTAAGTCTCCCATGGACGTTTCCTCTTTATGTTGAGGTATGAGTTGAGGTTCCGTTCCTCGTGAAGTTGCTTTGTTAGCTCTAGGACTCTTTCTTGGCTTGCTTTGTAATGAGCCTCGAAAGTATCCCTTTGCTCCTTCAGTTGGATCCATGATCTCTGCAAGTCTTCCGTATCAGTAGGCATGTCTGGGTGAAGGATGGTATAAGCTGTGTCTCCTTCAGCAACAGGTTCCATGGTAACTGGTAGGACGGCAGGATATGGCATCATGAGAGTCTGAGCACGAGATCGTACCCATCTGAGATAAGCCTCCATAGGAATAGTGTACTTAGGCTCCAGTGTCTTGCTGTCAATCCTGTTTACCTTTCCCCAAGCTCGTATGAATCTCTGACGGTAACCCTGAAGATCGTTGTCGTAATCAAACACAATGCCCTGAATCAACATGTCATGTGGACCATCACTTCGGGCGTAACCAAACTGTCGTAAAGCTAGAGAGGGGTTGTAGGTGATGCCTCCTCTTATGCCTAGAAGTGGCACATTAGGAAACTCCCTACAACGGTCAATGATGGTGACATTCTCCATAGATCTGGAGCACCAATGGATGTCTGAGTGAGAAAGTGACATGATCCTCTTGGACCATCTGAACCCTTGCTCATTCTTCATTACTGAGCGAGGAAGGTGAGAAATAAACCACCTGGAAAGCAAAGGGATGCAGCACATAAAAGTTCCTCTTGCCCTTGTAGTACGGGTATGAAGAGAATGTAGGATGTCTCCAAGCAATGTAGGCACTGGATTGTGACTCAGGAATATGTTGATGGCATGAACGTCTATGAACTGATCTGGATTGGGAAACAATACTAAGCCATAAATCAGCAAGGCTAAGATCTCCTCAAAAGCATCGTAACTCATGGCCTTCAAGAACATTTGAGCCTTATCCATTAGTACCTTGGCAAGAATACCCTTGACTCCACTTCTCGTTTCTAGAACAATGTCAGACTTCTTCAGATGTAGAGTTGCAGCAATAACCTCTGGTTTAAGCTCCTTCTCCAAGCCTGTGAAGGGTCTTTGATCAAGAACATGTATACCCAGAAGTTTAGAGAACTCCTCCATGGTTGGAACCAGCTGATAGTCAGGGAATGTAAAGCAATGGTGCTTAGGATCAAAGAACTGAAACAGCACACTCATCATGTCTTCATTGAACCCTGAAGTGACTAAGTCCAATAGGTGACCATGTCTCTTGATGAACTGGGAATGATCAGACACCTGAGAAACCAACTCTTTAAGCTTAACAGGTATCCCTACAAAGTTGATCCTGATGGTGTTTCTACGAGCAGAAGCCATGACCTGCAACAAAGAACAAAAATAAATCCCTTGGTCCTTGAAATGGTTAGGGAAAATGATATGCTTATGATGCATGATGATGTCATGATGTTATGCTCAATCACAAACATGTGGCACACACAAACAAGTCACACAATTGCCCTAGGTTTAAAGGCTTGCATGAGGTTCAAAGGTAAGTACCCTCCCCTGAAGTTAGATGGTTCATCCTGTCCTACAAAAGTAACCAGGTTCTAAGGGATCTCAATATCATTGATCCTTCACAAGGGTGGTTGATCAGAAGGCAACTTACTTGCCAACCAAAACCCTCCAAGTTTAAGATCTCAATGAGCGTAGCATCGAGTGTCAACCAACTTCAGTCTGCACCAAAGCCGGTTACCTCACTACCTTCTAAAGGCCAAGATGAGTTAACTAGGGTTCTAAAAGTTAGTTAGTGCATTGACAACATATGGCAGCCTCATATTATCCTCAACTTGACTTAAGGAACATAAGCACCAACCAAGAAGTCGCACTAACTATGGCCACCAGATCAACCGTATCGATATACGTCGTACAGTTTCCTTGGTCTATTGCCATTTACCTAAGGTACACTAGATCCGGGTTAGGACCTTTCACACATAAGAACACCCCAACAAGATAATATAAATCAAACAAGGCAAACAATTTAAAGTGATCTTAATTCCTAAGGGTACCCCTCTTAAAATATTATCCCCAGCAGAGTCGCCAGTTCTGTAACACGGTGGGAGAACTGACTTTTAGTTATGTTGCGGATAGCAAGAGTCGCCACCGACTTTTATTTTATCCATAAGGAAAGGGTATAAAAGAACAGGAAAGACCTTAAGAGAATATTTTGGGTCCGGGGGGTAGGTTATGTAAAAGGAAGGTGTTAGCACCCTTTACATCCATGGTTATCCATGGGCTCTTAGTTACTTAGCTCACTTTTGAATTGTTTTTGAAAGTGTAATGTGTGAATAGAAAAATTTTTCAGAATAGTTAATAATAATCCATGTACGGATGTGTAAAAACTTGTTTTTGAAAATTTGTTTGAAATTGTGAAGAGTTTGAAATTTTTTTGAAGTGAGCAAGTACATAAGAGGAACCTACCCTAATGTTTAAAGTCTTTCTTGTTCTTTATCCTTTCATTGGTAAGACTATCCCTACTATTAAGGAGTAGGTAGTCATTACTTTGGATGTGAGGGACATGAGAGGGACATTCTGTTTTATGAAGGCAACTGTGGGGTGTAATAAGCATACTGAAGGGACTATCATCATTATTCGAAGGGACTCGATTCGTAAAGGCAACCATGAGGGACTTGATGATTTTTCTTTTAAATGGGACTTGCTTTATACACCCCACTTGACCTTATTAGTAGGCAACCTGAGGGATAACCTTAGAAAGTGAGACGGCGATAAAAATCGACTTACGTGTGTGAGTGTTAATTTAATTATCTTTGATTAAAAGTGATCTAGAATTAATTTTTAAATAAAATACATATTTGCACTCCCTAATTACTGACCATAACAATAATAATTAAAGAATTACAAAATTACATTCGGGAAACAATTACAAGAAATTATAATAATAAGCAAATTAAAATAAATGGCAAAAAGCATAAATATAAATAATAAACAACAATATAATAGGCCATAAATGAATAATTAAAGGGTTAGTAATAATAAGAAATAGGATTAGTAAAAATATTAAGAATAAATAAAGTTAGTAATAATAAAATAAAAGAGGTTAGTGAATAATAAAAATTAATGAAATAATAATAATATAAAATTGACAAAGCAAAATAAATAATATGGTTAGTAGTAGTAATAATAAATAAAATTAACCAAAATTATAATAATAATAGATCACCAATTTTTAATATGAACAATTATATTTAGAAACAAATATGAACAAACAATTATTTTAATTTACAAATTATTAAGTTATTTTTTTTTAAATATATTATAACTACAAAATTTAATTATTATAAACATATATTAACATTTATTTATTAAACAATATATACATATTATAAGAAGAAAATAGGTTTTAAAAATCATATTTACAATATTAATCATGTTTATAAAATTTAATTCTATTAATTATTATATTTACAAATTATTTGAAACCATATACAAAAGTATAATTATTATAAATTAAATTGTTTCTAAACATTAAACGAAAAATAATTTGGATTATAAATATATTTACAAAATTTATAAGAATTATAATAAATATATATACATAATAACTATATTAGGAATTAGAAAATAAAATTATTAAACAAATAGAATTAGGTTTTAAAAAAAAAAAATTAGGGTTTGTTAGAAAAATATTTTTTTTAGGGTTTGATTATCAATTCATTTAGTTAAATAGGGCATATATACAATTTTTTTAGAATATTAAAATAATGACATATACAATTTAATAATATTAACAAATTAGTATTTTTTTTTAAGAAAAGAAAATAAAAATGAGTTTAACCTAATATCAATATATTATTTTGAATTTTCTTTGGATTTTTTAAAATAACATCTTAATCAAAACAATAATAAAAAAAAAATAAGAAAATAGAAAAAGGAACCTGCTGGGATTTGATCCCAAGACCTCATACTTGCAAGCAGCAGCAACAACCACTAAGCCAGCCAGACGCAGGTGATAATGAAGGAGACCCACTTTGTTTTGTGCCTTGCCTTGAAAATCCAGGAAAATAATGAACAAAAAAGGCCTGGGGTGGGATTTGATCCCAGGACCTTTATACATTCACACATGCGCATCACCACCCGGCTGGAAGAGCCCACCTGTTAATCAAACTATAACAACTAATAATATATTAAGAACACAACATAAAATGAGAAAAATATCAAAACATTGCTGGGGACAGGATTCGACCCCACGCCCTCTCACCAAACGCATATGCGTCTTTCCACTAAACCAACCAACCTGTTGTGATATACAAATAAGAAAATAACATAATATTTTAAGTCAGAAATTCAAATATGGGATTCGCGCCAACTAGCTTCTTCTTCAACCTTGTGACATACGAATTTTGCTGCGAAATCTGCTAGGGTTTTTCCTGCGAAAACAGAATTGTAACAAAACCTGCGAAATTCAAACATGGACAAAACAACAAGATTTTGTAAAATTGATTATGCCATTAAGTTCTTAACAAGGTTTCCAATGATTCTACGTTCTTAGAATCCATTTATATGGGCTGGATTGAAGAACCCCAATTGGAGTCATAAACCCTAAAAATGGTATATCACACATTAGGCTATGAAACTTCATCAATCGCTCCAGATTTCATCTATAGTCATCAACAAACACAATTATGTAATCAAATTTCAATTATATGCAAGGAATCATTGGAATCGAAAAAAAATTATTCAAGAGCAAAGTGGATTCGGGTTGGCCAATGTAGTGCACATGGGATGCAAATGAGTGATGCCTTAGCTTCAGTGATGTCTAAAGAACACGTCTATGTTCTTAGTTTACCTTGAAACCTCTTAGATTGAAGAATCCGAATCTCACTTTTTTTGATGAATTTTGAGTTTTTGAATCTTACCCTTGGCTGCTGGAATCCGTTTCTTGAGGCTAGGGTTATGATCAGCATATATAGGTGAATGTTTCTAGGTTAAAAAATTGATGGATCATGTGGAAGAATTGATTTAAAAAGATTGAGAAAGATGGTGCTTTGAATTTCAAATATTGGCTCATGATGACTTGCTATTTTTGTATCAATCACATGATTCCATTCCTCTTTGATTCTAATCACCAATTATGATTTTCTAGAAGCATTATCCAAATAAAATCTATTATTTTTATATTTTATTTTTATTTAAAATGATTTTTAATGATTTAAATCAAAATAAATAGAAATAAAAATAATAAAAATCAGATTTTAAATGGTTTGGGTCGTGCATAGTGTTAGTGTATGGATTGGATCACAACTTGGGCAGCCCATTTGGAAAGAAATGATTCTAAACCTCCATTTTCAACATAAACCATCACAAAATTTCCCAACTTTGCAAAGGCACATCTCCCTCAATTTTAAAGGTATGAGGGTATTCTTGGACTTTTTGGAAATCTTGAAGAGTCCTCTAAACAACCCCATTGGTTTCAGGTCCATATCATTTACCAATCTCAAGTTATGCCCTTTTGAAGTTGTTGACTTTTTGTTGACTTTTGAAATGACCTATAATGTCTTAGATCATATCTTTCAAATGAAGCATTTTTGGGCTTAACTTTCAACATCAAAGTTGTAGAGAATTCAATTTCCTTCAAAATGAGCTTTGGATGGAGACTTGGTGATGAAGTATGTGAAAGTTATGGCTGGTCAAAGTTTAGTTGACTTTTACTGAGGAAACCCTAATTTAGAAACTCCTGATTATTGATGATCTGGAATCTCCTTGATGAATCATGATCAACCCTTGATCAAATGATGAATTTTACTTCATATACTTGATGTTGGCAAAAAATCATGAAGTTTGACTTTGGTTTGACCACAGTTGACCTCAGTTTGACCTTTTAACTGCATTGACTGATTTTGACTTATCTGATCATCTGACTGAGCAATCTTCTGAGAAAAGTCTTGAAACTTGTCATGGGGGTTCTTACACACATATAAGATGTTATGAAACTCACTTGAGGTATTGGAAGTCCATTTAACCTGATTAAAGTCAAAACCCTAGTTTTGGATGCACTGCTTAGGAGGTGCATTGTCTGAGGGAATTGTCAACTTCTTTGACCAATTGTGAACTTTGTGAACCTTGTGAATATTCATAAAATGTCTTGTGATACTCATGGGAGGTATTGTGAAGCTTGTGAACCTTGTGAACCTTCAAGAAGTAACTTGTAGACTTCATGAACCTCATGAAAGGTATTGAAAGCATTGTGGAACTTGTGAACCTTGTGAACCTTCATAAAGTGACTTGTAGACTTCATGAACCTCATGAAAGGTCTTGTAAATGTTGAGAAAGCTGTGAACCTTGTGAACCTTCTTAGAACACAAAGTCTTGTATTGTGAGGGCAAATTTTGGGGTGCAACAATGACCTGCAACAAAGAACAAAGATAAATCCTTTGGTCCTTGAAATGGTTAGTGAAAATGCTATGCTTATGATGCATGATGATGCTATGATGTTATGCTCAATCACAAACATGTGGCACACACAAACAAGTCACACAATAGCCCTAGGTTTGAAGGATTGCATGAGGTTTAAAGGTAAGTACCCTCCCCTGAAGTTTGGTTGGTTTATCTTGTCCTATAAAGTAACCAGGTTCTAAGGGATCTCAATATCATTGATCCTTCATAAGGGTGGTTGTTCAGTAGGCAACTTACTTTCCAACCAAAACCCTCCAAGTTTAGGATCTCAATGAGCGTAGCATCGAGTATCAACCAACTTCAGTCTTCACCAAAGCCGGTTATCTCACTACTTTCTAAAGGCCAAGATGGGATGACTAGGGTTCTAAAAGTCAGTTAGTTTATTGACAACATATGGCAGCCTCATATTATCCTCAACTTGCTTAAGGAACATAAGTACCAACCAAGAAGTCACTCTAACTATGGCCACCAGATCAACCATATCGGTATACGCCGTACAGTTTCCTTGGTCTATTGCTATTTACCTAAGGTACACTAGATCCGGGTTAGGATCTTTCACACATAAGAACACCCAACAAGTAAAGTAAAGCAAACAAAGCAAACAAGTTTAAAGTAATCTAATTCCTAAGGGTACCCCTCTTTAATATCATCCCCAGCAGAGTTGCTAGTTCTGTAACACGGTGGGAAAACTGACTTTTAGTTAAATGTTGCGGATAGCAAGAGTCGCCACCGACTTTTATTTTATCCAAAAGGAAAGGACATAAAAGAACAGGAAAGACCTTAAAAGATTTTGGTTTCGGGGGGTAGGTTATACAGAGGGAAGGTGTTAGCACCCTTTATATCCATGGTTATCCATGGGCTCTTAGTTACTTAGCTCACTTTAAATTATTTTGAGAAAGGGGTAGTGTGTGATTAAAAATTTTCTAAGTACTTTATAATGATCCTTGTATGGATGTATATAAAGACTTTGTTTTGAAAATTTGTTTGAAATGTGAAGTGTGATGAAGTATTTTTAAGAAAAGTGAGCAAGTACTTAAGAGGAACCTACCCTATACTAAATCTTTACTGTTCTTATATGTTCTTTCAATGGTAAGACTATCCCTATTATTAAGGAATAGGTAGTCATTACCTTGGATGTAATAAGGGACATATGAAGGGACATTTGTATTTAGGCAACTGTAAGGTGTCTTAGCAATACGAAGGGACTTATCATCTTTTATTCAAAGGGACAAGATCATTTACCGTAGGCAACAGCGAAGGGACTTGATCTTATAATCTTAAAAGGGACTTGATGATATTTTATGAAAAGGGACTTTGCTTTAAGACACCTTACTTGACCTTATAGTTAGGCAACATGAGGAATACCCTTAGAAAGTGTAGGATGGCGATCAAAGATCGACTTACGTGTGTGAGTGTTCATATTCATATATTTATCTTATTAAGTAAGTCATTCTAAATTAATTTTAACTTACAAACATGTTATCACTCCCTATAGTTACTAACCATGGCAAAAATATTTATAAACAATAAAATAATAATAAACCTACGACTATTACAAGGCTTTCGCAATTACATTATAATTTAAATAATAAATATATATAATAAAGAAATTATAATTAAAATGGTTAGTAAATAAAAATAATCATAAGAGGAAGAGGTTAGCACAAATATACAAAAAATATATACAATTTAATTAAATATTTTTAGATTAAATAAACAATTTTGAAGAATTTTTGAGATGAAAATAAGATAATATGAATAATAATAATAAACCATATAATAATTATTTACAAAATATGATTAATTATATATTAGAAAAATTAATTAAATTTAATATTTAAAGTTAAACAAAAAATTGGGGTTAGAAATTAGGGTTTGGAATTAGGGTTAATTTTACAATTAAGAAAAAATCAGGATTAGGGTTTTGATTATTTAATATAAACTTAATTAAATTATTTATATAAAAAGATATACAATAATAATATAAACAAATTTTAAATATAAACCAAATTAAATTTTAGAAAATAAATTAGAATTTTTAGAAAATATGAAGTTATATATATATATATATATATATATATATATATATATATATATATATATATATATTTACATATTATTATTATTTTAAATATAATTTTCTTATAAGAAATATAATTTATATTAATTATAAAACAAAACAATAAAGAAAATAATGAGTAAATGAATAAAAAAACTTACCTGGGGCAAGGATCGAACCCACGCCCTAGGCCCTTCCTCCCTTGGACCAACACCAGCACCACCAGGCCATGCACGTGTTGTGAATATATGAGGCAAGACAATCATTATATTGTAAGCTTGTAAAATCCAATGAAATTAAATCAAAGTTTCGATCCCTAGTCCTCCTGCATACCAAGTCACATCCTTGCCATCAAGCCACATGGGCGCGTCTGGTAATTGATTAGCAACAAATAATAATATGTTAAACTTAATGAATATCAGGAGGAATAATAAAAAAAGATGGTGCCTCCAGGATTCGAACTCTGGTCTCACACCATGCTGCGCGTATGCCAAAACCACCAGAGCACCTACGCATTTGTGATAATCATATGAAACAAAAGAATAAAATCTCAAGATGAAAATTTGAAATTATATTTCGCGCCAAACAGCTTCGTCTTCAACCTCTAGCCTTGCGAATTTTCCTGCGAATTTTGCTGCCAATTCTCCTGCGAAATTTCAAACTGCAGGAAACCCTACGAAATCCATACACTATCATTCATGTACAGTTTGATTAAATTAAACACATGAGTATAATCCATACATCATTTGCAATTGATTTACGGTTTTAGAATTCATTTATATTCACTTAATCGTGAAACCCTAATTTGAAGGTTATGAACCCTAAAATGGCATTATACGATTCAACCATGGTTTCTTCAATCCAATCACCCAGAATTTATCACAAGCCTTCACTAAACACAAATCAGCAAGCAAAACTCATTAATAACGCATGAATGATCAAGAACGAAAAAACAAAAAAAAAACATGAAAAACTTGAATCGGGTTTGTCAATATGAGATGTTATAGAGCAATGTAATGATCAGGTTACACTCAATGATGTTCAGGGAACATGTCTCAACCTTCAAAATGCTTTGAAAAGCTCTCTTACAAAGAATCCGAATCAAGCTTTTTGGATGAATTTTTTGAAGTTTAAATGTGTTGTTTGAGGCTGCAAATTCGTGTCCAATGCATTGCTTAATGTTGTATATATATGATACATCAGAATTAGGTCAAAAAATTATTCAATCCTTTGGACTTTTGGATATTTAGAGATTGAAAAAGATTCATCCTTAAAAATTGAAATATTTTGATCTAACATTGCTATATTTGTATGATCTGAAATTATATGGTACCAATCACTTTTAAATGAATATTAAGACCTTCTAGAACCAAAATCAAATCAAATATCCATCCTTTTATATTTTATTTTAATTTAAAATGATTTTTAATATAAAAAATCATAATAAATAAAATAAAATGAATAAAAATATGAATAAATAAATTTTAATTCGTGCATGATGTCATGGAAGTGTTTGGATCATAAAAAGGCAAGCCCATTTGGTGAAATTTGGTTTTAAGACCCCATTTGCTTCATAAACCTTTCAAAAATTTCCCAACTTTGCAAAGGCACAAATCCTTCAATTTTAATGCTATGGAGGTGTTCTTGGACATGTTGGAAAGCTTAGAGAGTCCTCTAACCAACCTCTTTTGTCTCATGTCCATATCTTTTACCATTATCAAGTTATGCTCTTTGGAAGTTGTTGACTTTTTGTTGACTTTTAAAAGGACCTATAATGTCTTAGCTCATACCTTCTAAATGAAGCATTTTTGGGCTTGGCTTGTGAGACACAAAGTTGTATAGAATTCAATTTCCTTAAAAATGAGATTTGGATGGAAAAATTTTGATGAAATATGTGAAAGTTATGGCTGGTCAAAGTTCAGTTGACTTTTCCTGTGAAAACCCTAATTTAGAAACTCCTGATTCTTGATGATCTGAAATCTCCTTGATGAATCATGATCAACCCTTGATAAAATGATGAATTTTACTTTATATACTTGATTTTGACAAAAAATCATGAAGTTTGACTTTGGTTTGACCACAGTTGACCTCAGTTTGACTTTTTGACTGCCTTGACTGATTTTAACCTATCTGATCATCTGTCTGAGCAAATCTTTTGGGAAAGTCTTGAAACTTGACATGGGGATTATTGAACACATATAGGATGCTATGAAGCTCACTTGAAGCCTTGGAAGTCCATTTAGCCTGATGAAAGTCAAAGCCCTAGTTTAGGATGCCTTGCTTAGGAGGATGCATTGTCTGAGGGAATTGCTGTTAGAACAAATGTGGTTCTGATCCTCTAAGTGTTTTGATGATAACAAAGTCTTTCATGTTAGAAGTTCTAATGAATATACGTACCCTTGTGTAGAAGATAATATTGCTTGAGTAATCCGTACGAGCTAAGGAGAACCATTATAGAAGATACGCTCAAAGAAGAATCCAGCATTAAATGGCACATTTATTTGCTGCGCATATATTATTTATTATCTCTGATTTCCGCTTAGAAGATGCTGGTATCCTTATTAAAAAGCTTTAATTAAAGAATACGCTCTTTAATATTCAAAGACAAGTATCTCTGCTTATGGAAAGAAATTAAGGTATTTAAGTATATCCTAATTTGGCTCAAGATGTCTTCAACGGCTACTTTATCAAGAACTATATAAAGGACATCATTTGAAGAAATCAAAGTGAGGAACGAAAAGCTATATACGTATCTCATATTTTCAAGCATATCATTTTATCTTGTTCTTATTGTTGTAACTATCACTTAGTGATATCTGCTTATCTAGAAGCACTCTAAGTTACGTTTTTATCACTCTTGTAATAATTATTTTTCCTTGAGTGACTAAGTTTAGTCAGAAGACTCAAGAAGACATTGACTATAGGTCTTTGTGTGTATTCTTATTGAATAGTGGATTAAGACCTCAGTAGAGGCAAAATCACCTTGGCGGGTGGACTGGATGTAGTTTGAGTTCAAACGAACCAGGATAAAGTAAACGTGTCATTAGAAGTTTATTTTAATTATTTCAGAAAACCCAATTCCAACCCCCCTTCCTTGTGTTTTGCCACCTTCAATTGGTATCAGAGCGCTAGGTTCTGAGTATTACACTTAACCGTGTCAGTAAAAGATCCAAAAGATAAACACATGACAGAAACTGGAATTAACAATGACTATCAGAATGACAAGATCAATGCTAAACCACCAATGTTCAATGGCGACAATTTCGACTACTGGAAGGATGTTCTAGAGAGTTTCTTTCTAGCTCTAGATGGAGATCTCTGGGACATGGTGACAGATGGATATATTCATCCTGTTGGAGAAGATGGTCAGAAGATTGAAAGAAAAAATATGACAGTTCAACAGAAGAAGGAATTCAGAAATCATCACAAAGCTAGGACCATACTTCTAAGTGCTATCTCGTACACAGAATATGAGAAGATCACAAACAGGGATTCAGCCAAACACATGTTTGATTCTCTAAGGATGACACATGAAGGCAATTCTCAAGTCAAGGAGACCAAAGCTCTAGCTCTCATCCAGAAGTATGAAGCTTTCAAGATGGAAGAAGATGAAACCATTGAAAAAATGTTTTCAAGGTTCCAAATTCTGGTTGCTGGACTAAAAGTTCTGGACAAAGGCTACTCAACAGCAGATCACGTGAAGAAAATCATCAGAAGTTTACCAAAAGCCTGGAGACCCATGGTCACTGCTTTAAAGTTATCAAAAAATCTGAATGAAATATCTTTAGAAGAACTGATCAGCTCCTTGAGAAGTCATGAGATTGAATTAGAAGAAGATGAGCCCCAGAAGAAAGGTAAGTCTGTAGCTCTTAAATCTAACAAACATGTTTCTAAAGCTTTACAGGCAGAAGAAGAAGAAAGCTCTGGATGCTCATCAGAAGAAGATGAATTATCTCTTTTGTCAAGAAGAGTTCAACAACTCTGGAAACATCGTCAGAAGAAGTTCAGAAACACCAGAAGATCAAACAATTATTCTGAATCAACATCCAGTCACAAGAAACCCAGAAGCAAAGAAGTTGTGTGCTACGAATGCAAAGAACCAGGACACTATAAAAGTGAATGTCCAAAACTTCAGAAAGACAAACCTAGAAACAGATTCAGTAGAGAAAAGAAAAAGAGTCTCATGGCAACATGGGATGATTCTGAATCATCTGAAGCAGAGTCAGATTCTGAAGATGAACAAGCTAATATTGCATTAATGGCAAATATACCAGAAGATGATCACTCATCAGAATCAGAGTTAGAATCAGACTCAGAAGAGGTATTCTCTAAATTCTCTAGATCTGAGTTAGAAGCTAGTTTGTCAGAAATTCTTGAAAAATATCAGAAGCTTCAATTCAAATACAAAGACGTTAAACAAAATCTTGTATCTGAATTAGAAGATATTAGAAAACTGAAAACAGAAAACTCTGAGCTGAAAGAAAATCTTTTTGAATGTAAAAATTCTCTTGAGAAGCTCAAAGCTCAGAAGAAATCTGAATTAGAAGATCTAATCAATTCTGATAATATAATAAAACAATATGATTATAGTTTTCAACAATTTCTTACTAAAAGCTTAGATAGAAGTAAGATTGCTTCTATGATCTATGGTGTTAGCAGAAATGAAAGAAGAGGCATAGGATATGAGAAAAATAATGAAACTCTGAAATTAAAAAATATTGATGACATTGTCATAAATCCTAATACTCCTCTAAGTTCTCATTTCACCTACGGTCATAATCATGATCTTATATACACTAGTGAGTCATCTTGCTCTACAAGTTCTGATTTAAAACCTAAAATAAATCAGAAGTTTGTAAAATCTAACAAACAAGGACCCAGAAGAATATGGGTACCCAAGGATAAAATTGTGTATGTTGCAGATGTCTTTAACAGCAAAACTGAAACACCAATCATGGTACCTGGACTCTGGATGCTCACGTCACATGACGGGAAGAAAGCATATGTTCCAAAGTCTTGAATTAAAAGATGGAGGCCACGTAGGTTTTGGAGGCAATCAAAAAGGAAGAATTATTGGCTCCGGAACTATTGGTAATGGAAATCTTCCTTCTATATCTAATGTTCTACTTGTAGAAGGATTAATGCATAATTTATTATCCATAAGTCAATTAAGTGATAATGGTTATGACATAATCTTTAATCAAAAGTTCTGTAAAGCTGTCAGTCAGAAAGATGGAACAATCCTCTTTAGTGGAAAGAGAAAGAACAACATTTATAAAATAAAGCTTTCTGAATTAAAAATTCAAAATGTAAAATGTCTAATGTCTGTGGAAACAGAGCAATGGGTCTGGCACAGAAGATTGGGACATGTTAATATGAGAAGATTATCTCAACTTAACAAACTCAATCTAGTCAGAGGACTTCCAAATTTGAAGTTCAACTCAGAAGCTCTATGTGAAGCATGTCAGAAAGGCAAATTTTCAAAAACTGGATTCAAAGCTAAAAATGTTGTATCTTCCTCTAGACCATTAGAACTTCTGCACATTGACTTATTTGGACCAGTGAAAACTGCTTCTGTCAGTGGCAAGAAGTATGGATTGGTGATCGTAGATGACTTCAGCAGATGGACATGGGTAAAGTTTCTTAGACACAAGGATGAGTCAATTGCTGTATTTTCTAACTTCTGCAAACAAGTTCAAAATGAAAAAGAATCAAAGATCATTAAAGTCAGAAGTGATCATGGTGGAGAATTTGAAAATAAACAATTAGAATCATTTTTTAATGAAAATGGCATCTCTCATGATTTTTCTTGTCCTAGAACTCCACAACAAAATGGGGTTGTAGAACGTAAAAATAGAACTTTACAAGAGATGGCCAGAACCATGATCAATGAGACTAATATGGCTAAACATTTTTGGGCAGAAGCAGTAAATACAGCATGTTACATTCAGAATAGAATCTCTATAAGACCTATTCTTGAAAAGACTCCTTATGAATTGTGGAAGAACAGAAAGCCCAACATTTCTTACTTTCATTCTTTTGGATGTACTTGTTTTATGCTAAACACTCTTGATACTCTGAACAAATTTGATTCTAAGGCACAAAAGTGTTATATGTTAGGATACTCTGAACGTTCTAAGGGATACAGAGTATACAATACAGAAACACGTATTGTGATAGAATCAATTCATGTCAGATTTGATGATAAGCTTGGTTCTGAAAAACCAAAGCAGAATGAATTTACTGCAGATATAGAAGTAGAAATTTCTACAAACAGAACTTCTAAAGATCAATCCTCTAAAGATCAAAACAATACAACTGCTTCATCAACACCTGAAGAACCCATCCAGAAGAAACTTTCCAGAAGCAATATTAATCATCCAGAAGACAAAATCTTGGGAAAGAAAGATGAACCAATCAGAACAAGATCCTCATTCAAAAACTCTGAAGAGACGCTACTAGGACTTGTCTCTCTGATTGAACCATCTTCCGTAGAAGAAGCTCTATCAGAAAATGATTGGATTCTGGCTATGCAAGAAGAACTTAATCAATTCACCAGAAATGATGTGTGGGATCTAGTTCCTAGACCCAGAGGATTCAACATCATTGGCACCAAATGGGTATTCAGAAACAAACTCAATGAGAAAGGAGAGGTTGTCAGAAACAAAGCAAGACTGGTTGCACAAGGTTATAGTCAACAAGAAGGAATTGACTATACAGAAACCTATGCACCAGTCGCCAGGTTAGAATCAATAAGACTTCTAATATCATTTGCTGTAAATCATAATATCATTCTATATCAAATGGATGTCAAAAGTGCATTTTTAAATGGTTATATTGATGAAGAAGTGTATGTACACCAACCCCCTGGTTTTGAAAATACAAAATTTCCAGAACATGTTTACAAACTCAAAAAATCATTATATGGTTTAAAACAAGCTCCCAGAGCTTGGTATGAAAGATTAAGTAACTTTCTACTGGAAAATAAATTCATCAGAGGGAAAGTGGATACAACTCTTTTCAGTAAAAACATTAAAAATGATCTTCTGATATGTCAAATTTATGTAGATGATATAATTTTTGGTTCTACTAAAAGTGCCTTGGGAAAGGAATTTGCTAAATCTATGCAGGCAGAATTTGAAATGAGCATGATGGGAGAATTAAAGTTCTTTCTGGGAATTCAAATAAATCAAACATCAGAAGGAACATACATCCATCAAAGCAAATATGTAAAAGAACTTCTGAAGAAATTTGAATTATCAGAAAGTTCAATATCCAAAACTCCTATGCATCCTACATGTATTTTGGAGAAAGAAGAGGTAAGTAAGAAAATAGATCAGAAGCTCTACAGAGGTATGATTGGATCACTTCTCTATCTTACTGCTTCTAGACCAGATATTCTATATAGTGTATGTTTATGTGCTAGATTCCAATCAGATCCTAGAGAAACTCACTTAACAGCAGTTAAGAGAATCTTTAGATATCTGAAAGGTACTACTAATCTTGGTCTGTATTACAGAAGATCAGAAAAGTATAAACTTGTAGGATATTGTGACGCTGACTTTGCTGGAGATAGAACAGAAAGAAAAAGTACTTCTGGAAGTTGTCAATTTCTAGGAGACAATCTAATCGCTTGGTCTAGCAAAAGACAACCAACCATAGCATTATCAACTGCAGAAGCTGAATACATTGCAGCAGCTGGATGCAGTACTCAGATGCTCTGGATGAAAAATCAGCTAGAAGATTTCAATATCTATGAGAGTAACATTCCAATCCTCTGTGACAACACTTCTGCTATTTGTCTCTCAAAAAATCCCATTTTACATTCTAGAGCTAAACACATAGAAGTTAAACATCACTTCATTAGGGACTATACTCAGAAGGGAATCTTAATGTTAAAATTTATAGATACAAATCACCAATGGGCTGATATCTTTACTAAACCCCTTTCTGAAGATAGATTTAATTTCATTCTAACTAATCTTAGCATGAAATTATGTCCAGAATGAAAATGCTTTAATCATATGTCTTACCTCTAGAAGCTCTATTATTTATATTCTACATGATTATCTCAGAAGACTCTATGCTCTAATGTTTACTCTTAGAACTTCTGTTCAAAAGATTAACTTGTAGATCTTCATATCAAACACTTGTCAACAAAGCTCTAAGGACTTCCATCAGAATCACAACACGTGTTCAAATTCTGAAGAGTGACAGAACGTGCCTTTGCAACTGTCCGCTCAGAAGAATAACTGTTGAGATTCTGGAATCTGATACGGCTAGGTTTGACACCAAAAAGGCAAGAAAATCTCTTGGGTAACTGTTCCAGAATCATTTACGCTTTACCCCATGTCAGCGCATTTAATGTTGTTAATCATTATGTTTTCAAACTTAATTGTTTCCCACTAATTTCGTATTTCATTAATTGCTTTAAATTTTCTCTTATATCAAGTGTACTCCTCATTTTCAAATTTTACCCGCATATTACTCTCTCTAAAAGGAATTCTCTCAGTCTCTTGTGCTTCCTCATTTTTCTCTAAAAACCCTAAACCCTAACAGTTCATCTTAGTCACTAAATGGCTTCATCATCTTCACGCAAAGAATTCTCTGATGATTTCTACGTTGAACCATCAAAGACCCTTTCCACCTCTCCTGAGAAACTGGAAGTATTGTGTGAACTATTCGTTGATTTCGCAAGCTTGAAGGATAATGGGTTTGACCTCCTCCCTCAGGTTGAAGCTCAAGGCTGGGAAAAATACTTTGACAGGCTGATGGGACCAGTTTTCCCTAAACTGGTTAAAGAATTTTGGATGTACGCATACCAAAATGATGCACAAGTTACCTCCTATGTGCTTGGTAAACAGATTATCATCTCTGAAGATCACGTTGCCAAACTCTTTGAAACTGATGGCAATGGTATCAAATGTAGTGATATGGATAGAGTATCTGATGCTGTTGTGATTGCCAAAGAAATTTTCACTGCTGGAAAACCATCAAACAAAATCAAAGACCTAAAGACTCCTCTGCGAATTTGGGCAAAAATCATTCTTGGGACAATCTGTCACAGGAAACCTACAAATTCACCAGACTACATCAATCTGGATCAACAATTCCTACTTTACTTCATCTCCAAACAAAAGAAAATAAACCTTGCCCACACATTATTTCAGAATCTCAGAGTTGCTGTGAAAGAAACAATGGATAGTGAGAAGACCAAAAGGGACTGGATACCTTTTGGACGATTAATTTCTGATATTCTCTGTCAGAACAAGCTAGTGGACTTCCTAGCAGAAATAAATCAAAATGAACTTTTGGAAACAGACGTTGGAAAACCCTTGAATGCTAAAAACCTTAAGAAGATGAGGTTCATCACATCCATTCAGCAAGAACCCACTCTTCAATCTAGAGAAGTTATCAGCACTAGAAGGATACCTCTAGAAGGGTTTCCTCTCTTCTCTTCTGATACACCAGCAGATGTTGTTCTCAACTATATGGATATCTGCAAACGTCAAGGTACGGATCCTGATTTCAACCCAAAAGATCTCCAACAACAAATTCCAGATGTTGCCTCTCTCAGATTAAAGAAAAGGAAGACTGCTGAAGACCCCTCTCAGAAGATGCAAAAATCATCTAAGACAACAGGTAAGTCTTCTGCTTCTAATCCTGATTCCATTACTGTTGTAGAAGCTGTAACTGTAGAAGTGTCTGAACAACCTTCTAATATATTACCTTCTAGCCAACCATCTTCTGATATCAATTCTGAACAAACTCATGATACTGAACCACCTCATAATATTAGTCCCATTCAAACTGAAGTTCCTACAACTTCAGCTGTTGCAACTATCTTATCCTCTTTAAATCCACCAGAACCAGAAACAGAAACAGAAATTCATCAACCCCAAACTTTTGCTGAGTTTGATATTCCAATTGATGACACTCCACCTTCTGATATTGACTGCTCCCTTACAAATGAAACACAATCCACCTTGAAAGCTGCTCTTGATCTTGATCTTGAACACTACCAAGATTCAGATGCTACCTCAATTTCCCATAACATTTCAACAAACCAAAATTCACCTTCCATTATAAACATTCCTGATTCACCAACAGACACTGTGACTGAAAATGACAACCACCTTAGAACTACAATTGACTTTGAAGCACTTCAAAAACTGTCCTCTCTGTCCAACAAAAGAGCTATTCCCGTTCCAAAACCCAAACCATCCAATTCAGACATTTCTACCTTACTGCTAGCTTTTGAAACAGTTCTGAAATTAAAATTGGAAGATCTGAAGACTGCCTGTGCAGAGTTAACTGATCCTGCTGCATCTGATTTTCTATGGGCTGACCTCAGAAAATGGTTTAGTGCTGAGTCCAAAAGACTCAAGGACATCTGCTATGATGTTGCTCATCAGAACTTCTGTGAGTACCTTCAAGCAATAGTCTCAAATGTTGCACAAACTAAACCACTCCTGCTGGACAACAAGCCCTGGAAAGAATCAGAACCTCTGGATGAGCTCTCAGCACTTCAGATGGTTCTAGTATCTTCTGTAGAAGAAACTGCTGATGGTCCTGACAATCAAGCTGCCCCTCCAACAGAAGAACCTCTGGGAACAAATTTTGTGCTACAAACTCTGCAAGAATTAAAGAAAGAAAATCAACTAGTGAAGGAACGTCTAGACAAGCAAGAAGAAACAACTGCTGAAATGAAGACTCTACTCACCAAGCAAGTGGAATCTTCATCAGATATTAAATCTTTGCTGGAGACTTTGGTCACTAAGATGAACACCTGATTTTCTTATCTTCTGCTTTAACTATTTTACCATTTTAACTTCTGCTTTAATTTCTTTTGCTATTTGAACTTCTACTGGTTGTTTGCGTTTGATTCTAAGTATTTTAACTTTATTGGTTTTGGTTTATAATTTTTTCTGCTCCTTATTTTTTTTTTACCTTTTTGATTATGACAAAAAGGGGGAGAAACGTATATGATTCTGATCCATAGCAGTTCACCATTATCTGCCTGTTACATATTCTGATAAAATTATTTGAGTTGCTATCATAAAAAGAAACAGGTCAAGTAATCAACTCAGGGGGAGCTAAGGATCATAGAACATCTGAAAGAAGTTTGTCTTCTAATCAAAGGGAGTTCACTTAAATTCATTAAACTCTATTCTTGTTAAATTAAAATGTTTTGTCATCATCAAAAAGGGGGAGATTGTTAGAACAAATGTGGTTCTGATCCTCTAAGTGTTTTGATGATAACAAAGTCTTTCATGTTAGAAGTTCTAATGAATATACGTACCCTTGTGTAGAAGATAATATTGCTTGAGTAATCCGTACGAGCTAAGGAGAACCATTATAGAAGATACGCTCAAAGAAGAATCCAGCATTAAATGGCACATTTATTTGCTGCGCATATATTATTTATTATCTCTGATTTCCGCTTAGAAGATGCTGGTATCCTTATTAAAAAGCTTTAATTAAAGAATACGCTCTTTAATATTCAAAGACAAGTATCTCTGCTTATGGAAAGAAATTAAGGTATTTAAGTATATCCTAATTTGGCTCAAGATGTCTTCAACGGCTACTTTATCAAGAACTATATAAAGGACATCATTTGAAGAAATCAAAGTGAGGAACGAAAAGCTATATACGTATCTCATATTTTCAAGCATATCATTTTATCTTGTTCTTATTGTTGTAACTATCACTTAGTGATATCTGCTTATCTAGAAGCACTCTAAGTTACGTTTTTATCACTCTTGTAATAATTATTTTTCCTTGAGTGACTAAGTTTAGTCAGAAGACTCAAGAAGACATTGACTATAGGTCTTTGTGTGTATTCTTATTGAATAGTGGATTAAGACCTCAGTAGAGGCAAAATCACCTTGGCGGGTGGACTGGATGTAGTTTGAGTTCAAACGAACCAGGATAAAGTAAACGTGTCATTAGAAGTTTATTTTAATTATTTCAGAAAACCCAATTCCAACCCCCCTTCCTTGTG
The DNA here is from genome assembly GCA_963966055.1 of Lathyrus aphaca. NCBI lineage: Eukaryota > Viridiplantae > Streptophyta > Magnoliopsida > Fabales > Fabaceae > Lathyrus > Lathyrus aphaca. Next base: position 569,160,269 of record OZ014522.1, read on the forward strand.
TTTTGCCACCTTCAATTGCCAAACTTTCTGACTAATGGTGAATCTCATGAGATGTCTTGTGAACCTTGTGAACCTTGTGAACCTCTTAGTACACAATGTCTTGTCTTGGGGAGGGAAAATTTTGGGGTGCAACATATCTCTCAACATATTACAATAATTACTTTAAATAATTGTTGTTGTATGTCTTTTAATAAAATAAAAAATGCATCAGTAGAACAACAAGAACAAAAACAAGAACAACAAGAACTAAAATAAGAACAATAATAATAATAAGAATAATAATAATAATAATAATAATAATAATAAGAAGAAGAAGAACAACAACAACAACAACAACAACAATAACAACAAAAACAACAACAACAACAACAAGAATAACATCAAGAACAAAAAGAACAACAAGAATAACAACAAAAACAACTAACATTGCTAACTTGAATCCATGTTTTAATCAAGTTGGAGAATAGTTGAAGGCGTTCCAAAATTTGTTAATGAAAGAAATTATGTTTTCGAGTTTTGTTTATGGAATAAATGATGTTATCGAGCTTGGTTTAGTGGAGAAATAAAGTGTTGTAAATGTAAGAAGATGTTTGAAGGTAGAAGATGGAGTTCGTCTAAGTTGGAAGTTTATCTAAGTTTTATGTTTCACGCGGATCACTAATGTTAGTGTCTTGAGCGTTGATACTCACTAAATGGACGATAAATATTTGTTTAAGAACGATGAAGAAACTCAATAAACATGCTCACTTTAATAAAAATGAATAAAAATCAAAATGGAATATATCACAACGGTTACTGATTGCACCTGAGATCAAGACCTCTGATGGCTGTTGACGTGGATTCCAAGGTCTCCTCGAACGCTAAGAAGAACTGGGGGGTGTACCTGCAAGGTACTCCGATGCCTAAGTCAGAACGGGCAAGAGGAATAACAAGTGTGAGTAAGAGTGTTAAGGATGAATAGTTGATACCTGGCCCCCCTCAGACGAGAGGGTTTATATAGAAGGACCCCAGCGCGTGGCCAACGGTACCTATTTTTGGGCCTGGATCGTGGATCCCCCGAAAATAGGTAACTGTCAGAAACTAACTGTCGCCCGAGCATCCTGGTCGTGATAATGGCACGTCAGGCACATATCCTTCGACCGTTGTCGGGGAGAGTTCAAGAATGAGGAGGACCAGACGTGGTCGATGAATCGTGGCCAATCCAGGGCGAGCAGGATATACTGGGTCCCCTTGACACTTGGGCTATTGGGCCGTTTCATGGGAAATAGAGGATTGGGCCATACTCAGTCGTTGGTCCAGTCTAGAACAAGAGTCAGCCAAGTCGTTGCTTCTTGTCGTAGAAGTGATGACTTAAGGGTGTCTCGACCATACGTGAGGTGATTCTGAAGTAACGATTCTTAGTCGCTCTTGGCCCATGGTCGGTGATCGTTCGTGAGACCGGTCGTAACCCATGGTCGTTTTAGCCGAGGACCCTAAACGTTTGGTATAACCACTTAGACACGCCTTCGCATTGGGAAGTGTACGCATTTAATGCATTATGATGGCTACTCTACGGTCGTCCATAGGTAATTAGTGCGCCGTGTCATACCCTAAATTTTCGCCAGAATTTTTTCGTTTTTGTTCATTTTCTGACGCATTTTGGCGATGTATGGGAAATCAGGCATTTTTGCATTTTAGATCAAACGTATCATTAATCATTAATCATTGCATTTTTCAACATTTTTGTCGTGATATCGATAGTCAGTCATTTTCGCATTTTTTTAGTCCATTAATCATAAGTCATGCATTTTTTCCATTTATTCTTTTCATCTCTATCATATATTTTATTTCGGTTTAAAATAGATGTTAGGCTCATTTTATCATTTTATTTATTTATATTCTAATTTCTTAGTTAAATAAGTTATCTTAGATTATTTAAAATTATTATTGTTATTAGTATTATTTTCTAATTTCAATTTAGTTTTACCTTTTATTCATGTTTTAATTAGTTAACTTTAATTAGAAAATTATATTTAGTTATTAATTCAATTTAATCAGTTTATATTTTTAAGAAAGTTTAATTTTATTTAGCTTATATTTAGTTCAATTTTTTATTAATTTATATTATATTTAAATTTACAATTTAATTTGATATTTTAACAAAGTCTATTTTAATTGGTGTATTTGAATGGTGTTATGTTAGTTATTTTACTACTGTTAATTTAAGTAGATTTATTTTTGCATTAGTATAACAACTCTCTTCATTCCAATGCAAGTTGCTGCTACACACTACCAGCCTGTATCCCACAACAAAGCAGCTTCGACCCTGCTAAGCACACAACTCCAGAATTGCACCAAAATGTGCATATTCAAACCTGAATAAAAAAAGGGGAAAGCAACATCAAACAACAAAAATTTCCAGACTGCATTGAGAGAGACTGAACTTTATAACAAGACAATATCATCTTGAAAAGGGGGGGGGACTCTTCATAAAGGGAGAAAAGGGAAACAAAAAGAGATATCAACAACAACAGAGAAAAACAAAAAGAGGGGTTTGACAGAAAAAAGAAACCAACTCCTTTACTCTTCGGTAAGGTGCTCACAGCAGCTCCTTAAAAAAAATAACACAACCCTTCATGATCTCGTCGGCCACCTTCACATACAGCGACCCTTTCCGCCATCTCGAACTTTCCTCCATCAGCACAAACATTTAATCTTCACTCAGAAAACTAGAAATGTTTCCTTTCTTCAACAAAACGCACAACCATCCTTCATCCTCTTCTGCATAAACCACCAAACAGAGCCACCGCCACCTACCAATAAACAGAACCACAAAACTTCAAACCTTCAAAACTTGCCCACCCTTCATCTGAAAACAACAACCGCAGCTCCGTCAATTCGTTTTCAACACCAATCGCCGCCCAAAACAGCAACCTGTTAACGAAACCCCCACAAACCCTAAACCTTTTCCACCCTTTACCGAAACCGAATCGAACCACCTCCGACGAAACAACCACCGCGAAACTCACAGAACCTTCCTCGCCGCAACCCAATCACGAATCCACCGGGAATCCAAAGCACAAACCATAAACGTCAACCGCACATAACCGCTGCGAAACCGCAACCACCCACAGCTGCCGAACCTTCCGCACCCTTCGTCACCATCAACCTCACCGTAAAAACCACCCAAAATCCATCACTACCACTCCACCAACAACCAACCTTGACCGAACGTTTCCCCCCTTCATCTTCATCATCATTTCCGCAAACCCAGGTATCATCATCTTCTTCAACTGTTTCGTAAGCCAAAAACACCATCACCCGTGAGCGTGAGAACGAGCCACAGACTGCGAAATGAGTGGACACCGCGAGAGATCCGTGCGTTCGAATGAGGTAGATCTACTTTGAACACCTTCAAGCCAAGACCACGATCTGAGTAAGAGTGAGGCAGAATGAGGGTTTGCGAGCAATTCGAATCCGAAAGAAAGAGAGAGGCGCGCCAGCGATTGTGAATCGTTTTGAGGGTCAGTTTTCCTTGAAATACTTTCTCTGTGAGAAGAAGAAAAAGGGCCATGAGCGTATTAGGTTACCAATTGGCTTATTTCTTATAAAAAAACGTTTAACACTTGCTTTTTCTATTTTTTTCTTCTTTTTGTTTTATATTCAGATTTTTTCGCAAAGCTTGTATGACCGTTGTTGTTATTCTTGATGGGGGCAGCCCATCTGCTTCATAGTTTAAACGCACACACCAATCCACACGCTGCACCCCTTTTATTGCATTTATTTTGTTTCAAATTTCTTTTGATTTATTTCTTAGTAATGTTAACTCAATTTTCTTTTGATTATTTATCAATTTTATTATTATTTAGGGCCAATGATATAACAAAGCCGCGATAAGTCATTTCCGACTAATCGCGACCAATATGAGGCCATCTTTTATTTATTTATTTCATAAGATTAATTTATTCTTATTTTATGATTATTCTATTTTTAGTTTATTTATTTTATTTTTACATTTTTGTACAATATTAAAATCTAACGTTTTCAAAATAACTTATCATGCGCCTTAATTAAATTAACAAGGAATAGAACCCCGGAGTCTCGCACTCCGCACGTTCTAGAATGAACCACAACTGGGCTAGCCCCACGCGTATCGTTTTGTTCACTCCTCCGTTTAATCATATTAATTTCTAAAACGTCTAAAAAAATATATCCAACTTAATTTATAAATACGAAAACGGAACTCCGGAGTCTAGCACTCCGCACGTTCTGGATTGGACCGCAATTGGGCTAGCCCCACGCGATGTGTTCAATCACTATTCGTATATCAAAATATTCAAATCTTTTTAAATTAAATTACGAAAAACCGAACTCCGGAGTCTAGCACTCCGCACGTTCTAAAATGGACTGCAGCTGGGCTAGCCCCACGCAACGTGGTCCATTCGCTTCTTTTATATCTTAAAACAATTTAAAACTTACCAACCAATTTAAATCATTTTCATAATTAAGTATCGAAAGACGGAACTCCGGAGTCTAGCACTCCGCACGTTTTGGAATGCAATCGCTCCTGGGCTAGCCCCACGCGACGTGGTTCATTCGCCCTTCGTTTAAAACATCTTAACAAAAGTCAAACACTTTTTCTCTAAAACGAATATTGTTTAAATCATTCTATCTCTCGAACAAGCTAGCGCTTCAGCCTCCACCGCGAGTATAAGCCAACGCTTAGCAGTAGAAATCATTTTTAAACAATCGTTCAATAAAAAAACACAAACCGTAGTCGCACGAACTACGAAGCTCTGACTTTCCCATTGCACAAGGGAATACGTAGGCACGAGGATTTTAATCCTTCGCGAGCATAATAATAAAAAAAACCTAATCTTTTCTCCGTCATAAATCATAATAATAAAAAAAACTCTAATCTTTTCCCCGTAATAATAATTAAAATATTTCTTTAAAAGTAATCTTAACAAACTTTAATCGTTAAAAGAAGACAATAATAACAAGTTAACATTTTAAGCGCAAACTAGACTAAGAGGTTCCCGTTGAGTACAACGGATGTGAGGGGTGCCTAACACCTTCCCTTTGCGTAACTGACTCCCGAACTTAGATTAGTGGTTTCGTTGACCATTCTTATCCTTTATTTAGGTTGTGTCTATATCTTCCTTTTCTCTCGTAGAATAAATAGAATTAGGTGGCGACTCTGTTGTTTATTTTAGAATCGTATTTTTCGAGGTGCGACACGCCGTTTCTAGGTCTGCAGGCACCACGTGCTCGCGCACGTGCTGGAGAAGCTTATAAATATAGCGTTGGGCTTCATTTCCACACTTTTCGCTTCTGCTTCTACTGCTCGAATTCATCAAGTGCTTGTTCGCCTCCATCAACCACCGTCAGCCGCCGCATATACCGAGGAGACTCTTGCGAGTAGATCAAAGTTTCCTCTAACTTTAAGTTTTCGATATTTTTTGTCGGTCACGGCCATGGGTATTTGATTGTACCCAGAATAGTTGTCGAGGAACGAAAAAAGTTTAAAACCTGCAGAAAGCGGTGTACTTTTTGTCAGTCACGGCCATGGGTACTTGATTGTACCCGGAGTAGGCGTCGAGGAACGACAAAAGTTTAAAACCTGCAGAATTATCTACCACTTATCAATGTTAGGCAAAGGGTAAATGTCTTTCGGGAAATCCCGGTTAAGATCGGTGTAGACAATGCACATGCGTCATTTTCCATTATTCATTTTAACGAGTACAACGTTCGAGAGCTAGGTGGTGTACCTGGCCTCAGTTACAAAATGTTCCTCTATGAGGTATTTTACAGCCTTCTCGGTCGCTTCCCCTTTTCCTGTGACTTCTTCCTTCTTCGTTGTGCAACTGCTCAGATGGATGGATATATGGAGAGGTGGTGACACGCCGTTTCTGGATCCAAGCCCGGCATTTCTACGGTGCTTCACTCGAACAGATCAGTATTTTCCCTAAGACAGGCCTTGAGTTTCTTTCTTGCTAGGTCGGGGAGATCTGCTCCAATCTTCACTCCCTTCGTGGGGTCTTTTCCCAGTGCTACTAGATCGAAATCACCATCAGGGACAAGTCTAGTGGATGAGGAAAGCTTCACAACCAATTGTGCTCGTTCTTCCTCGTTGTTGAACCTATTGTCGAGGTCAATGGAGTCTACGTGGGGCAACGACTTCGGCTCTTCAAAAGTACACGGAAGGATGGTCTTGGACGGTTTGGGCTTGGCGGCGATGGTGTTGAGACCTTTGGATGTGGCCTTGTAACATCTGCGATAAGCTTCTATATCTCTGTGGAGGGTGGCCACCTGCCCCGAGGAAGTGTAGTATTTCATTTTAAGGTGTACAGTGGAAGGAACCACGATGATCTTGGCTATAGTTGGTCTTCCGAGGATACATTGGTACAAGGACTGGCAGCTATCACAAGAAATTGTACCTTAACGGATCTTGCAATTTCTCCCGCACTAAAGGTAACGATCAGGTCGAGCCCTAAGGCCTAGAAACCGTCCTGTTGAAACCCTGGAAATTTGAGCCTACGTAGGGAGTCAAGTGTGTTTCATTCAACTGGAGGGTTGCAAACAATTGGGAGTACATAATGTCGACCGAACTCCCCTGATTGACTAGGATTCTGCGGACGTCGAAGTTTAACATTTGTGCGCGAACCAACAAAGGGATGTTGACGTTAGGTGCTCCTCCGAGGAGATCCTCCTTATAGAATGAGATAGGAGAAGATCCTCTGCGAGGGGGATCTAGGGTTGAACTATGGTTGGAGCTAATGCTGATTAGTTGGTCGAATATCCTTTTTACCGACCCTGCCGTCACCTTGTTGGGTTCTCCCCCTGATATGACCATTGCGGATGGAAAGGATTTCCACGGGCTATATGCAGCGAAGTATATTGGGCTTGTATACGGCTCAGGGACGTAAACATATTATGGCCGTGTGATTCTTAGTGCGACCTGAAGGTTTGTCTTTGTGGCAACCGGAGCTATGTCCTCAGCTTTTCGGGCCTCCTGCACTTCTTGTCGAGGAGCGTCCTTGTTCTTAGTGAACTGCTTAAGATGACTATCTCGGATGAGTATCTCAATGGCATCCTTCAAGTGAATGCAATCTTCAGTGTTGTGCCCGTGCAACATCCAACCTTGCTTCCTCAAGAACCTCCAACCTTTTGCCTTTGCGGAGTAGGAGGAGGTTGATTTTGTTGGTCGCTTCGACTAGAGATGCCAGTGTTGGGTTCGTTCCTTCAGGGATGGGAATCAGAGGAAGATCGGCAAGGGCAAACTCAGGTTGTTGAGACGGTTCTGGTGACGGGGAGGTTGTTCCCCCGTCGAAGAAACGATTTTGATCCCCGATGAGAGGGTTGGTACCATCACTCTCTCGTTGCTTGATGAGGATGTCGGTGGTGGGGCGAGCAGTGAAAAATCTTCTTGATGAGCCATTGAGAAGGAGATCGGAAAAATATGTTTTTGTTTTCACGAATGGAAGGTGAGAAAACGGGGTAACAGCTTATTCCCACAGATGGCGCCACTAATCGTACCTGAGATTAGGACCTCTGATGACTGCTGATGTGGATTCCAAGGTCTGCTCGAACGCTGAGGAGAAATGAAAGGTGTACCTGCAAGGTACTCCGATGCCTAAGTAAGAACGGGAAAGAGGAATAACAAGAGCAAGTAAGAGTGTTAAGGATGAATATTTGATACATGGCCCCTCATACGAGAGGGTTTATATAGAAGGACCCCATCGCGTGGCCAATGGTACCTATTTTTGTGCCTGGATCACGGATCCCCTAAAAATAGGTAACAACCATAAACTAACCCTCGGCCGAGTACCCTGGTCGTGATAATGGCATGTCGGGCACATATCCTTCGAGAAGGGACCAGCCAGGCCGAATCTGGGTGATCTTTGTCGTTGTCGGGCAGAGATCAAGAACGAGGAGGACCAGACGTGGTCGATGAATCGTGGCCAATCCAGGGCGAATAGGATATACTGGGTCCCCTTGACACTTGGGTTATTTGGGCGTTTCATGGGCAAGAGAGGATTGGGCCACACTCAATTGTTAGTACAGTCCAGAACAGTTACTTTAAACAACCATTGTAGTATGTCTCAACTTATCAAAACGGTTATTTTAAACAATCGGTTCTATATGTCTTTTAATAAATAAATAAAAACAAAATTATAGGTGCTATGATTCGAACTCATTAAGAGGTGCCACTTTTCATTGTGGTTGAAAGTTACCGTGGTGGAAAATGGCTTAAAAATAAATAAATAAATAAACAAAATTGCAGGTGCTATGATTCGAATGTATGACCAAGTACCATTTTTCACCACAGTTGATACTTATGATCGTTATGAAATGCCTTTTAGTAAATATAAAAAAAAGCGCTCAAAACAATTATTATCACAGTTAACAGGAATACCGTTGTAAATTGGTGTTACTAAAGGTCTATTTTATAGTAGTGATACTTGGCATATTTCAACTGCTTTGGCGCTTGGTGAAGCTTTCCATTGGGAAGGTTTTTTGTCTGACCAACACCATGTTGAGAAGCAACAATTGGAGGTAAGCGTTTGTGATTTGAAGCTTCGGTGGGATAAATACATACAGGAAATTAAGAAGGATTATACCTTCCTTATTGGGTTAAGAAATGTTTTGTTTCCCATGAATCTCGTTGGATATCTCTCTAACTATGTGAATAATCTAGAAAAGACTACGACAAAGAAGAACTAGGATCTTACTTCTATTCAGGGCAGTTTGACATCTCCTCAAAGGGAGTTAGAGTCTTTTCCCCCTCAGAATGCTTCGCTGACTCAACAATTGGTTGACTGTACAATTTTTACCCCCTTGAGGCAGTTTTGAAGTTGTTTGAGAATGCTTTGCAATAAATGGAGAATTTTCACCGTCCTTTGAATATCGATATGCATCAAATTTGGTCAGATCAAGTAGTCAAATATGAAAATATCATTTCTCTGTAGAAGTATCCATGTTGGCCTTTTGTGTGTATTTCATGTAGAGTATCCTGTAATTAAGGCATATATGTATATATACTGTTATTTTTGCAATGAAATCTTTTTTTACCTGTTGAAGGTGCATTTGTAGGATCTTGAGTGCATAACTCTGGATCTTTGCGAACTTACAAGGTATTCGCTCGAAGTTAATTGGATGTCACTAAGGTTATTCCTGACCAAAAGTCGACTCCCCTTCCCTCCACTAGATGAAACCCCATCAGGCGTAGACATGTGGCTAAACCAGTGTGGCCTCTAGAGTGGCTAGCTGTCAAAGGGGGTTGGACCATTATTACCTGTGGGAAATTTATTGTTGTAGCCACATGTACAAAGTGTCTCCAGCAACAATCCTGGATTTCGGTGGGAAATTGATTGTTGTAGCTGAATGTACAAAGCCTCTCTGGAAACACCCCTAACTTTTGCTAGGGAATGGATTTTTATTTTCGGATGCATAAAGTGTATCTGGCAGTTGTTGTACCTTAAAAAATACGATCCTCATAAGCGGTCGTAGATGGGCTAACAGAGTCGCCACCAACATTTATTTATTCCCATAGGGGAAAGGGAAAACATTGATTAAATCCACGAAATGGAAGGAATGTGACACGATCATTATAACCAATGTCATTATTCGAGATTCAACTACGCAGGGGGAAGGTATTAGAACCCCCTCATGTCTGTTGTACTCAACGATAACCGTTTGATTAGTCATGTGCATTAGTGTTTGCTTAAAAATGTTAGGCTTCTCAATTAAAATGGTTTAATTATTTATTAGGGCGATCGCCAAGGATTGGGCCCTTGTGCCTACATATTCTCATTAAGAAATGAGAAAGTACCAACAATCGTAGCTCAGAGGACTATGGTGGAAAAATATTGAAAAGAAAAAGGTAGCTCGCTAGGATCTCACAATTTTGTGCCTATGTATCCTTATAGTTCAATAAGGAAATCAGAGCCTTTGTAGTTTGGGCCACTACAGTTTGTTAGTTTGTGTCTTTTAATGAACGAGTGTTTATATCGCACTCAAAATGCTAAATATTGGCTTGTCTGCTCACGAGGGAGGTTGAAGCACTGTTTTATATTCACATTAGAATGGACTAAACAATGTTCTTTTAGAAAAAGTTGTTTGATCGCACAAGGGTGAGGAATTAATGTCTTTAGAGGTTTCAATTGCATGAGGCAAGAAAAGATAGTTTGGTTTGTTGAGGTATGTTGAGTTGATGAGAGAGCTCAGACTGTCGAGAACTACATCTCGTGTTCTCCTTCTCGGAAGATGTTGACTACACCCCGCTCCTTTTTATCTTATTTGAGAAAGAGTTTTGATATTTTCAAGTGTTTTTGGAGTTTGATTGAGAAAATGTCACTTTATGTTGGATCAAGGGTTTATTTCGAGTTTATGAAAATGTTTTGGTTATGGAAAGGTTGATGGTGAGGAAAGAGTACTCAACTTACAAGTTGGGTATGACTTGATAGTTGGAGGGTGATCAGTTAGTGTTGACCAATATTTTTGAAAATGGAACTTGATGTTGACCAAGTTCTATGTTTTTTTGAAAGGTTGTTTATATATATATATATATATATATATATATATATATATATATATATATATATATATATATATATATATATATATATATATATATAAGGTTTTTCTTTAATAATATATATATATATATATATATATATATATATATATATATATATATATATATATATATATAAGGTTTTTCTTTAATAATATTAATAGCTTTATTTTTGATTTTTTTATATACTTTTCATTAAAGGAAAAAGAAATTAAATGCCTAAATGAACCTACTAAAATGAATATATTCTTTTCGAAAATTTCAAATTTGGAACCAAATCTATTTTTTTTATGAAAATAAATATTAAACTATTGATAAAATAAAAAAGAAGTTGATTGTAAAATAATGAAACACACTTAATATAAATATTTTTATAAGTTTTTTTTTGTTATAATTTACATTTAAAAAAAACTCAAGATAAACAAAATAATAAAAAAATGGCCGCTAGGAGATGTCATTAGAGCATCATTATCGGTGGTCTTTCACCGTTCCTACACTAATCTCAATGCTTCAATGTCAAGGTCTTATGGATAATTAAAGGTCATGAGCGTTACCAAATTCTCAATCGTTCTTTCCTGCAACAACGTTCATTCATTGTCATCTGGATCATTTAATTAATATAAAAATCAAATACAAGTTATTATAATAACTATCATTTTTATGAGCTTTCCTATTCCAACATTATTATTTCAATGAGCTTTACTATTCCAACGGTAACATTTTTCATGGCAACGTTAATATTCTCATTTCAACTGCTACTTTTAAAAATTCAACGGTAATTTTTTTAAATCTTATAAATAGTTTCTAATTTTATTACAATTTACATTAACAATTAGTCTATTTCTCATCTATTGATTTTATCTCATTTTAATTTTTGTTTCCTACACATTTATTTGTCAATGGATCTCAATCAACATAGCTCTTGGTCTAATTTTATGCAAAATGATGGTAGTCCTCCTTCTATTCCAAATCAATCCATATTTTGGAAATGCACCTTTTATCTCAAATTCACACCATAACCCAAATTTTCAAAACTCTCTGTTTATCCCAAATCCACAAAATATTCCACACTTTGGAAATTACTCATATTATATATACACCACCTTATCCATATCAACATCAATCATTTATAGCTCAATCAACTAACCTCGCTATGCCTCATGGAACTCAAATAGGTAGTAGTGATGCACAATCAAATGATGAAGAACGTGAAATACCACAATTTTGCACTTAAGATAGCTTGGAGACTATTAACTTAGGTGAAGAAGTTGCATCCGTGTCGATTGTGAATACGCATAAACAAAGGTTTCAGCAAAAAGAGAATGAAGTTCTCATTCAATCATGGCTCAACGTTTCTAAGGATTCAATTGTTGGGGTTGATAAAAAAGGAGATAGTTTTTGGAAGAGGATCGGTGAAGCTTACAACAAGCATCATGACATCAATTACATCGTGACATGAATGTTTTGAATCAATCCAATATCTTCAACGATGTTCTGCAAGGACGAGCTCCCGACGTTCATTATACAATCAATCATACTGAATACAACAAGGGTTATTATCTATCAGATGATATTTATCCTGAATGTGCCACATTTGTAAAAAGTATCCCGATGCCACAAGGGATAAGAGAAAATTGTTTGCCCAATATCAAGAAGGGCGCGAGAAAGGATATTGAACGAGCATTTGGAGTTCTTCAATCCTGATTTGCGATCATACGTAACCCATCACGATCTTGACACTTAGACACACTCCAACGTATAATAAATACATGCATCATATTACACAACATGATTGTTGAAGATGAACGTGCAATATGGTGGAAATTTTGATTTTTCTTATGATCATTTGAGTAATGATGCGACAATATTGTCGAATGATTCTAGTATTGATTTTGAAGAGTTCCTACGTAGAAGATTTGATGTTCGTGATAAACAAATTCATCGACACCTTCAACAAGACTTGATAGAACATATATGACAACGTTATGGACACGAGGATAACAACAATTGAATTTTTTTAAATATATCTTTTTATGTATTTTGTGCTAATAATTTATTTTAATTAATTATTTGTGTGACGTATTGTATTTTTTTAATATATATTTATTTTGTTTTGTTTTATTTTATTGGGTAATGCTAACTTGTGCCCTAGGGGAACAAGTTAAGAAACACACTTATAGAAAGTTTGTATTAAAAATATCAATAAAAATTTAAATTTTTTATTTTTATTAAATGCAATATACAATTTATAAGATATTATTTCTCGATTTTGTTCTTAACTTGTGCCCCTAGGGCACAAGTTAGCATTACCCTATTTTATTTTAAATGTATAATTTTTTAATGTATTTTGATATATTTGAATTAAATTGTTTCAATTATTATTTTTTATATAATATAAATGTTGGGTATATTGTGAGATTTGGTGGGACTCATTTTAAAGTTTTTGATGAGTTGTATGGATATTTGAAAAATGTAATCGAGTTGTTTAGAAAATATAGAAGTGTAATATAATATAAAAAATTATGTGGGTCTCATTTAAAGAACCAAAATGTGATTGATAGGTGTGGATGCTCCTAGTGAAGCAAAAGAGTGCTAGAAATCAAAGCCCAATACCCTAACTAATATTTAAAATATTAATATTGATAAGGGGACAACTTCTCTACCCACCATAAAAAGTTGGGTAATGTACATTCCTCCAATCAAATAATGCCATATCATTTTACTGCATTTATTTAATAGTTCAAACTTTTTAGATTTCCAAAGCAATTCCAATGCAAATTACCCTATGGGTAACTCTACCCAACTTTTTGAGGTGGATAGATAAGAATTCACCTATTGATAAATAAAATAAACAAAATAAAATAAACATGGGAACATCACATGAGGTTTTTAAAACAACACAAAAGATCGAACGAGGGAAAGAAACTCGTTACCTCTCTCTCTCTCTCTCTCTATATATATATATATATATATATATATACACTCGTCCTTTCAAACGCAAATCCATCTTTCTCATGGCATCCTTCTCATGACCTATCTATTCTCGTCCTCTCTCAAATGTATTCTCTCTTCTCCTTTCACGCACCTCTCTCTCACCACTACATTCGGAATCAGATGCGGGTGGTGATCATTGAAGCGTCGTCGCTGACATGAGAAGTGTTTGGCGATTACAAGGATATGAGAGCATGGTTGTTATGGTGAGGTTTATGTTTTGGTTTGTTGAGGAACTTCGTGTTGTTGATGGTGGTGTTCAGTGAAGATGAAAGATTGTGTCGTCGTGTTTATTGCAGTTGTTGTTCTGTAGGACTTTTCGGCGGAGCTTGAAAATTGTTATGGCTGTGATGACTTCCTAAAGGTGTGGTGGTTTGAAGTTCAACAAAAATAGAGGCGGAGGAAAGGAAAGGCACAACGGTGGTTTAAGTTGTGACTTTTAGTTTAATGGTTGTTAAGTGTGGCTTCAAGGTGTTAGTGGTGGGTAAACATAAGGAAAAAAGTTGGGTGTAGTAGTGAGCGATGGTTGTTGTGGTTTAAGGGAAAACGTGAGTTGTATGGTGTTTGTAAATGGGATATGTGTTGGTGGAAGACAAAGTTTTGGTGTTTGATGCAGATAGCTTACACGGTTGTGACAATGGTGATATTGTGGATTCTGTTGAGGTGAGGATCAATAATGGAGGGAGGTTGAAGATGAGAGGAGGAAGTACCTTGTGGTTTGCTGTTATAACGGGGAAATGTTTATGCATGAAAGTTTGTTGGCCCTTTTTGTGTTCATGTTGCAAGGGTGGCCTCTTGAGAAAGTGGAAAGGAGTTAGACGTGAGAGAGATATGTGCATTGGGGATAACTTCTCTACCCACCATAAAAAGTTGGGTAATGTACATTCTTCCAATCAAATAATGTCATATCATTTTATTGCATTTATTTATTTATTTAATAGTTCAAACTTTTTAGATTTCCAAAGCAAATCCAATGAAAATTACACTATATGTAACTCTACACAACTTTTTGAGGTGGGTAGATAAGAATTCACCATGTGCATTTAAGCATTATGGCAAATGGATCATTTTGGTGGTTCATGTTGAAAGGTGAAGTGACAAATGGCTAATGAAGAGAGAGGGGGGAGTTATGATTTTTGAGTGAGGTTGTGTTTATGGTGGTACACGACTTCACATGATGGAGATGATCTTGTGAAAGCTTATGAGAATGAGAAGAGGGTCATGAAGGTTTATAGTGTTGAGAGGGTTTGAGTTGTGAAATACAAGAGTATTACATGGTTGTTGTAGTTGTTGTTATAAGATGGTATGGGATGGTATTTATTGTCATGTATCTACAATGCCATCAAGAAGACTCCCTACCCTTTCTATTTTTCAGTTTAAAAATGAAAAAGTGAGAATAAAAGGGTGCCGATGTGTTGTTTTTTCGTTTGGTCCTCAGAGTTAGTAATATATATACATGGTTTAAGAAAATAGGGTTTCCAAAAATCAGCATGTCCAAAATACTCTCTAAACAACTCAGTGAACAAGAATTACTTAAAATAAAATAAATTAAATACTAAATATTTTGTGTTATTTTAAAAAATGAAATGTATTGATAAAATAAAAAATAAACTCAAGTAAAAATTTAAACTAAATACCTAAATAATTCTAAACAAAATAAATGATTTTTTATTAAAAATTAAAAATAAAAGGATTAAAATAAAATAAAAGTTGAATACTAAAGTGCTCGAAAAAATAAAATGAATGCACCAAAATGATCGGCGCGAAATAAACATATTAGAAAATACAACGTTTAATCAATTTTTAAAATAAAATTAGGCCAATTAAAAGGCTCCGACTGATCAGAATGCGACCGAAAAAGTAGTTGGAAAATTAAAATGAGCATGTCAGGTTAAATTACGCGAACCGTAGATTAATATAATTGACGTCTGCAAGCTCAACTTTGAAATTTTTCGTCAATTGATTTTACACACAATTAAGATTCAGTTTGACCGATCAGTCTATAAATCCAAAAGATTATTCTGACTGGCAATTTGGGCATTATTCATGCTGAAAGATATGTTATGGTATGCAGATGATGCAAAGTGAAAATAAAGTCAGATAAATGAAAATCTTAAGAATGCCCAAACAAAATTGGGGTATGGAAACAATACCCCTGACTTTTTAAGTATTGGGCTTTGAGCTCGTAAATCGTACTCCAGACTCATCTTCAACATGCACAAATAGAAATAAACAAACACCCTTTATTCATCTATGTGGTTATATATATTTAATGTTAACAGTGCGGGAAGACACATACATCCACTCCATTAACACCCAAATTTTTGTCATCCCATGTATGAGTCCTTACAATTGCATCTTAGGTAGGCCCTTCACATCGACATTGGATACAGTCGCCTCGCCTATTGACCTGAAGCTCAAATATTATAACCTTTATGGGGAATCAGTTGTCATACACGCCAGTTTCGAAGTATAAAAAAAGATTCACGATGCACTTCAGCGAGATCAAGGGAAAACACAATTATGGAGATCAACATGATTTCCCTAATAAAGTAACTCCAAAGTCTGGATATCCATACTCTCAAACGTGATTGAGAGAAGAAAATATCTTCATAAAAGAACATATAATAAGTAGCGGAATATCCACTTGGTTATATTTCATTTATTCTCTCTATTATGCATATATATATATATATATATATATATATATATATATATATATATATATATATATATATATATATGCATACAAAAAATGCCATGTAGTATAGACATGCAATTCAATGTTGTAGATGATGTCATTTAAAGTCTAAATTGTTTGTTAATTTGTGATTAATTTTAGTAATGATGAATTCGAGGTATAACCAATGCATTTGATGCTTGACCTAAAGAATTAAGGGGTGTTATCGGAGACGGCTTGCACGTCTTGCTAAAACCATCAACTCCCTCAACACTGAACATGTCATTGATGTCTAGGGGTGATGTTGAAGTCACTTTGTATGTTTGACTAAAGAAATCAACCCCCTTAATGCAAAACCCACATCCAAAATTCATGGGAGCTGTTGGAGACTTTTTGAATGTCTGACTGCATTAACTAATTCCCCCTGGAGTGCTATTGGAGACGCTTTATACATCTGAATACATCATTGACATACCCATTTTTAAACGTATACATGCATTTACGTGTGGTGCACCCCCTTTTTAGATCTAGCCAATCCAAGGGCGAGAGTGGTGGAGCTTAGAGACGTCCACCTCAATTTGAGCTTTATCTCAGGGGCAGGGACATAGATTTTTTACCCTTTACCGGGAATGGTCCTCTGTGACACGGAGCACAGTTCAAAGTATGACCACATATCTAGTTGGTTTCATGTCATCTTTATATCGTGAATGAAGGATCGAAGTGTGGTTGCTTTTAACTAGACCATAATCTCATGTGCAAACACGTACATCTTCATGTGACATACCCATAATGAAAGATTTAAAAAACTTCCCAGCTTTAACAATATGGAAAGTCACTATTAAAGGAATACAATATAAAATTAGCAGGCAAAAGGTAACAATTTAAACAAACATTGTTTACGAACCTGAGATGAAAAACACAGAAGAATTTTAACTCCATTTTTCCGATAAAACTTATAATAACTCAAGGTTATTTACATTTTGTATTCATCATTTGTTAAATTTTGTGGCAAAAGAAAGCCTTCACAAATTACAGGTGTATAAATAAACCATGACAACACATAGCAGAAGTATATCGATGATAAAATAAACATACTTTAAACATGAATAACAAAGATTGTCACTAACAACATGAATAAAGTAACATTACAAACACTCAAAATGAGGGCAAACAAAAGGGGGACAAAGCAAGGATCCTAGTCAAGGATGGAGACAACCATGTCGTATTTAAGAACATGCCCCAACCGAATTTGCTCCCTTGAAATGACTAATGGATGATATAAATGTTCCACCTGCTATAGAGCATTCTTTAAAGACTCTATAATTGGTCCAAGATTCACAGAAGCACATTCTCTTAATTTTTTAGCCAGAGAAGCATTTTGACTGCGTAACAAATCCAACTTCCTCTGGGTAAAATCGAGAGCCTAAGTCCTTTTCTCCAACATTCCTGCCAGATACATTACCTAACTACCCACACTTCCAGAAATGTTGAAAGAATAAAATTTTATGTACCTCTAGAAGAGAGGCATAAACTTTCGAAAATTCCCTTAATTATGTATTTTGTTGGGAAGTTAAACTGTTTATGCTCCTCTCAAGCCAACTTCTTTCTTCACATTCCTAATCTTTCCAAAGTGTTTCCTAGATAGCGGCTGAATCCGACTAAAGATAAATCGATAAAAAATTTCCTAGAAAAACGGATCAGGGAGGTCAACTTCTCTCTTAGGGCTTGCACAAAAATATTGGCAAAAAATTCCTAATAATATTCAAAGACTGAATCGCGAAGATCACGAGAAGGACCGACCTGATAACCGTGATACACATGTGAGTCTAAAGGAGCATACAAGAGACTAATATGTTGGGGAGGACCGGGGGAAGAGGAATTCCTGAAGCGATGCTAGATTGTTGTATTCCCCGCTGTAATACTCAAACATGTACCTCGTCCTCTATTATATTTGCACATAGAAACATCATTATCCTGTCAAGGACAAAATCAAGGGTCGAATAAGAAATAGAGAATAGAGGAAATTTTGAGTTACCAAGGATAAACCGAAGACCCTCACGGGAACCAGATCCCACCAAATAGGAGACATCTATTAGACGTTTCAGATGTTTCTTGTCAGCTTCATCTGAAGGGGCTACGCCCTCAATATAGCGCAAACAACCAACAAAGTCCATCGACTTCTTCTTCTAGAAAAAATCCTCTACATGAAATTTTCTTTCTTTATTAACATAAGAGTCATTCCCCAAGAGAAGCTTCTTCGGAGACTAACAATGAGGAAACCGAAGCTTACACAAGCTCCTCACTCCCAAATCGACCTCACATACAATTATATGAGCCTGAGAATGAAGGGGGGGAAATTGATCCTCAAAAGGTGGTAATTCGGGAAAGCCTTTGAAAACCCATATCATCGAAACTAATGAAACCAACTCCCGTCCACTTGGTCGAGCCTAATTATCCTGGTTGTAGCAAAAAAGATGAAATAACAGAATGATTGAGGAATTCCCCTTCAAATATTTGCAACAATGTTGGTATGCCTTAATGTATACCCAACTCGTTGGATGGATTTGGATGGGGCCACAATCAAGAAGTTGAAAACACCTACCTCAAAAATGGTGAAAAGCAAATGAATACCCAAAGTTTTGAAGAGATACTCATACAACGGAACAATGCAGTTGTCATATTCACTACATATTATATCATTTTCACTAGGAATGTGAGACCCTAAAGAAACGATTCACCCACCTTAAAAAAGGCTTTGTTCAAACGTCCTTCTTTGGAAATTATAGAAACATTAATGGAATATATGGAACCTTCCCACGAAGATGATGGATCCAACAATTATATTTCCATGATCTTCCATTATTTCCTGGACATGTCACGTTAATAATATCGATTGTGGGAAGGGAAAATTTAAGGAAGAAAAGGATTAACCATATGAATAGAAATATGTTCCATCAACATTCACTTATTTCATACATAATACTTGAGTGTTTCAGTTCCCTAAAAAGATCATAATCACTTCTCTGAATATATGTTTGACGTTATGAGCAGTATGATCATGGAATGCATGAGAGGAAATTCGAGACCGAAATTCTCTAAGCCATCACGTTGATGCTCAAGCACAAGGGCTTAGAGGGCAACTATTAAAGGACATGTATATCCCCCTCAATTCGGCCACGTCTCTATTGGTCTAATCACCCTAAGAAGAAATACACTAGTTGTAAACATAACAACCAATCGCTCCAATAACTTCTAGAATATTCTCATGACTACCAAAATATCATATACCTAGCTACAGAAGATCCATGCCCTAAGGACATCCACTAGTCCTCCGCTTTTCACACTTGAAAGATAACGAGGCCATTATTTATCTCCCTTGTATATACAAAATGACACCATTTCAAGCAATGAGTTTCAAACACAATTTATATACTATCTCATTATTCATATATTAACATGAGCATAGAGTGATAACCTTGCAGGTACACCCCAACTTCTTCGTGCCAAAAGCCCACATCTGTTGCAGCTTCTACAACTCTTCCATTTTTTGTTACAAAACAAAACATAAAGCAAAACTCATTGAGAAAGGGTGAAATAAACCATAAATATTAACTTAGCCTTCTCATGCATTTTGGATCTTCAACTCTTTCATATGGATGTATAAAGCGTGTTTTTTAATGATTACATCTAGGAGGAAGTGTATGTCGATTAACCCCCTGATTTTCTAAACTATTTTTGTTCCTAATCATGTCTTCAAGCGAAAAAGACTATATATGAATTAACGCAAGTCCACAAACTTGGTATAAGTGTTTAGACAAGTTTTATTGTGATTGTTTTTTCAAATATAGAAGGTTGATACAACATTTTTTATCAAGAAAATCAAGCCTAACATTTCACTTGTGCAAATTTATATCGATGATATCATTTTCGATACTACTAAAAAATCCTTGTGCAATTCTTTTATAAGATGCAAAATAAATTCAAAATGTGTATGATCAAGGATTTGCAATACTTTCTTAGATTGCATATTCATCAATCAAAGGAGGAACATTCACCAATCAAACAAAATAATGTTAAAAGTTAATAAAAAGATCTAACAAGGATAAAGAAAAGCCAATCTCAACAATGATAAGCATGCCATACAGTTTAGACAACGAATAAGAAGGATGATCAATTGATGAGAGAAAATATTGAGGTATGATAGGACTTATCCTTTATCTTACTGTATCTTGTTCTAATATCATATTTGTTGTCTGTTTGTGTGCATGTTTCTAAGCAAACCCCAAAGAATCACACCTCACTTCACTTAAACACATTATGAGTTATATCACTAGCACACCACTTATGGATTTATGGTAAACTAAAAGGACATATTTTACTTTAGTAAGGGACTCTAACTCCAATTTCTCTGGGTGAAAATTGGATAGGAAAAATACTAACGGTACTCGAAACTTCCCCAAAGAAATGCAAAAATACTAGCACCATAAATCTCACAAAAATTTGGCACTTCACTCTCGGACTAAACAATTGAGATTAAACACCATTTAATTAGGGATCATGTCAAAAAAAAGGGATTGTGAAATTGAGTTTGTGCCCTTATCTAATCATTTGGAAGATATCGTTACAAAACCTATTCCTAAAAAAATTCTTTTACATAAGAACTGATTTATGAATCTTAAATAAATCATGTATGGATTAATCCACTAAATGTTTCTTCACCTTATCCGTCTTATTCCCTTTATCTATGTATTTTACAAGATTTATGTGCTCGTGATATTTTTCCTCAGGGAGAGTAAAATATACTCTCTTTATCTATGATGGGGAGTTTAATTACTCCAAATCTTTACCCATAATTTTATTTGTTTACCACCTCCTTGAGATATATGTTGTTATCATTAAAAGGGGGAATATATATATATATATATATATATATATATATATATATATATATATATATATATATATATATATATATATATATATATATATGCTTGAATGATAACCATTAGCCGATGTTGATGATGAAAACTAACGAAACAACTTTGAAGATAACAACTCAATAAGTCAAACAACTTGTGGATGTCGAGATTATTTGTGACAAGGAAAAATGATTTCAATTGTCAAGTAAACCTTTTGATGATGACACCTGATCATTAATATATATCAAGTCTCATCATTTAGAAGATTCAAGTTCTAATTGAAGTATTAAGTCATCATTGTATCAAGCAGAGTTATGAATAGCGACTGCAATCGCCGCAATCCCGGGCGTTCCGGCCGGGGCGACCACCCACCGTGCAAGATTCAGGATGCGTTTCTCAGATTCAAAACGTGGACGATTTCGCCGAGTTCGCAGGTAGCGTGGAGCGGGTCTCTACCCGCGTCGTGCGGTTGACTGGCTTTTTCATTTTTCTTCCTTCGTATTTTGTTCTCAACATTTTTTTTTGTTTTTCAACTTCCTCCGACGCTCCGGCCACGAAAATAAGAAAATATATATGAGAAAGAAGATGAAGTCGTGAGAAGGGAAGAAGATGAAGGTCTGGGAAGGGAAGAAGATAATTTATGGGAAAGGAAGAAGATGATACGTCGCAACTGTTTTTGGGTTCTTAAAAAGAAACCCTAATTTTAAAAGAGGATAGAATGGATATGGGTTGCATTATTAAATTTATTTTAAACATTTGTAAATTAGAACTTAAAGAGATAAGTACATAATATTATTACATACACTTCTTTCTTTTTTAATTTAAGAAAAAACTGTTCCAGTTCCCCAAATATTCTCAAAATAATAACCAATTAAAAATCTCATTATCTATCGTTACTATTTTATCTATCATCATTATTATTTTTCTTTTATAACCAATTCTTCTTACTTGAAACCTCAAACCTTAAAAGAGAATATTTTTCATATAATAATAATTATTATTATTATTTGTATATAAAATTTTGCATATATATATATATATATATATATATATATATATATATATATATATATATATATATATATATATATATATATATATATATATATATATATATAATTTTTTTAATTTATATAATAAATCTACAAAATTATCCCGCTATCTCATTTTTAAGGTCGATCGCTCCGCTCCGCTATCTGGGATTAATAACTCTGGTATCAAGTAAGAAATTTTGAAGATTTGTAGTTTTGAAAGTGTGAAAGCTCGTCTGTCATGACACTTAGCATCTTATAGTGATAAGTTAAATTGTAAAATGTCAAAAGTAAGTATTGAAGTACTAAAGAAATCACACAAACATAAAACTTTTTCAAAAGCCTTTCTTATTTCATAAAACTTCTTAAAAACCTATCAAGGCTTGTATGGAATCGGTTAAGAAGTATTTATAATCAATTGGGAAAGTTTCTATACTGCCTATTCAATTAAGGACTTGGTGTAATCAGTTATAGCAAGGTAAAATACTTATTAATCGATTTTAATAGATTTTAATCAATTAAAATATGTAGTCATCTTAGGGTTTCCTTTTTTGGATTAGGGTTGTTGTATTTTCAAAGATTTTAATCGATTACCAACTAGGATTAATTGATTAAATAATTGAAATGGTCCATGGATCATTTCTTTTTTGAGGAAGAAATGTTCCTATATAAAGGGGGCTTATTCTCATTTCATTTTGCATCAAAATCATAAATAAAATTTCTTCTATCTTTCTCTTACCCTCTCTATTTTTAAATTTTCTTTTCTTGAGAATTTTTGTAGTGCTAAAAGACCAAAAAAATCCTTCTACGAGTTATGTTGTAATTGGTGATTTAAATAATCTGCTTCATTAAAGAGATTGATTCTCTTGTGAATTGTATTTGTAAAGGACTTAAATGTTTCAAGCTAAACTTGGAAAATTCTTGGGTGAAGGTTCTTGGGCTCAACCAGTGTAAAAGTTCTATTTGATTGTTGAAGGTTCGTGAGCTGATCTTGTAAAAGCTCAAATTTGATCATAATGGAACTCTCAGGAGGAAACTCCCAAGGACGAGAATATGTCAAATGGTTATGTTGAACTTGTATAAATTTCTCGTTCACTATCTCTAAACTCTTTTCTCTTTAATTTTTGTTCTTTATTTTTATTTCTGCTACTTATATCTCACTTTATTTCCATGTTTCTTAAATCCCTTAACATACACATTTTCAAACAGTAAAAGATTTTTATAAATTAATCATAAATTTTGAATATCACAGTTCACCCTCGTGTCTTTTTGTGTTTGAAGTCATTTGGTCAACATCATCCGTCTTTGGTATGAGATTTTTTCGACTATATATGGAGCTTCTGGCATTTCCTCATTCTTTAAGGGACAATCTTTTGGCTTTTGTTCAATATCCAGGTGGTGGAAATTAATGTCCATCCTTGATTTCAAAGAAGTTGACTACACTTACAAGTTTTCAGACACAATTAATTAGAATGGGATTTGGTCTCCACACTTATTTCCATTATGACTTGCAGGTTAAGTTCACACCTCTCAAAGTTAGGTTCCCAAGGATTTTTACTATCTTTGAGCAACAAATTCAGTTAGTGGGTGAAGTTGGTATGTGGGAGGATGGCGTTCTGGTTTAGGATATGAGATGAATAAAATATTATTTATTTATTCATAAGATATATGGTGTTTTGTTATCCAATGAAAGACTTTATCTTAGGATAAAGATTAGTGATGGAGACGTCATGCTAGGGATTTTGTGTTCTCGATTCTTTTTTTCCTATCCAATTAGAGCTTATTATCCATGTTGACCCACTCTCACTATCAGAAGTTGATCATTCCTATCATCTGACTAGTTACACTGTTTCTAAAGTGATGATTTTTTCTTGACAACTTTTGCTAGATATGATATCTACTATAGAGGATGTTTAATTATAATATTATAATTTATACTCACATAATTTCTTTTCGTGTGTATAGGGGATTGGTATCATTAATTTCTTACCTTTTTGTTATTTGTGAGGTAGGTGACTTCAATTGTGTGGTATAAGATTTTTAAGTGGTTTAGGTGATTAATGATCCCTCCTAGCAATCTTAGGCCTTTTTTTTTTTACATTTTTATATCTTTGGGGGTTTAGGTGATTAATGATCCCTCCTAGCACATTAGATATTTATTCAAGTGAGTTGTTTATTGGATTTCCCCATTTCTTTTGTCGGTTTGATCCCTTTGTTCTTTTGTTCAATGCATCAAATCTATATTCATTGTGCTATTTGATATTATCAGTATTTGCAGTTCAATGATTTTCCCTTTGTTAGATAATTATATAACATAAAATATTAAAAAAAATGAAAATATGATATGGTAAAACAATTTTATAAACATATTTTAAAATTAAAATAGGATATGCATTTTAGAATTTAATTGGAATACACTGATAGTGTAAAACAGTTTTATAAATGGTAACTGATCTCAACTGATCAAAGCCTTCCAGTGACTTGATATACGGGCCAGAGAATGAAGTGAGAAAGGGGGGTGTACCTGCAAAGCACTCCAATGCTTAAGTCAGAAGAGGTACAGAGTAGTATGGTTAATTCAAGATGAGTGAGAATACCTGACCCTTTACTGAAAAAATGTATTTATAATGTGCCCCCAGCGCTAGGCCAAGGCCCCTCAATGGGCTTGATCTAGCTAGGCCCATGGAGGAACTGCCAAGGGACGCGTAAGAAGCGTGAAGACCTAGCTAAAAGGTCTGCTCCTTGGTCCAACTGCCCCAATCCTTCAGGAGGTAATAAAGCGCAGTTGGGTGACGTGGTAGGTGAGCTGGCAGACATACTCTCTGCCCGTCCTTAGTGTATGCCCGTCGCATGAGCAGGTGGTTTGCCCAAGAGGTGCCTCTGCTCGAGTACATGGGCCCTTTCTCGACATGTATTGGGTCGTGGCCCTATACATTCTTGCGGCCCAGTCCAGAACAGGAGCCCCCTAAGTCGAGTCTCCGGGTCGGAGTGACGACTTGTATTACAGTCGGGCACATGCGTCAAGGACAAAAGTAGCGAACATATGGTCGAGTCGACATGACGTCTGCAGAGTTGACCGTAGCATTCTTTTCACCGGGCACGTGATGCTCCAAATAGCGTCGAGGATGAAGGTCCCCGACGGGTTCGTGATGTTTTCATGGAAGTCGAGGACGCCATACGGGGTCGGGGACGTTCCGTAGAGTCGGGGAGGTGTATAGTTGCCCGACGTCGTTCCAAATTCTTTATGGATTGACGTGTTTCAGTATTAATGGTGTGTCGCTTCGTTTAGTGTGCAAACGGCGGCGTAGGCAGTAGGCAATGATGGCCTAGCGCGTCAATCCACGCGCCTGTGACTATATAAAGGGGTTGAGTGACTTCATTTACACTTTTTCGCTCAGACGTTCACCGGAACCTCTGAAGAATTTTCTTGTCTCCGCCCGTCTCGCCACCTGAACCACCGCTGCTGCTCGAGCGCCACAGTCTCTCTTTGATTCTCAATATGTCAGGTACTGTTTTTACCTTCTTAATCCTCTATTTTCCATGTTTCTCTGAGTTTAATAACTGTGAATGCATGTTTCATCTGTATAGAATGGTTAGATTTAACTTAGCAACGGTTAAATAGGCTGTAGATGTGAAAAAAATAGGGTTAAAATTAGACTGTCCCGGGCAGAAATTTCATGTGCCGGGAAAAATTTTCATAAGCATGTATGAGATTTTTTCCCGGGGCACAAGAATGTTCACGTGCGTATTACTGCGTCGAACACGTGCGAAATTTCTCAACTGGGCCTGGTGGCAGTGGGTAAAGTTTCGCATTGGTGTCTGTGAACGTCGCCCCTACGCCCTTTCACTTGACCTGCGGTGGAAGGGTGGATTTGATATGACGTCGAATTCACTCTTTCTGTCTTTGTTTCAGGTGCAACCGGGCGTCTTCGACCGAGAGGAGAAGAAACCGGGCCGCGGCCCCCGGATGCGGACATCGCGCGCTTGTCTGTCGAGGAGGGGAATGCCAGAGGTGGTACTGAACACGTCTCATCATCCGGGCAAAATGACCTCTCTTGGGTTGCGGACGAACCCTTGGACGAGGAATCTTACTTCTGCGATGAGGCGACCCACGCTTATGCCGTGGTGGAAAATCGAAGTCGGGAAGATCCTGAAAACTGGCAGTGTCATGCTCCCAAAGAGGCGGACCAGATATGTTATTGTTTCCCGGGGAAGCAGTTCGCCATGTACGAGTTCGCTTTCCGAGAGGCGGGAATTATGCTGCCCTTCAATTCCTTCCAGATGTCTATCTTCAAGTGGCTCCGGCTGGCGCCGTCACAGTTACACCCTAATGCCATTGCTTTTATGCGGGCGTATGAGTTGGTCTGCCGTTTCCTCGGCATTGGGTGTACTCGGGTCCTTTTCTTCCATATCTTCCATCTCCAGCGGTCCGGTCTTCGGGGGCGTCACAGCTTGGTCTCCTTCAAACAGCCCGTACGGCTGTTCAAGACGTACGTGGATTCTGCCCGTCATTTCAAGGGTCGGTGGTACGTAGTGAGACCGATCACCCGTGTCGCCATGCATTCCCTTTATTACTACAAACGGGATGCAGACGGGGAGGAGAAATTAATGTCAAAGATACCGCTGAGGTGGCAGCGCGACCATTTCGATCTCACCACCAGCCACTATCGGATCAAGTTCTCGATGCTAGGTGTCGAGGATAGGCTCGCTTATAAGAAGCTGGTTGAGTACGTGCAGAGCTTCAACCTGGCGGTCTGGACGGATCGAAAGGGCGTGCCTTATCTTGATGAGGCCGGGATGCCGATCTGCGAGCCCCGTCTTATTAACACCAAGGCTTTGCTCGAGTGTAGAACCGAGGAGAAAGCCATGGAATTATTAAGTAGGTGTTTCTTTTATTCTTATGCCTTTTTGTTTATGTTTTCGCCCGCTGACGTATATGTCCCCGTTTTGTAGGTGCTATGCCTTCTGCTCGCGATCGGGTTCTCAAGCTGGCTAACCAAGCAGGTGCCCCAGACAGGGTTTCAAAGAAGAAGAAGAGGGCCACGCCTCGCGTCCAGGAGGTAGTTGGTGACTCCGGGACTGGGACCTCGAACACAGCGAGTCTAGTGCTCTCCTCCCCTACTCGCGCATCCATGATCGACATACCAGATAGTCCGCCCCCATCAACCTCCCCTCTCCACAAGCGGAAGCGCCCGGATGGGACACTCTCCAGGTCGACCTTAGCGGGGAACGGCAGTCCGGGTGGCCCTAGGAGTTACTTACTGCCCCTGCTATGTAGAGAAGGCTTTTTTCAAGACTGAGGACGCCATTGTTGTGCCAGCGCCCGAGGCGAAGGCTATCTTGAACCAGGAGGCTGGTGTCCGGCGCAAGGAATTGGTTAGGGACTTGGCCGCCGTCATCAGGGTGATGGAAATGGCTATGGTCCTGACTGACACCTCTGTGTCCACTGCCTCCTTGGAAGATGCCCTTCTGCAGGTCCGGCCTGAAAAAGACAAGCTGTCCAAGGACTTGTCGGATTATAAGGAGGAGCATCAGCTACAGGAGGGGCTGAAGAAAGAGTTGGAGGAGGTTAAAGAGGAGCGAGACCTACTGAAGGCGGCCAAGGCAAGTCTGGAGGAGCAAGCTGCTGAGCATCAGAAGGTGGCTGAGGAGAATGCTGGATTGCGTGCTCGTCTTGCTTTGCTCGAGGACAAGGTCCGTCCGCTGGCTGATGAAACTGAAGAAGAGCTTGCTCTCGGTTCCCGGGGTGAGTTGGTGGGGCACATTCGCTCCCTCAACCAGGACCTCGTAGATGTATTCAAGGAGGGTTTTGATAACGCCGTCGAGAAACTGAGGATATTAAATCTGGAGTTGGTGATGGAGGGGTCAGCCCACAATTATTGTGTCCAGGATGGGGAGATTGTATGCCCGTTCGAGGCTGAAGAGGAGCTGGGGGAAGATGAAGGAAAGGAAGAAAATGTTGAAGAGTAACTCCGGGCGGAGTCTTAGGAACTTTAATTTGTTTTGTTTATATGGCCTGCGTGCCCATTTTGTATGGCCTACGTGCCTATTTTGTATGAATATCGGCCTTCGGGCATACTTATCTTTTGCTTTGGCCGTCTTCAATGAATGAATATCTCGTTTTTAATTATTCATCTTGCTCGTTTTTTTATTTAGTTCGTTTCTTGTATTTTACGAACTATTTTATGATCAACCATGTTTGTCTCCTCGGTTTAGGGAACCGACGAGGTAGCGGGCGTCGTGCCCGTCTAAGATCAAAACGGAGTTCGTGGTTCGGAACTCTGGCTCCGAGGCTTGAGCTTTCCCATCGCGATCTGGGTGCCCTGCCGATCTTGGTACTTCGACGTTGGTGCTCGATCGAGGTCCCAACCGTCGGGGAGGATGGTGTTCGCTGGAGGGGCGTGTTCGTCCCCAGGTCGCGTGATTCCTCCCTGTAGTTTTGGAGGTGAAGAGTGTGGTCGTACCTCCCACGTCTCCCCGTGACATATTCAGTTGTAATATTGTCTAAGTTTCTCTGCGTTCCATGGTCGATAAAGTTCTTCGCCTTGTAGATTTTCTAAATAGTAGGCCCCGTTGCTCGTCTTGTCGCGGACGCGGTAGGGGCCTTCCCATTTGGCGGCCAATTTACCCTCTCTTGGGTTTTTTTGGTTTCTTCTGAGGACCAGGCTGCCCACCTGGAACTCTCTTTTTATGACCTTCACGCCGTGGCGCAAGGCTATTTTTTGTTTGAGGGATATTTCTCGAAGGGCTGCTTCGGAGCGGATCTCGTCGACGAGGTCCAGCTCGGCTCTGAGTGCCTCGTCGTTCATTTCTTCGTCTAGGGGCTCTTCTATGCGCCATGTCGATTCTCTTATTTCTAATGGGATGACTGCTTCGGTGCCGTATGTTATCCGGAATGGGGTCTCCCCGGTTGTGGAGTGAGGTGTTGTGCGGTAAGCCCATAGGACGCTATGTAACTCCTCGACCCACGTTCTCTTCGCCTCGCCGAGCCTGCGTTTTAGTCCGCGCAGGATTACCATGTTGGCCGCTTCCGCTTTCCCGTTGGTTTGAGGGTGCTCGACGGATGTGAAATGCTGCTTAGTACCTAAGCTCGCCACAAAGTCTTGGAATCCCCCGTCCGTGAATTGCGTTCCATTGTCCGTGATGAGGACCTGGGGCACGCCGAACCGAGCGAGGATATTACGTTTAAAGAATCGAAGAATGTTTTGCGCTGTTATTTTAGCCAGCGCCTCTGCTTCGATCCATTTGGTAAAATAATCTACCCCTACGATGAGGTATTTATTCTGGTACGATCCGGTTACGAAAGGCCCGAGGATATCCATGCCCCACCATGCGAAGGGCCATGGAGAGGAGAGTGTTTTTAGTTCGTTCGGGGGTGCGAGGTGCATGTCGGCGTGCCGTTGGCACTTGTCGCATTTTTTGACGTGTTCCTTGGAGTCGTGTTGCATGGTCGGCCAGTAGTAGCCTGCTTGAAGAGCCTTTCGTGCCAGTGATCGTCCGCCGGGGTGTTAGGCGTTGATTCCTCGGTGTATTTCCCTCAATATGTCGGGAACTTTCTCTTCCTCGACGCATTTGAGTAATGGGATGGAAAACCCCCTACGGTAAAGTTTCCCTTCGAGGAGAACGTACGAGCATGCCCTACGTTTGGTGGTGGCCGCCTCTTTGGGGTCGGCGGGGAGCTCGCCCCTCGTGAGGTAATTATAGATGGGTGTCATCCAACAATGA
Organism: Lathyrus aphaca; assembly: GCA_963966055.1. Lineage (NCBI taxonomy): Eukaryota > Viridiplantae > Streptophyta > Magnoliopsida > Fabales > Fabaceae > Lathyrus > Lathyrus aphaca. The sequence continues at coordinate 569,190,173 of OZ014522.1, forward strand.
GTATCCCCGATCACGTTGACCTCAAGTGGAGGAGGTGGTTTTTCGATACTCGGTCGAGGAAGGATTTCTTGGATTACTGATTTGTTTCCGTCCTTCTTTCTCGTGCTAGCTAGCTTTGATAAGATGTCGGCACGTGTGTTGTGCTCGCGAGGTACGTGTTGTACTTCCCACTTCTCGAATTTTGCGAGTCTTTCTTTGACCAAAGCTAAGTACTCGACAAGGTTGTCGTTCTTGGTCTGGTACTCTCCTCGTACTTGTGATGCCACGAGCTGGGAGTCTGTTGATATTTTTACCTCCTTTGCTCCTAAGTCTTTGGCCAACCTCAGACCGGCGATGAAAGCCTCATATTCGGCTTGGTTGTTTGACGTCGGGAAAGCCAGTGCTAGTGAGACTTCGATCAGGATCCCGCCCTCATTCTCAAGGATGATTCCGGCTCCGCTGCCCGTCATACTGGAGGCGCCGTCGATGAAGATCGTCCATTTATGGGCGCCGTCCGTCGGTGTCGGGCTGTGGGTCATTTCCGCAACAAAGTCGGCCAGTGCTTGAGCTTTTAAGGCCTTTCTGTTCTCATATTGTATATCGAATTCGGAGAGTTCCAGCGACCATTTTAGCATTCTGTCGGCCATATCTGGTCGCCCGAGAAGTTGTTTGATTGGCTGGTTAGTTCTTATTTTGACCGTATGGGCGAGGAAGTAGTGGCGTAGCCTCCTTGCCGCATTTATGAGAGCCAGGGCGACCTTTTCAATTTGTTGGTATCTGAGTTCGGGGCCTTGGAGCGCTTTGCTCGTGAAATAAATGGGTTTTTGTCCTTCGTCAGTTTCCCTTATTAGGACGGCACTGACGGCTTCGGTCGCCACGGACAGACACAGGTATAAGGTCTCCCTTTCCAACGGTCGTGATAGGAACGGGGGCTCAGAGAGGACCTTCTTCAAGTGGAGTAGTGCCCGTTCACATTCGTCGGTCCATTTGAAGTTGGCTTCCTTGCGAAGGAGTCTGAAGAAGGGCAGCGCATGCTGGGCAGATTTAGCAATGAAACGGGAGAGCGAGGCGAGCACCCCGTTGAGAGATTGGATTTATTTTTTGGTCTTCGTGGTTGGAAATTCCGAGAATGCTCGGCATTTGTCGGGGTTGGCCTCGATTCCCCTCTCGGTGAGGTAGAAACCCAGGAATTTTCCTGCCCGGACGCCGAACGTGCATTTTTCAGGATTAAACCTCATCTTACACTGTCTAGCCTGCTCGAAGACTTTGTAGAGGTGTCGAGCATGGTCGACCTCCTCGTGTGACTTGATGATCATGTCGTCCATGTATACCTCGAGCATATCCCCTATCTCTCCCTTGAAGACTTTGTTCATAATGCGCTGGTATGTGGCCCCGACGTTCTTGAGTCCGAAAGGCATTACGTTGTAGTAGTAATTGTCGATCGGGGTCATGAACGCCGTGTGTCTCTTGTCCGCGTCCGACATAGGGATTTGATTATCCACTATATGCGTCCATGAAGGACAAGAGTCTGAAACCTGCTGAATTGTCAACGAGTTTATCTATGTTAGGGAGATGGAAAGCATCTTTGGGGCAAGCCCTATTAAGATCGGTATAATCAACACACATGTGCCATTTTCCATTATTTTTCTTAACGAGGACTATATTAGAGAGCCAGGTTGTGTATTGGGCTTCAAAAATAAAATTTGCCTCTAAGAGGTCTTTTACAGCTCGCTCGGCAGCCTCCGCTTTCTCGGGGGGCTGCTTGCGCCTACGCTGTGCTATGGGTTTGACTGCTCGGTACAAAGCTAGTTGGTGGCACGCGACCTCAGGATCTAGGTCGGGCATCTCTGCGGCGTTCCATGCGAAGAGGTCGGAGTTCTCCTTGAGGCATGTCATGAGCTGCTCCCTTGTTTCCTCGGGCAATCCTTTGCCTATCTTTACTGTTCTTCCAGTGTCGTCGCCCAGAGGGATGAGTTCGAACTCTTCGTCTGGGATTGGCCAGAACGGGTGTTCGGGAGTCTGTTCCCCGGTGGGCTTCCATTTTTCAGTTTCGTCCTGGGCAATGCGGCAGTCGAGGTCGATGGCGTTGATTCCCTGGAGGGGAGGATCCTCGGTCTTGGGTTTTTTGTTGCTCTTTGTATTGACCGTAGCCTGTCCTTTTACTGCAGCGTCGTAACATCGTCGGGCAGCCTCGATGTCGCCGTGGACGGTGACTACGCGACCTAGTTTGGTGTAGTACTTCATCTTTAGATGGACGGTAGATGGGACCGCGGTCAGTTCGGCTAATGTCGGGCGGCCGAGGATGCAATTGTAGAGGGAGGGACACTCTATGACCAGGAATTGTATTTTGATTTCTCTGTCCGTCTCCTGCTCTCCGAAGGTGACGAGGAGCTCGACGTATCCCCACGGTTTTGTCGTGGCTCCGTTGAATCCTTGGAGATCGGATCCGACGTAGGGAGATAGATTGGTTTTGTCTAATTTCAGAGTCTTGAAAAGGTGGACGTACATGATGTCCACTGAGCTGCCTTGATCGACCAAAATGCGTCTGACGTCGAACTGGGCCATCTTGGCCCTAATCAATAGTGGGATGCCCGAATTCGGGGAGCCGCCCGGAAGCTCTTCCAAAAAGAAGGATATTGGGTTGGATTTACCCCGGTATTTTGTCAGCGTTGCCTTTTGCTCGGGTGCGGTCAGAAGGAGCTCGTCGAACTTGCGTTTTACTGAAAGGGCGGCGGCCTTGCCGTTCATCCCTCCGCCCGATATGACAAGGGCGGTCAGGAAGTCTTCCCAGGGGCTGTGTGCAGCAATCCGGCCTTCGGGCAATGTCTCGGGGAAGCTGAAATCCTCTGGACGTGATACGCAGAGGGCCACTTGATAAGGAGAGTCGTCGGGGGGTGTATCCTCCCGAGGCCTCTTCTTCTCCGGCTCTTCGTGCTTGGAAGTTTCGTTCCTCCTAGTGTACTGCTTAAGATGCCCTTCTTGGATTAAGATCTCTATTGCATCTTTTAGGTGAACGCAGTCTTCGGTCACATGCCCGTGGCTCCTGTGGAACCTGCAGTATTTGGATTTGTTGGTGTGAGGCTTTGGTGCAGATGGTTTTGGGAACCTCACTCTGCCCTGTTTGAACTCGGAGTTGATGCATTCGGCGAGGATGCACTCGCGGGGAGCTGTCAGTAAAGTATACTCGCTGTATCGGCCCGCGGGACCTCTTCCTTCTCGAGGTTCGCGGGGCTTCTCTTCCCTTCGCATGTCCCCGTTGCGACGGGGAATGTTCGGTTCTTCACGCTTGGGGTGATCGGTATCCCCAGTATTACGACCGCTGCGAGCGTTGTGGGCCACCTGCTTTTCCTCGTATCTGATGTAGGCCTGGGCCTTATGCAGGAGTTCATTCAAGGTGCGGGGAGGCTCTATCCCAACGGCTCGACTGAGCTCGCTACCGGGCAAGAGTCCCCTCTCGAGGAGGTATTTCTTCATGTGTTCAGTGGTGTCCACCTCGACAGCCTCTTGCTTGAATCGTTCGATGTACGAGCGTAATGTTTCATTTTTCTTTTGTACTATGGCTTCAAGGGTCGCCTCTGTCTTGGGATGGCGCCGGGAGGCTGTGAAATGCCTTGTGAACATGGATCTCATAACTCTCCAGGATGTAATGGATTCTGGGGCCAAGCTTTTGTACCAGGCCATGGCCCCTTTCCTGAGGGTCGTCGAGAACAACCTGCATTTGAGATGTCCGGTGATGTCATTGCGGTAGTCGAGCATTGCGTTGACGTTGTCAACGTGATCGTCAGGGTCGGTGGTCTCGTCGTACACGGCCAGGTTAGGAGGTTTCTCCATGCCTTTAGGGAGCGGAGCTTCCATTATTGCCCGTGATAGGGGGCAGTGCAGGTCTTCTTCGTTGCTCCTTGGTGGAGAGAGCTCGTTTCGGTCGGGGCTACGATCGCGTCTTGGTGAGGTTCCCGATCGACTGGTGTCACGGCGGGCGCGTACCCTACTGACGTTAGGCTCTGGAGAGCGACGTCCTCGTTTCTTTGTTGCTTCTGGACGTTGTTGTGTCCTCCTCTCTTGTTGAGGTCGGACTTCCTGTCGGTCAGCTTCTAGGGCCATGATTCTCTCATGCTGCTGGTAGAGCATAGAGCTAGCCTGGTTGAGAGCGTTCACCATAGCAATCATGGCGGCGTCTCCTTCGACGGAAACGGGGATGGGTTGAAACGCCTCAGTCCCCTGGTTTTGAACTTGAGGGGGATCCCCATTATTCTGGGGCTCAGGAGACGGGGTGGCCGGACGGCCATCTCGGGCGTCTGCTTCATGGTACTGCAGGCTGTCCTCCATTGTGTAGTCGACGAGGGGACGGCTGCGCTCGTTAAGTTGTTCTCCGGACATGCTGGAAGGACGGTGTTTGAGCTTTGATCTTTTGTTGTGGAAAAAGGGGAAGCTGGTTTCCCACAGACGGCGCCACTGATCTCAACTGACCAGAGCCTTCCAGTGACTTGATGTACGGGCCAGAGAATGAAGTGAGAAAGGGGGGTGTACCTGCAAAACACTCCAATGCTTAAGTCAGAAGAGGTAGAGAGTAGTATGGTTAATTCAAGATGAGTGAGAATACGTGACCCTTTACTGAAAAAGGGTATTTATAATGTGCCCCCAGCGCTGGGCCAAGGCCCCTAAATGGGCTTGATCTAGCTAGGCCCATGGAGGAACTGTCAAGGGACGCGTAAGAAGCGTGAAGACCTAGCTAAAAGGTCTGCTCCTTGGTCCAACTGCCCCTATCCTTCAGGAGGTAATAAATGGCAGTTGGGTGACGTGGTAGGTGAGCTGGCAGACATACTCTCTGCCCGTCCTTAGTGTATGCCCGTCGCATGAGCAGGTGGTTTGCCCAAGAGGTGCCTCTGCTCGAGTACATGGGCCCTTGCTCGACATGTATTGGGCCGTGGCCCTATACATTCTTGCGGCCCAGTACAGAACAGTAACCGTGAGATCCAAAATTATATTTGACTTTTATTTTAATTATATTTAAAGTAATAATTATGAAGGGTTGTGATGGATTAATGATATAAACTTTTTTACACCGATAATACATAATAAAAACAATTTTACACCTTCATCCGGTAAGCTTTGTATCACATCAAATCATATTAATATTTTAAAATGATTAGGATAATTTGATAGATATAATTTCTTATTGAAATAACAATATAGAATTTCTTTATATATCGGGTGCATCCATTCTGTAAAACTATTTAGGTTTTTTTTTTTAATAAGCAATTTTTAAAACTATTTGGGTGATTGGTTGATGAATTTTTAAATAAATAAAATTAACTAAAGTATTATGTGCATATAACTCTTTTCGTTTTTATATTTCCACCCCCAACTAACTACAAATATTTTATGAACCTTATTTCTAGGGTTTAGCTCTCACTTTCTTCTCGGCGGCATCAATGGCGAACAACGCTTCATCAGAATTCGGCCGTTCAATCATAAAGCAGCTAGCCATTTCTCAGAAATCTTCCCGTGAAAAATCTCTCCGTCTCCTCCTAAAATCATGGCTCCCTTCTCAATCTCAACCACTTCCCGAAGAAGACGCCAAAAAGCTATGGAAAGGTCTCTTCTACTGCGTTTGGCACTCCGATAAGCCTCTTGTTCAAGCCGAACTCATCGATCGAATCTCTTCGCTTCTCTTGATACTTCATCCTTCGTTTTCCGTTCAGTATTTCTCCACTTTCTTCATCACCATGCGTCGCGAATGGTCCGGTATCGATGCGTTGAGGTTAGATAAGTTCTATCTTCTGATTCGTAGATTCGTTTCCAAGACTTTTTCGCTGATTAATAAGAATTCATGGGATTTGGAATTTGTGAAGGTTATTATGAATTGTTTGGATGATGCTACTTTTGGTTCGAAAGATAAGTTGTTGCAGGGGAGTGGTGTTAATTATCATGTTGCTTCGATTTTTCTCGACGAGCTTACGCCGTTTCTTCCTGTTAAAGAAGGTGTTTTGCAAGTGCTTTTTAAGCCGTTTTTTGCTGTGATGGGTAAATTGCCTGATAAGGTTTTGTTAGGGAAGATTAAGAGTGGTTTGTTTGATGTGTTGTTGAGGAATGGGAAGAGGTTGTTGGAGGTTAAGAAAAGTGGGGAGGAAGGTGGTGATGGGAATGTTGATGTTGTGAATTTGGGGACTATTGCGTTGGCTATGGGTTTTAGTTCGAAGTTGTTTGAGTTGGCTTCTGCTCCTGATTGTGTTCAGGGGAATAGAAAGGTTTTGTTTGAACTGCATCGCGAGTTTTTGAAGCTGGAGAAGGATGCTGGTATTTCAGGGTTTGAGTTTTCCATTCCCGATTCCGTTGGAAGGAATGATGTGGAAGTGCCTGATGTTGAGGTTGATGCTGATGTTCTTAATGGTGAGTTGCTGAAGAAATGTAAGAAGGATAAGGAAGATTCTGTTGACAAAGTGAAGAAGGAAAAGAAGAGTAAGAAGAAGAAGAAGAAGAAAGATACAGATTCTGCTGAGAACGGGAATATGAATGTTGTTACTGAAAATGGTGGAAATTTGATTGTTGAAGAGGTTGATAACGAGTTGGTTTTGACGGAGACTGTGATTTCAAATCTCCAAAAGCAGTTTGAGAAGGTTGCAGCGGAAGCAGGTTTGGATGACGGTGATGCAAGTTTATGCGTTACACCAAGCGCTACCGAGATTGTATCTAAGAAGAGAAAAAGATCCAAGAGTTCTAAAGGAAAGATGTCTCAGGATCTTGAATTGAATGGTGGAGATGCTGAAGACTCTGCATTAGCTAAGACTGAGGATAAAAGTTCGAAGAGGGTAAGATTTTCCATGAAAAATAACTTGGTATGGAAGCCACACAGTCCTTTACCTCCTCAGAGTTTGAGAATTCCTCCCTCTGTTACACCAAGAGGAAGTGCGCTCAAAAAGGGCGTTCCCCCAGGTCCCATCAGGGAGATGTCTTCCCAGACCAAGAAGGCGAAACTGAAGAAGGTCCGGAGGACAATAATTGGTACACCATCTGTCAAGCGCTTGAGGAAATTGAGAGCTCTTTCTGTGTGATTTTCCTGATCTTGTTAAGGGATGATTTTTCCATGATTTATTTTGTTGACTTTTTATTTCTAACTGTTGTGAAATTTTGAAACTTCACTATGATGGTTGATTCAAGTTCGTTTTGTTGACTACTTTGTGGTTCATCTACATATTCATGTCATTTCTTGCTATCTTATTATTATTATTATTATTATTATTATTATTATTATTATTATTATTATTATTGTTGTTGTTGTTGTTGTTGTTGATGATGTTTTAACTATAAGGCCTAATGATGATGACCTTGAATTTTCGAGAATTGAGCACACTGTTCTTTTCTCCAAACCTGCTGATGTTTTCTGTTTGAGGTGGATGAGTGAGTAGTTGGAGATGATGGGTCATTGTTTTGTGTCGTGTTTGTGTTATTTGAATGATGCTTGCTTTTTATGATCAACAAGAAAGTCCATAGGGTCTCAGGAAAGGGTGAAACCACGGTTGCCATGGTGATCAACCTGTTAAATTTGGTGTGACATGTTAGGGCATTTGAATCTGCGGTACTCCCCCTCACATTTTAGAAGGCCTTTCTATTTCTTGAGGATTCAATTTTTTTCTGTTTGTCTAACAACATTTGAAGAAGAGGAAAAGCTTATGCATTTGTTAAATTGAGACCAAATTTTTGAAAATGCAATTGGGTTCCTTGGGAAATCTGTGAAATGAGATAAATGCCACATGAGATACATCAGAATTTGGAATTTACAAAAGAGATTGCAGCATATTCTAAATTGTTCTACTTGTATTGATGTTTGCTTTACATTTTATATGAAGAGGATGGGCGGTGATACTGTTAAGTGAAATTCTTTTTCTCCGCCCTTTTAGGACCTTCGAATTTCTAAAATTCAAATCAGTGTTTGAATTTAAATTTTGAATTTTACACTGTTTTTAAAGTTTCGAAAGCAAAATTTTGAAACTCCCCTTTTAACTTTTGTGTCACTAGCCCCCTTTTCTTTTTCACTCCAACATTTCAAACATTTGCATCCCTAAATCCGCATATATGAAAATCTCTACATTGTTTTATTTTAGACCAAATTTTGCTCGAATCATCACATAACCAGTGAACATTTATTTAAATATTTGATTGAATGTATGTAGTGGTGGAGCTAGAAATTTTATGGGCAAAAATTTGAAGATCGCAAATTCAATAAGTGTATGTATTATATAAATATAGAACCGAAAGGAAAACTTATATTCACTGAGTGATATCTTGAATAAGATAGCTACAATATACCGATCAAAACTTCTTTTATGGATGAAACTTTATGCTGCATCATACACTTCATACAAATAAAAAAACGTGACCATGACAGATATTATAAATTTAAATTTTCTTTCTCAAACAATCAAAATGTTAACTATATGTACAAAGTACCTAGGTTTTGGTTTTGATGGTACTAACAGACCACTCAAAACATGATCTATTGTCAAACCCAAGTCTCTTTATACTTAAATAAATATATTAAATCAAAAGATTATGATAAGATTAAAAATGTTCAGTGTTACTCTTAGTCTTGTATAATCAAAGTGACTATGATAGGTTAGCTCAAACAACATTCAACCACTATTACTATTTGATTAATTTATAGAAAATACAACAATTAACAGTAAAATATAACAGTATATAAACTGACGTAATATTAATAAAAAATGACAGTTTTTTACCGTCTTTATTTTGACAGTCTGTTGTGCTACAATGATTTTTGTTTTTATTGTTTTTGTAAATTGAATATTTCCTTTTATAATTGTGGAAATTGATCTATTGAATTGCATAGAGTAATAATTTATTTTTTATATTATTTGAGGATATAATTTATTCTTTTCTTCTTCTTTTTTTTACAGCATTTTACATTTTTTTTTAATTTTAATAGCTGCTACTTTTATGTTAATATTTATTTCTTCTAAGTTTTCATTTTTTTTAATTTGATCTTAAATTTTAAATTGTAACTTTATTCTTTATTTTAATTTTACATTTTTTATAATGTAGTCAAATCTAAATATTATAATATAAAAAAATTGATGTAATGTAAACTTAATTGCATAAGAAGGTAAAAAAGTCATATTTTTATTTGTGAAAATATTTAATATGGCAGTTAAAACTGTCATTATCAACGACAAAAACCTTCACTATCATCTTTATGGTTTAAATCTATATTTTTCTGATTTTCGTTAATTGTGGCAGTTTAAACCGCCACAATAGCACATTTTAATTGCTATAATTTTCATTTTTTTTAGTGAAAAGAAGAAAAAGTTTTTGGCCAGAGCCTAGGCACATGTTCAGCCTGGTCGAGCCTTAAAATCGTCCATGAATGCATGAATTTCTTCTTCTCTGGATTACTAGTTAAGTTCCGATCGTACAATGCAGAAACACATCAGAGCATGATTTCAAATTTTACATACGTGACACATCCCCAAATAATAACTTTGATTCCATAATTTGAACCCTGACATAATATATTTTACATACTTGACACATCCCCAAATAACAATTGAGATTTTCTTATCTCACCCCATGGTCTCTCACACACTATGTGCATTTTTAATTATGCCCTCTTTAGTTCCACTGATATACTTTCGGACGCATCATTTTTTTTGTTTTACGTTGAAATCTTCCACAGATATATATGCGGAACTAGTGAACTTTAGTAAAACAAGTCAAACTAAATAGTCAGAGACATAATATAATATAATGTTATAGAGACTAAAAACATATATTATTAAACTCAACATGATGAAGATCTTGAGTCAATGAATTAGGTTTCCCGCCAATTGAAAACTTTGTTATCTGTATATCTTCAATATGTTGTTTTAGTGTCGCCATTAATCCTCATTCAATGTGATGTATGATGAAAATAGATTCACTGTAGATCAGCTGCAGAGTTTGACTAATAATTTATGCTACATGTAACAATATCATTTGTTTACTTTTTCTTAAATAATGTCTTTTAAATTTTGACTATAGTTCAACAAGTGATAATAGGAGTACCACCAGCTTTGTCTATGGCTTGGATAATGTAATGTTTTACTGTTATTCAAGACAGATGGTAGAGTGGACACAAAGAAGAGTTTCTAAAATTACTTCTACGACTAACGAATCTGGTTTAATTAAAAAAATTGAATTCAATAGTTATGCAGATATATCTGCGAAAGATTTCAACGTAAAACAAAAAAATGGTGTGTCCGGATGTGTATCAGCAAAATCAGAAAGTATAATTAGAAATACAACAGATATCTAAAACATATATAAGGTGAATTAAGAAATTTTCTAATAATTTTGATTCCATAATTTGAATCCTGTGACATATTGTATGCTAATTTTAAGTTCTATGGAATTTTGTTGCCGAATTGACTTATTTGTTCTTTTTTTTCTCTATGGAAATAACAATATGTTGAGGACTTACACTAGGGGAAATCGATATTTAATTAATCCCTCTGTTAGGTCAGAGTGTGAGTGCAACAAACATATAGACAAAGTCGTAGCATTTGAGCCACAATCTCAATTTCAAGATCCCAAGGTGCAAGAAGCCGAGACAGAGTTGTCTGAGTTATAGGTGCCTAAAGAGAAAGAGGCATGAGTTATAGGTGCCTAAAGAGAAAGAGGTCGAAGTATATCTATGAGGCTTGTATGACACATTTGTATTGTGTTTTCATAAGGAACTTGTGGTTAGAAATATCTCGGAGGAAGATGTATGATTCATACTTCACAATTTATTTTTTACTTTTATTTTAGAATGCTTCTAATTTTTACTTTTAAAATTTTTCATTATCTTGAAGAGCTATTGAAATGTATGAATAACGACAAAAAGATACTCATTGTACAAACTTCAAAAGATAGATGCTTCAGTAATGTTCTCTAACACGGTGGACTAGTCGGCCTTCGTACTACATGTTTTAACTTAGTTAACCTCGGCATGTCGATAATCGTCTCAAAGAGATGAGGGGACGAGGACCTACCACCTTCTATAATATCATAATTTAATTAATCGTTTATTTAATTATTTATTTAATTTAAATGAATAATTTATTTAAATAATTATTTATGTGATATATGACATATTTGGTCGGTGACGATATTTGTGGTGTTTTATGTTGATTAATTAGTTTAGTAGGAATTAATTAATTAACTAGAAATTAGAGAGAATATGAAGAATTGAGTCAATTTTGTTAATTGAGAGAATTTAGTGGTGAGTGGAGGAAAGTTGAATTTTACTTGGGAAAAAAGTGTAATTAAGAGAAATTAATTAAAATAGTATATATTCTAAAAACTAGAGAAAAATAGGTTTTTAGAAAACTTTTCTATTAGTACGCGAAAACAAGGGACTTTAAGGCTATGTTTGGATTGATGGAACGTAACGGAGCGGAGCGGAGTGGAACATAGCGAAGCGGAATGGAGCGGAGCGGAATGGAATATAGATCTCACTCCATTGTTTGGATATCTTATTAAAAATATCACATTCCATCACATACACCCCAAATTGGATGGAACAAAAAATGAGGATTTGGATGGAATGGATTCCATCATGTTCCATTCCATTCCATCAATTATTTGCAAATCCAAACAACGGAATCACATTAGTTACCACTTCATTCTATTCCATTCCATCACATCTCACCAATCCAAACATACCCTAAGAGAAGAGCATTGGGAGGGATAGTTAGAGCTTGAGAGAATGGATCCTTAGAAGCTTGCTTTGCTGATTTTACTGGAATTACAAGGTAAGGAGAATTCTTCATCTAAAGATGCTTAATTCATGAAATGGTAGAGATGTTTCCCTTAACCTCCAATATGATTTTCTCTTCTTTTGTTGATTGTGTTGTTTTATGAATCATGTGATTTCAATTATATTTTATGCGATGATTTAATTGCAAATTTGTGTATTGTAATTGCAGTGATTGTTTCATATGCTACTTGTTCATTAACACGAGTTTTGACACGGAATTGAGAGTTTTAAAAGCATGAATGAATTATGAGTTTTTTTTATTAAATCAATGGAATATAACAAGTTAGATTAATAAATATTTTTGGGCAAAATATCATTTTTGGTCCCTTAATTATACTCTTGGGTTCAGTTTGATCACTTAATTTTTTTTTCATGTCAGATTGGTCCCTTAACTCTTAAAATGTACCATATTAGTCTTTTTCATCTAACTAGCGACATAAAAATTCAAAAACCGGTCGCTAAATTCTTCACTAATTAGACAAAAAGGACTAACATGACACATTTTAAGAGATAAGAGACCAATCTGACACGAAAAAAATTAAAGGATCAAACTGAACCCAATGGTATAGTTAAGGAAACAAAAGTGATATTTTCCCTAAAAAAATAACATTCTAATGTGTGATAATCATGTGGGTAATAATTTAGGACTGTTTGGAAGCATTTAGGGTTGATTTGAGAGGGTTATGGAGGTTCTTCAATAGCAGAACATGATTATGCTTCTGATAATAGGGTGACGCGTGTCACCCTGGTGATATGCTACCAGTCATCGTCTCAGTGAACGCGTTTTGACCTGTTGAGTTGGGTTTTGTGGATGGCTTTGTCGTATGGTAGACGTTGACTGTTGTTTGGTGTTTTTCGACGAGTATGATTGATTAATTAAATTATATAATTAAGTGAGTGTTGTTAAGTGAATTTATACATAAATGAGTGTTATGTGTAATTGTAAATGTGTGTGATGAAAATACGCTGATGTGTAGATTATTGTGCATACTCGTGAGTTGACGAGATGTGTCATTCGGAATAAGAATTACAATTGATGCAGTGAATATATATATATATATATATATATATATATATTTGTTTACAGTCAGAGTGAGATTGTATTGCATCTTTTGTTGCTGAGTGATTATGTATAGTTAGAGTAGGGTTGTACTGCATTTTTAAATGTTATACATCGTATATGTCATTGTTGTGAAAGAGGCATGTTCGCTTGTTTAGAGTGGGTACTAATGACTTGTCACAAGCCTTGAGTGGGGGCTCGGTGTTCATAGAGATTGGAATTCGGTTCATATGAAGAACCAAATATTGAGTTGGTACCGTATGCATATAGAATTGAGTTTGGTTCATAGTGGGGACTGTGACGAGCCTGAGTCGATTTGTGGTTGCATTATATTTGATGATGACAAGATGTTTGTGTAATGAATATTCTTACATGATTACATGTGGGTGAAATGTTAACACTTGATGTTGATGTGAATTATATTAGATGATGACAAGATGTTTGTGTAATGAATATTCTTACATGATTACATGTGGGTGAGATGTGAACACTTGATGTTGATGTGAATTCTGATACGTGGATGATTTTGTAGATATGTGATTCTATCCTAAATGTTTTTGCGTCATTATTTATTTGAATGTATTGTCACCCTCTTTTTGTCTTTTTGAATATGTGTTCCTCTGGAGTATAGATAATCAGGTACCCGAGTAAAAGCTTGAGGTTGAGGATGGTGTTGCGACTCTTTAGTTGCTCGTTGTTTAAGTTTATAGTTAGAGTCGCTCGGATATGTAACACAAGGGGACAAACTATTTTATCATTTATTTTATGTTGCATATCTTTCTGTTAATTTGTGAATGTTTTGAATTGCATTTTAAAAACTAAACACGTTGTTGAGGCTTCCAATGCCCAACATTTTACAATTTTTCGTTGCTGATCAAACAAGTTATTTCATTTTTATATGGCTCAAAATGGTTTGATGGCTATGAGTAGCATCCTGCTTGGTGAATATTTGAGATTTATTCATGTTTTATTTATTTAATTGTCAATTCGGGAAGTAAGGTGTTACATAATGGTATCAGATCAGGTCGAACCATCTGGTTGGGTTTTTAACATGTTATTTTTCCATTGTATGCGACGAGTGTGTGAACATTGTTGATGTATTGTTTCTTCTAATTTCTATTTGATGGTGTGTAAAGTAATGGCTCGAAGAAATGATCGTGCAATCGTTGATGCTTTGGAGTCAGTGGCTCGGCGCTGCAGGGGCAGCTGAATCATCAAGGTGTTGAACATAAGTTCCATGGACTAGACAAATTTCAGAGAAACAAGCCACCAACTTTTAAGAGAAAATATGATCTGGAGGGTGCACAAGCATGGCTCTGAGAAATTGAGAAGATTTTGTGAGTGATGGCTTGCACGAAAATTGAGAAGGTCTAGTTCGATACTCACATGTTGTCTGAAGAGGCCAAAGACTGGTGGGATAACGCATGTTAGAGGCTAGAGATTGTTGGTACTGAGATTACTTGGGTTGTGTTCTGAGTTAAATTTCTGGAGAAGTACCTTCTTGAGGATGTGTACAGTAAGAAGGTTATCGAGTTCCTTGAGCGTAATCAAGGAAATTTGATAGTTGTAAAGTATGCTGCAAAGTTTGAGAAACTAGTGAAGTTTTGTCCATATTATAATAATGTTGTTGTTGAGAGTTCGAAGTGCATCAAGTTTGAGAGTGGATTGTGTTAGGGGTTGAAACAAGGTATTGGTTATCACTAGATTCACCACTTTTTTGTACTGGTGAATAAGTGTATAATTTATGATGAGGATAACATAGCCTGATCTTCTCACTATAAGAGTAATATTGAGAATAAAGGGAAAAACCACATTCTTAGGAAGTCGTATAGTGTTCCAGCTGATAAAGGGAAGTAGAAGGCTGGTTAGAACACATTAGGTGCGAAAGAGCGGAGTGGGGGATAGACTCCTATTTTATGAGGTGTTTTAAATATGGTGAGTATGAGCATCATGCTCCCGAGTGTAAGAGTACAATTGTGAACTTCTTCAAGTGCGGGAAGCCATGTCACTGAGCTATTGAATGTAGGAGTAATAATCCAACTTGCTTTAACTAAGGAGAGCGGGGTCATATTAGTACTCGGTATGAGAAACCTTAAAAGTTCCAGTCTGGAGAGAAGGTTTTTGATTTGTCTAGAGTAGATGTTACTATATCACATAACTTGATTAGAGGTACGTGCTTTATCAATAATATTCTTTTGATTACTATTATTGATACGGATGCGACACATTTGTTTATTTGTTGAGTGTGTGTCGAAGTTGAAGTTAGAAGTGTCTACTATTATTGGTAGCATGGTCATTGATACCCTAGCTAATAGTTCAGTGACTACTTCATTGGTGTGTTTAAATTTTCCTTTGATAATTTTTGGGCGGGACTTTGGGATTGACTTAGTGTGTTTTCCTCTATGTCAGCTTGACGTTATTCTGGGAATGAATTGGTTAGAGTTCAACCATGTGTCTATCAATTGTTTTGATAAGTCGGTATAATTTCTTGATTCAGAAGAGAGCACAAAAACGAATTTCATGATCGGGAGGCAAGTATAGATGTCCTTGAGTCAGAGTACTTAAATGTTCATGGTGCTCGCATCCTTGAGCGGGGGAAGCGATAAAATGATTACGTATTTACCTGTTGTGTGTGATTTTCTTGAGGTATTCCTAAATGATGTAACGCCTCGTTTTTATTTTGATTATTATTTGTGAAATAACAGTGAATTGATGTAATTAATTGTGTATTTTGGTGTGTATTCGTTGTAAATTATGTACCCATAGTAAGGGATAGTAGCCTTAAAAGTGGGACTTTAAGGTAGTAGGGGTGTGTGACCAAGAGTGTAGAGATTGGTGGTGTGGTAAGCAAAACTAATAAGATTATGTTAGTTAAAATATATTTAATTATAATATTAGGAGAATATTAATTTAAATAATATTGGATGGATAACATAATAGTGAATACTTAGAGGGTGTAATTAATAATAGTAGTATAAGAGGTATTATTATTATTATTATTATTATTATTATTATCATCATTATTATTAGGGATAATTATACAAAACCCTCATGTCATTAGAGCGTGATTTGGTATTCCCCCCTGAAGTTTTTTTTTTAATTGAGACCCCCTTATAAAACCCAAAACCAGAATTTATCGCCCCCTCTTACCCTCTATGCTGACTGGGCGTGTTGACCTTGTTGACTGGACTTGCTGGTCTTGCTGACTGGACTTGCTTTTGACCTTTTGACCTCATTTTCTCTTCTTGGAGAAAACCCTAGATCTGTCATGCTTCATCTCTGACATTGTTGCTTCACCTCTTTAATGTGGAATTATTGGGGAGTTTAGCCAAAAGAAAGGAGGATAATTTTTTTCACATAAGAACAAGCTAGGGGGATCAAGAACAACAGAGAAAACGACTGTTGTCTATAATTCTCTGATCCACTGAAACTCTCTTTGCACTAAATTGAAAGCGTCTATCTATAGGCAAAATTTTGAGGCTCTCGTTGGGCGCATCATTCTTACGTTCAACTCACCTACCATGTTTTTCCCCTCTGACTAGCTAACTTTTCTTCTTCAATAAGAAATGTTTGCATGCTTTCAATGTGTCCTTGATTGCCTTTTCTCGGCCAAAACACCACCCTTTCGACTAACGTGTTAACCTTTTCATCAGATCATTCCACCTAGACATATTATGTATCTAGCGCGCTTGTAGATTGGGTCTAGAGAATCTTTCTTCTTAAGGGTTTTGCTTTTTCCTATTCTCTTCGTGTTGATTCATGGTTTTTTAGTTCTTTTTCCTGTATACAAGTTCTAAACAGGTGTTTTCTTACTTTTCACAGATAAATCGGGGATTTTTGTAGCAATTTCTTATGAAATAAGCCAATAAGTGTTGGCGTATTGAATGCAAATCTGGAACTTATTAGAAGTTGAAAGATTTTTGTAAATTTAGAACTTAATACAAAAAAATGAGCCTGAAATACCCAAAGAAAGAAGGTTAGTGATGGTGTAAAAATGCAACCAGTGTCGTTGCGAAAATGTAGTCGTAGTATATATGCCAACAAAAACCACAATGTGACAAGTAAAAATATTGTATATATAAAAATTGTATTAACTATGTATATGGACAAGGTGATTGTAGTTGTGATTTCAATGTGGTTAGTTTGTTAGTAATATAGGGTACTCAAAGCGCGATTGATGGGTTTGTGTAACTAATTGTAAAACTAATAACTAAGATAATGATAAGCATAATTGATTTCCCTATTTGAATCATCTATGTAGATGTTGTAGATTGACAACATTTTATGGTAAAACAAGTTTTGTGTTCTAATGTCATGCTTGATGTTATGACATGATGTTTAAGCAATTTACATGTGTGAAAGTTTAAGTATGTTGCCGCTTTATCAGGATGTCAAAACTAATGTCATGACATCTTTGTCTGGTACTGAAGACCCAACTGTCCATTTTTTTTGTTGCGCGTGTTTTCAGAGATTTATTTGAGTGTTTTTGTTGAGATTTATTAGGTACTATATTTATAAGGTTGTGACTCAGCACGATTCATAATATTATATATGATTGCTATATTTTTCCTTTATTTGAGGAATTAATTCTATTAGGTTAAAACTGATGTGCAATAGCAGCATGCCTATTCCCATGATTCGTCCTCTACAAAAAGGCTGCAAAATCCTATTTGAATACAAAAAAAAATAGGGATTGAAGAGAGTTTTCGTGTATAAGGGTTTTTGTGTGTTTCTTAGTTTTATTGTGAGCCAAACAATTATCATGTTGATAATTGTATTGGACTAGTTTTTATTGATGTGTAAGTTGTCAACTCAAAGCTTTTAAGCAATAGTGATTTGTACTTGACTGAAGCGTTTAAGCAAGGCCAAGGATTGTCTTTTAAGTGTGTCTTCTTTTTCTTAATTGTTAGTTTGTTATCACTGTTGTGATCAAGGGGGTGAGAGGTGTCTCTTATCTAAGAGTTCTTGGATAGAAATTGCATTGGGTAGTGATTAAATTATGAGGGTAAACTGAGTGGTTTAACTCTGAATTGATACCACTGATAGTGAATATCCTTCCTGGCTTGGTAGTCCCTAGAGTAGGTGTGTTTGCACTGAATTGGGTTAACAATTCCTTATATTCATTTATTTTTTCAACTATATTTGTGTTCATGTCATTATGTTAAGTGCAGAGATCAGTTGTTCCGCTATCTCATAGGACATTTGTAATCTGTTATACCAGAATTTCAATCTACCCCTAAATATGATAAATATAATTACTAAAACCTATAATGATTCTTTTTTAGTTATGGAATTTTACAATAAATGGTTTTACAACCTTGTAACCTCTCAGGTACTTAAAGTATCCGATTACAAGACATTTTACTTCATCTGAAACAACGAAGATTGTATAACACGTAAATAAAAAGATTGTTTTATAAAACATGATTTTAAAACCTTGAAACATTATTTGTCATATGATGGATATTTTATGTAAGAGAAAATATTGATTTTAATTTTTTTATTGATTTTTTTTTCTTTTAGATTCAATGTTTCATAATCATTTATATTTAACAAAAGAAACTATATAAAAAGTATTTTCATACATGTGACTTTTTGTTTTCTAGATTTAATGATGTGTTTTTACACTTGTATAGTGTGGAGATCTAACAAGCTATAAAAGACTGATACTCTGAACACGACATTGACATTGATATTGTTTCGTGCTAGTTCAATGATTAGGTATGACCCAATTCACTCCTGCATCCAGGACGATCCAGTAGTCCAAATTCAGTCCATTAAGGCCAAAGGAACCAACTTTTCCTCCGCCCTTCAGCCAAAGAGAGATGGTTGACTGACTCCAGGGACAACCGCCCATATTTGTCCTCCTTTGCACCTCTGTCCGACAATCACGGGGCAGTCACCCAGAAACGACCCCAGAATGCTCATGTCGGGTATCATACCCAAAATAAGGACCAATGACCAATCGCTTGTGGCATTATATAAACTCTCTCACATGAGAGAGTCAAGTATCAAATATTCACCCTAAAATTACACATTTTTGTATTTGGCCAATTATCTCTCTCTGATACTTACTTTAGCATCGCAATGCTTAGCATGTACACTCTCTCCTTTCCTCGACGATTCAACATCCTTAACGAAGTTTGTGGCCCACTCAAGATTCTGATCAATCAAAAAGATCAGATACAGTAATGTTAATCAATTAAATGTAATCACAAGTGTCAGTGGCAGTGCGAGACACCAACACTAACACAGACATGTCTTATTTCACAAATATTGGTGCTACATTGCTAAGAAAGTTAAAGAAAATTTGTTAATTCATCATCATAGTAAACAATGTCCTATTAAAACAATTCAGTTGTTAGTTGTGGAAAGATATCAAAGAAAGTCGATTGAAAAAAAATGGTATAAAAAAAGGAAAAAAAAATAAACGGTAAAGTTTGGTGCATAGATAAGAGCAATACTAAAATTATAAAAGTAACATGTGTATTTCTTTGTGCTTTCTATAGAAATTAAGTGGGACCCGTTATATATTATGTTGCTCCTTATCATATGAAGATTATGTTGTTTTAGACATAAAGAAATCATTAGGTTCAAATTTTATAGATTGTTCTTAAAATTCTGTAATATAATAATACATATTTGAAGGTTGTGCTCTTTCGCCCCAAGAGCATAGGTTTGACTCTTGATTTTACAATAATTTTAATTTGTTATTTTCTTAATTTTTACATCCTTAATTTTAATAAATGAATAAATTAAATGTAATTACAAGTGTCAGTGACAGTGTAAGACACTAATACTAACATGTTTATTTCATAAATGTTGATGCTACATTGCTAAGAAAGTTAAAGAAAATATGGCAATTCATCATCATAGTAAACAATGTTCTATTAAAACATCTCAGTTGTTAGTTGTGGAAATATATAAAAAAGTTGAGTGGAAAAAAATATGGTATAAAAAAGGAAAAAAAATAAACAGTAAAGTTTGGTGCATAGATAAAAGAAATACTAAAATTATAAAAGTAATTGTGTATTTCTTTGTGTTTTCTATAGAAATTAAGTGGGATCCATTATATATTTTGTTGTTTGTTATCGTATGAAAATTATGTTGTTTTACGCATAGAGAAATCATTAGGTTCAAATTTAATAGAATGTTTTTAATTTTTTTTGTAATGTGGTAGTATTTGATTTGTCAAACATTTAATAAAAATGTTAGTGGTGTAGTGGTGAATGTCGTTTCCTTTCGGCCCAAAAACTTGAATTTGACTCTTGATTTTACAATAATCTTAATTTGTTATTTTCTTAATTCTTACATCCTTAATTTTACAAATATATAGTCTAAAACAACATAAACTTTATATACCAGTGTTAGTTTAAAAATAAATAAATTATAAGGAATAAACCAAAATTCACATTAGAAGGATAAAATGATATCATCCCAACTTTATTTAACTATGATTTAGTCGTAAAAAATCTTAAATTTTCCATGGTAGTTTACCTTCTACACTCTAAAAAAAAATTGTATTATCTATATTAGCCAAAATTAAAAACTTAGTAATTTTCCTTCTCTTTCTTTTCTCAACCTTTTCCTCTCATATTGTAAAAGAGATATTTTTTATTTATTTCTTCTTCTTCTCAACATTTTACTTTTTTTCAATCATCTTTTTCATCAATCTTCTCCACTAATTATTTCATTTAACTTTATTATTTAATATAATAATTTATTCTTCTTTTAATCATGCTTTTAATTTTTGCGAATTATTTTGTGTGCGGTTTATATAAACATTTTTAAATTTTGCAATTTTTTCCTAATGTTTATAATAAACTTCTTTAAATTTTACATGAGATTAACTACTATACATTGTCAGTGTAAACAAATTTACATTATCAATTCATCATCATCATGAACAATTTTAACTTCCGACCAGGATGAGTATGTCCAGGCTCCGACCCTAAAAAATTTCTTCTTTTATAAAAAAAATATGTAAATTGTGGTGGTTAAAAAGTATTGTTATGACAGTTTAAACCACCACAATTTATGAAAATGCAGAAAAACATAACAATTTTGAATAAAATTGACCGCCACACAAAATGCCATAATATACATTAAATAAAAGGCTAAATTACCGATTGAGTCCTTTAACTTATTTAATTGTAACACTTTGGTCATTTATGTTTGTTTTGCTTGTCCTTTATGTTACATAAATGTTGCACATTTACCCTTTTAAAGAACTTCTGTTAAAAAAACATGATGTGGCACAAAATTTGCTTATGTGGCTATTAACATAGGTGTAACTATTTAATGTATTATTTATTTATTTTATTACCAGGTGAAAAAATTAACAGGATAAATATAAAATCCCCAAATTAGAACGCTAATATTCATCTCCTTCATATCTTCATCAATGACATCTCTCTGTATCATGTTTAGTTGAACTACCCTTAGTTTTTTTTCTTGTGTCTTTTTGATTTATAGCTATTCATTATATTTATTTTTTCTGAACTTATAAATAAAAATCTTATATTTTATTATGTTCTGACATTGAATATGTGTTCTTGTATATGTTAAGTTTTTTTACATTGACATCAAGAACTACACAAATTAAAGCAAAAAAAAAAACATTGTACCTACATAATCAACCAAAATCCCACCTTCAAAAGAGTACCACATTTAAATACAAAGTCATTCATCACAAAATTTGACAAATAAAATTCCATTTGACTGAAAGACACTGCAAAAATAAAATTCCAAAATAAAGTTTTAAGACAAAATTTGACAAATTTTATTAGCATTTCACAGCTAAAAGGGAAGATTCAAATTACAATTGTAATCACAATATTTCATGACAAGCAATTTTACTTATTAAGCATGTTATTTCGTGTCTTTCAGCTTCCACAAAGACCAATTTGAAGAGACTTTCTTTACTGGTCGTACATGTTTGTTATATGGCAGTAAAACATAGTTCCATTAACAGTTAACTAACATTGTTTTATTCTCTTTCAACATTTAGAGTATATACTCTCAACATTTAGAGATGGGTATATCTGGGCTATTTTTATCTCTCAACATTCTTCAGTCAATGATTTCATCCACATCAACATTAAGGCTTCTATACAGAAAAATGTCATAAAATGGTCTAGTTCAGAATTTAATTATGGCTCAATTAAACTGAATGATGATGTACTTTAGATGGTAGAATATACTAAATGCCATGTTATCCTTGGAAACATAGCCTTCACAAAGAATAGGTTATACGTGATGAGTTCTATTTAAAAGTATTGATTCTAGTCAATTGTTCACTATTGTTAACTATATCATTCCCATCTCTCTCATTATGATTATCTTACAAAAAAAAACATAGCTTCATTAAAATCGTCCAACAAAATCAAGTTGACTGCATACATCTTCAAGAATGAATAGATAAGTACTCCCCTAATAACATGACGGAGAACAAGGCTACACAATAGATAAGTACTCCCCTAGTAACATTTTGAGGTGAATTGATCGGAAATATTAGATAATTGTTGTACCACTGCTATAGAGAGATGTCATTGAAGGCAGATGAAGGAGATGAACATTAGTTTTAATTTGGGGATTTTATATTAACCCTATTAATTTTCTCACCTGGTAATAAAATAAATAAATAAATAATAAATTGAACAATTACACCTCAGCACAGTTAAACGTCACATAAACAATGTTTGTGCCACATCATGCTTTTTTAACGGAAGTTCATTAAAAGGGTTAAGGTGCAACAATTATGTAACATAAAGGACCAAAGTCTTACAATTAAATAAGTTAAAGGACCAATAGGTAATTTAACCTTAATAAAATGGTGGGTTTTTTTGCTGTTGATAATGACAGTTTTGATCGTCGTAAATTAAACATTTTCACCAATAAAAACATGATTTTTTTTTACCTTTTTATGCAATTAAACATACATTACATCAATTATTTTGATATTATAATATTTATATTCAACTACATTACCAAAAAAATGTAAGAATTGAAATAAAGAATAAAGTTGCATATTAAGACCAAATAAATCAAAAATAAAAATGTGAATTTGCGGTCTTTAAATTTTTGTCCATATTACAAAAAATTTATGGCTATCATCATCATCCGATTTCATTATTTTATGGATAGTGAAAATAAAAGTTAAACTCTTCTTAAAATCAGATGTCTATAATTAAGTGATTGTGTAAAATCTTTTTACAATGTATATCAATTAAATTATAAAATATATTTTAATAAAAATATTTAGATGAAAGAATAAAAAAATATTTAAACTTAATTAAAAAAACTCTTAATTCGAATACATTTTTAAATATATACACTAGAGTGATTTTTTTGAAAGAAAAGTTTATGGTGTATTGTAAGCTTCTTCTAAATTCAAACTAGGGACATTGTAGTATATTCGGACATAAGAAATAAAAATGTATAAATTATGCAACATCATCAGATTTTAGTTATTAAAAGTCCATAACTCAAAAATAGAGAAATGTGAGAATGCATATAATGAGAACATGTAAAGTGAGGTGGCACATTGAATGGGATGAAATGACGTGGAAAGTTTGGACGGTGTGGATTTTTCCATCTTTATATGATAGGGACGGTGTGGATTTTTCAATCTTTATATGATAGGGACGGTGGCCAAATGGAATTGGCAACAGATTCAGTTTAGGTAACTGAAAGCTTTTTTCGTTGCCAACTGTAACATACTTGGATGCTTGTGATCACCACTTGCTCATTTGGGTCCCACATATGTACATTCATCTTTCATAATAACCATTTTAAATTTTTCATTAACATAAACCTACTCTATTTTAGTGAATAATCTTTTAATTTTAACATCTGCTTAACTTTGCCTTAAGTCTTTGAAATCCACAATCTACTCCCATTCTCTTCATTCTTAGATTAAATCCATCATTTTAATAGTTATATACTCAAACAAAAAAGGCACTAAAAGTCAAGCCTTTTCCACTTGTTGAATTTTGATCCATTTATTTGTGACCTGCCTAGCTTAACTTCAATGAAAGTGTTTAACTGGTGCATCTTCAAAAATATTTAATTTATAGAGTTTTTTTTTTAAATATTAAATAATTATTCAACAAGTATTATTCTTCAATCTTATATCTCAAATAATTTGTTCATCTAAAATATCAAAATAATATTTATTAATCTTTTTATTAAATTGATCTTGTTTACTATAAGATGGTTTATTGAACAATATATTTAAGTGGGAAAATCAAGTGTAAAATCAAAAACTATACATTTAAACTTTAAATAGAATCGATTTTGAAAAAGTTAATCAATTTTATTCGAGAGTAATCAAGTTTACAATCAATTTTTAGTATCAAAAATTGAAATCAAACATAACCATCATACTCCTTTCTCTTATTTTTGTAAGGAAAAAGTATAAACCAAAGCAATCAAAATCATTTACAACCTGTTATGGTGATCCTTGTAATATTATTTTATGTAGTTTGATCTCTTTAATTTCTGTCAACAACATGACATGTCTCCTTGAAAAAGATTCTTCCAACTGCCCATACACTCACTCACTCCTTTTCTCTCTTGCACTGTTTTTTTCTATTCTTGAAGACTCTATATAAACCTCTCACTCTCCTCATTTCACTCACAACTATCTTTCCTTCTTCTGCACCAGCTATTCATACTTACTTTTTCATTCCAAAATGGCCACTGTTGAGGTAATACTTCAAATATCTCTACATTGACTTGTTATTTTAACGTTACATACCTATAGTTACATGCATTGCATTAAGTGTCATATATATGATAAGTTATAATAGCGTTCCATAGTGATTTTGATCTTGCAATTTTGCTAATGTTTACATAGTGATTTTGATCTTGCAATTTTGCTAATGCACTAAACATTTTCCATTGGATCGATCAAAAGTATTGATCCAATTGAATGTAAACAACAAGTTAATGTAGATCTTCTGTTTAATTTTCATGATCCAAAGTAACATAAACATAACACTTGTTCAACATTGGTGGCTAATGAAAATGGATCTTTCAGGTTGAAACAAAGCAACTAGTACCAACAATTGTGACAGATAATGAAACAGTTGAGGTATCTAAGGTGGATGAAACAACACCCGCCTCCGAGGTTCTTGTCTCAGAACCAGTCACCACGGAACAACCAAAAGAAGAAGCGGTCGTAGAAACAGAAGTAGAGAAAGAAGCAGAAACTGAAGTACCAGATAAAGTTGAGACTACAGAAGTAGCAGAAGAAGCCAAGCCAGAGGTAGAGCACCCGGCAACCGAAAAAGTTGAAGAAGTGAAAGAGGAGGCTAAAGAAACTACTGAAACAGAATCAGCAGCAGCACCAGTTGAGGAGAATAAAGCAGCTGAAACTGCAGCGGAAGAAGTTGCTACAGAAGTCACCACAGAAGCATAGACAATTGTTGTCAACTTTTTTCGCATTGATGAGAACTTCTCTATTTTATTTGTTTGGTTTCTTTTTCCTTTTTTTCATTGATCTTGTTGTGAAGGTAAGTCTTTGGATATGGCTCTAAGGTTTATTATATTATATAAAGAGTTATAGCCATTGAAGTTTGGGGATGATGATAGTTCCAACAAGGTTCAACTAGCTTCTATTTCTCCTGGTTTGAATAAATTATATATTTACTTTTATTAATTCATTTTGCTGAAAATCTGTCAGAATTTTGGCACATGATTTCAGAAACATGGGAAGAGTGCACCACAAGTTAATCGAAAAACAAGTTTATAGAAAGGGGTATGAAATACAATCACATAATCAAAATAATACAGTTTTATATAAAGTTGGTGTCATTATAATGAGAATTTCTAAAATACAATCTCGAAAACACTACTTAATGGCCTATTTTGAAATTCACACGGATCCTACAAAAACATAATCTGACCTATTTTGAGTTTCAACCAATTCGACAAAGGCTGTATTTGCATTCTCGATGGAGACGCACGCCTGGTTGCATTGTATCTTAATATGCGAGAAAACTTATGCTACGTCAGACCAAACACACACATAAGGTGTTCGAAAAAGAGTGCTTGAGAGTGCATTGCTAACACTTCACAAACTTGACTGTTGTGGAACACTCTCGATGACAAACCAGCAGTTATTAAATAAAGTATAACATAGATATCTAAATTTCTTTCCTTCAAATCCTGTATTATTGATAATTTATCCATATAAACATTTGGCTATGATAAATAAAATTACATCCCTTGACTAACTTCCAAAACAGAACTTTGAAAACTTTCTCAAAGTATCCAATTAGAGGACGACAACAGACGGGATGCTCCTATAGTCTGTACAAACCTGCATAACAATAATTCTATGTGCAGACTAGTCAAAACCAGTTTAGTTTCTATTGAGATTGCAGATATCTTTCACCAAGTACCAAAACTACTGCCAATATGTTCTTGAGTAATGACTTTTAGACGAGCTTGCATGGCTGGCATTGATGAATAAGCTGGGAAACACAGCCGGTAAAAGCATGTATGAGATGAAGGAAGGTGATCGCCAGGTTCATGGGACTTGTAAATGTAGAGATGGCTACCTAAACCACAGAAGCCTTCAACTGGTAAATATTTTACAGATGTCCAAAAGAAAAGGAGAATTTTCTTTTCTTCAGCTGTCATTTTCCCCACTATCTGCCAAGTTTTTTCAAACAGAATGTTAAAATATGAAACGTTAAAACTGAGCAGCTTCTCAACAAATGGTGTAATAATAACCTAGCATTTTGGATAAGTTATCAAAGTTAATTTAATATATATATTAGTAAGATGCAACAATTCTGCATAAAAATGTACTAGATACGTAATGTTTAAACGCGGTATGGTATCAGAATAAGAGCTTCTACTGACAAATATTAAACCAACAGAATTTTGTAATCCAGGAAAGTATGGCTGCATCACTGAAAAAACTCTATCAAAAAACCATTATAAATTTATAACCATGAATCAAGATTCAGGCTTTGGTAACAAAAACATGTATATTTTGAATTTATAAATGAACTTAAGAGAGATATTTGTAAATGATATGAAGCACATCAAAGATGAACCTATCAGGGTCAGAGGAAAGCAATAATATAAAATAACATAGAAAAGGACTCTTGCATGACTGCTAACCAGGTTAAGAAAGACGACATTCCAAGAGCAGTGTTTGAAAAAACAAATAACTTGTGGAGATGGGAAACTTTAGATAAGGCAGTGATGCTTCTTAATAAGCGAAAAACTCATCAGCTTTACAGATAAAATAGAAACAAAGATGATAGGTCTATGAAGTTAGAGTTCAACAATAGTTTTTCTTTTGTAATCGAGAAAGCTGGGATACTGAGAGATATCAGTTGTCGATAAATAAAAAATGTTCAGAGGTAGCGATATATGGACATTTCAATGTGAATTGGTTGCAGCCCTTAAAGTTCTGCAGTCTTGCTCCCGCCTTGGATTTGTGGGGATCATTCTGGAAAATGATTCTACCATTTGAGAAATGATACCGGTTGGTAGCTCTCAAATGGATTCCAACATTTTAGGAACGATACCGGTTGGTAGCTCTAAAATGGATTCCAACATTTACCTGAAAGAATACGACGTGGCGGACCATTTCGAAGGCGGTACTCAAGCGGATCTAGCCATAATTTGGTCCAGATATTTCAGTCAAGAGATCAAGGCAGTACTCAAGATGAGAACTAGGAACATGTGGTGCTTAGGGCAGAAGTCGAAAAGAAAAGGAAGAAGAAGAGGAGGAACTAGGGAAATTGGAACTGGAAGAAGAACCAGAGATCAGGATGAGACAAAGTCAGAATTTGAAAAGAACAACAACTCAAAAATGGGGGAAAAAAGAAGAAAAAACCGCTGTCTTGTGTCACCCAGCAGTACGTGAAAATAAAATAGCAAACAGTGGTTGATATTTTATAGGTTTCACTGAGGAAGTTGGAATGAAGCAAAGATTGAAGGACTGTACCAGCAACATCCATGGATAAGAGGATATTGTACAAGCTGATCAACACACGTCCATTTGCTAAACTACCATAATCTTATTAAGTCACCGGGGAATTTTGATTAAAAATAACTGCAAAGTTTAGGGTCTTAGTCCCACGGGTAATCTTCCCCTGCTGGAACTGCTGGACCATAGTGCTAATCAGGTGAAAGAGAGGGTCATCACACAATGGCAGTGTGCAGCAAAGATGAGTTATTTATGAGGGTGCAGCGGATGCATTGATGGATGTTGTATGGGTGATGGCACTGATACCACGGTGAGGGTGTGAATGTCGTTGAAGCATTTTGGCCAATATTATGCATCTTCCAACTGGCCACACTGCATATAGTGATACAGTAACTTCATTGGACATTGTAGAAGGTTCTGTCATCTATGGCTAGTGACGCCTGGGTGGGGTCCTGAAAACAGGTGATCCAGCTAAGCCTCCAGCACACAGGAACTTCTAGACTCAAGCCCAGAAAAAAATGACTCTTAGAGGCTGGACTTTCAGTTGCGCATGTGAAAATGAATTTCTGAGAGAAACAAATGCCAAGTCATTTGGTTGTCTTTGATTTGTTAAATCTCTTCACCTTTGAGGGCAGGGGTTAAACTTTAAAGTTTGCTAAGGGGGATTTGGATTTGGTTAGTTTGTTGGAGTTATTAGTTTGTTTGTAACAGAGGGGGTCTGAATAACTGGAGAAATTAGTTGCCTGTAATGTAAATAAGAGCGGTTAAGGCTTAAGAGGGAGGTATATCTAGTGAGTCATTTGAGTGAATTGAGGCCTAAGGGATGGAGGTTACAGACTCATAAAATTCTGCAGAGTTGTAATCAAGGAGATTTTCCCTATTTTCTTGTGGTAAAATACCTGTTGGTATCAAAAGATTGTCTTAAAGACAGTGACACAGTGGGTACTTATTGCTGACTAGTCACTACAGACGGAAAAAAGCATAGAAGATACAAGATCACTGTGGAATAAACATCACATTATATTTTTTTTAAAATAGCACCGATACATACCTCCCAAAACCAAGATATCTGAATATCAGTCTCTTTATAACCATTATATTCAGTGTGTTTTTTCCAATCTTCAACGGAAATGGCATCTTTGCACCCACGCAGCATCCAATCAAGATCTTCCGGATCTAAACCTTGAAAGAAGGACGTCTGGAGGTCTGTACTTGAAAGAATATCAGCAAAACCTTTGGCGAAGTGTGAAACCTGCTGAGATATGGATGTTACAAAGCGATTCTGTATAAGAAGATAAATATACCTCGCCCGGTTCTTACTAGTAACTACAACATCTTTTCCACCGGGACAGAGCTCGATCGCTTTCCTGTGTCCTAATTCGTCCACTTCTCTAACAAACGTCAGTCCTAACGCATCTGAATCAACTAGATCAGAATCCATGTCTAATATCTGCTTGCAGCTTCTATAAAGCTCAGGATCTGCATCCCTTATATCTTCAACAGAAATAGACTTTCCAGCCAATTGCAAGAAAAACACCCGATCAAAAACAATACCTACTTGCACCCCATGCATCAAAGCCAATGCAATAACTCGACCACAGAAGCTGAAGTATTCAAGATGCAGAGGATGCACCTTGGAAGCTATAAACAAGTAGACAAAGGATGAGTTAAACATGGTTATCTTGAAATAGTTTAAGAATTATAACGGAAACAAGATATACAACAATGTAGAAGAAAATTATCAACTCAAGCCTCAGGCAACAAGTAATCCTATCTCCTAAAAACAACAACTTGGAAATTGTGTTTAGTCAGTGGCAAAAAGCGCATGTGGTTGGACATGTTACATAATGTGAATTGGAATAGGTCAGTTTGAATGCATGAATGTTGAATACATGAATGTTGAGTAAAAGACACATAAAAGGCTAATGCATCATTCTTCAAAAAGTAACTTAAGGAAATGTACTAAGATGCATTAGATCCTCAAATATGATCATGATATAGAGACCCTAAAACAGTCCCAAAATGGTTATAAATCAGATAACCTTTAGTAAATTTAAAATGAATGCAGAAAAATATATAAATTTTCATACATGTAAAGAGGTTTTATATCGTGGAAGCATCCGTGATGGATGCCTACTTTGCCTAATTTGAAGTTTGCCTTTCACTGATATAGACTTCAACATTGCCAAAAAGTTGAAGCGTTGTGGAACTACTCTATAAGCCAGTGTAGATCCATCCTCCAAGGATTTCATCCAATTGGAGCACATTTCATGTAAGAAAAAACTAATGAGTAATGATACACAAACAAATCATCTGATTTCTACTAAACTATTGATTGTCTACAGAGCTACTGAACCCTCACTCTTCAACTGCATTTTGTATAAGGCTAATGAAGTGAGTCTTTTTTTTAGCTCTCTTTTTATTCTCTTGTTATGTCACAATTGTTTCTGAGATATATGATTGTGAGTTACAAAGTACTTTTTTATGCAAAGAGTTTAAACCTCAAATAATTGTTTAGCACATTTCATAATCCTAATAAAGATCATGGTAAATATTGTCCATGTCAGAAAATGCAAGCCAAAGTTAAACATTTTCAAATTTCAACTTGAAAATACTCCCAATGCATGGAAAATAGCATAGGTGGAAAAGTACATTCAGAAATTTGGATGAACTTACCAGAATTAGGGAGAAATCGCGTTTGATCATTTGGGCAGGAAACAAAAAGAGCATTTTCCTGATTGAATATTGCTTGACAAACCAAAAGGAACCACTCCCTCAGCACACCGGGGCCAGTGGCTTCCTCATTTTTGAATTCCATAAAGAGGCCAGCACGCAGTGAATCGGGCTCAGCCCGTGCGACATATTCAAAAGATTCAGTTAACAACTGAGACCTGTCAATGAGCATCTCATGTAGCTCTTCATAGTCTTCCTTAACCTCCGGGAACATCATCATGGCCAAATGCCTCCTAGCCTCGAAATTGGTGACATTCTTGTGCTCAAGAATCCACTGATGCCCGTCGCTCCTCTTTGCATATTTAACAAGCAGCTGACACAGCACAGTCTTTTGACGCGTCAAAACGCCCTGGAGCTTTTCTGGAGCACCATCATAAAGCTTAGAAATCTTATGCAACTCCTTCAAAACAGAAAGATAGAGAGAGCATGCAGGATGAAAATAATTCTCTTCGTGAGACATTTCCTTGTTAACGAATCTCTTATCCATTTTTTGAAGGCAAATTTCAATTTTACACAACAACTGATCATACAACAGAAAAAGGTATTCAATCTCTTTAAGAACCAAGCTGTTCCTGCCGAGTTTGAAGTAAGGTACATAACCACGGTGAGACTTTTGCTGCTTGATTCCATTCCTCACAGGAATTAAAAAGGCAGCAAAATCACCAACATTGCTAGTCACAGGACAAGCAAAGGAAGGTGTATCAATGCTCATATCCAAATCCATCAACAAACCATCAGCAAGTTCGCGAACAAAGGGGAATAAATCTTGAACTAACACCGAACCTTTTTCATTCTGATCCTCAGAAGAAGCCAGTGAAATGTCAGCAGTTTCCAAGAAAAACCCCAAAGAATTCCGACAATAGAGATACAGAGGATCATGAATCCCTACTCTCCTAAGCAATTTACAAAACTCCAACGCCACGCGTGCAGCCTGAGTATGAAATGTCTCGGACAATGTAGTCTTACAACAATTCAAAAAATGCCTAATACAAGTATCAGAGCAGGACTTGTTACCTGTAAACGGTGAAACATAGAGAGTAACAAGAATCGAAATTGCCGAACAATTTGTGAAAATCTGAAAATACTTATTAGCAGAATCAGCATCCAGTTTAGGTTTTGGTAACAAAGCCAGATTAATGTAAGTAGAGAGTAAATTCTTAACAGTTTTAACAGGATCCTGAACATTCCCACCAACACAAAGATCATAAGCAATAGTAACCATATCATTCACAACTTGCCAAGCTTGAGGATGCTCCGTACTCCGCATTCGACCAACTAGTTCAAGAATCACATCCTTCTGTATACCACACTCAGCCAGAGTTTGTTCCCACTGAAGCTGTTTACCTTTGAAAATCAACCTCTGTTCGAAAAGAGGAATTCTCTTCATTTCATATATGCGTTCATGAATAGATTGCACAGTGTTTTCCGGAAAAGCGTTCATCACAACACTGTATCCTTCTGAAACCATGCGGATGAAAAAACAAACCGGTCCTCTATTCTTCAATAAACCATCGCCACTGCCACCACCACCACGGCAACCTCCGCTACTCCACGGCTTAACTGTGGTTTCCGTAGTCTCCTCTTTTCTCATTCTCACATACACTAAGTCATCATCTAACACGCTTTCGTCGTCTTCGTCTAATTTCCGTTTCGACGATAAACGTTGTTGTTGAATAGGGGTTTCGATCGGAGTCATTTGTTTTTAAGTTAAGAAAAACATTATCACCGCCGTAGTCGTTGGTGTCTCCGTCGCTCCCTCCTCCTTCCACCACCGTTGATTGTTTTTTTTTTTTTACAAACTTATAAAAATAAAAATAAATTACAACTGTTTTATCAGAGCTAGCTGAAAGTGAAAGTGAAAGAAGAAGAAGAATCGGAATTGGGAGCGACGCGATCTTAGAAACGAAAATGATGAACTCACATAGTGTGTGTTTTTTGTGTGAGCGTTTTTTTTTTTTGGGGTTTTTCTTTTTTTTTCTTCTGAGTTTTTGGTTTTGGTTTTTATTACCGTCCTCTTCCTTTTCTGATTCTCTGATTCTTCTTACAAAGCTATTTATTTTATGATTTTTTTTTCTTTTCGAGTTTTTTTAATTGGATGATTTAATTGACCTTCGAAACGGTGTCGTCTCCTCCTATCGAGCAAACTCAGCGTGTTTGTCTATTTTGTATTTTCTTACGGTTTACGTGAAGTGGGTCCCATGCGTTTTCTGAACACCTATTTTAGTTTTTACAAATTTCCAAGAAAAAGGTTTTTTTGTTGACTATAGATAAAAATAAATTTAAATGGTGGTGGGTGATATGTGATAAGTCTAAAAATTTTAATATTTTTTTCAGGCTTTAACTTTTTGAAAAAGTCATTTTATGAAAAGAGTTACTTGCATTCTCCTTACTTTTTCATTTGAAGGTTTCAATTGATTAAAATATATGATTTTAATCATAATTGTTTTTATAATAAAATTTATTAATTTATTACCCGGTAATATTAAATTCAATAATAATTGATAGTAATTTCTATATCTATATAAATGAATATTTTTTATTTTGATTATATTTTTTATTTAAATTAGTATACTTATAGTAATTTTTTATTAGTTAAATCTTATTTTATTATAATTCCAAATTTGAATAAAATAGGATTTGATATAATCATAATTTAATTTAAAACTAATTTTAGATAATATCTAAATTCATTTATAACTTTAATTAAATTTGAAATATTCTTAACAAAAAATTGAATCAAGGCTAATTAAATTTGAATTATGAATGTAATAATTAAAATAAAATAAGGATATTAAAAAAAATTACCAACTTTAATTTTAATTTTTGTTATGAAAGAGGTCGAATATTATTTTTAATCGGAAAATAAAATGATAAAAATTATTAAAAATAAGATTTCGGATTGAAACACAAATATTAGAATTCAATCTAATAATGTCGATTTTTTTTAATTGGACTAAAAATTGCTGATGAAAGAATTATATTTATTTTTAAAAAACAAAGACATGCTTGTCAATTCCACGTTTCCACCTAAATAATATTAATGTAAAATTACTAACCATAAATTATTTTTATTTTTATCCTTAAATAATTGCGTAAATATTGATGTGTCAAAAATATTTGACTAATGAGATTTTATTTATTATCCTTAATCAATTTTAACTACATGATTAAGGGTCATTTGTTTTATTTTTCTTTAAATAATTTTTCTAATGTATTATAATTTTGTGTAAATAAATTTTCATAAAAACTTCAAATAAAAATTTGATTTGAAGTTATTCTTAAAATATTATTTTAAATATTTTATTATTTTATTAAAAAAGAATTGGATATCCAAATTTCAAAAAATTACTTAATTTAAAATTTATTTTAAATAGATTTTCATAAAAATTATTTTTAAATAAAACCTTTTAAAAGAATTGTGAGTTCGGTTATCTTCGTGTATGTTTATAGGATGTCAAAATTATTCTTTTAATTTAAAAAAAAATTAATATAAAAAAAACTTTAAATATTTTAAGAAATGATATTGTAAAATCTATTTTTAAAAATAAAATAAAAAATCATTTTTTAAAACTGAAATAAATCAGACCTAATTCAATAATTCATTTAAATCTTGACCTTTCAATCGGTCGATAAGAGCCTATTTTTAGAATATTGTATATAATGTTAGTATAAATCCAACATATATAATATTTCTATAAATTTAATTTCCACATACATTGATAATTCAATGTATCTAATATTTCTATAAATTTAATTTCCATATACATTTAATTGATTATTAAAACTTGTATATTGTTTTATATATTTTTTTAAATGGATAATGATGAGATGTGTTGATAAGTTGTAATTATTTTACAATCCTAGATGGTGAATATTTTTAACCTAAAATATAAAATAGAATAAATGAATGTTAAAAAAAAAGTTAAAATTTTATATTTAATTTGATATTATTATATTACAAATGTTAAACTCTTGAAAAAAAACTTGTCGGATTCTTTTTTACAGAAAAAATAATAATAAACTTATCCGTTACATTTCTCTCGAACATATTTTTAATTTATTTCAACACACTTATTTTATGAATAACTTAATAATTAAGTTTTTAATATCATTTCTCTCAATAAAACTATAAAATATTGTTTTTAATAATAATGTTCATTCATTTTTATTTATAATATATATCTCATTGAAGAAAAATGAAACATAATTAAAGATATATTAATTAAAAATAATTAATAAAATTTAAATATTTATAAAAAAATAAGAGAATCAAATATTTAAGTCTAAGACAGTATTATTTTAAGAGTTTATTTATAATTAGAAATTAAAAAGATTAAATAAAAAATTTAAAAATAAATAAATAGGTGTGTCATCTATGATGTATGGTTTCGGGTATGGTATCGATAAAGGTATTACGTGATACGACATTTATACAAAATCTAAAATATGAATAAAAAATAAGAATTTTAATATAAAATATATTACAACATAACTTTTTTTAAAATAAGTCCATATAATTAAAAATAAAAGTGATATAAAGAAAGGAGAGAGAACTAGGTCAAGACATACTCTCAAAAAGAAAATCTAAAGAGACTTGATTCAAACTTATTTTTTACAAAATCATTTCCACTTATTAGACGATGTCACGTATTTAAGAGGGGATTGAATAGATCCTCTATTTAAAATATGACATTTTTTAAAATTGTTTTTGATAGGACGTGAAAGCTTTCCGGACTATAATCGTCTAAAACGAATCGTTATTGGAAGATCGAATATGCGTATAAACCACACGGAATGAATACGATGAACGAATCAATATAAATCAATCAATCACTTAAAGTACACAAATACTTGGTATGACTATTTCCAATGATGAGATAAAGGAGAAAAATAAATACAAAGTTAATTGGCTTGTGTGACGTCAATTTGACAAACACTTGGTGTGCACAATACACTAAGGCTTAACTTCACTTAAATTGACAGTGCAAAATTTTCTAAGTAACAATAAAAAATGATTGCACCAAATTTTCTGATAATGTTGATACACTACAATCAATTGAAGTTATGTTATTAGCCAATATCACACAAGAACAATTAGTGCAAAACTTAAAAGAGATAGAGAAAGATAGAACAACACCATATTTGTTTAAACAGTTCCTCTTTCGTCGTTGCTTAGGGCACATCTGCCCCCAATTCTAAAACTAGAATTGAGATATTGATTATCAAATTGCAAATTTTGTACAAAAGAAGTAATAGTCACCACTAACCAATCTTAAGTGTTGATGTAGAATACATTCCCTTCTTTCCCATTGGTTCAAGTTGAATCAGGTGCTTTAAACGTTTCGAACAAATCTCTTATTGCAACTACCTTATTGCAGGAACACAAAGTTCTTCAAACCTCTAGCTCGGTTGATTCCGATCGACACGCTTGAACCCAAACCTCCCATCACAACCCTTTGGTTACCGTTTCTTGTTTGTACAAACACATCACATGTTCTTCAAACCTTTCACTCGACTGAATCTATGAAGCAAAGATTTGTGCAAAAACTCCTAAATCCTCAAGATCTTAGAGGATAAAACCCTAAAATTTTATTCAAGAAAAACCCACAACAACCTCAACCCAAACTTAATACAAGATCCTAAGTTTTAACGTTTTCACCACTACCATACACAATGCTAAAAAATTGTTATGTGTAGTTGTTGACAAATTGCAATGAAGAATAAAGATGAAGAGGAAAATTGTGTATATCTTTCATTTTTCTTGTTATCTAATTAAAATGAGACTTAAGAGTATTTATATGAAACATGGACCAACTTAAAATAATAACTAAATTTTAACACAAATGCACAACACAAAATAATGGTGAAAACAGCGATGAGTCACCTATCTCAACATGTGACTCGACCTGTTGAAACCCGCAACCAACCAATTTCAAAATGAACAGTTGTGAGCCGACCTAACCAGGGTGATGAGTCGACTCATCGGTCTTTCCAAAAATGAGTCGACCTATGATTCGACCAATTGAGACCTGTGGGTTGTAAAAAGAATGCCACGCTTTGGTGAGTCGACCTCTTCGCAAGAATGAGTCAACTCACACAGTATAAATTTACAAAAATGTAGATGCATTTTGGCTAACTCAAGGAAGTAATGCACCAAAAATGATTCAAATGCATAATCGCATCTGTCAGAATCTCATATATGCAAAGTGTAACACGGTGGGAGAACTGACTTTTTAGTCATGTTGCGGATAGCAAGAGTCGCCACCGACTTTTATTTTATCCAAGTGGAAAGGACATAAAAGAACAGGAAAAACCTATTTTAAAAGACTTGGGTTCGGGGGTAGGTTATATAAAGGGAAGGTATTAGCACCCTTTATATCCATGGTTATCCATGGGCTCTTAGTTACTTAGCTCACTTAAATTGTTTTTGAAGAGTGTAGTATGTGATTAGAAATTTTTCTAAGTACTTTGTAATGATCCTCGTATGGATGTATACAAAGCCTTGTTTTGAAAAATGTTTAAGAAAGTGAGGTGTAAAAAGTAATTTTAAGATGTGAGCAAGTAACTAAGAGGTACCTACCCTAGACTAGTCTTTCATGTTCTTGTATGTTCTTTCATGGGTAAGGTTGTCCCTGTTATTAAGGAATAGGTAGTCATTACCTTGGATTTTATTTAGGGACAAACGTATGGTCATCATACGGTCAACGAAGACAACTGGAGGGTGTCTTTATCAACCTGGGAGGGACTATCATCTTTTACCGAAGGGACAAGATCATTATCGTAGGCAACAACGTAGGGACTTGATCTTTTAAATCTGGGTGGGACTAGATGATTTATTTATGGAGGGACTTTGCTTAAGACACCCCATTTTCGAGGGACTTGACCGTATTAAAAAGGCAACCAAGAGGAATACCCTAGGAAGTGCAGATGGCGATCAAAGATCGACTTACGTGTGTCAATGTTTATTTTTAAATATTTATCTTTTTTAAAGTTAATTATCTAAATTAATTTTAATTACAGGTAGGTTTTCACACCCTATTTACTAACCACGCAATTTATATTAAAAAAAATAAGAAGCAAAAAGAAAGTTCTAAACTATTACAAGGCTTATGGGTAGATACAAAATAATCGGATAAAAAATAATAATAATAATAGACATAGTAAAATGCATAAATAAACAATAATAATAACAATAATAATAAAATATAATGAAGCAATGATAATAATAAGGATTAGAATTAAAAAGAAAATAATTTAGGTTAATTATAATTTTTAGAAATTAATTTAGTAATAGCATAAACTTAAAATAATTTAGTGATAATAATAATAAAGAATAATATGTTAAAAAGTTATTAATGTACCAATTATAAAATATATAAAAAAAATATTATATAAACAAAATTAATATTTATTTAGGGTTAGGAAAAATTAAGTTTAGAAAAATAGGATTAGTGAAAATAAATTAAGTTTTATGTTAAATTTATATTTTTTTAATAAAGAAGATTAAATATTCATTATAATATACAAAAATATATATATATATATATATATATATATATATATATATATATATATATATATATATATATATATATATATATATAATTAATAAAAATAATAAAGAAATTTTTTCAATTATATACATATTAATTATATAAAATATTAATGGGATATTAAGAAAGTCCTATTTTTATTTTTTATAAAAAAAAATTAAATAAGTTAAAAAATATAAATGAATAAACAAAACAAGAAAAATTGAAAAAAATAACAAAATACTTGGGCTGGGATTCGAACCCACGCCCTAGGCTTTCATAGTCTTGGTCCAGCCTCTCTACCACCAGGCCAATTGCGCTTTGCGAACATATGATGAGTATTGATAATTATATATTAAGTCTGCAAAACAGATGGAAGTTAACAAAAAAATTGGTCTACAGCCGGATTCGAACCCCCGTCTATCTCAATGTCAATCACGTCCTTCAACCAACTAAGCCAAATGGGACGCGTCTATCCTCTATCCATTACTAAACATAATATATATAAAAACAATTTAAATATGGTCAAAAGCCCGCCAATATGAGTCGTCTTCTTCCTTGAATTCGCAGGTTTACCTGCGAATTTTCTTGCGTGCGATAACCTGCGATTCTTAAACATCATGCAGCAAGTGTAATTGCATCAAATTAACAACATAAAACGATTTCCCATATCATATACAGTCAAAACATGTTGTTAGAATCTATTTAAACCAATTAAATTGTAAAACCCCAATTTTGGAGTTCAAACCCTAGTAATGGTGAATCCCGTATTAAGCCATGAAGCTTCAAGTTTCTTACCCGAAAACGGTCTATGGATCATCACAAACAATAACACAAAGTCAAAAATCAATAACAATGCATAAATGAACATAATCTAAAAAAATTAAAAACACAAGCTATGAGGATTCAGTTTAGTCATATGAGGGTGTTTTTGATGATGCAAATGATCGATACATGTTCAATGATCATCATATAATGGTTTGCCACCTTTGACTTATAGTGAATGAAATTAGGTCAAAAAAACATGTGGTTTTGTGGGCTTTTTGACAACTTGAGTGTGAAGGAAACCACGACCATAAATGTGGAAAAAATTAAATGATACCTTTCTAAATTGGTCTTGCACGAAATTGGAACCTTTCAATCAGTCTTAAATGATATTAGATTCATTCTCAAACCAATATTTGATCTAAATATTCACTTTTTATATTTTATTTTGATTTAAAATTAATTTTAAAGAATAAAATTCAAATAAATAATAAATAAATTATAAAAATCAGAAAATACTTGAATTGGGTCTTGCTTGATGTTATCATGAAGATTGGGTTGCAAAATGATAGGCCCATTTGGAAAAAATTGGATTTAAGCCCTTATTTTCTTCATACAACCCTTAAAAATCTCTCAACTTTGACAAGGCATAAATCCTTCAATTTTAAATCTATAAAGGTGTTCTTGGACATTTTGGAAATATTAAAGAGTCCTTTAACAAACTTCTTTGGTCTCATGTCCATATCTTTCACCATTTTCAAACTATGCTCTTTGGAAGATGTTGACTTTTTGTTGACTTTTGAAATGACCTGTAATGTTTTAGCTCATACCTTCCAAATGAAGAATTTTTAGGCTTGGCTTGTGAGACACAAAGTTGTAGAGAATTTAATTTCCTTCAAAATGAGGTTTGGATGGGAAATTTTTGATGAAGCATGTGAAAGTTATGGCTGGTCAAAGTTCAGTTGACTTTTCTTAAGAAAACCCTAATTTAGAAACTCATGATTCTTGATGATCTGAAACTTCCTTGATGAATCATGATCAACCCTTGATCAAATAATGAATTTTACTTCATACACTTGATGTTGGCAAAAAATATTGAAGTTTGACTTTGATTTGACCACAGTTGACCTCAGTTTGACTTTTTAACTACTTTGACTGATTTTTGCATATCTGATCATCTAATTGGGCAAGCTCTTTGGGAAAGCTTTGAAACTTGATATGGGGATTATTGAATACATGTGGGATGTTATGAAGCTCTGTTGGGGCCTTGAAAATCATTTTAACCTGAGGAAACCCAAAACCCTAGTTTTTGACACTCTGCTTAGGAGGAGGCAATGCCTGGGGAAACTTTCACACTTCTTGATCAATTGGGAGTCTTGAGGATCTTATGATCATTTAGGAGTCTTGAGAGAGATTTTCTTGATTGTGGGAGGGAAAATTTTGGGGTACAACAGCTGCCCCTGTTCAATTTTCTGAAATCTGAGGAGTTAGATTGGCATATACGCCATTCGTGACTTGAAGGTTGAAGAGGATTGAACACAAAAGCCCAAAAATTTGCACTCGTCGGTGCGTAGAATGATATTGTTGGTTGGTTGTGGTGCTTGAATGGGCTTAAAGATGTCATTCGGAGAAAAAAGTCTTCAGATATGTTTCCTTGAGAGGGAAGCAATCCCAAATATGAAGATAACTTTTTGGGAAGAATAAACGACGGCCCAAAAAATGAGATTAACTTCGGGAAGAATAAACGAAGGCCCGAGGTAACAAGATAACCTTTGGGAAGAATAAACGACGGCCCAAGGTATTAATATGACTTTTGGGAAGCATAAACGACGGCCCAAAATGAGATAACCTTCGGGAAGAATAAACGACAACCCGAGGTAACAAGATGACCTCTGGGAAGAATAAACGACGGCCCAAGGTATTAATATGACTTTTGGGAAGAATAAATGACGGCCCAAAATGAGATAACCTTCGGGAAGAATAAACGACGGCCCGAGGTAACAAGATAACCTTTGGGAAGAATAAACGAAGGCCCAAGGTATTAATATGACTTTTGGGAAGAATAAACGACGGCCCAAAATGAGATAACCTTCGGGAAGAATAAACGACGGCCCGAGGTAACAAGATAACCTTTGGGAAGAATAAACGACGACCCAAGGTATCAATATGGCTTTTGGGAAGAATAAACGACGGCCCAAAATGAGATAACCTTCGGGAAGAATAAACAACGGCCCGAGGTAATAAGATAACCTTTGGGAAGAATAAACGACGGCCCAAGGTCAGTTGTTGATGAAGTTTGCTTGTTGGAGAATTAACCTGAAAAACAATGTTAGTTCGGTGCAAATATAATGATATATATAACATTCCGCAAGATAATATTTTATGAGAATGCGTATAATATGATATGATATGATGTATGTATGAATTATGTAGTTGAAGCGTATAAGTAGCTTCGTAGAACAAATTGTCGACTGGGGAAAATAAATCTCGATTCATTGTTGAAGAGTATGAAGACTTCGTTCCTGTCTTGTTTTAAGAATATCGTACTTAGGAACTCCCGTTTTCGTTCGTCGTACTTCTTATTGAAGGATTAGGTTCCTGAATATCCTGACTGAGAATATAAGAGATGGACATAGATCCGGGAGACCTATGTAATTAAGTATCAATTCTTCAGAGGATATGAAACCGCTTGGAGACTTTGTAAAGCTGGAAATGTAAGATATTACTTGAGGTATTTTGTAAGGATATTCGTAAAGATTACTCCGTGGGGATGAACCGGCGAAGATTCGTTGAATTCTTACCTTCGTTCGTTCTTAATAAATGATATTATTGTATTTTATGCATTTCTGGTAAACATCAATCATATTCAAAGGCATATATACATTCAAACATAATCAATGGACGTTTTTCGCTTTAGTAAAAAGGGGAAAAGTAAAGCTGAATAAAGAGGGAAAAGTAAAGCTGAATACGAAAAATGGAATTTTATTTATTTTAGAAATTGGCCTATAAACAGACAGGTTTTAACACAGAGATGGAAATCCTAGTAAGAGGAATTCGTCAAAGAGATTTTTTACAAGAAAAATAGCTATGTGTAAACAATCCTATTGAGTTTCAACTTTGCTATTGCCATTATCTTCAATTATCTCATCTTCAGCTATCGGAGAAGAAACGATTGGATTGATCCATATCTGTTGAATTTGACGTAGAGAACACATCTAGTAGAGGTTACATGGGTGATCCAATTAGACATAGTCATACGCTTTAATCCCTAACTTTTTCCTGGATTGCCTTTTTAGGTTTTCAATCCACCGGGATACCCTTTTTTGCCCAAGCCGCCTTTTCAGGTTTTCGACTTGCCGGCTGTACATTTTATATATATATATATATATATATATATATATATATATATATATATATATATATATATATATATATATATATATATATCCCTAATTTTTGCCCGAACCCTTTTGGTTCGCAGGGATTCCCTTATTTTTGCCTAGGCCAGTCAACCTAGCGGGTCTCTTTTCATGCGTAGTATTTTTTAACTATGTTTGCGTTCACAGAATGCGGGAAATCTTCACCATCCATAGTGGTAAGCATCATGGCACCTCCAGAAAATACTCTCTTAACAACAAATGACCCTTCATAAGTGGGGGTCCATTTGCCTCTGGGATCACCCTGTGGTAATATAATACGCTTGATTACCAAATCACCAGCCTGATACACTTGTTGTCTAACTTTCTTATTGAAGTATTTGATCATACGTTTTTGATACATCTGACCATGACAAACAGCTGCTAGTATTTTCTCATCAATCAAGTTTATCTGGTCAAGTCGAGTCTGAATCCGTTCATCTTCATCCAAGCATGCTTCCTTCATGATTCTCAAAGAAGGAATCTGAACTTCAATGGGTAAAACTGCTTCCATACTATAGACAAGGGAAAACGGGGTTGCCCCTGTTGAAGTACGTATGGTGGTACGATAACCATGAAGAGCAAATGGTAACATCTCATGCCAATCCTTATATGTAATTGTCATCTTTTGCAAGATCTTCTTAATATTCTTGTTGGCGGCTTCCACTACGCCATTCATCTTTGGACGATATGAAGAAGAATTATGATGTTTAATCTTGAACTGTGTGCAGAGATCAATAATCATAGTGTTGTTCAGATTAATACCATTATTTGTGATAATCCTTTCCGGGATACTATATTTGCATATAAGATTATACTTGATGAATCGAGCCACAAAATTCTTGGTAATCAATAGCCACCAGGATGAAATGATGTCCATTGGAAGCCATAGGTTTGATCTCGCCAGTCATATCAATGCCCCATATGTCAAAAGGCCATGGAGCAGTTAGAACATTCAACGGAACTGGAGGCACATG
This sequence comes from Lathyrus aphaca, assembly GCA_963966055.1. NCBI lineage: Eukaryota > Viridiplantae > Streptophyta > Magnoliopsida > Fabales > Fabaceae > Lathyrus > Lathyrus aphaca. The sequence goes on from OZ014522.1 coordinate 569,233,385, forward strand.
AACCTTATCAGCGTAAATCTAGCATTTGTGACAAGTTTTGGAGTGTTGATATCAATCAGCTTCCATAGTAGACCAATAATAACCTGCTCTTAGAATTTTCTTAGTCATAGTATGCCCACTAGAATGAGTACCAAAGATCCCATCATGCATGTCTTCCATAATCTCTACTGCTTTTTTCTTATCCACATAGCGAAGCAAAGTCGAATCGTGGTTGTGCTTGTACAAAATTCCATTACCCAGGAAGAATTTAGCGGAAAACCTTCTCAGAAACTTCTTATCATTGACAGATTCCCCTTCATGGAATTCTTGAGCTTCAAGATACCTTTTCACTTCATAGAACCAAGGATTTTCTTCTGCTCCTTCAGTACCCACCTCATTGAAGTATGCAGGTTTATCAAATCGATCAATAGTAATTCTTGGAGCTTCATCATCCCAACTGATTTCAAACATAGATGCCATAGTGGCTAATGCATCTGCCAACTGATTCTCTTCTCGTGGAATATGTCCAAAGGTGATCTCTTCAAAGTACGGGATCAAAGACAACACATGCTCTCTGTAAGGGATGAGATTAGGATGCTTGGTGTCCCAATCTCCTTTAACTTGACTAACTATCAGGGCCGAATCTCCATATACATTCAAAAACTGGATCTTCATCTCAATAGCAACCTTGATACCCATGATGCACGCTTCATACTCAGCCATGTTATTGGTACATTTAAAACAAAGCTTTGCAGTAAACTGTGTATAACAACCTTTAGGAGAGATAATCACAACACCAACACCATTACTAAGCGCATTATAAGCTCCATCAAAAACCATAGTCCATTGGGATCCTTGTCCAGGTCCTTCATATTGTCTAGGTTCTTTAGTAACAATCATAATATCCTCATCTGGAAACTCAAAATTCATAGATTGATAATCATCCACTACTTGATGAGCCAACTGGTCGGCTACTACACTTCCCTTGATTGTTTTCTAGGTAGTATATTATATGTCATATTCTGTCAAGATCATTTGCCATCTTGCTATTCGTCCGGAGAGAGAAGGTTTCTCAAATATATACTTGATTGGATCCATTTTTGAAATCAATAAGGTGGTATGAGTTAACATATACTGTCTTAGTCGACGAACAGCCTATGCCAAAGCGCAACAAGTTTTCTCGAGTAGTGAGTATCTTGTTTCACAGTCGGTAAACTTTTTGCTAAGGTAGTATATTGTCTGCTCTTTTCGACCAGACTCGTCATGTTTCCCCAATACACACCCCATTGAGTTATTCAATACTGTCAAGTACATAATCAAGGGTCTTCCTTCAACTGGTGGCATCAATATAGGAGGTTCCTGTAGGTACCTTTTGATCTCATCAAAAGCTACATGGCATTCGTCATTCTATTCCAATACTTGATCTTTCTTCAATAACTTGAAGATTGGTTCACAAGTAGCAGTCAACTGGAAAGTAAATCTTGCAATGTAATTCAGTCGTCCTAGGAAACCTATAACTTCTTTCTCAGTACGAGGAACATGCATCTCTTGTATAGCTTTTACCTTTGTAGGATCCACTTCAATACCTTTACCACTGACAATAAAACCCAGAAGTTTACCAGATCTAACTCTGAAAGTACACTTGTTTGGATTCAACCTCAACTTGTATTTCTTCAACCTCTCAAACAACTTGTGTAGGTGGTCAAGATGCTCTTCTTCATTATGAGATCTGGCTATCATATCATCCACATATACCTCTATCTCATGGTGAATCATATCATGGAACAAAGCTACCATAGCACGCTGATATGTTGCCCCAACATTCTTCAAACCAAATGGCATCACCTTATAACAGAAAGTGCTCCATTGTGTAACAAATGTAGTCTTCTCCATTTCTTCAGGTGCCATCTTGATCTGATTGTACCCAGAGAAACCATCCATAAAAGAGAATACCTTGTGTTGATCAGTGTTGTCTACCAGAACGTTAATATGTGGAAGTGGAAAGTCATCTTTGGGGCTGACTCTGTTCAAATCCCTGTAATCTACACACATACGTACTTTACCATCTTTCTTAGGCACCGACACCATGTTTGCAACCCATTGAGGATAAGAAGTAACAGCTAAAAACCCTATATTGAATTGTTTAATCACCTCTGCCTTAATCTTTTCTGACATATCAGGACGCATACGACGAACTTTCTGTTTTATTGGGCGACAATCTTCCTTCACTGGTAGATGGTGAACCACAATATCTGTATCCATCCCTAGCATATCTTCACAAGACCAAGCAAAAATTTCCACATAGTCACGTAACATCTGAATCAACCTGTTCTTGACACCATCTTCCAACTCAGCACCTATCTTGACCTCTTTCCTGTTTTCCTCGGTTCCCAAGTTCACAACTTTGATTGGTTCCTCATGTGGTTGTATAGCTTTCTCTTATTGTTGTAGTAATCTAGCCAACTCTACAGGTACTTCACAATCTTCCTCCTTTCCATCCTCGGCTTGATAGATCGGATTCTCGAAGTCATAATTGGCAATAGCAGAATTGTTATCAATAAGATCCAGAGTGGATAAAGATCTGCATTTTAGTGACGTGGGTGTGTGTAAGAACACATAGTTTTTTTTATAAAAGGAAAAAGTAAAAGAAAGACAAAGAGCGCAATATTTACGAAAGCGAGAAACATCCATTGATTTTAGTGAATGAAAATATGCAAATGAAATGAAAACCTTAACAAGTATACCATTGTGCCCCAGGTAAGACACAAGGCTTAAAATTATTTAATTGTTCAAAGTTACAAAAAATTAAATTTAGAAAAATTAAATAACATTTACTCCTGACTAAAGGAGATAGGAATAATGTCTTCAGCTTTCCAGTTGTTGAGTCCATCACCCATGGTAGGAAAGATCCAATCATCCAGGTTGTAACCTTCATCATAATCTTCCACAGCATTGACTTGGTCCTTTATGATTCCTCTATGAGTGATACGAGCAGCACGAGCACGACGAACAACCTTTTATGATTCTGCAGTAAAACCCAAACCAAACTTGTCAGACTTGTAAGGAATGTCAGGAAGCTGACCCCAAATAGTACAATCACCTTCTTCAACCATAGATCTAGCATCTTTGAGGGAGGCCATTGTGGGAGGCACTCTGGTAATCACATGAACTCTTTTAACAGCAGGGGGAGCTTCATTAGCAGGAACGACTTGAGGAACCACTTCAAATATCTGGCAAGGAGTCTCAACAAATTCCCCCTCCATATCAACATATTTAAAGGTATTCACATGACTGGCCATGTATTCATCTTCACCATAAACAATGACAATCTTTCCTTTCACCGGGTACTTCAACTTCTGATGTAAAGTGGAAGTCACAACACCTGCTCCATGGATCCAGGGGCGCCCAAGAAAACAGGAGTATGCAGGACGAATATCCATCACATAGAAAGTGGAATCAAAGACTTGAGAGCCTACTTTGATTGGAAGATCCACCTTTCCATGCACCATTTTTCTTGAACCATCAAAGGCCCTCACCACCACATTACTTGGTCTTAACACTACATCCTTCAAGTTGAGTTTGTCTAGAACCTCCTTAGGTAATACATTCAACAAAGAACCATTATCCACCAATACATGAGACAAAGTAGTGCCCCTACACTCAATGGAGACGTACAAAGCTCTATTATGGTTTCTTTTATCAGGAGTCAGATCAGCATCAGTAAAACCCAAACCATTATCACTAGTTAGATGAGCAACACAATTTTCAAACTGGTCCACAGAGATATCATGTGGCACGTGAGCAATCTTCAGGAATTTGATTAAATCCTTGGCATGGGCTTCAGAACACAATAGCAAAGATAACATGGAGATTTTGGAGGGAGTATGCCCCAACTGGTCAACAACATCATAATCACTCTTGTGGATGATCTTCAATACTTCTTCCATCTGCTTAGAGAGATCTTCACTAACTGGTGTCTGTTGCACCCCAAAATTTCCCCTCCACAAGACAAGACATTGTGTACTAAGAGGTTCAAAAGGTTCACAAGGTTCACAATCCATCTCATGAGGTTCACAAGGTTCACAATTGGTTGACAAGTTTGACAATTCCCTCAGACAATGCATCCTCCTAAGCAATACATCCTAAGCTAGGGTTTTGACTTTCATCAGGCTAAATGGACTTACAAGGCTTCAAGTGAGCTTCATAGCATCCTATATGAGTTCAAGAATCCCCATGTCAAGTTTCAAGACTTTCCCAAAAGATTTACTCAGTCAGATGATCAGATAGGTTAAAATCAGTCAAAGCAGTTAAAAAGTCAAACTGAGGTCAACTGTGGTCAAACCAAAGTCAAACTTCATGATTTTTTGCCAACATCAAGTATATGAAGTAAAATTCATCATTTTATCAAGGGTTGATCATGATTCATCAAGGAGATTTCAGATCATCAAGAATCAGGAGTTTCTAAATTAGGGTTTTCACAGGAAAAGTCAACTGAACTTTGGCCAGCCATAACTTTCACATGCTTCATCAAAAATTTTCTATCCAAAGCTCATTTTGAAGGAAATTGAATTCTCTACAAATTTTTGTCTCACAAGCCAAACCCAAAAATGCTTCATTTGGAGGGAATGAGCTAAGACATTATAGGTCCTTTTAAAAGTCAACAAAAAGTCAACAACTTCAAAAGAGCATAACTTGAGAATGGTAAAAGATATGAACATGAGACCAAAGAGGTTGGTTAGAGGACTCTTTAAGCTTTCCAAAATGTACAAGAACACCTTCATATCATTAAAATTGAAGGATTTGTGCCCTTGCAAAGTTGGGAAATTTTTGAGAGGTTTATGAAGCAAATGGGGTCTTAAAACCAAAATTCACCAAATGGGCTTGCTTTTTTGTGATCCAAATACTTCCATGACATCATGCACGAAATTAAATTTATTTATTCATAATTTTATTCATTTTATTTTTATTTATTATGATTTTTAATGTTAAAAATCATTTTAAATTCAAATAAAATATAAAATGATGGATATTTAATTTGATTTGGTTTCTAGAAAGTCTTAAAACATATTTAGACTTGATTGATACAAAAATAATGAAGATTGTACCAAAATAGCAAGGCTAGATCAAGATATTTCAAGTTTTAAGAACAAATCTTTTTCAATCTCCCAAATATCAAATATCCACAAATTTGTTGAACTCTTTACCTAGTTTCATTCCCTCATATATAAACAACATGAAGACAAGTACTATTCACGATTTGGCAGCCTCCAGCACCTTGTTCAAACTTCACAAAAATCATCCAAAAACTCAAATTCGGTTTTACCATTACAAAGCATTTAAAGGTATTTTAAGAACATAGGAAGGATCCTTGAACATCACTGATCATGTATCAATAATCATATGCATCCCAAACCTCATGAATGACTCAAACCGAATCAAACTTCTAACACTTTTATGAATTTCTCGTTCTCATATATTTGTGCAATATAAATTGAATTTGATCATTGTTTTGTGTTTATAATAAGCTCGTGATTGTTTCTGGGCAAGTTAATCTGATTTTTGGTACAGGTTTGAAGAATCACCATTGTTAGGGTTTTCGGCCACTTTTAGGGTTTAATGATTGAGCAAATATAAATCAATTCTAAGGACGTGGTTGAACTGTAAATGATATGTTGATTCTTTTGGTGTGTTTAATTTTTGAAAATTTTGCAGTTTTGATGATGATTGAAGAACATAGGAAAACCTGCGAAGTTGAATTCGCAGGAAAATCCCTAACAGTTTTCGTAGGTGAATTCGCAGGTTCAGAGGTAGGAGATGAAGTGGCTGCGCGCGAAAATCGTATTTGAAATTTTGATAGGGCTTAAAACAAATTTGTTCCGTCTATATATCACAATGAGCATGTAGCTCAGCTGGTTTTGGTGCGCGTATGATATACTGAAGGGCTTGGGTTCGAAACCAGCCAAATGAATTTTTTTTGCTTTAATTTGTTTTGTTTTCCAGGATAACAACAAAACCAATTTGAAGTGGATTACTCTCAGCTGCGTGCAGTGACCTAGTTGGTCATGCTTTGGACTATCCATGTAAAGGACCTGGGTTCAAATCCCAGGTCCTGTTTTTTTTTTTTTTTCATTTATTTTTTTTTGTTATTTCTTTATTTTATTCTTTAAATTAGTTAAAATAATTTCTAAAAAATATCTAAATCATTTTTCTAATAAAAATTTATTTTCTTTTAAAATTTATATTATTTTCTTAAAACCTAAATTAGTATATTTATTTCATTATATGTTTTTTAATATATTTATAAATATGTATATATATATATATATATATATATATATATATATATATATATATATATATATATATATATATATATATTTTTGTATATAATTTCATTAATTGTATTTAAATTAATTTCTAACCCTAATATTTTTACATATATAATTAAAACCCTAATTTTCTCTAACCCTAATCCTAACCCAAATTTTTATTTTATTTAAATCTTAAAATTAACTAAATTTTCTTAATATCCAATTAAATGATTAATCATAGTTTATTTTGTAAATAAATTAGTATATCTTTATTATTATTATTTTCATCTTAAAAATTCTTTCAAATTTGTTTTATTAAAATCTAAAAATACTTAATTAAATTATATGTATATTTTGTATATTATTACTAACCTCTTCTTCTTATTATTGTTTTATCACTAACCTTTTATTTTAATTGTTTATTTTATTATATAATTATTATTTAATTTGCTTTTATTATAATGTAACTGTGAAAGCCGTGTAATAGTCGTAGGTCTTATTTTTGTTTTTATTTTTATTGCTTGTAAATATTTATATTGCTTTGGTTAGTAAAATAGGGAGTGATAACATGTTTGTATTTTAAAATTAATTTAGATCACTAATCATAAAGATAAATATTTGAACTTATACACGCACACACGTAAGTCGATCTTTGATCGCCATCTCACTTCTTAAGGATATCCCTTATGTTGCCTAAACCAAAAGGTCAAGTAAGGTGTCTAAAAGCAAGGTCCCTTCTCCTGAAATATCATCCAGTCCCTTTACGATTATAAGATCAAGTCCCTTCGTTGTTGCCTTCGTAAATGATCTTGTCCCTTTTGAATAAAAGATAATAAGTCCCTTCGAATTGCTAAGACACCTTACAGTTGCCTAAATACAGATGTCCCTTTACATGTCCCATACAACATCCAAGGTAATGACTACCTATTCCTTAATAATAGGGATAGTCTTACCATGGAAAGAACATTCAAGAACAATAAAGATTCAAATTAGGGTAGGTTCCTCTTAAGTACTTGCTCACTCATTCAAAAACATTTCATAAACACTTCACATTTTCAAACAATTTTCAAAACAAAGTCTTTATATATATCCGTACAAGGATCATTATAAAGTACTTAAGAAAATTTTTAATCACACACTACACTTCTCAAAACAGTTTAAAGTGAGCTAAGTAACTAAGAGCCCATGGATAACCATGGATGTAAAGGGTGCTAACACATTCCCTTTACATAACCTACCCCCCGAACTCAAAAATCTTTTAAGGTCTTTCTTGTTCTTTTATGCCCTTTCCTTTTGGATAAAATAAAAGTCGGTGGCGACTCTTGCTATCCGCAACATTTAATAAAAGTCAGTTCTCCCACCGTGTTACAGTGTCTCAGCTTGACCAGGTTCATTTACTGGTCCTTTGCCTCGAGCCTCAGTACTTGGTCTAGAGTTAGAGATAAGAACTGGAGTAGCAGCAGGCTTTGAGGTGTCTTCTGGAGAGAAAATTCTTCCACTCCCGGTAACCTTACTAGATCCAACAATATTGTCCACATCAAGATTAATATCAGTAACAGGTGCATCAATCAAAGGCTCTTGTTTGACACCATGGATATAAACATTAGAACCATAATTCCAAGGTATAGCCTTGTCAGAAGTGTATGGGATAGGACCAGGAGTAGTAATATTCATTGGAGCCACCTTTAGCTCCGCAGTAATCTTCACAGGACCCTTAGAATTGATCCTCACTGGACCATTGGAAGTAATCTTCACAAGAATCTTGTTAACCATAGCCACATCTTCAACTTTCAAGTCTTGAGCCAAATCTCCACACAAACTCTCTATAGAAGGGGTCCTCTCAAATAGTATAGAATAGTTTTCTATCAGGCGTTGAATACCTGACCTCAACCTCCAACAACTATAAGGTTTATAGGCACAGTAAAAACAGTCTTCCCTGCAACCCGAAAATAAACCGGCTTGCACAAGTTTCTTCTTGACAATAGCTAAAGGAGTAGTTATTTCAGCCACAGTATAAACATAAACAACCCCATCAACAACATTAACAGTCTTCTCATGTTTAGGCATAGGAGCAGTAATCACATTAGGAGTTTCTGGAGGGTCAAACTCAATTTCTCCATTCTCAATCATATCCTGAATTTTGTTCTTCAATGACCAGCAATTGTTAGTATCATGGCCAGAGCTATTAGAATGGTATGCACACCTTGCATTGGGATTGTAATGAGAAGAGGAAGTATTGATATTTTGTGGTGGATCCTACAAAGTAATCAATTCTCCTTTCAACATATATTGCAAAGCCTGAGCTAACGACATATTGAGCTTGGTAAATTGCCTCTTAGTCTTGGGATGACTATTCTGTTGTTGCTCTTGTGGTGGAGGTGTAGGATTAGAAATCAAAACAGCTCCCACATATTGGTTACGGTCATTACGACCATGCTGGCCATACACAACATTGGATTCCTTTTTTCCATGAGGAGGCTTCTTGGTGGTACTTGAAGAAGCAACTATCTGAATCTTTCCACTTCGTATCCCACTCTCCATACGTTCTCCAGTCATTATCAACTCAGTGAAGCCAGATGACGAGCTTCCAATGAGATGACTATAGAAAGGACCAGTCAACGTACTCATGAACATATCAACCAATTCCCTGTCAGTCAAAGGGGGTTGAACTCTACTTGTCAGATCTCTCCATTTTTGAGCATACTCCTTGAAACTTTCTTTGGCATCCATGGACATGCTTTGGAGCTGCATGCAAGTTGGTGCTAAATCAGAACTGTATTGGTACTGCTTATAGAAAACCTCAGCAAGATCATTCTAGTTGCGAATGTTGGTACTCTCCAGTTGATAATACCATTCCAGTTGGGACCCAGACAAACTCTCTTGAAAGAAATGCATCCATAACTTCTTATCAGGAGTATGGGGTTGAATTCTTCTGACATAAGACCTCAAATGCAATTTTGGACAAGACACACCATCATACACCACAAAAGTATGAACCTTGAAGCCAATAGGGATGGAGACTCCAGAAATCAAACTCAAATATTCAAATTCAAACCCAAAATTCTTCTGTAGTTCCATAACATTCATTTTGTCCACCAGCATCTTATACTTCTCTTCACTAGTAGGATCATGATAATAGTTCTCCTCATAATCAGAATCTTCCACAGTATCATGGAGACTGCCTCCTTCTTTCTCAGAATTTTCAGACTCAAGATTCTCAACCTCTTCATTTGTCTTGACGGGACCTCTGAATCTTCTACCCAGGTTGATGAAGCCCACTGGTTTTCTGGTCTTCTTCTTTTTATTGGTCATAAGTGCCTTCAGCTCATCTTGTCCCCTGGACAAATTCAGAAAAATTTCTTGAAATTGTGCATTCTGAGTCTGGAGATCCTTAACAGTTTGTTCGAGAGCCATTTCTGTTGAAATAAACAGCGAGAAGTTAAGATACCTATTTATAAGAAACCTGTGATGTAATGATAGGGTATGTATATGTTTATGAAATGTTTTCAAGGACCGCGGGATTTAAATTTGTTTAAAGAAAACAAAAACAAAATTTTATTAGTAAATACTTAATATAAGTCTTGTCCCTTGGGCTTACAAGGAAATAACAATAAAGTACAAAAGATAAATATATGGGGTTTTAAGTCTCCCATGGACGCTTCCTCTTTGTGTGGAGGTACTTGTTGAGGTTTTTCTCCTCGTGAAGTTGCCTTGTTAGCTCCAGAATTCTTTCTTGACCAGCTCTGAAGTGAGTCTCAAAAGTATCCCTTTGCCCCTTCAACTGAATCTAGGACTTCTGCAATTCTTCCAAATCAGTGGACATGTCTGGATGAAGGATGGTATAAGGAATATCTCCTTCAGCAACAGGCTCCATAGTGATTGGTAGAACAACAAGATATGTCATCATAAGAGTATGAGCACGAGATCGAACCCATATGAGATAAGGCTCCATAGGAATAGAATACTTTGGCTCCAAAGTGTTGTTATCAATCATATTCACCTTGTTCCAAGCTCGTATAAACCTTTGACGGTAACCCTGAAGATCGTTGCCGTAGTCGAACACAATACCCTGAATAAGCATGTCATGAGGACCATTACTTCGAGCATAACCAAACTGACGTAGAGCTAAAGAAGGGTTATAGGTAATGCCCCCTCTTATGCCTAGAAGTAGCACATTAGGGAACTCCCCACAACGGTCAATGATAGTAAAATTCTCCATAGATCGAGAGCACCAATGAATGTCTGAATGAGAAAGTGACATGATCCTCTTAGACCACCTTAACCCTTGGTCATTCTTCATCACTGATTGAGGAAGGTGAGAAATAAACCACCTAGATAGTAGAGGTATGCAACACATCAGAGTTCCTCTCGCTTTTGTAGTACGAGTGTGAAGAGAATGTAAGATGTCTCCAATTAATGTAGGCACTGGATTACGAGTCAGAGATATGTTGATGGCGTGTACGTCTATGAACTGGTCTGGATCAGGGAACAATACTAAGCCATAGATCAATAGGGCTAGGATCTCCTCAAAAGCATCATAACTCATAGCCTTCAAGAACACTTGAGCTTTCTCCATCAATACCTTAGCAAGAATACCCTTAACTCCACTTCTTGTTTCTAGGACAATGTCAAATTTATTCAAATGTAGGGCTGCAACAATGACTTCAGGTTTAGGCTTTTTCTCTAAGCCTGTGAAGGGTCTCTGATCAAGGATAGGTATACCCAGTAGTTTGGAGAACTCTTCCATTGTAGGAACCAGCTGATAGTCGGGAAATGTGAAGCAATGATGTTTAGGATCAAAGAACTGAAATAGGACACTCACCATATCTTCATTGAACCCTGAAGTGACTAGATCCAGTAGGTGACCATGCCTCTTGATGAATTGGGAGTTTTCATAAACTTGAGAGACCAATTCCTTAAGCTTAGAAGGTATTCCTACAAAGTTGATCCGGATAGTATTCCTACGAGCAGAAGCCATGACCTGCAACAAAGAACAAAGATAAATCCTTTGGTCCTTGAAATGGTTAGTGAAAATGCTATGCTTATGATGTCATGATGTCATGATGTTGTGCTCAATCACAAACATATGGCACACACAAACAAGTCACACAATAGCCCTAGGTTTGAAGGCTTGCATGAGGTTTAAAGGTAAGTACCCTCCCCTGAAGTTTAGTTGGTTCATCCTGTTCTACAAAAGTAACCAGGTTCTAAGGGATCTCAATATCACTGGTTCTTCCCAAGGGTGGTTGTTCAGTAGGCAACTTACTTGCCAACCAAAACCCTCCAAGTTTAGGATCTCAATGAGCATAGCATCGAGTATCAACCAACCTCAGTCTTCACCAAAGTCGGCTATCTCACTACTTTCTAAAGGCCAAGATGGGATAACTAGGGTTCTAATAGTCAGTTAGTGTATTGACAACATATGACAGCCCCATATTATCCTTAACTTACTTAAGGAACATAAGCACCAACCAAGAAGTCACACTAACTATGGCCACCAGATCAACCCTATCGGTATACGCCGTACAATTTCTTTGGTCTATTGCCATTTACCTAGGGTACACTAGATCCGGGTTAGGATCTTTCACACAAGAAGCCCAACAGATAAATATAAAGCAAACAAAGCAAACAATTTAAGTGATCTAATTCCTAAGGGTACCCCTCTTTTACTTAGTAACTCCCCACCAGAGTCGCCAGTTCTGTAACACAGTGGGAGAACTGACTTTTTAGTCATGTTGTGGATAGCAGGAGTCGCCACCGACTTTTATTTTATCCAAGTGGAAAGGACATAAAATTACATGAAAGACCTATTTTAAAAGACTTAGGTTCGGGGGGTAGGTTATATAAAGGGAAGATATTAGCACCCTTTATATCCATGGTTATCCATGGGCTCTTAATTACTTAGCTCACTTAAATTGTTTTTGAAGAGTGCAGTGTGTGATTAGAAATTTTTCTAAGTACTTTGTAATGATCCTCGTATGGATGTATACAAAGCCTTGTTTTGAAAAATGTTTAAGAAAGTGAGGTGTAAAAAGTAATTTTAAGATGTGAGCAAGTAACTAAGAGGTACCTACCCTAGACTAGTATTTCATGTTCTTGTATGTTCTTTCAAGGGTAAGATTGTCCCTTTATTAAGGAATAAGTAGTCATTACCTTGGATTTTATTTAGGGACAAGCGTATGGTCATCGTACGGTCAACGAAGGCAACTGGAGGGTGTCTTTAGCAACCTGGGAGGGAATATCATCTTTTACCGAAGGGACAAGATCATTATCGTATGCAGCATCGTGGGACTTGATCTTTTAAATCTGGGTGGGACTAGATGATTTATTTATGGAGGGACTTTGCTTAAGACACCCCATTTTCGAGGGACTTGACCGTATTAAAAAGACAACCAAGAGGAATACCCTAGGAAGTGCAGATGGCGATCAAAGATCGACTTACGTGTGTGAATGTTTATTTTTAAATATTTATCTTTTTTAAAGTTAATTATCTAAATTAATTTTAATTACAAGTAGGTTTTCACACGCTATTTACTAACCACGCAATTTATATTAAAAAAAAGAAGCGAAAAGAAAATTCTAAACTATTACAATGCTTATAGGTAGATACAAAATAATCGGATAAAAAATAATAATAATAGACATAATAAAGTAAATAAATAAACAATAATAATAACAATAATAATAAAATATAATGAAGCAATGATAATAATAAGGAGTAGAATTAAAAAGAAAATAATTTAGGTTAATTATAATTTTTAGAAATTAATTTAGTAATAGCATAAACTTAAAATAATTTAGTGATAATAATAATAAAGAATAATATGTTAAAAAGTTATTAATGTAGCAATTATAAAATATAAAAAAAAACTATTATATAAACAAAATTAATATTTATTTAGGGTTAGGAAAAATTAAGTTTAGAAAAATAGGATTAGTGAAAATAAATTAAGTTTTATGTTAAATTTATATTTTTTTATTAAAGAGGATTAAATATTCATTATAATATACAAAAATATAATATATATATATATATAAAATTAATAAAGAAATTAATTCAATTATATACATATTAATTATATAAAATATTAATGGGATATTAAGAAAGTCCTATTTTTATTTTTTATAAAAAAAATTAAATAAGTTAAAAAATATAAATGAATAAACAAAACAAGAAAAATTGAAAAAAATAACAAAATACCTGGGGCTGGGATTCGAACCCACGCCCTAGGCTTTCATAGTCTTGGTCCAGCCTCTCTACCACCAGGCCAATTGTGCTTTGCAAACATATGATGAGTATTGATAATTATATATTAAGCCTGCAAAACAAATGGAAGTTAACAAAAAAATTGGCCTACAGCCGGATTCGAAACCCCGTCTATCTCAATGCCAATCACGTGTTTCAACCAACTAAGCCACATGGGGCGCGTCTATCCTTTATCCATCACTAAACATAATATATATAAAAACCAATTTAAATATGGTCAAAATCCCGCCAATATGAGTCGTCTTCTTCCTTGATTTCGCAGGTTTACCTGCGAATTTTCCTGCGAATTTTCCTGCGTGCGATAACCTGCGATTCTTAAACATCATGCAGCAAGTGTAATTGCATCAAATTAACAACATAAAACGATTTCCCATATCATATACAGTCAAAACATGTCGTTAGAATCTATTTAAACCAATTAAATTGTAAAACCCCAATTTTGGAGTTCAAACCCTAGTAATGGTGAATCCCGTATTAAGCCATGAAGCTTCAAGTTTCTTGCCCAGAAATGGTCTATGGATCATCACAAACAATAACACAAAGTCAAAAATCAATACATGTTCAATAACACAAACAATAAGACAAAGTCAAACACAAGCTATGAGGATTCAGTTTAGTCATATGAGGGTGTTTTTGATGATGCAAATGATCGATACATGTTCAATGATCATCATAGAATGGCTTGCCACCTTTGAAACACCTTGAAATTGCCTCTAAGTGTGAAACCGAATTTGACTTGGTGTGAAGATTTTTTGAGTTTGAACAAGGTCTTTTCAGACTGCAATTCGTATCCTTGTGTATTGGGTTATGTCTTTAACTTATAGTGAATGAAATTAGGTAAAAAAACATGTGGTTTTGTGGGCTTTTTGATAACTTGAGTGTGAAGGAAACCATGACCATAAATGTGGAAAAAAATCAAATGATACCTTTCTAAATTGGTCTTGCACGAAATTGGAACCTTTCAATCAGTCTTAAATGATATTAGATTCATTCCCAAACCAATATTTGATCTAAATATTCACTTTTTATATTTTATTTTGATTTAAAATGAATTTTAAAGAATAAAATTCAAATAAATAATAAATAAATTATAAAAATCAGAAATTGGGTCGTACTTGATGTTATCATGAAGATTGGGTTGCAAAATGATAGGCCCATTTGGAAAAAATTGGATTTAAGCCCTTATTTTCTTCATACAACCCTTAAAAATCTCTCAACTTTGACAAGGCATCAATCATTCAATTTTAAATATATGAAGGTGTTCTTGGACATTTTGGAAAGCTTAAAGAGTCCTCTAACAAACCTATTTGGTATCATGTCCATATCTTTCACCATTTTCAAATTATGCTCTTTGGAAGATGTTGACTTTTTGTTGACTTTTGAAATGACCTGTAATGTTTTAGCTCATACCTTCCAAATGAAGAATTTTTAGGCTTGGCTTGTGAGACACAAAGTTGCAGAGAATTAAATTTCCTTCAAAATGAGCTTTGGATGAGAAATTTTTGATGAAGCATTGAAAGTTATGGCTGGTCAAAGTTCAGTTGACTTTTCTTAAGAAAACTCTAATTTAGAAACTCCTGATTCTTGATGATCTGAAATTTCCTTGATGAATCATGATCAACCCTTGATCAAATGATGAATTTTACTTCATACACTTGATGTTGGCAAAAAATCTTGATGTTTGACTTTAATTTGACCACAGTTGACCTCAATTTGACTTTTTAACAGTTGACCTCAGTTTGACTTTTTAACTACTTTGATTGATTTTTGCATATCTGATCATCTGATTGGGCAAGCTCTTTGGGAAAGCTTTGAAACTTGACATGGGGATTCTTGAATACATGTGGGATGTTATGAAGTTCTCTTGGGGCCTTAAAAATCATTTTAACCTGAGGAAACTCAAAACCCTAGTCTTGGACACTTTGCTTAGGAGGAGGCAATGCTTGGGGAAACTTCCACACTTCTTGATCAATTGGGAGTCTTTAGGATCTTATGATCATTTAGGAGTCTTGAGAGAGATTTTATTGATTGTGGGAGGGCAAATTGGTACAACACAAAGACAAATCGAATAGATAATTTGAGCATGTTAATAATGAATACACTCTAAAATGCAGTGATACTGACCAAAGTACACAATATGAGCTACCTAAGGTTTGGCATCATTAAAATAATTCCTATGCACCTTTGCCCTCACATAATCCCCCTTTTTTATGATAGAAAACTTATATGTCCTGATCAGGAGGAACCTTTTAGATTATAGTAGCTTCTGTGGTGGAGACAAAATGGGGGTGTACCTGTAAGGTGCTCTGATGCCAAAGTGAGAATGTGTTATGGAGTAAGAGCAAGTACATAAAAAGGTATGTGAGAATAGAATACATGACCCTCTAATTAAAGAGGGTTTTTATGGTATGCCTCCAGCGTTGGGCCAATGTTCCCTTTGGGCTGGATCAGCTAGGCCAGAGGAGAAAACTGACAAGGTTTGTGTTGGAGCAGCTAAGACCTAACACGTGCTTTTGCCCCTGATCCAACTATTCCGCGAATCTAGGAGAGTACTGTGGAGATAGTTGACTGAAGGTGTGCAGTACGTGGGGTGATGTCCCCACGCCCCTTAACTGTTGGGCCTTGGGCTTGCGTCTGTCTGACTGGGCCTTGCCCGACATGCCCGGTGTCAGTCCTAATCCAGAACTGGAGTCCCCCAAATTGCAACTCCGATGCGGAGTGATGACTTAAGGGTGGAATTTTGTCAAGCAGGTCGCGCGAGGTGGTTCATCTATTCTAGGTGTGAAATGGGTTGGTGTCGACGAGGAACGCTTCCTCGAGGTCATTCGTGGGCGTCGTTTGACCATGGAGAGCGTATGTAGCTTCCCTTTGTAATTTTCGATTGTCGAGGAGAATCACGTGATTTTTGGCGTCAAGGAGAATCGTGTGATCTTTGTTGTCGAGGAGTTTGAATGCCTGGCCTTTAGGGAACTCAAGGGTGACACGTGTTTGTCCTTTTGTTTTTGTGTCATAATGGGAATTAATATCAACCCCTTTCATTTCTTGCGTGGCAGCGCATTAAATACCATGATTACCTAGGAGAATCTAGGTAGCCTAGGAAATGATGACATATGCATGTTTCCCCGTGTGAGTACTATAAAAAAGTTTGTGGGGAGAACTTCTCCTCACTTATCTCTTTCGCTCCTCAAATCTCCCCATACTATCACAAGAACTTCTCTGCTCTCACAGGAAAGTTTTCTTTTGTCGTCTAAGTCGTCATATAGTTTCCTCACCGCCATACATTTAAGTAAGTCCCATCTCCTTTACTAGTAGCGGTAGGTTTTTCTTTGTTTTTTTTCAGGTGGTTTTTCATCGGAGCAGTCGAGGAGGCCCCTCTTCGGTTTACTCAGATAAGTCTTCTAATGAATCTGCTGGTCAGCATATCCGTTTTCC
The DNA here is from genome assembly GCA_963966055.1 of Lathyrus aphaca. Lineage (NCBI taxonomy): Eukaryota > Viridiplantae > Streptophyta > Magnoliopsida > Fabales > Fabaceae > Lathyrus > Lathyrus aphaca. Next base: position 569,250,374 of record OZ014522.1, read on the forward strand.
GGTGGGTGTTCATTGGAAACTTTCGAGGAAGACCCTCCTTATACTTTAGCCAAGGGGTTTCTAATGAATACCCCAGGTAACATATGGACTTTCCAATGAATCTACCGATCAGGGCATGTGTTTCCCGGGCGTTGATCATGAGGGTTTCAGGGAACCCCTTGTGTAGTATATGTATTCCCCGAGGAGGGTTCTCCTCGTGGGTTCTTTTAGGGATGTTTCTTTCGCCCCCTATTATGTGTTTCTTTCCTCGGCTTTGGTCCCCGCCCTTTCAGTTAAACTGCGGTGGAAGGGTCGATTTGATGTGACGTCGAATTCAACGGTTTCCTCTGCTTTTCAGGTAAAGATGGACCCACATGGAATGAACGAGGATGTAAAGGTGTATGAAGTGGTCGAAGACGTAAAAGTGGACGAGTATGAAAAGGACAAAGATGTGCCCGACGTCTGCGCAGATGATCCTGCGGGAGCTGCCTATGTTGCAATTGACTTGTCATGGGTCGGGGAGGAACTGTCAGAGAAGGGTTCTCGCTTCGTAGAGTACTATATCAGTGCCTATACTGTCTTGGAGGACTTGGCCCTAGGGGCTCCTAGGAATTGGGATTGTTTTGCTCCTCGTATTGAACAACGAATTTGTTCGGTGTTTAGGGGAATATGCTTCCCTATGTACGAATTTTCATTTAAGGAGGCGAGATTTTGTCTCCCCTTCTTCGGATTTCAGGCAGGAGTTTTCAGATAGCTCTAATTATCCCCTTTTCAACTACATCCAAACACCATTGTGTATTTCCGGGCGTTCAAGCTGGTGTGCCGGTACCTCGAGATCGGCTATACCATGCCCCTGTTATTATGAGTCTTTCATGTACAATGTTCGAAACTTCAAGGATGGGTGGTCACGGTGAAACCCCTTACCCAGGGATGGAAATGAGTCATGTCGAGTCGAAATCGTCTGAACTCGACTCGACTCGTTAAGAATTAGTTCAGCTCAAATCTCGGTTTGAGTTCAACACAAAATTTTTTTAAGCTCAAACTCGACTCGTTATAAGTTCACAAATAGTTTGATTTAACTCTTTAGGTTCAGCTAACTCGGTTCACAAACTTAAAAGACATTTTTTAGTCTATATTTTATATATTTGAAATTTTAAATTAATATTTTTTTGAAAAGAAAATATTAAAATAAAATAAAAGTTATCATATTGAAATTTAATTTTAAATCTTAAAAATCTACTAATTTTAAAACTAGAAAACTTTCAAAAGATACATTTAAAAGTATAATTCAAAACTAATAAGTTGAACTTCAAATTTGTCTAAAAAATTCACAACTTCGTCTAGATATTTAGGAACCATACAAATTTAATACAATATTACTTCAAAAATTACTAGAAATAGATAAATTTCCATCACAAAATTATTACACCACTTTCAACCTTCAATACACGTGTTGTTTTAGCAAATATCATTATGCCTCCAACAAGGATGATCCTAAATGCAATTGTCAACTTTACTGTCATAACTAGTACATAAGGGAACTATTTATGATTAAGATTTGCACTAAATCTTTAAACCAAATCTTAAATACAATATAACCCTTCTCATATGTAATCGAGTTGACTCATGAACCTAACGAGTCAAACTATGCATAGTTTAAGTTCAGCTCATTTAGTTAACGAACTTAGTTTTTCGCTCATACTCAACTCATTTGGTTCATGAACCTAGTTCAACGATTTAATTGTTGAACCAAGTTCCGATCTATTTTCGAGTTAGTTCGGTTCATTGCAAGCCCTACCTTACCCTTAAGTTGTAGATAGCATATATGTCGCACAGCGAGATGACAACAACGTGAAGCGCCTCGTCTCGACTATTCCGCTCAAGTGGCAGTAGGCTTATTATAACCTCTCTACCAACCAGTTTCTCATAAATCCTGTGAATTTGGGGCCCAAGGACACAGCTGCCTACCGAAATTTTAAGGCCTTCGTTGAGAGAGTTACCCCATCTTTACGCATGGATCAACATGACCGACCCGTCTTGTCAGAGTTTGGGGAGCCTATCTATGATGTTCGCCTAATCAACACCAAGGCGATGCTCAAATGCAAAACGGATGAGGAGTCCCTCAAACTTCTAGGTTGAGTGTTCAATTTTCTTTTGTCTTAGCTATATTTTGTCTGATGACTGACTTGTTTTCTTTCTTTGCAGATGTAATGGTCAACCTCAGGGAGTTGTTTTAAACTTGTCGAACAAAGCAACATGCAAAGCTTCAAAGAAAAGTTCCAAGGGTTGTGTCGAACAAGTGATCATTAAGGACACGACCGATGACTCATTGACTCCAACTTCTCCTCCCACATTTCCTCCTGTCACGAAGTCCCCTTCCAGCCAGTCCCCTGATCCATTGACTCCCTTTGCTAAGACCAATCGTGTTGATGGCTCACCGGTTGGTGGTCCCTCGGTCGTGGATCTTCCTGGGGACCCTGGTGTGTTTATAATGCCTTTATACCATCTTCACAGGGAGCTTTTTAATGGGGAAGGCTTCATGGAGGTGTCTGAGGCTAATTCTAAGGCCATTATGGGGCTGGACAAGCCAACCAGGGGGCGAATTTATCTCAAAGCATCACTGCTATAATCAGGGTCATGAAAACGGTCTTATATTTGAACAACAATGCTTGCTTGGCGTCAAAGTTAGAGAATGTCAAAGGGAAGTTGAAGGAAATGAGGCTAAAAAGAGACAAGGTCAAGGCTGACTATGTGAATTACAAGGATCGTTACAAGCTCCAAAAGGGGTTGATGCTCGAGCTGGGGGAGGTCAGGATCGCTCGGGATGCTTTGGCCGAGGAGAACAAAATGCTAAAGAAAAAATATGTTGAATTTGATGAAGTTATTTCCAATTTCGAGCGTCTTCGGGCAACGGTGGTGGAGCTGGAGCGCTTGGTCGCCCCTGCGGAAGGAAATGGGGAAGCAGATGCCGCCTTGAGGACTCGAGCTGACCTGATTACCCAAATTAGGGTGCTTGAGAATGACTGTGTGCATACCCTTAAGTCGGGTTTTGAAAATGTCATGGATCAGCTGCGACTAGTCAAACTTGGGGTGGACCTTGTGATCGAAGGGAATGAGTTTAACTTCGATGTAGTCAACAGGAAGATTGTATACCCTGTCAGGGAATCTGCCGAGGATGGGGACAAAGACGATGATGAATAATAGGTTTAATTTTTCATCCTGTGTGTCGTTGTTATTTTGTCAATGGCATGCGTGTCGTTGTTATTTTGTTTTGTTATTTTGTATTTGGCATAACCCTTTTTGTAACTGCGGGCGTAGTCCCTGCTTTTGTACTTCTGATGCCAGTCAATTTTTTGGTCGGTTAATTAAATGAAGGTATATTTTTTTGGTATATTGTGTCTTTCTAAGTGTTTTTCAGTTTTGAACTTTTTGTTGCTCGACCTATTTGGCTCGATGGTTTAGGGAACCACTAAGGTTTGCAAGACTTACTTCCGCGGGATAGCGGGATTAGGACCGCGATCGGGGTGTAACACCCCAAATTTGCCCTCTTCTTGTTTAGCATCGTTATCATATCATAATCATCATGAGCATACCATATCCTTATCATTTTGCATAGAAAAATGAGGCATAACACTCGCATGTTCTAGCATAAGGCATATGATCGGTCATCTGGGAAAATCTGAATCTGCAAGTCAAAATCAAGAGCATGGTGATCTGGCAAGAATCTCACAGGATCATTTTGCACAAGCCTGGTATCATGTTCAGAGCCCTAGAAAGAGAAGATGGATCAAAATTTGCTTGAAACGGTTGATGCAGGTCTATTTTTGAAGGTTCCCACCAAAAGGAGGGAAATTCAAATTTTTCATGCGTTAACCGGTTAACGCATATGGTTAACCGGTTAACAGCTGCGAAATTTGAATTTCCAGCAGCATTTTCAGCATGTGTGTTTTGGTTCCATTTTCCAATTTTCTGATTTTTTATTCATTTGAATTAATTTGAATTTGGGAGAAAGATCTAGAGCATTTATCCAAGCCTCATTCCAACCCTAAATCCTAATCACACTACCCAAACCATAATTTTGGATCCCAAACCAAAATTTTGGGCCCCAAACCTAAATCATATTTATTCCATTTCCTTCCAAACCAAAGGGTCTCTCACTCATTTTTCACTCTCATTTCTGAATTTTCATTCCTCTCACTCACAATTCTCTCACTTTTCTCTCCCAATTTTCCAAATCACTCAAAGTTCCTCTTTGAAGATCACACAACCTTGCCTTGAGGTGTGTAGATCTTGGAACTAAACCTCCATTCATAGCTTCTTTGCATCTTTTTGCTGGTTTTATTGGAGATTCAGATCTGGTTTGGGATCTAGAAGTGCTTTTGGATCCAAAATTCTGCATCAAGAGCTTGTTCTTGCATTTATTTTGCATGGAGTGTGGAGCTTAGCATCAGATCTTCAAAGTTTTGCGCGAGATCTACCGTTTTCAGCTCAATCAACAATTACCAAAGCATACCTCAGCTTTGTAGGTTGGTTAATTTCAGATCTAGCTCTGTTTTTTAGCTTATTTGCATGCTTGTGCTTTAGATCCACCATGTGTTTGTGTATTTGATTGTGTTGCATGATTTGATTGTTTGATTTGTATCCGGATCCGAATGTTATTGTTCATGAGCTTAATGATATGGATTAATGTGAATTGATCTAATCTTTCCATGTGTAACTGATTGCTGGTCTGGTGCAAGCTTATTTGAATAAGCTGTTTTGAGATGCTGTTTTCTGCAGGATTTGCTGCTGTTTTATCAGTGTTAACCGGTTAACGTATATGGTTAACCGGTTAACGCCCCTGTTTTGTGCGTATTTTGTGCAGGTTTGAGCTGGTTAACCGGTTAACGCATATGGTTAACCGGTTAACACTGAAGCAGAATGGTTTTTTAGTGTTGTTTTGAGTTTGTTTGATCCCTTTGCTTGTTCTAATTGCCGTGGATCATTGCATGATCATTAAACATGAGATTTTAGGGTGATTTGCTTGCTGGTTGATGTATGCTTTCATGTTTTCGACGCGTAAGTCGTGTACTTGTAATGTTTGGCATGATGTTTGATTCTTGTTCACAAGAGCCTTTGAGCATGGCTAATTCCATGATTGTGTTGGTCAATTTGCTGGATTTTTGCTAACATTGCAGGGGCTATGGTAAGTGAGAGATGTGGGAATTGAGTTCCACATCTCCAATTCTCATCCTCCTCTTATGTTTATGTTACTAACCCTTTGTTGTTGGGCTTAGGCCTTTCTCATCCCTTCTTCTATCTTCTTCTTCCTTCTTCATTAGGGTAGAAACCTCACTAACTCTTAGGACTTCCATGCATGTGAATACTTAGGATTATTTTAGTCCCCCTTTAGAATTTTTACCTTTGAGATCTTTTGGTTCTTCTTCTCTTCTCATCTCATAACTCTTAAAAAGAAAACACTTTAATAAATGTGAAGTGATGCATTGATCCATAGCCTTATTCCATGAGGTATGCTTGTAGTCTTCCCATCTTGGGATAGTACATGTTTACCTTGTGATGCACAAGTCTGATCAAGGTATCTTCTTCATAAAGAAAAGCATAAAAAACACTTCTTCATGTAAATAACCAAAAGCACTTAATAATTAAGCGAGTTAGTGAGCCTAAGCCCTAATCTTTGGGTTCAAGTTTTGGGGATCTTCTCCTTACTTGAGTGTGCTTGTTCTATTATTCCATCTTGGAATGTAGCGACAAGTGCACATTCCATTGGTGAGAGTTTGAGTTCACTTCCTTGTGACACACTCATAAAAGCTTCTAAAAAACCACAAAACAAACAATAAGCGTCTTTCCTTCGGGAATTCTTTTCTCATCTCCTTCGCTCCGTACGCGAGCTTGCTCCTACTTGTCATTTTGCAAGACGGTTACGCACTCGTCGTCCGAGTCTGCAACACCTGAGCAATGGCATAGGCAGTTCAAGCCTTAATTCACAAGCAATTTCCTTTTAGTACCCCTAGTTAGGGGAACTACGGCGTCTCTGATCCTCATTATCCTGATGAGGTACGTAGGCAGCGGGGTAGGGCCCGTTCGAGCACAATCTTTATTTTCCCTACATTTTTCCTTTTGCTTTCTTATTCAGTTCTTTTCCAGTTCCAGTTTCTTTTCATATTCATTTCTTTGCTGCAGCTTTCATACCCTCACCCTTTGAAACAGTTTCTTTGCAAGCGTGGATCCCGTCGGGTACGGCGGACGATCTGGGTGCTAATACCTTCCCGGGTCGTAACCGACTCCCGAGCCCAGTCTCTTTGGTTCGCAGGACCTGTGTCCTTCCTCTTTCTTTCTTCTGGTTTGTGCAGCATTACCATTCCCTCTCTTCGGGATAAAAATGCCTGGCTGGCGACTCTATTCTTCTTCCGCGCCACTTTCGCGTTTGTACCAGGATGGAAATCCCGGGAGCGACACGGGGTCCTGATCCTACGGCTTGGACCTTCCCATCGTGAGTTGGGCGTACTACTGGCGTGGTACTGCGAAAGTGGAGTTCGTCTAAGGCGTCATCTTTCGGGGAGGTATCTTGTCTATCCTTAAGGAATGTGGGCCCTTCTTTCGATCGAGATGGGGAGTCATGGACATACCTCTCATGCTTCTGTGTTCGTGTTGTTACCTCTTTCAAGTTGCAGTCATGCAGGTTGTCTAGTTGTAATACTGCTTAAGCATTTTGGCGTTCCATGGTCGAGAAAGTTCTTCACCATGTAAGTTTTCAAGATAGTAGGCTACGTTGTCTGTTTTGGCTCGGACACGGCACGGGCCTTCCAAGTTTGTGGCCAGCTTGTCTTCTCGCGGATTCTTCTTATTCTACCGGAGGACGAGGCTGTCGACCTGGAATTCTCGTTTAATGACCCTTGTGTCGTGACACAGAGTAATTTTTTTGTTTTAATGACATCTCTCGGAGAGCAGTCTCAGACTGTATTTCTATAACGAGGTCGAGTTTTGCCCAAAGGGCTTCATCGTTTAATTATTCGCCTATGGATGCTTCTATCCGCCGCGAGGGCTCTCTGATTTACACCGCGGTGCTACCTCGGTCCCGCAGGCCAGTCGGAACGGAGTTTCCCCGGTGGTTGAGTGGGGGGTCGTACGGTAGGCCCAGAGTAGGATATGTATATCTTCGACCCAAACTCTTTTCGCTTCACCCAATCTGTATTTTAGGCCCCTTAAGATATCCCTGTTGGCTGCTTCTTCTTGGCCATTAGTTTGGGGGTGTTCGACGAGTGTACATTGTTGTTTTGTACCCAGGTTGGTGACGAGGTCTTGGAAACTTTTGTCAATAAATTATGTCCCGTTATCGGTGACGAGGACTTGAGGTATGCCAAATTGGGAGAGGGTTTTCCTTTTGTAAAAAATGGAGTAAGTTTTGAGCGGTGATCTTGGCAAGGGCTTCGGCCTCGATCCACTTTGTGAAGTAGTAAACGCTGATGATCAAATATTTGTTCTGATAATATCCTATTGTAAAGGGCCCGAGGATGTCCATCCTCCACTGTGCGAAAGGCCACGGGGACGACAAGGTCTTGAGTCTGTTAGGTGGGGCCAAATGCATGTCCCCGTGTCTTTGGAATTTGTCTTATTTCTTGATGTGTTCTTTCGTATTGTGTTGCATAGTCGGTCAATAGTAGCCTGCTTGTAGGGCCTTTCATGCCATGGATCTCCCCCAAAGGTGATGGGCATTGATTCCTTCGCGGATCACTCTCAGGATGTCGGGGATCTTTGCCTCATCGACGCACTTTGGGAGTGGAATGGAGAATCCCCACCTATAGAGTTTTCCTTCTACTAGGACGTAAGATCAAGCCCTTATTTTTTATTTGTAGAGGCCTCCTTCTGATCGACAGATAGTTGTAAATCAGGGTCATTCATCAGTTAGCATCTCAGATGGCGCTCATGTCGAGGGGTGCAGTTGGCTTCTCTATGCTCGGACGTGGGAAAATCTCTTGGATCACAGACTTATTGTCGCCCTTCTTCCGCATGCTCGCCAACTTAGATAATACGTCTTCCCATGTGTTATGCTCGCGGGGGACATGTTGAACTTCCCAGGAGTCAAATTTCTCTATTTTTTCCCTGACAAGGGTCAGGTAGTCGATGAGGTTGTCGTTCTAGGTCTGGTATTCTCCTCGTACCTGAGGTGCAACAAATTGGGAATTAGTGAAGATTTTTACTTCCTTTGCCCCGAGGTCCTCGGCTAGCCGTAACCCTGCCAGAAATGCTTCAAATTTGGCCTGGTTGTTTGAAGTTGGGAAGGCTAGAGCCAACGATACATTGATCAAGATGCCATCTTCGTTCTCAAGGATGATGTCCGCACCACTACTCGTTGAACTGGAGGCTATGTCCACTAAGATTGTCCATTTGTATGTGTCGTTTATCGGGGTCGGTTGGTGGGTCATCTCGACGACGAAGTCGGTCGTGACATGCGCCTTCAGGGCCTTTCTACTTTTGTATTGGATGTCAAAATCTGATGGCTATAGGGACCATTTAAGGATATTGTCGTCCATGTATGGGTGTCTGAGTAGTTATTTTATGGGTTGATTTGTTCGAACCTTGATTGTATAGGCGAGGAAGTAATGTCATAACCTCCTTGCTACATTTATCAAGTCCAACACGACCTTCTTGATCTACTAATACCTGAGCTCGGGGCCCTGTAGGACCTTGCTAATGAAGTAAATGGGTTTCTATCCATCGGTTGTTTCGTGGATGAGTGTCGCGTTGTCCGCCTTGGTGTCTACAAACATATATAGGTAGATTGTCTCCTATTTTTAAGGTCAGGAATGGACCGGTAGTTCAGAAAGGGCTCTTTTAAGGTGGAGTAGGGCTTGTTCGCATTCCTATATCCATTCGAATGTAGCCTTTTTTCGTAGTAGCTTGAAGATGGAAGTATGTGTTGCACTAACTTGGCTACAAAGTGAGATAGCAAGGTGAGCATCCCATTGAGGGATTGGATGGATTTCTTCAACCTCAGGGTTAGGAATTCAGAAAACGCTTGATATTTGTCCGGGTTGGCCTCGATGCCTCTTTTAGTGAGGTAAAAGTTAATGAACTTCCCTGCTCGGACCCTGAAAGTGCATTTCTCAATATTGAACCTCACTTTGCATTTTATCGCCTACTCGAAGACCTTTCTGAGGTGGAGGGCATGATCGGACTCCTCGTGAGATTTTACAATCATGTCGTCCATGTAGACTTCGAGCATGTCACCGATCTCTGCTCAGAAGACTTTGTTCATCATATGTTGGTATGTGGCTTCGACGTTCTTCAGCCTGAATGACATGGAGTTGTAGAAGTAATTTCCCGACTCGATCATGAAGGTCGTGTGTCTCTTATATGTCCCAGACATGAGAATTTGGTTATATCCGTTATACGCGCCCATGAAGGATAAAAGTTTGAAACCTGCAGAGTTGTCTACCAGTTTGTTAATATTAGCTAAAAGGGAAACATCTTTGGGGAATGCCCTATTAAGATCGATGTAATCAACACACATTCTCCATTTTCCATTATTTTTCTTAACAAGAACTACATTAGAGATCCAGGTTGTGTATTGGGCTTCATAAATAAAATTTGCCTCTAAGAGGTCTTGAACAACATGCTCGGCAGCCTCCCCTTTCTCGGGAGACTGCTTGCGCATATGTTGTGTTATGACCCTAATGGTCGAATCTATAGCAAGCTGGTGGCAGGTGTAACACGGTGGGAGAACTGACTTTTTATTTATGTTGCAGATAACAAGAGTCGCCACTGACTTTTATTTTATCCAATAGGAAAGGGTATAAAAGAACAGGAAAGACCTTTTTTTTTTAAATTCTAAGTTCGGGGGTAGGTTATATAAAGGGAAGGTGTTAGCACCCTTTATATCTATTGTTATCCCTGGGATCTTAGTTAGTTAGCTCACTTATTTGTTTGAAAAATGTGTAGTGTGTGTTTAGAAATTTTTATAAGTCTTTGTAATGATCCTCGTATGGATGTATACAAAGCTTTTAAGTTTGAAAATTGTTTGAAAAGTGGGGTGTGAATAAGAATTTTTGAAATTTGAGCAAGTAACTAAGAACTACCTACCCTAGACTGGTCTTTCATATTCTTTTGTTTCTTTTCAATGGTAAGATTGTCCCTACTATTAAGGAGTAAGTAGTCATTACCTTGGATTTAGTAAGGGACATGCATAAGGTCATCACATGGTCACGAAGGCAACTTGTAGGGGTATCTTTAGCAATTCGTAGGGATTATCATCATTTTTTACTGAGGGGACAAGATCATTATATCGTAGGCAACTTCGAAGGGACTTATGATCTTTTGAATCTGAAGGGACTATGATGGTTTTCATCTGTAGGGACTTTGCTTGAGACACCCCTACTTTCGAGGGACTTGACCATTTATAAGGCAACTAAGAGGGGAAACCCTAGGAGGTGCAGATGACGATCGTAGAACGATCGACTTACGTGTGTGAGCGATTATTTTCAGATATTTATCTTGAAATTAATTATCTAAGTCCAATTATTCAATTATTTCTTTTCACTCCTTATATTACTAACCACACAGTCAATAGACAAAAAGTAAATGACAAAAATTAAAGGCAGAAGAATAAAAAGTCCCTAAACTATTACAGTGCTTCGGGGCAGTTACATAATAATTGGGCGAAAAATAAAACTAAAATATTACAATTACTAGGCAATTACATAACAATGAAAGATGAATAACATAAAAATTAGTGAAAATGTTTAGGTTTAGGTTTTTTTAAAAAAAATTAGGGTTGAGGGTTGAGGTTTATGAAAAATTATGGTTGAACATATTAAAATTCCTAAAGAAAATATAAAATCAGTTTTTGAGGAAAAGGTTTGCGAAATAAAAATTAAGGTTTTATAAAGATAATTAAAAAAAAGATTAGGGTTTAACAAAATATATTAGAGTTTATGACATTTAAAGGGTTAAAAGAAAAAATAATGTTTTAGGAAAATAATTAGGGTTTATGAAAAATAATTAAGGTTTTAAAATAATTTATTATCCCTCAATGACACTAATTAATTAAAAAATGTTAACCTAAAATAATAACCTAAGCTAATAAAAAAAGTTATGAGAACAAAGATTTTTTGTTTTAAAAAAGTTATTGGTTTAGAAAAATATTATAAAAGAAAATATATAATTTGAAAATAGGAAAAAGAGAGAAATAACCCAAAAATGTTGGGGTCAAGGTTTGAACCTTTGCCCTTGCCTTCACCAGCTTCAATCTCAGCCACTAGGACACCTTCGCGTAGGTGATATTATGATGAAGCAAATAATATATAAAATAAACATAAACGAAAATAAATTATAAAAGAAAAAAAAATTGTCTGAGGCTGGGTTTAAACTCACGCCCTCAAGATTACCAGGTATGATCCCTAGCCACTACACCATATGCGTGTCTCCGATACAAATATAAAACAAATAAATTATAAAAAACAAATAATCCAAATTTCAGACTAAGGCGCCAAATGGACTTCATCTTCTTCCTTTTACCTGCGAAAATTCCTGCAAATTTATTTACAAAATTTCCTGCGAATTTGGTTTCGCAAATGATCCTATATTTTCAAATACATCATAACACGTACAATTACTTCTCAATAATAGTGTCAATCAACTACCCAGAGTTCATAGAGTCCAATATGTCCTCAAAAGGTTTTTATATATATGGCTTGAATAGAAAATCCCTAATTTTGGACGAAGAACCCTGACCATGGTGGATCTTGATACCTGCAATGGAACTTCAAAATAACCATCCAGAAACGATCTATGAAGCATTATGAACAACAATCAACAATCAACAATCAAAAACATGTTAAAACGCATATATATAAGAAATTGAAAACTTGGTTTTCAAGAACATATGAAGATTCAGTTAGATGTTTATGTAGTGTTTTGAATGATGAAAGTGCTTGGGAAACGTTCAATGAACATCAAGGAGTTGACTGCAACCTTCGTTATGCTTTGAAATTGTCTCAAACTCCAAAATTGAATATGACTTTTTCTTGAAAATTTTGGTTTGAAAATGTGCCTCTGGTCCTGAAAAATTTGTCCCATATGCTTGTGGTTTGTTCATGATTATATAGTGATGTAATTAGGATAAAGAAATTTGGGCTTTGATGGAGTTTTGTGGATTGCTTAAGATTGAAGAAATCAACTTGCCAATTTTGTCAAAAAACTCAAATATCTTCATACCATAATAGTTTTGCACGAATTTGAAAGCTTCCAATAAACCTTTAATGATATATATTTGATCCCAAAACAAAGATTGGATCAAATATTTGATTTCATATTTTATTTCAATTTAATTTGAATTTTAATAATTAAAATCCAAAATAATATAAAACAAATGATAGAAATCATAATAATTGGTCATTGGTTCGTGCATGACTTCATCTTCAAGTTTGGATTGCAATTTTATGGGCCCATTTGGAAAGAATTGAAGTTATGGCCTTTTTTGCTTCATACACCTTTTGAAAATTTCCAAACTTTGACAATACATAACTTCCTCAATTTTAATGCCATGAAGGTGTTCTAGGACGTTTTAGAAATATTAGAGTGTCCTCTAATCAAACCTTTTGGTACCATGTCCATATTATTTACCATTTTCAAATTATGAGCTTTGGAAAAAGTTAACTTTCTGTTGACTTTCAAAAGGACCTATAATGTTTTAGCTCATACCTTCCAAATGAGGCATTTTTAGGATTGGCTTGTGAAACACAAAGTTGTAGAGGGTTAAATTTCCTTCAAAATGAGCTTTGGATGGGAAATTTTTGATGAAGTATGTGAAAGTTATGGCTGGTCAAAGTTCAGTTGACTTTTACTATGAAAACCCTAATTTAGAAACTTCTTGATTCTTGATGATCTGAGGTTTCCTTGATGAATCATGATAAACCCTTGATCAAATGATGAATTTCACCTCATAATCTTGGTGTTGACCAAAAATCTTGAAGTTTGACTTTGAGTTACCACAATTGACGTTTTGACCAAGTTAATTGATTTTTGGATATTTGAGCATCTGACAGGCCATACTTGTTGGGAAATCTTTAAAACTTGACATGAGGATTCTTTAAGGTATATGGGATGTTATGAATTCCACTTGAGTCCTTGGAGATCCACTTTTCTTTGGGAAACTCAAAACCCTATTTCTAAGATCCATTGTTCAGGAGGAGGCTTTGTCTGGTGAAACCATCAATCCATTTGACCAATTGAGAATCTTGTGACTATTAAGAGATCTCTTGAAGTGTATGATCTTAAATGTGGAAGGGATAATTTTGGGGTACAACAGCAGGAAACCTCAGGGTCGAGTTGGAGCATCTCGACAGTGCTCCATGTGAATAAGGTCACATTCTGTATGAGGCAGGTTGCGAGTTGTTCCTTTGTTGTTGACGAGAGACCGACATAAATCTTCACGCTTCTATCGGGGTTGTCTCCGAGGGGGAAAAGCTCGAACTCTCCATCTGGGATTGGCCGAACTGGATGAGCGGGTGCCTGTTTGTCAGTGGGGTCTGGATGGTCTCGTCCCCAATTTCATCTTCACTGAGGCGGTAGTCGAGGTTGATAGAATTAATTCAAGGAGGCGGTTTCTACACTTTGACTAGTTGTTTCTTGTTTCCTTTGGTCGCTCAATTGATCACGACTTGTCCTCTGACAGTTGCATCGAGGCATCTTTAGCCACCTCGATGTTGCCGTGTAACGTGACCACGCGTCCCAACTATGTGTAGTATTTCATTTTCAGGTGACCTGTCGAGGGCACATTAGTCAGTTCGGCCAATGTTGGTCGACCAAGAATGAAGTTGTACATGAATGGGAATTCTATCACCAAGAATTGGATTTTGACTTCCCTGGCTATCTTATTCTCCCCGAACAAGACGAGGAGTTCTATGTATCCCCATAGCCTTGTGGTTTCCCCAATTGAATCCCCGAAGGTCGGATCCCACGTATGGGGATAGGTTCTTTTCGTCAAGCTTAAGGATTTTGAACAAGTAGGCGTACATGATGACGACGAAGCTGCCCTGGTCGACCAAGATGCAGCGGAAATTGAAGCATGTCGTTTTACCCTTATCAGTAGAGGAAGGCTTGAGTTGGGAGATCCTCCGAGGAGTTCCTCGAGGTAGAAGGAGATGCTCGAGATCTGGTCAGAGTCGCTAGTTGGTTGGGGGTGGTCCACAAGAGTTCTTCGAATTTCCACTTCACCGACACTGCAACGTTCTTGTTGTACATCCCGCCGCCAAAGATTACCAAGGTTGTTGGGAAACTTTCCTAGAGGTTGTGGGCAGCCAGGAAAGCTTCTGTTTGTGCCCTGGGGAGGTGGAAGTCTTTAGGTTTAAATATGCAAATGGGCTACCGAAAAAAGGGAGTCCTTGGGTGGAGTGTCTACACGGCCCCTCTTTGAGTTGTGGTCCTCGTGTCGGGGGATTCGCTCCTCTTAATGTACTGTTTGAGCTGGTCTTCTTTATCAGTATTTTGATCCCGTCCTTCAGGTGGACACAGTCTTCTGTTACGTGCTCGTGGCTTATGTGAAAATGACTTTATTTAGATTTGTCAGTGTTGGGCTTGGGTTCCATCGATTTAGAAAACCTTACCCTGCAATTCTTGAATTTTGAATTGACACATTCGGCAAGGATACGCTTTCAAAGAGAAGTAAGCAATGTGTACTCAGAGAAGCGCCCAGATGGCCCTCTTCCTTTGTAAACCTTGCGAGGTTTTTCATCTTTCTGCCTCTCTCCGGTGCGGCAGGGAGTGGTATAGTCGTCATATTTGGAACTTTTTATTTATTCTTGGTTGTGATTGCTCCTGAAGTTGTGGGCAATTTATGTCTCTTCATACCTAATGTACATGTGAGCCTTGTGTAGAAGTTCATCCAATGAACGAGGAAGATCGATTACGGCTGTCCTATTGAGTTTGCTGCCGGGGAGGAGACCCTTATCGAGGAGGTATTATTTGTAGTAGTCGGTCGTATCTTCCTCGACGGCTTCCTAGTTGAATCTTTTGATGTAAGAACACAATGTCTCGTTCTTTCCCTGGATGATGGCCTCAAATATGGCCTCTATCTTTGGATGTCATCAGGATGTCGTGAAATGCCTTGTGAACACTGACTTATGGATTCTCTAGGAGGTAATGGATTCTAGAGCCAAGCTTTTGTACCATGCCATGGTCCCCTTCCTGAGTGTCATGGAAAATAGTCTGCATTTGACGTTTCCCTTGACGTCGTTGTGGTAGTCGAGCATGGCGTTGATGTTATCAACATGGTCATTCAAGTCAATAGTCTCATCGTACATTGAGAGGTTAGGGGGTTTCTCTATGCCAGCGGGAAGCCAATTCTCCATGATGGCCCGAGAAAGTGGGAAGCGGGGGTCCTCCTCATCGTTTCTCAAGGGTGAGTGATTCTCATCCCTAGGGCTTTGGCTAAGACGGGGGGGGGGGGGGGGGATACCCTTAGTAGGATGGTGGTGGGCTTGGAACATTCTTTGGCATTGCTCTTATAGGGATCCAGGGAGTGTCACCCCCAGCGAGGAGGGGAGCGACCACGCTTCTTGGTGCCCTATGGCTGAGATCTCTCCAACTGATATCCACGTCTACAACCGCGGGGAGATGGGTTGCATGATCGTCGAGGTCTCCACTGGGGAGAGTTGGCACAACTTCCGATTTCCAACAGGGTGATTCTCTCATGCTGTTGGAACAACATGAGATTTGTCTGGTTGAGAGCGTTGACCATGATTATCATCATCGGGTCACCTTAAACTGGTACCAGAATGGGCTCGAAGGTGGCCGCTGCGTGTTGCTCGGCGGAGCCGTTAGCAGTTAGTTCAGGCGATAAACTGGCAGTCTTTCCGTCCTTGGAGTCGGCCTCATGGACGACCTAGAGGCTATCATCGTCACCGAAGGCGTAGTCGACGAGGGCCTGGTCGTGGTGTTCACTGTGTTCGCTAGTCATGTTAGTTGGTTGATGAAAAGGGGTGAAACTTTGGTCCTTTGTTTCAAAACAAGGGGAGAACTGAGATTCTCGTAGATGGCGCCACTGATCTGACTTGATCAGAAGGAACCTTCCAGATTATAGTAGCTTCTACGATGGAGAAAAAAAGGGATGTACCTGCAAGGTGCTCCGATGCCAAAGTGAGAGTGTACTATGGAGTAACAGAAAATAAAGAAAAAAGTAGGTGAGAATAGAATATCTGACCTTTTAATGAAATGGGGTTTTTATAGTGTGCCCCTAATGCTAGGCCAAGGTTCCCTTCATGGGCTGGATCAGTTAGGCCCAAGGAGGGAACTGCCAGGGTCTGCGTAGGAGCAACTAAGACCTAGCATATGGTTTTGCCCTTGGTCCAACTATTCTGTGAATCTAGGAGAGTATTGCGGAGACAATTGATTGAAGGAGTGGAGTACGTGGGGGAGATGCTCTCCTTACGCCCCTTACCTGTTGGGCCTTAGGCTTGCTCCCATCAGACTGGGCCTTGCCCGACACGCCTGGTACCAGCCCAATCGAGAACATAATCGTTGCATAACCTTTCATATATAGAATACTTTGATAGCCATCCTCCCCATGAGTTTATGCATCCCCTTAAATAATATGCTATCATATAAGTTATTATAAGTTGTTCCATTTCTTCTCCCCCATGTAATAAGGTGAAACATAAAAATACCAAGCAATAAGATAATTAAATTGAGTACATTACACTGTCAAATTTCTTCATCAATAAGCAATACAAATAAAACAACATAAAACAACATGCAAACATGAAGATAAAATGCACTACATGAATGAAAAATTATATGAATCAAATAACTAAGGTTTTCTCTCTCGTTGCGAGTCATTCCTTCTCCTATAAACAGAAGGTTGATGTGGAGGTTGGTCTCATTCATATATGTTGGTAAATTTAATGAAGTTCCTATTAAGAGTGCCTAATGACCCAGTGAGAGATTGGTAAATGGAACTCATAGTTTCAACCCTTTGCATGAGAGTAGAGGAAAATGCATCAAAATTATCACTTTGAGTTTGAATTTTTCCCCTCAAAATGGAGTATACCACTCCTCTTGAAGTGTTGAAAACATTTGTTGTTGAATTTGCATAGTTCTAAACATTTCAATCACTTCAGAACTTTCAGATTGATTACAAGGAGGAGGAGATGGAGGCATATAGGATGATTGATTACTTATCCAACTAGTATGTTGCCACTCCCCCCAACCTTGGTTGTCATATGGAACATATTCATGTACGACACTTATCCACCCTCCATGGTTATCAACCTATTCAGTATATTCTTCCATAGGATGAGAGTTATAATCTTCTTCATCATTCTCATCATCATCATCACCATGAAAATATTCTTTTTCACCATCATCATCATCATCCAAATGTTGAGCTCTAGGTGCCGAAGCGGTAGTCCTGACCCTGTATCTCTACGCTTCAGGATCCCAAGTATAGCCCATCAAACTGATTGACTTTTGACATAATTCTTAATTAGCGGAGACCAGAGTGTATTGAATTCCATCAACAACAACTTAAACTCGATTAAGAATGCTTTGAATAAGTGAGGGATAACAAATATTGATGCTTCGACTTGTTGTAGCTCGATTTTTGTGGTCTTTTATCACTATCGCATTTTTGCTACTTTCTGATTTCTTTTTTTTCCTGGTGAAGTTGGTTATGGAATGGAAAAGATATCTCAAACTCACTTTGCTTTGCATACTTTTATTTAATAGATGCCCACATGGTTTTGGATTCTTCATTAGCTTATTTCACCTTTGGTTTAGTGCAAAAACTAATCTTTTTGATATTGATGGTGGTTTTTATGATATGGGTCTGGGTATGCGATGAGTGTTAATTGATAAATGATGTTGATGTTTTTGTGTTTTCTGTATTATCATAATTTTTCGATGTTTTTCTTAGGTTTATAAACCTAATTGTTGTTTTTTATTTAGTGTGCTCGCAAAGATCTTACGACCTTTTGCCTACGTACCCCCAAAAAGAGAATTGAGGGATCAGAGCATCGTAGTTCCTCCTAAAAGGCTAGAGCTAGGAGGAAGGGGTTGATTTGTATCCTGGTTAAAGCACAAGATATTGATGCTTAAAAGTTTTATTTGTGTCTTGATTAAAGCCCAATATTGAAGCTAAAAAGTCTGTTTGTTTCCTGATCAAAGCCCAGGATTGAAGCTGAAAAATAGTTGTTTGTAACTGGTTGGTTTCTTGAATTGCATAGCTCAAGGCATAAGCTGAATGGTAACTGGTTTATATTGACTTGCATAGCTCAAGAAAGGTTGTATGTTTAGCTTAGTTAGAGTCCAAGACTATGACTATATTGTGGGAAATTAGCTTAGTTAAAGTCTAAGACTATGAGTGTTGGGAATGAATTAGCTTAGTTAAAGTCCAAGACTATGATTGATGAAAGCATTAGCTTAGTTAAAGTCCAAGGCTATGACTGTTGTTAGCTTAGTTAAAGTCCAAGACTATGACTGTTGTTAGCTTAGTTAAAGTCCAAGACTATGACTGATTTTGAGTGACTGTATAGCGTTTGACTATATGTGCCTTGATTGAAGCCTAAGGTTAAAGCTAAAAGGGGCACAGTAGAGAGAATCTGTCATCTCTAAAGATGCAAGATTTATTTTGTAGGTTCCTTGATTGAAGCCCAAGGTTGAAGTTAAAGGATGAAAACCGACTCTGGGAAAGTTTTATCTGTATCTTGATTTGGAATCCTAGGTGTGAATCATATTTATGAGAGACTGACTCTTGATTATCTGTATCTTATATGAAACCTAAGATGGGAGGCTGAAAAGTTGTTGGTAGACTGACTCTCTATGAAGAGTGTTTTATCTGTTGGTTTGATAAATGTTTTGAGGTCGTCAGAAATTCCTTTGTCTGGGGGAATTCAATTGTACAAAGCCCAAGAGGAGGCTAGCTTGGTCATCCATCAAGGAGAGGGAGACTACTGTATTTATTTTGATTCTAAGGTTTGTTCCTATGTTTTTAGGAAGCCTGAGAGGGTCCTTGTGTTTAAGCCCAAAATGAGGTTATTTTACATGTATGAGGCCCATAGGTCCTTGAATAAAGCCCAATAGGAGGCTGGGGAAGGCTGAGTAACATCCAAGCCTGAAATAAGGCACCTTTAGAAGGCATATGTTCCTTGAATGAAGCCTAAGATCATTTAAGCGATTGATTATATGATAGAATCTCTTTGACATTTCCACAATGGTTTCCCTTTGCTTCAGGTGAAAGATATCGAACTCTTGTGTCAAAGTATTGATTCTAGCTAGTTTGACGTAATTTATTCCTTCATGATAAACTTGTAATAAGTCCCACATAGCTTTAGCACTGGTACAATGTGAAACTCTATAATATTCATCAGCACCTAAAGAGACGATGATCATATTTCTAGCTTTCCAATCATAGTTATACTTTTTCTCATCTTCTTCATCCCATTATGCTTCCGGTTTAGGTACTAAAATGTTATCTTCATTTCTCACGGTTATTTCCATTCGAACATCTTGGATAACTTTCCATACCTTATAAACTGGACTGGCCTAGCAAGTGCCCTACGCCTAATTGAGGCTCAATCCAGTATACGTCTAGGCATAAGCCAATTAAGATACTAGCGAGGATATGACCGTTGGAAAATAGAGTTGTTGGCATATAGCCGTTGGGGAATTCCTCCCCACACACCTTAATGCCTTTTGCGCGACCAACTTCCCTCCAAAATTACAAGAGGTAGTTACACGCGCCCGCAAACTAAGGGCACATGCCCTTATAAATACCCTTCACCTTTGGAGGGACAGGTATTCAATTCTAATCACTTAAATATTTGTTACGCTTTATTTTAACTCAAAATGAAACTTACTTGAGCGTCGGAGTACCTTGCAGGTACACCACCCTTTTTCCTACAAGCACCATCACAGTCCTAGCTGAAGACCATGTGGACTTGTCCAAATCATTTCTATATAGTGACGCCATCTGTGGGAAACTAGAAACTCTCTCCATCTTTCATGAATAAGATCCTTTCTTTTCAGCGCAAGATCAAAGTTCATCTCTTCTTTTTTATCTTCATGGCTTCGCAAATCAACAAGACTATGAACGACCCTCTCACCATCGTCCTCAGCGATAGAGACAACATCGACAACCATGGAACGACCCATCTCGATGCAGAACACCACGAGGTGAATCCTCCCTCCTGGCTTCAAACAATCTAGTACAACTGTCTGTCGTTCACGGGGATCACGAGTTCGAACTAGTCTTCGTCACGTTACAATGAATATCATCATCCCTGTCAGCGTAGCAAGAGTCCTCGCTGCAGCAGATCTCCATATCCTTCGTCCGGAAGCAGTGACGACAAGGATCATCGTGGGCCACTGTCATACCCTAAATTTTGACCCTAAGATATATACATCATCAAAAGAAATTCACTGTCCAAAGGACTGTTCCAGACTGGTTTGAACAGTATCCCCGCAATGAATCAGGATTCCTGATGGAATCGGGCAAAGGACCAGTCATTAATACATAAGATTTTCAACCTCGCAATCACCAACCAAAGGGTTAAGGAATCTCAAATGATAGAAAATCTTTCAAGAATTGTACAAAAGTTTCAGTGATCTAGGCCCCGAGCTATCACAATCACCAATTAGGATTTCAGTTATCTAAGCCCTCCAGATGAAATTTTCCATGGGAAAAAGGAGCCAAGGCCTCTATATATCATCAAGAATTTTTATATGAATATGAAAAGCCATTTACAAGTACAAAAGGTGCAGAGATCAAAGACTGCAAGATTAGGGTTTCTCAATGCCCAAATTAGGGTTTCTGACTAATCGGGGTTCCAAAAGTCAAGATTTTTATCTGGACAAGGGCTTATACCATATGGAATGGCTTAAATAGCTCATATATATCATTTGGATTCAAGCAAAGAAGTCCCAAGTCAAGTTTTTTTTCATATTTTGCACCACCAGAAGCTAGCAATGCAGCAACTCCCAAGTGCACCATTGTATAACAGATTATGAATATAAATATTTAAAATTACTAGAACCTGCACACATGTAACACACATCAAATATACCATTATACTTTCAATACTTTGTTATCATCAAAATCCAAGGAAAATATATTATGAACAAATCTTGTTCTAACATGATTATGTGTATTCATAGAAGAGAGGTTGGAGATGATGAGTATACTTTGTAAATTTGGTTTTGTTTAGGTTTTATACTAGTATCTTATTAGAAAAAAATGCATGTATGTATGTATATATATATATATATATATATATATATATATATATATATATATATATATATATATATATATATATATATATATATATATATATATATATCGATGAGATATGAAGCAAAAGCAATGAAAATGGATGGAGAAATAATATTTTTTTAAAGAAAGGGCATCCTGTGTGTGTCGGCCTATTAAAGAAATAGATCGGCATATCAAGGTACTCAGATCGGGTTGTGAAGGACTCAGGTCGACCTATGAAGGTCTTGTGTGGACCTTGTGTCGGCCTAAGTGAGGCGACTTAAAGGTAGTGGCTACAAACTTTATTATTGATGCATGAGTGTCAACATAAGAGGACTATCTGTCGAGCTATACTAAAATTCAAACTTCTATAGATCGACCTAAACTCGTATGTATCGACCTAAGATGTATTGTTTATCCAAAAACTTGTTTTTCCATGCATTTTTCACAAAAACCTTGTTTTCAATGCATGTATGATGTAGAATCCTTTTCCAAACTATTTTAATACTTCCTAATACTAAAATGGTGATGCTCATCTAGAATAGGAGGATACCATCCAATAACTCTACATTATCCTAGTTTTAACGTCATCCATAATACACTTTACAAAAAGTAGCACTCACAAAAGTATATATGATTGAAGTGAGAATTGGTTAAGTTTAGGGGCAAGTGGAAAGCCGATAAAATCAATATTACCCGAATACCATTAGTTTCCTGAGTAGGTCGTGAGTTTGCGCGTGTTTTGTACCATAATGCTTAGATTCATAGAAGTACCTTCTAATATGTTGATATAAACAGTCTGACATACATTTGATTCACTTGTTATTGATGATCGATTGAGAAACAAATAAAGAGATTACAAAATGGCGGTAAAAGGTGTTTGCACCCTCTAAATTGGGTAACTTTCACCATGTTATTCAGCCTAATGATGGTCAAACCCCAACATTGAACCATAATGGTCAATAAATAAACATACAATGTGCAAAATTTTCATCTACAGCAATAAAATTTTCTCTCTATCGATCTCATACACGTGATGATTATTATTTTAAAAATGCCTTAATTTGATTGTCTAATAAAAAGAAAGGGAAAATCGAAGAAGATACTTAAGTCCAAAACACAACTAGAGAATTGACTGAATTAGGAAACTTTTGAATGTAGTTACGGTTTTGTGCTCTTATAATACTTTAATATTGGTAGTATGTGAGAACTTAGATCTTAGTCGATCAGAATGACAAACCACGTATGAATATCAATGATTTCATCTCATGATCTTTTGAAGAGTGAAAATTTCTTGATCCTAATTTTTTCTAAGCAACAATTCAAGATCAAGGGTATTTGATAAACAGAAAAAACATTGTGTTTTCTTGTTTATTTTATTTCCCTTTTCATGAGTGTTTTTAATTCTTTTTTATGTGTTTTCATATTCTTTTTATGTTTTCAGGTGATAAGAAGGTATTTGATCGAATCGCAACAAGAAATGCCAAAGTCGAGCGAATATAGGCTTTTACTATACAAATTTTCTGAGACCAACACGACATGACCGTCTCCCATAACACGGATTGTGTTGGCCTCTTTGAGTCACCCTCATACAAGCAAACTGAGGTTGGCACGACGAACTTGTATTCCCTGACACGAGCATGATTCGAAAGAATAGACATTGATGCTTTTAGTAGAGTTGCAAGGCGTCCTCCTTAACAAGGCGACTTGCTCACTACTGAGAAAGCCATTAGTCGTTCCGAGATCAACGTCTAGATTATACATGACACGAAAGTGGGTGCATGTACTTATCTACTTTTCAATAAAAATTCTCAATTAAATCTCATAATCTAATTTGGATAAATCGTTAGGGTAAGTCTAGATTTGCAATCAGAAACCTTGTGTCCTATTTTATTTATTTGCCAAATTTCTATTTCAATTTGAATCAAACAAAATTCTTTTGCGATCACTTTAAATAAACAAAATTGTTTAAATAAACAAAATTAGAATAAAATTTGGTAATCTAACATCTCTATCTCTACGTGAAACGATCTTTTACTACTTGACACAACCGTGCACTTGCAATTCACAGATAACATGTCTTAAAATTTATAATATGCTTTGAATTAAGGTAGGATAAATTTAGACAAAGAGGTTTATGTTTTAGAGTTAAACACTAAAATTCCTCCATTCATCTATTTGAACTATTTGTTTCTTTTTACCACATTTAACCTTGTAAGAAATGAATCCTCTATTTGAGACCTTGTTTTTGGTACCCATTCATTTTAATTTTTCTTTTTGTTTCTTTGAACAACATTTTTTTCCCTTTTTCTGCTGGATACCTATTTTCAACATTATCATAATCTCTTTTCACTAACATTGATCTTAAAACCACCACCCAAATTTAAAACGTAGTTATTATAAAGCAACCTCAAACACACAAATATGCTATATGTAAGGTTTTTCTTTTCGTAACTACCTATGCAGTGTAAACAAAGAAATGGTCTTGGCTTAAATAGTTTAACAACGAATATATAATAAACATAAGAGTAGTCTTAAGAAATTCTAGGTTTCAAGAAAAGAAAAAAAAAAAGTCTCAATTTATACATAACAAAATATTGTTAAGAGAAATAAATCAAATTCTAAAAAAAATCAATATAATATGAATATTAAAAAAATTCAAAATAGATATACATTAAATTAAAAGAACTAACTTCTAAAAACATAGTATAACGGACTACCATTACTTAACATAGAGAATATTATATAACTTTGAGACATCTGCGCACCCAAAAAATTAGAACTAGTATTGTCTCCAAACATGTTTAGCCAATAAGGCCTCGTTAAAAGGTTTCAAACTTCTAAATCACTTGCCCTCCTCAGACACAGAACTATGTGGATGCTTCTTGTGAATCTTATTATTTAAAATATTCTCACCTCACTATAATCTACAAATGAGACTCGATCCATGAACAAATATTATTAGGTAGGAAAAACAACTCATAGTCTAAGAATACTTCTCCCCCAATTTTAGACCTTTTAGTGCAGTACAGACCGATTCAAGATCTCCCCTTACCGTATCACCATTCATTTTTCATTCCTCAACAGAACATATATCATCTGCATTCTAATGAATATCAATTTGATGATCTAATTGTTCACATGTTGAAGAATAGAGAAAAGACCCCACTGTACCAAATTGTCTTCAGTAGAGTCAAAAGAAATATTTAGATCTTGAATTTTGAAAGCCATATAAACAATGAAAGCCACCATAGGATCTACCATAAGTCCTTTAACAAAGGGCCCAGGAAGAAAAGAAAACATGAAGAAGAGAGATCATAAAAACAACAAAATAACATGAAGAAGAGAGATCATAAAAACAACAAAATAACATGAAGAAGAGAGATCATAAAAACAACAAAATCAGAAATAGCATGGAAACAAAACATTACCACGCAAGGATATGAAGAACAATCCAAATCTAGCTTTAGGGACATGATTTATCACACTTGTGCACCATAGAACTAGCTATTTTTCATCCATATGATCTAACTTGACAATAAATACCAATATTATTAGCCTCATTCAACCAGTTTACCTCACAGTTTTTGTATGTAAATTTCATAGGTATATATCTACAAACTATTAAAAAAAAGCACTTCTAATGGGAAAAGTTTTAAATTATTACTAAAGTTATCTTTTTCTTTTCTTTCAAATTTAAGCTAGTGGAGTCCAATAAACTCAACTGAGTCAGACAGGTTTTAAAAATCAGATTATTAACAGATACTTCCAAATCATCAAAGTCTTAACAACTACAACTTACAAGAGGATTATCTTACAATTATAATCTGACAAAAAAAAAAGTGTTGCACAGCTCGATGTTCATTTTCATCATACCATATTCTAGTTCATTCCACTTCATACAATTCAACCCCATACATAGTCAATAACAAAAGTTTACTCATTATTAATAGTTTTCTTCCTGAAACTAATCAGAATACTAGAACAGAATACAAGTGTTTATCCAGTTGAGTTTTCCCAACCAAAACTTGTGTTTCCCTTTAATCAGAACTAACTTGCTTCTGACAAACAAACCATTCAAGTAAAACTGTATCTGTGTTTATCGAAGAAACACAAAAAAACTGTATTTGAGTTTACATATTACAACAACCTGTACAAGTGTGACTGCAACACCAGCAAAATACATAGAGCAACCATTCCATGTGGCGGCTAAAAGTATCAACATCCGGAGGAGTATTACATTTTATTACAAAAAACTGATAGAGGGGAAGGAGGTGTGTAGGCAGTCTAACTACAAACTGATGGGCTTACCCTTCATATGTTTCAGTTATTGTCATGACGAACGTTGTGCAAACTCGAGCACCTTGGTTCCTGTTCAATCCTGACAAAAACAAAAGGTGCAGAATCATGGCAATACAGGGAGGGAAAGAGAGGTCATAAACAATTAACAATTAAGAAAGGGCTTTCGTTACTGATCATTCCAACTCTTCCCCACAAGCAAAGGCGAGTTTCAGTACCCGTCAACGAGAGATATAACTCATGAATTTGTTAGTTCACCGATTTCAGCTGTATACTATTCTCTCTTTTTGTGCTCGCTTACAGCGTTAATTTGAATCCCTTGGACAGGAAGTCATCCCTGTAAAAAAAAACAAAGCATGCATAACAATCAAGAAAGATCATACAAAGTCGAGAAGCATTTATTTATAAAAAAAAACTGTAGTAAAAATATTAGCCAGCTGGTTCAGATGGGAATTAAGAACCCATAGATCTCATTAGATAGAGAATCTTTTTATAATAAAAAATATGCATGTTTTGACACTCTTAATTCTTCACAATTCATTCCATCATTGAAAAATTAATTCTAGAAATGAGAACTTAGATATCCAACCATCAAAAATTTAAAAATGGGACCCTTACTACTTTTCTTTGTCAATCATTGTCCTAGAAAGGAACTAGAAACAACTTGTTCAAGTCAAGGTCAACTCACAAAGTGACAGAATCACAAAAACAAAACAAGTTGAGTTAAGAGTTCAGACAAACACAAATTTCTTTCATTTGAACAATAAAGCGAATTGCCAAACTCAGCACTGATATATTACCTTTTCTTCTTATTATTTTCCTCCTCAGATTTCGGTTTTTTGCTTTGAACATTTCGACGCTGCAAACTAGGAGGGACAAGGCTTCCAATACAAACAGTTCCTTCAATGTTATTAGGCATTCCTGAAATTCTAACCCAACTCAAATCTTTACTAACAAGGTTATACCAACATAGCTTCTTACTATCTTGCTCAAACAGAACCTTATCCCCATTTTTCGAATAACCCAAAGGCCTCAAAGATTTTATCAACTTAACATCATGCGGTTGTTCCACGGTAAACAATTTACACCACGAATCAACTAATCCATACTCTCTCATAACCCAAACATCAAAACCTCCACTCCCTCTATTCTCAATCATACAAAGCATCCCTCTCAACACCGCCACATCCATATCAAACTTCCCATCCACGGTCACCGGAAGTTTCACTTCCCGAAAAACCTCAAACCTTAGATCAAACGCAACAATCAAATCAAGCGAATCTGGTTCAAGATCTCGAGTTACAACCCAATGCAACGCACCGGAAAAGAAAACCCCCATGGTTCTAGCACAGCATAGAGCATAAGGCATACTTGTTAGGGTTTTCCAAACATCAGTTCTCATAGTATAAATCTTAACATGCGAATCGAAACTACGATTATGAAGATCCACAAAATACGAAATGCTAACCAATTTATACTCGCCGGAAAACGAATCGTAACCGAATCCGTAAACACGAGCAGCCAATAGAGTAGTTATCGCGTTGTTTTCCTTAGGCTCTTTACGGATGAGCGGTTCCGATGGAATAACCCGATGCTTACGGATTGAAGGATTCCAGAAAGCGATATCATCAGCGATGTTGCAGATGCAGAGAAGGCCGTTGCAGGAACCTAAAATCTTGATGCGGTTACTGTAACACATGAGAGGATGGTCGAGTTCCTTAACTCTATCCATGGAGTTCAAATCCAGTTCGAAGAGACGAGAGTGTTGCCGGAGAATGATAATAGAATCTCGAGATTTGTTTAGGTGGAAGAAAACGAAGTCGGTGCTGTCGATAAGGGAGCGCCACCACTTGCAGATGACGCGGAGGCGGAGGAGAGGTTTGGCCGGAACACGTGAGAGGATTTCGGTGATTACTTCCGATGGAAGCTCCGCCATCGGAGGATTTTCCGTTGGTTACTTTGAGATTCTCGTCGTCTCAATTTCTTCTGATAGGGTTTTTTGGTTGAAGAAATCTAGAAAATACCAACCAGGAAACTGTAGCTGTGTCTTTACCGAATTATCCTTTATCTTCTCAATTATTTTATGATAGAAAATCAGAGTAGTTGGAATTTGCTAAAGGTAAACAGTCGTTTTTGTTGTGACTATTGTTACTTTAGTAAAACCTCTTACGTGGTTAAAAATGTAAACATATAGGAGTATCCATACTCAAATCTATGCAATATTTTGTATTAATTAATTTTATAATATTATGAATATTTATCGTATACATCATAGATATTTTTATAAATGTCATTTAAATGAGTTTGATTAACTTTTGTTTTATATAAAACATGTGGTTGAATCTTATTCAACATTATAAGAAATTATAATAAAGATGACCTAGACCCCCTTTGACTATGGAAGATCTTTTTATTAAGATTGGTCTGGTTTTATGTTCTCAACCCTCTAATCTAATCATACTCAACATTCCAAGTTATGTTCAAGCATCGGTTTCGAAGGAAATCCCAAAACAACTCAAGTCGTTTGTTGAAGTTGTTAACAATGTTTGTGATATACCTTTGAGTCAACTCCCAACTCCCTGTGTTAAAGGAGATCGGTTGGCCATTGATATAGCGGGGGAGGAGTATCAAAAGGGTGTTGAAGCTTGCACACACAATTTGCACGACATAATCATATGGACAAAAGGATTTCCTCCTCTTATTGTTCAAAGCTTAAAGACGAAGCTCGTGGGTTTATGGAAATCGATTGGAAAGTGGGGTGTCACCTCTCTAGGAAAAGGATACTATGAATTTTCTTTCTTCTGCTTGGAAGATATGCGAAGAGTTAGGTCTATGGCTTCATGGAGTTTTGGTACAAGTACGTTAATGCTTTTCAATTGGAGCAAGGACTTCAATCCTGCACTTCTAAAGCAAACTTCTGCTCAGGTCTGGGTAAGCATTCATGGCTTGGCTCAGGAATACTGGAGGCCTCGCATTGTCTTCTCTATTGCGAGTAGTGTAGGTACGTCGTTGTGCACAAATTATGCTTCTAATAATTGTTGTTTTTAGCGGCCATTTGGTCATTTTGTCAGAGTCCTGGTTGACATGGAGTTGACCAAGGAATTGATATATAAAGTTTTGGTAGAGAGGAAAGGTTATGCTTTTTTTGTGGAGTTGGAGTACGAAAACCTGCCGGAATTCTGCATATTTTGTAACACTGTTGGGCATAACAATAGTTGCCGCAAGAGGAAAGGAGAGAATGTTGACAATGATGGATTGTTGGGAAATTAGAGGGAAATTGGTAGAAAAATGTACAAAAAAGTCAATAATAATAACACTAATGCAGAGAACATTGTTATAATTAAGGATATAGAGGCGAATGATAAAGTCCACAGTGGAGAAACTTCACACCATGAGGAAGATTTTGAAAATGGCGAGGCTGCGAATGTCGATAATATTTTACTGGTTGTTCAGGCTCATTTGGTTGAAGACCCTATTCTTGAAATTGCTCAAGAAATAGAGGGTGTTATTGTCCCCCAACAGATCTTTTATGGAGAGGATACGCAATCAGTTATGGTTGTGACACTAGTTTTGTAGATGTGGCACAAGAATTTCATGCTGTAGAGAATCCTGAAACCAACTTAATTCAGGTGGATGAGGAGGAGGAGTTATTGAACTCCTCTTGGGCCAATATGGTGGAATTGGAGCATGGTAGACATGGCATTGGAGTTCAAAATGATGGTGGTATCAATGTGGATACGGAAGGTTTTCAGTTGGTCAAGGGCAGAACTAGGAACAAGTCCAACAAGAAGCAAGTCGCTCGGAGCAGTTATGCAACAAGGTCTAGGCCTGGCAGTGCTCAAAATTCTCCATGAATTGCATTTATTGGAACATGGGAGGATTAACCAACTCTCCTTCAAAATTGGCGTTAAAAAGGCTAATTCAAAGTAACCGTCCTTAGTTTGTTTTATTGTCGAGCCTGGGATGGATGTAAACTATTTTCCTACTTCTTGGCTTAGTAGATTGCATCTTAAAATTTTCGCTATTAATAATAGAGGAGACCTTCCTGCTAATTTGTGGTGTCTTTGTAACATTGAGATTGATCCTGTTATTGTTGACATTGGGGAGCAGGACATCTCTTTCACTTTCAAATTAAAGGATCAAACTCTTGGTCTTACGACGGTGTATGCTTCGACTTGTTATGTTGATAGGAGGAATCTTTGGGGTGGGATTCAAAATGTGCTTAATCGGAATTGCTTACCGTGGTGTTTAATTGGAGATTTCAACGCCATCGTCGGAGCTCATGAATATAGTGGCTCTTTCTCTCCTGCTAGAGGCCCCATGAAGGAATTTAAGGACTGGTCTGATGACAATCATTTAGTGCACATTCCTACCAAGGGTGCTAAATTCACGTGGTCCAACGACATAAATAGTTCAAGGCACACGCAAAAAAGGTTGGACATGGCATTATATAATCAATGTTGGTTGGATACTTTTTCTTTAACTACTTGCTCCACCCTTGTTCGTAATCGATCTGACCATTATCATCTCATGCTTAATTTTGACAGTCTAGTTACTAGATTTAAATCACATTTCAAATTCTTCATGCTTGGACTCTTCATGGAGATTGTAGTAAAATAGTTGAAGATTATTGGAAGGTTAATGTGGTGGGATGCCCTATGTTTGTGTTGTCTAAAAAACTTAAAATTCTCAAAGGAAATCTCAAAGACTGGAATAAAAACATCTTTAGTAACGTGCAAGACCGGGTTAAGTTAGTGGAGAAGGAGTTGAATAGTATTCAAGAGGTTATTTCACAATAGGGTTACAATGATGATTCGGCGGTCAAGGAAAGAGAGGCTCAAGTTTTGCTGGACCAGGCTCTTCTTTTAGAGGAGGCTTTTTAGAAAGATAAGGAGAGAGTTCAGTGGCATGCAGAGGGGGACCATAATACCAATTTTTTTACAGAATTACAAAAATCAGAAATGCTACTAAGGCTATTCATTCCATGAAAACAAACTTGTGATTTTTGTATGACAGGATCTCAGAGAAAGTTATGCACCATTTTAGAGCTTTATATGACAGTGTTTCTGTTTTATGGGATAATAATCTCGCGGAAAGCGTCATTCACAAGCTTGTGACATGAATTGATTGCTTGGAGTATGCATGTGGATAATCAACAACTGATCAGGAGTATTCCAGATTATTATACAGGAGAATGATAGGAATGTCTGCCTTTGAAGAGTTGGATAACTGTCTATTTTTTAAATCTTGTGGAAGGATTTTGTATAGAATGTTATACTTTTTTTAAAGCATATGTCCAGTATCTGACACTGATGGGATGAAAACAAACTGATTTTAATGTTTTTCCAACAGATTTTTACTATGAGGATGGCGATCCTTATGTGCCTCATGAATAACATGATGGTTTTCATGTGTGAGTGACTGCTATTTCTTGTCAGAAGGGATAATGGTGCCAAAATGAATGTGCTTCAGCAGGTGGCTGGACAAAGAGTGATGCTCTTGTAGACATTGAAGATGCGTCTTATGTTTTCCAATTCATTCATACGCAGATGCTCAGGGGGATCAAAGATTGTCTTAGATAAGGTGAGTTTCCTCTTGATCTAAGGATATACTGCAGGAGTACAGTCTACATCGAGCTTGTGGTGAGTTTCAAGCAGATTTTTCCATCTTGGAGGGATGGAGATGTCAAGTGTGTTGTCTTAACATTGTATTTTTGCAAGTTGGGGGAGATTTGACAATACAGATTATATGATTCCTGATGGATGCTTAGGGAGTTATTGCAGAATCTGGGAGAATTTATTTTTCTCAGCATTTTAATGTCATTATCTGGTGGATTGGTCTTTGGTTATTATGCTGATATGAGAAGCCTTGTCTTATCTAAAGAGGAATACATGTAAAGTGAAGATAATGTATGACATGATGTGAGGACATTTTTGTAGAACATGTTTGCATTTAATTGATATTCTTTGGACGATTCTTTAAAAGAAGAAACAATAAATAGTCTTGGTCGGTGCGTATGTGTTGGAGTTATTTCCTTGATTAACGGTTAGTTGAATTAGACCAGCGTTACTTCCTAAGGAAATTTTTGCTTTAAAAAAACTATTGTGCCACTTCTTGGTCTCACAATTATTTCTCTTCAAGTGAGTTGTCGATGGCATTCTTCAAATATTTGCTAAGTTGTATATGGGTTTGGAGTTGTATGGGTCACTTTTGCCAAGTTTTGGCTAAAAAGGGGGAGAAGAATGGTGTTCTGAGTGTTGGGTTCATTCGAGCAGTGGCGGTGCAAGAATGTTGGAGAACGATGTTCTATCATCTTACATTACTACTTTCTATTTGTTTGTGTCTTGTGATCTGAGTTGAAAAATAGGTTGCGACTTGTGATCTGAGTTACATATTGTATGTACTCAGTGTCATGATTGTTTAAGCTCTTTCTAGATTTTAGAAAGAAGTTATCAGAATCATAATTCTTAAGATGAAGAAAATACTCGCTCATTCAACAAATAAAGAAGAATATTTTAGCAGAAATTTGTCAAAAAGGGGAGATTGAAAGCTCCTGAGGTTTGACTAAATTTTGATAAAACATTGATATGATAAAGATAAAGAAATCTGCTCAGGATTAAGAAGTTAAATAAGATGTCTCAACAACATGATAAGACATCTTCCTAATAAAACAGGTTTCTCTACTTAATAATTTTTTTAAAGATTTGGTGCGAGTTTGCAGAGTGGATCAATGAGCAAATATATAAAGCCCAACAACAGAAGACTATATAAGGATACTTAGACATATGGTTAAAATAACCTTTGTAACTTTTGTATCACTTGTAACTTTGTAACCTAAATACTTTGTAAAATAAGGGTTTACGGTTTAAGAGTCGTTGACTCTCTTAGGAGTTAGAAGTCTCCCATCTGCAGATATGGAATGCAGGGAGGAAGGCAGAGGTACAAGGTGCACAACTAGAAGCGTTTAGGTAATGTTTTGTGTAATGTTCTAGGACAAATATTTGAAGCAAGTCCAAGATAACTTGTAGGTCAAGAATCCGTGACAGGTTCTAGAGATCAACGGAAGACAAAATCATCACAGGTGGTGATGAAGTATATGAAAAGGTTCTCATGCCAAAGGTTGTAAATGACTAGAGTTTAGCCTTAGAAAAAGGTGTACATTGAAGGTAGTGATTAGGATAAAGTTTTAAACCGTGAGTTTAAATTTAGGATAATACTACAAGATAGTGAAGTCTTCATCCTGGATTGGTATCCCCCAGATGTAGGTTTGTTAACACCAAACTGGGTCAATATATTTTTTGTACTTTATTATTCAGTTGTTTATGGTTTTTATGTATTGTGTTCTTGACTGAGATGTCCCAACATGGTGTTTTAGCATGTGTTGGTATTCATATTGCATCACTTCAAAATAGTAGTTGTGTAAATCTTTTGTTTCCTAAAGTGCAATAATAATTGTCTTAACATTAAGATATGACATTTATTATCTGCATAACCAGAATTTCAATTGGTATCAGAGCAGGCATCCTGGCCTATTTTTTGGATGAGATCCATGGAGTACTTTCTGGTGATTTAACATGAGGAGTTATTGTCTGAAGGGTTCTGTAACAACAAACAGGAGGAGTGGTAGTTCTATTGGATAGTGTCCTGAGAGATGGCTTAACATCTTGTCTAGGGCAAGTTGAAGCTGTTATTCAGTGATTCCGCATCATATGTTTTGAAAACTCAAATTTTATTTTGTGAGTCTTGAGATCAGGGTGAGACTCTGAATAAAGCGTAAATGAAATTTTGGTATTAACACATTCAGGGGGAGTTGTTGCTTAAAACTCTGAATAAGTTATTTTTAGTGATTACCCTATGTAAATTGTTCTATCAAAATACATGGTTTTGTCATCAACAAAAAGGAGGAGAATGTAAGAAGAAGAATTGGTTCTACATATTATCTCTATATTTTGATGATAATAATGAAGTATTTGTGTAAGAACAATTTGGTGTTCTAATGTTTAAGAAGTTCTTAGATCTAATAAACAAAATTCAGATGATAATTAAAGACCATATGTGAGTTACTATGTGTAACACAAGTCGCTTGCGTACCAAAGAAGCAAAGATGCTTTTGTATCTAATCTCAATTAGAAATATTCGAAGTTGACTCTATGTTGTTCTTACATGCTCTCTTGGATTTTGTTCTATGTGTGGTTCTAATATTCTACTTCTGAAGCAAGGAAACCTTCTGAAGTTGTTATCTTTTGAAGACTAAGTGTTGAATAACTCTAAATAATTGAAGATTATGAATACTTAATATTTCTGAAGATTGAGGTTCTGAAGACCAGGTGCAAAATACTCTGAAGACATGGTTCTATTCAACGAGGTTCTGAAGACTCTGAAGACTTAAAGTTCTCAAGACCAAGGGTTTCAAAGACAAGTGCCGAAGTTCTGAAGACAAGGTTCTGGTGAACAAGTTTTGAAGACACTGAAGACTTGAGATTTTGAAGACCCAGATATCACTTATCCATTCATGCTCCAATCATCTCCAAATCAGAAGACTCTGAAGATCATAAGACAAGGTTATTGTTAACAAGGAAAGTAAACAGTACAAAACGCTTTATTCCACTTCCTTTCCATTAAACTTAAATTATGGAAAAGGATAGACGTGTTAGTACAATTTTCATCCTTGTATAACAACATACCTTCAGTAACCAACTACCCTCTAATGGATCTATTTGTGGCTATATAAGGAAGTGAACACGTGAAAAAACAAATGACCACTAACGACCATGAGACAACTTGTTGAAGTTGATGACATTATCGGTCCATGTAATGCATTAATGAATATGCAGACTAAGACTGATAACAGTAAGAAAACATGTTGTTGATGCAGAAGTTGTTGATCAATGGTGCTCAATTGAATATGTTGTAAGAGGATGGTAAATTCACAAATGATAGTTAAGAAGATGATCATGGAAATTGAATGTTAATTGCACGACTGAAAAGTGTGTTCATATGTGATCATGGTAATGAGAGAACAAGGTTGTTGTCCATGAAGTTCCTCTCACCAGAAACAAGGAGATGAAGTGCTTATGTGATATATCAAGATGGATAAAGCTTTCACAAGCTTAAAAGAAGAATACTTCAAGCAACACAGAGAGCTGGGTTGTTGTCCATGACGTTGCTCTAATGAGAAAGAAAAAGAAGACTCCACACAATTCTGAGCTACCATAAAATGTAATATTCATATGTGTGAAAAGTTGATCTTCTGATCCACTGATTTTCATTGTGTTTACCTTGCTTATGAAGAAGTACTTAATTGTAACGATTACCCCTTTTAAAAATATATTTTTGTATTCCCCTAAAGGACCGAGTGAAGGTCAGAAGCTCTAGGAAGACTATGGTTATGTCTCTTAGTGGTTGTTAGTCACAATGATTGGTTGTGTAGTGGAAGTCATTATGGTTGTTGTGCAGTTAGTCACAGCAGGTAGTCGTGCAATGGAAGTCACAACAGTTGTTGTGCAATTTGTCACGAAAAGTAGCCGCATATGGTGAAATCGCAATAGTTGTTGTGTTGTTAGTCACGACAGGTATCCGTGCAAGGTTGTTAGTCACAGGTTATATCGTTCGATTGTAATCAGTTTGGTTATAGTGGATTAAGTCCTTGGATAACAATTCTACTTCTTACAATATTTAATTTGCAAGAGACAATTTTTGTTACGCTTGGTAGCTTAACACTTCTTCAAGGAAGGAAAGGTGAGATATTCTCTTTACTTTTGGTTCAAACTTCTTCTTCTCCAAATGAGATGTTTTTCTAATTTATTTCTCAAGTGTCTCAACTTCATAACATTCTTTCATTTCTTCAAGGTGGTCCTTTTATACCCTCATATTTTTTAGGGTTTCTTTTAGTCATATAAACCTTGTGATTATTCATTGATTTAGAACATGAAAAACACCATATTCCTCCTTTTTACCCTCTTATACAAGTACTAAATATAATACACAATGTATGTAGGGTATAAAGCGTCATGTGGAAGACATGTTGAACAAAGAGACAAGTCGTGCGTTCATTTAAGCGCTAATAGCTTTTAGAGTTTTTTTTTATCTTGTAGTGTTTATTATTATCCATTTAGTCTTCAAACTCAATTAATGCTTCCATCTTCAAGCTCTTGCCATGTTTGCCTTGATGTTGATACCCTTCACTCCTTACAATGTTTTATGTAACACCCCATTTTTACCCACAATTAATTATAAATAAATCAGAGTTCAACAAAAATAGGGTATCACATTTTTCTTCTTTAAAACAATTCATCACAGTCATATCAAGTAATAAGTCATGTCTTTACTACGCAGCAAAATCATTTAAATCATAACAACTCATCATAAAATCAACTACTTAAGTAATTCATCAAAATCCAAAAAGAACATAAAACATCATCTTTTAAAGGAAACATCTTTATCCAATCATAAACGAAATTAAGGTTCAAATCAAAATCATGCATTCGCTAATCCCCCCCCCCAAAGTGTTACATATCAGAGCGACCGGCGACTCAAACCATCGAACAGACTCTTCGCTACTCAGGATCACCTGCATGTTACCAATAGAGGGTAACATTCAAACAAAAGGGGTGAGATATCGACATTATAAACAAGATATAATAATCAGTATATATAAGTTAAAGTCATTCAATCACCCATTCACATCATATTCACCACGAACATCACATCATCACAACATTCAAAAACATCTCATCACTCATTCAATAATGCAATTCAAATGTGACTCGACAATGCATGCATGTGGTACCATTTAGAGAAAACTTCCATCTTAAAAATCACGCCAGTTTAGTGGGCATCTACAAGACATAAGTTTTCATCTTAATCATCGTGTTTTCCAATCCATACCATCTTAATAATGCACATGTATGCGGTATGAAAATGGCATACAACAAAATCACACGTCATAAACATTGTTCAAATACATCATCTTAATCATCTTACATCATCGTAACATCATAACATCGTTGGTCATGAGACCTACATCAGAATACATCATCGCAACAATATAAAATCATCGTAATCATCTTAGTTTATCATCTCTAAATTCATCATCTAAATTATTCTAACAACATTCGTTAAATCATCATATTATTATCATCTAATTACATCTATCATCAATTACTAGTCCTAGATCATCTTTCGGAACATCAGAAAAAGGAACGGACACGAAACGATAGGCGAAACGCTACGAAATCACGAAAACACAACCCTGCTTCCCAAACGCGTATCGCCCTTCCCCATACGCGTATCAGTGTATGCCCATATGCGTACCATACGAAAAAGACCAGGGAGTCTGCAAAAATCACTCTCCATACGCGTAACAGGCGGTGTAACCACCATATGTTACGCGTAACACCTGCCCCCATACGCGTATCTTAGATCGGATATGTAATCCACCAGATACCTCCTCAATTCAACTTCTGCTATGGGATTCATCATTATATCACTCTGATATTCAGTCCTATTTGGGTTTCTATCATGTTTTAGACACATAATTCTTCATCTTATCACTCTATTATTACTACACCAATTATCAACCCATTATCATCATCTAAATCCAAATTCGTCACAAATTCAACACACATCTCTGAAAATCTTCATAGCAATTATTCATAACAGCAACAACAATATATTCATAACATACATACCAACATCAATTCATCATCATCATACGAAATCGCACACAAAACATCATACAACAACAACAAGGAAAATCATACAACCATATCCCATACATACAAATTATTTTCTCCCAGTTATAAGATATGAATCCCACCCTTACCTTTGGATTGAAGGCAACTCGAATCTATGGCTGAAAAAATTCCTACGAAAATCCTCTTGCAAATCCTTATCCCTAGCTCTTGATCTCCCAAAGAATCGTTCTTCTCTCCAAAATTCTGATTATGCCTAACTTCTCCCTAAACCTTTTACTAATCTTATTTTTCCTTATTTTTAATTAAAATGCCATAAAATAATACTAATATTATTATTATTAAAATTATTTAATTAATTAACTAATGGGCTTCTATTCACACCCCTCAACAATACTACTAAAACCTACCAAAATAAGTCTAGCCCACAAATCAACTTAAAACTACTCAAATCTAATAACCATCTTAATAACAAACATCACACATCGCAATTAACGATAAAATTTCTCAAAATAATTAAATTAAATTAATTAATTAAATCGGGGTGTTACATTTTATGGCTCTAAGACCTGTTGGGAAGTAATGTTGCATTGGAGATGCATTTCTAGCGTGACAAAACTTGTCACTATAGTACTCCTACAAAAGTAACAAACACATAAAACTCACAAAAAGGAGCACCTGGTGTGCTCCATGCTAACTAAGCTAAAAACAGAAAAAACCTACGTAATTCAACCTAATATTGCTTGTCAAAACAAAATAAAATCAAGTAATAAGGGCTTAAATATCTCACAAATAATGAGTTATCACACCCCCAAATTTGAATCATTAATTATCTTCGGGTGATGTGACTGATAATATATGAAATAAATAAAAACTAAACTATCTATATTTCAACAATACATTTCTTACACTTAGATAATTCAACAATGGCATAACTTACTCTTTATCATATATTAGCTCATTGTGAGTGTGATTTGGTGTGGTGTGTGTGTGGCTTGACCATATTACCCTTCTAAGAATTTTATTTTACACTGCATTTTGGATATTCTGGTAAATAATAAAACACACAAATTAATTTAAATCATGGCTCTCACTTTCTGCCAAATGCCCATCAACAATTGGCTTCCTCAAAAATTGTATTCCTCCCATTTCAACATATACCAAGTTACACGCATAATTGCTTATGTCTCTCTCTCATTTGAATATTTTTTTCTTCCTTTTCTCTTTCGTATTCTCTCTTTTCCCCCTTTTCCTTTCAAACCCAAACATCGTTGTCGTCCCGTTTTCCGCCATATCCATGGCTACCACCATATCTAATGGAAAACCCAAATCTATTTTTATACTTTTCGCCTCATGACATTCCTAATAAATCAGTTGGATTTTTGTTTCGAACAACAATTGTTTCTCCTCTCCGACCGTTACAACTCCAAACGGAAACACAGAAACTCATCACCATGCCAATCTTCTATGGTAACAACGAAAACCCAAAAAGTATGCTCTATTTTGTTTTGATTTTTTTCTTCCTTTTTTGATGCAAATACCAATTTTATTCATTTGGGTCTTTTGTTTGATAATGTTTTTACTGATTCCATCCAACTACAAGTGAAACAGGTGTACATTTTTTCACTTTCTATTTTTATTTAATTTTTAGTTGATTTTGTTGTTGTTTTTATGTATTTTATAATCTAAAATGTTACCTTTGTTGTTTTTAGGTATTTTAATTAACCGATACAATATTTTTCTTTTGTTTGAAGATATATAAAGAAAGAAAAAAGTTGAAGGGTGATGAATGAAAGGGGTTTAATATTTGGTGTTGTTTAATTTACTTTACTATTTCTATTATTTTTTATTGTCTATTTTGATGACTTTGTGGTTTTTCTTTTTGTTATCTTTAGTGACAGTTCGTGTGTGTTACTATCATGTCGGACTATGATGATGGTATCACTAAACACCAAAGACTTCAAGCCTTGGTTAAAAGGGAATGGGTAAAAGGCTTGCTACCTCAAAGCATTTTTCGAGTTGATTACACTGCATAAATTATCAAGTATTTATTGGATAAATTATGTTTTATATGAAGGTGTTTTATGGATCAAGGGTCATGGCATAATAGTTTACGCCTTTTTTATATTCAAGGACCTGTTAGTTGCGGTTTCTATTTTGCTTTCAATTATATCATAGTTATAATATAATATCTGCATAATTGAATTAGAATGTGACTGATACAAAACATAGTCCCTCCCTGTTGTAAGAGGATTTTTATTAGATTATCCTTATTGAAGATGACTTCCAACATAATTGATATTTCACAGGTTTGCATCAAATCGTGTCCCTCTCCTATAGTTACCCTATATATTTTTTCATGATAATCATGTTTGCAATTTCAGGGATTCTTTTTCTTATATGAAGCAACAATTGCTCTAAGTTCAGGATTTGAGGAAATAATTGCTATAAATATAATCATGAGTGTGATGGGAATCTATTTGGAAACTTTACGTCTCGAGCTTTATGGTGAGGGGTTTATAACCGCTCATTACTTAATTGCCATGGAAATTATCATAAATTATGGTTTATGTTTCAAGGGTTTAATTTATGTTCATTTTTAAAAATGTATTTTAGAGTCCAAAGAAGCTCAACTTGGTTACTGCTTTGGTATTTGGTATGCCTGCTAAAGATGTGTTGTTGAAATTGCAAATGACAACAAAGCAGGCTTCAAAAACTATATATTAGGTAGTAAATATTAACTATTGTCACTTAACTTGTCAAGACTGTGAAAAATATGTATTAAAATTGGTTTCTAAGTTCCTATTGGATATGCATCATATTTTGTCCATCCTTTTTCCACCCTTAGCACTTTTCCTTTTTGAATTTGAGTTGGGACTATGTTACGACGCTTAGTTTGAAGGAATTGAAATATATACATTTTATTGTTAGATTTAGTTCAGTGTCTTTTCAATTTCAAATGAAGAATGATCTCTTGTTTCTCTTTTATGGGAAAAGAAAAATTGAAAACAAGTTTAATACGAATTGCAAGTTATTCATTCAGCTCAAGCAAACGTTTCTCACAATCGTGGGTTAGATATGGAACGCCTCATTGTTGGTAAATTTATTTGCTATAAACTATTAGCAGTGAAGTTGTTTTATCACTTTGTTTTTTCTTTAATGACGATGTGGTGTTCACGTTTCTTACAGCCAAATCATTTGTTTGAAAGGGAGATTTTAAGAGGAATTATATGTTACATTTCTCTAGAACTGTTTTTTCTTAACTAATGTGGTCAAACATGGTGTTGTTATTTGTTTCTCTGGATATTATTTCCCTGCCTAATAAATCACGCGATATAAGTGGGCATGGCTTATATGGAAATACAATATAGGCAATTGCATTATTTAGCCCTTAGCTTGATTTGGTGAGAATAAATCGGGGTGTTACATTTTATGGCTCTAAGACCTGTTGGGAAGTAAGGTTGCATTGGAGATGCATTTCTAGCGTGACAAAACTTGTCACTATAGTACTCCTA
This sequence comes from Lathyrus aphaca, assembly GCA_963966055.1. Lineage (NCBI taxonomy): Eukaryota > Viridiplantae > Streptophyta > Magnoliopsida > Fabales > Fabaceae > Lathyrus > Lathyrus aphaca. The sequence goes on from OZ014522.1 coordinate 569,291,104, forward strand.
CAAAAGTAACAAACACATAAAACTCACAAAAAGGAGCACCTGGTGTGCTCCATGCTAACTAAGCTAAAAACAGAAAAAACCTACGTAATTCAACCTAATATTGCTTGTCAAAACAAAATAAAATCAAGTAATAAGGGCTTAAATATCTCACAAATAATGAGTTATCACACCCCCAAATTTGAATCATTAATTATCTTCGGGTGATGTGACTGATAATATATGAAATAAATAAAAACTAAACTATCTATATTTCAACAATACATTTCTTACACTTAGATAATTCAACAATGGCATAACTTACTCTTTATCATATATTAGCTCATTGTGAGTGTGATTTGGTGTGGTGTGTGTGTGGCTTGACCATATTACCCTTCTAAGAATTTTATTTTACACTGCATTTTGGATATTCTGGTAAATAATAAAACACACAAATTAATTTAAATCATGGCTCTCACTTTCTGCCAAATGCCCATCAACAATTGGCTTCCTCAAAAATTGTATTCCTCCCATTTCAACATATACCAAGTTACACGCATAATTGCTTATGTCTCTCTCTCATTTGAATATTTTTTTCTTCCTTTTCTCTTTCGTATTCTCTCTTTTCCCCCTTTTCCTTTCAAACCCAAACATCGTTGCCGTCCCTTTTTCCGCCATATCCATGGCTACCACCATATCTAATGGAAAACCCAAATCTATTTTTATACTTTTCGCCTCATGACATTCCTAATAAATCAGTTGGATTTTTGTTTCGAACAACAATTGTTTCTCCTCTCCGACCGTTACAACTCCAAACGGAAACACAGAAACTCATCACCATGCCAATCTTCTATGGTAACAACGAAAACCCAAAAAGTATGCTCTATTTTGTTTTGATTTTTTTCTTCCTTTTTTGATGCAAATACCAATTTTATTCATTTGGGTCTTTTGTTTGATAATGTTTTTACTGATTCCATCCAACTACAAGTGAAACAGGTGTACATTTTTTCACTTTCTATTTTTATTTAATTTTTAGTTGATTTTGTTGTTGTTTTTATGTATTTTATAATCTAAAATGTTACCTTTGTTGTTTTTAGGTATTTTAATTAACCGATACAATATTTTTCTTTTGTTTGAAGATATATAAAGAAAGAAAAAAGTTGAAGGGTGATGAATGAAAGGGGTTTAATATTTGGTGTTGTTTAATTTACTTTACTATTTCTATTATTTTTTATTGTCTATTTTGATGACTTTGTGGTTTTTCTTTTTGTTATCTTTAGTGACAGTTCGTGTGTGTTACTATCATGTCGGACTATGATGATGGTATCACTAAACACCAAAGACTTCAAGCCTTGGTTAAAAGGGAATGGGTAAAAGGCTTGCTACCTCAAAGCATTTTTCGAGTTGATTACACTGCATAAATTATCAAGTATTTATTGGATAAATTATGTTTTATATGAAGGTGTTTTATGGATCAAGGGTCATGGCCTAATAGTTTACGCCTTTTTTATATTTAAGGACCTGTTAGTTGCGGTTTCTATTTTGCTTTCAATTATATCATAGTTATAATATAATATCTGCATAATTGAATTAGAATGTGACTGATACAAAACATAGTCCCTCCCTGTTGTAAGAGGATTTTTATTAGATTATCCTTATTGAAGATGACTTCCAACATAATTGATATTTCACAGGTTTGCATCAAATCGTGTCCCTCTCCTATAGTTACCCTATATATTTTTTCATGATAATCATGTTTGCAATTTCAGGGATTCTTTTTCTTATATGAAGCAACAATTGCTCTAAGTTCAGGATTTGAGGAAATAATTGCTATAAATATAATCATGAGTGTGATGGGAATCTATTTGGAAACTTTACGTCTCGAGCTTTATGGTGAGGGGTTTATAACCGCTCATTACTTAATTGCCATGGAAATTATCATAAATTATGGTTTATGTTTCAAGGGTTTAATTTATGTTCATTTTTAAAAATGTATTTTAGAGTCCAAAGAAGCTCAACTTGGTTACTGCTTTGGTATTTGGTATGCCTGCTAAAGATGTGTTGTTGAAATTGCAAATGACAACAAAGCAGGCTTCAAAAACTATATATTAGGTAGTAAATATTAACTATTGTCACTTAACTTGTCAAGACTGTGAAAAATCTGTATTAAAATTGGTTTCTAAGTTCCTATTGGATATGCATCATATTTTGTCCATCCTTTTTCCACCCTTAGCACTTTTCCTTTTTGAATTTGAGTTGGGACTATGTTACGACGCTTAGTTTGAAGGAATTGAAATATATACATTTTATTGTTAGATTTAGTTCAGTGTCTTTTCAATTTCAAATGAAGAATGATCTCTTGTTTCTCTTTTATGGGAAAAGAAAAATTGAAAACAAGTTTAATACGAATTGCAAGTTATTCATTCAGCTCAAGCAAACGTTTCTCACAATCGTGGGTTAGATATGGAACGCCTCATTGTTGGTAAATTTATTTGCTATAAACTATTAGCAGTGAAGTTGTTTTATCACTTTGTTTTTTCTTTAATGACGATGTGGTGTTCACGTTTCTTACAGCCAAATCATTTGTTTGAAAGGGAGATTTTAAGAGGAATTATATGTTACATTTCTCTAGAACTGTTTTTTCTTAACTAATGTGGTCAAACATGGTGTTGTTATTTGTTTCTCTGGATATTATTTCCCTGCCTAATAAATCACGCGATATAAGTGGGCATGGCTTATATGGAAATACAATATAGGCAATTGCATTATTTAGCCCTTAGCTTGATTTGGTGAGAATAAATCGGGGTGTTACATTTTATGGCTCTAAGACCTGTTGGGAAGTAAGGTTGCATTGGAGATGCATTTCTAGCGTGACAAAACTTGTCACTATAGTACTCCTACAAAAGTAACAAACACATAAAACTCACAAAAAGGAGCACCTGGTGTGCTCCATGCTAACTAAGCTAAAAACAGAAAAAACCTACGTAATTCAACCTAATATTGCTTGTCAAAACAAAATAAAATCAAGTAATAAGGGCTTAAATATCTCACAAATAATGAGTTATCACACCCCCAAATTTGAATCATTAATTATCTTCGGGTGATGTGACTGATAATATATGAAATAAATAAAAACTAAACTATCTATATTTCAACAATACATTTCTTACACTTAGATAATTCAACAATGGCATAACTTACTCTTTATCATATATTAGCTCATTGTGAGTGTGATTTGGTGTGGTGTGTGTGTGGCTTGACCATATTACCCTTCTAAGAATTTTATTTTACACTGCATTTTGGATATTCTGGTAAATAATAAAACACACAAATTAATTTAAATCATGGCTCTCACTTTCTGCCAAATGCCCATCAACAATTGGCTTCCTCAAAAATTGTATTCCTCCCATTTCAACATATACCAAGTTACACGCATAATTGCTTATGTCTCTCTCTCATTTGAATATTTTTTTCTTCCTTTTCTCTTTCGTATTCTCTCTTTTCCCCCTTTTCCTTTCAAACCCAAACATCGTTGTCGTCCCTTTTTCCGCCATATCCATGGCTACCACCATATCTAATGGAAAACCCAAATCTATTTTTATACTTTTCGCCTCATGACATTCCTAATAAATCAGTTGGATTTTTGTTTCGAACAACAATTGTTTCTCCTCTCCGACCGTTACAACTCCAAACGGAAACACAGAAACTCATCACCATGCCAATCTTCTATGGTAACAACGAAAACCCAAAAAGTATGCTCTATTTTGTTTTGATTTTTTTCTTCCTTTTTTGATGCAAATACCAATTTTATTCATTTGGGTCTTTTGTTTGATAATGTTTTTACTGATTCCATCCAACTACAAGTGAAACAGGTGTACATTTTTTCACTTTCTATTTTTATTTAATTTTTAGTTGATTTTGTTGTTGTTTTTATGTATTTTATAATCTAAAATGTTACCTTTGTTGTTTTTAGGTATTTTAATTAACCGATACAATATTTTTCTTTTGTTTGAAGATATATAAAGAAAGAAAAAAGTTGAAGGGTGATGAATGAAAGGGGTTTAATATTTGGTGTTGTTTAATTTACTTTACTATTTCTATTATTTTTTATTGTCTATTTTGATGACTTTGTGGTTTTTCTTTTTGTTATCTTTAGTGACAGTTCGTGTGTGTTACTATCATGTCGGACTATGATGATGGTATCACTAAACACCAAAGACTTCAAGCCTTGGTTAAAAGGGAATGGGTAAAAGGCTTGCTACCTCAAAGCATTTTTCGAGTTGATTACACTGCATAAATTATCAAGTATTTATTGGATAAATTATGTTTTATATGAAGGTGTTTTATGGATCAAGGGTCATGGCCTAATAGTTTACGCCTTTTTTATATTCAAGGACCTGTTAGTTGCGGTTTCTATTTTGCTTTCAATTATATCATAGTTATAATATAATATCTGCATAATTGAATTAGAATGTGACTGATACAAAACATAGTCCCTCCCTGTTGTAAGAGGATTTTTATTAGATTATCCTTATTGAAGATGACTTCCAACATAATTGATATTTCACAGGTTTGCATCAAATCGTGTCCCTCTCCTATAGTTACCCTATATATTTTTTCATGATAATCATGTTTGCAATTTCAGGGATTCTTTTTCTTATATGAAGCAACAATTGCTCTAAGTTCAGGATTTGAGGAAATAATTGCTATAAATATAATCATGAGTGTGATGGGAATCTATTTGGAAACTTTACGTCTCGAGCTTTATGGTGAGGGGTTTATAACCGCTCATTACTTAATTGCCATGGAAATTATCATAAATTATGGTTTATGTTTCAAGGGTTTAATTTATGTTCATTTTTAAAAATGTATTTTAGAGTCCAAAGAAGCTCAACTTGGTTACTGCTTTGGTATTTGGTATGCCTGCTAAAGATGTGTTGTTGAAATTGCAAATGACAACAAAGCAGGCTTCAAAAACTATATATTAGGTAGTAAATATTAACTATTGTCACTTAACTTGTCAAGACTGTGAAAAATATGTATTAAAATTGGTTTCTAAGTTCCTATTGGATATGCATCATATTTTGTCCATCCTTTTTCCACCCTTAGCACTTTTCCTTTTTGAATTTGAGTTGGGACTATGTTACGACGCTTAGTTTGAAGGAATTGAAATATATACATTTTATTGTTAGATTTAGTTCAGTGTCTTTTCAATTTCAAATGAAGAATGATCTTTTGTTTCTCTTTTATGGGAAAAGAAAAATTGAAAACAAGTTTAATACGAATTGCAAGTTATTCATTCAGCTCAAGCAAACGTTTCTCACAATCGTGGGTTAGATATGGAACGCCTCATTGTTGGTAAATTTATTTGCTATAAACTATTAGCAGTGAAGTTGTTTTATCACTTTGTTTTTTCTTTAATGACGATGTGGTGTTCACGTTTCTTACAGCCAAATCATTTGTTTGAAAGGGAGATTTTAAGAGGAATTATATGTTACATTTCTCTAGAACTGTTTTTTCTTAACTAATGTGGTCAAACATGGTGTTGTTATTTGTTTCTCTGGATATTATTTCCCTGCCTAATAAATCACGCGATATAAGTGGGCATGGCTTATATGGAAATACAATATAGGCAATTGCATTATTTAGCCCTTAGCTTGATTTGGTGAGAATTAATCTTTCATCCAAGGATTATGACCTTTTGATTTGATTTTAAGCCTTAAAGGAAAATAATGACATAGTTATTTATATTGTAGGTCAAGATTTGGTTATATTTAATATAAAAGTAGGAGCTAAAAGATAGTTCATTAGCAAATAATTTGAGGATTGTTTATTCATGTTAAATTGATGGTATGCATGGTTTCAAATGAATGATACGAGTTTTGGATTTATTTCAAGGGCAATAATGGCATGATTATTTACAAAGTAGGTCATGCTTTGGTTATTTTTAAATGAAAACAACAAATTAAAATGTGTTATTAGAAAATAATTGAGGATTGTTTATTCATGTTTCTTACAGACCAGAATCCAAGCTAACTATTGTAGTTAGAGAGATAACCCCTAAAGAAGAGGAAGATACTGCTAGGCTGAAAGCGTTTATGGTATGTTGACTTAAATGTCTTCACTAATGGATAGTTTACTTAAATGTCTAATGCAGATTGATATCTATTTGTGGACATTAGTTTTTTTTTTGGCAACTAAAATATTTTATGCTAAGTGAATATTTTGCATGTGTATATTTTTTTTGCATTAAATATGCTTTAAGTTAGCATGGAATTAGAGCATATTGATGCCATTAACTTGGACAATTGGTACATTGATCTAGGTATTTTTTGTGTGTGTTTATTGTTTTTTCCATATATTCTTAAACCAAGTTAGAACTATCTTTATGTATCACTAGTAGAAGACCCGTGCGTCCACATGGGAAAGTTATTTCTAAATAATAAAATTAGTTGTAATCATTTTCATGTCAACCTGATATCTATTTCAATCTATAACATATGTGACTTTGTGAAAGAGAAATAACAAAATCAAAACAACACAAACTCATTATATTGTATCTCGTATTATTCAACTGCTTTAAAATTCATTGATAGTGCTAAATTGAATCCCTAATTATCCAGCATTGGCAAAGGTGTTGGAAACCAGCATTTGATTAAAATGAACCAAATTTTCATAAAATCAATAAAATGACGAACAAAACAACAATTAGTTTGGAATAATTCTCCTTTGTTCTAACAGTGACACAATTCTAGAACAACATGAAACTACAAAATTGCAGTACTAACAAAATCCAAATGTCTCACAATTGTATATATGTGAAAGATATGAATTTTGTAACAACAAACTATAAAACGACAAGAAACTCCAATAATGAGCCCTTCAAAAGCTAATTGGTCCATAATCTCCCAGTTGCAGCAACCATCGAAAACACCTAACATCTCAGTTGCAACAACCATCGGAAATACCTAACATGAGAAATTTCAAATGTTAATAAAAATATTTTTCAAACTCTAAAAATACCAATTAGATGAAGATCCAGCCAACAGATATCTTGCATGGCAATATTAAACTTGGCCAAATTTAATTACGATATCATGTAGCACCATTTAATGTTATATTAAACTTGACCAACTTATATAAGATATCATGTATCACCATTTAATGTTATATTAAACTTGACCAAATTTAATAAGATATCATGTAGCACCATTTAATGTTAGATCAGATATTGTCCATGCAACATACTAATAAAGAATTGGACATGTTAGGTAATATAATAATAAAAGAGAAAATATTAATCAATGTATTAGGCATGTGATAAATATTAAAAATGTACCTATATGACATTATGAAAACTTCTTTGAAGACAACATTTGTTGTTTTAGCCAAAGAGTTATTGTCTTTGTCATGTATTAAGATCTTCAATCCAGCTTTACTCTTGACTCTTGAAATAGCAATGTAAAGTTGTCCATGACTAAAAACATTCTTGGGCAAGTATAAACCAACGTAATCCAATGATTGACCTTGAGATTTGTTGATAGTCATAGCAAATGACATTATAACTGGAAACTGTCTTCTGATCAAATTGAATGGCCATATAGATTGAGAAGGAGACAAATAAATTCTTAGTATGTAAATAGTGTTACCAATATTTGTACCAGAAATTATCTTTGCTTCTATTACATGGTTTCCTAACCAAGTAACTGTCAACCATGTACCATTATAAAGCCCCTCAGATTGATCCAAATTCCTTATCAACATGATTGTTGTGCCAATTTTCAACTTCAAAGAATGGTTGGGCAAACTAGAAGTTTTAAGACAACTCAAGAATTCTGGTGTCAAATGCTCAAAAGCATTATTATCATTTGCTTCTGATCTATCAATGGAATCAGAACTCATATATTCTTTACACTCACCTTCATAAAAAATAACAGATATTAAAGTTTAGATATTAATATATTTGAAAAGAAACATTTAATATGACTAATAAATTTTTGATTCTATAATTAAAGTTATCTAAATAGACACTGATAAAGAAAAAAGTAAATATGAATTAGACTTCTATATGTACTACATCAACTATGGAATTAATTTATTTACCCAAACAAATAATAATATTAATATAGATAAAAAATATACCTGGAAGGAGATTAATGATGTAGTCATTGATGTCATCAACAATTTCAATAGTTGATGCTAGAATAGCTCGACACTGTAGAAAATCTGGATTTGTGTAATTCTAAATTAGATCTGGATAGATACTTGTAACGATTGACTGAATAGGGTCCACAAAATCTCTAATGAGTAGCTCTTTAGGAATATCTATTTCAACATAGTCATCATTGGGTTCTGATACTTTTCCTTTGCCAACTTGTAAAATCCAATATGAGAATTGCCTAATTTCTTCTAAGTTGGCTATATTAGAACCACTCTGCAACCTCATTTTTTTGTTAGAGTCAGCACTTTACAATGGTCCCAAATATATGATGCATTCATTGGCAACTAAAATATTTTATGCTAAGTGAATATTTTGCATGTGTATATTTTTTTTGCATTAAATATGCTTTAAGTTAGCATGGAATTAGAGCATATTGGTGCCATTAACTTGGACAATTGGTACATTGATATAGGTATTTGTTGTGTGTGTTTATTTTTTATTTTTTTGCATATATTCTTAAACCAAGTTAGAACTATCTTTATGTATCATAACCAATTTAAACTGGTTGAACTATATGACTTTTTGTCACGGTTGTTCATGGAAGATATGAATCAATTCACTATAATTGTAGTGGCATGTATTCGGGTATTGTTGATCTTCAAACTGATATAAGTTTCCTTATGCTAACATTTAGTCCTAGAGTTAATTCATGATGGTAATAAATAAGTACACTTAATACAAAAAGAATATAACTTTTATTTTCACTTAAAATTGATTTCCACATAAATTATGTCTCATGTAATTTGACATGGAATCCATACTTCATGCCATGTTGCCGATACTGTATTAACTGTTTCATTTAGGACTAAATTGTGTCTCATGTTATCCATATGGTTATGGCTGACTCATCTCACTAATCCTTGGTTAGGCACAACCGAGACAGATTGATTTAGACCCCAGACTTGAACAATATATTACACTCATGATGTATGCTATATTTTCTTCTTAAATAGTACACACGGTTATTGCAACTCTTTTGTCAGATATTTGTAAGCAAACCGAGATTTTTATGTGTCTAAAATGTATAATTCATCATCAAGCCAAATTAGCTAACATATCCAAGTAAATAATGGCATTTCAAAGGTTATTATTTCAATTTCATTAATATAGAAAAAGAAAAAGAAAAAGAAAAGGTAGTTGCATGTAATCATAATAGTTAAAATAATAGTGTTTTAGAAGAAAGTAAAGTAGCAATAGAACAACAAGGAAAAAAATCAATTTTAAGCAAATTGCGAATCAAATATAAATCCTTATCATATTTGTCACAACACACCATGTTGTACTTTATAGTTGGTTATTGTGCATAATATTAGCATGGTTTTACAGCCTGTCCACTATATGATCAATAAAGACAACTAGCAAGCATTTTTCTCCACTACTAAAAAAATCTAATTTAGAGAGGGTAAAATTTCGTCACAAACAATATTAGTGACGGAATTTGCGACGATCCAAAATCCCTATCCAATTTTGATGTCGCAAAATATTAGTGAGAGAATTCATAACCCGTCACTATATGTGACAATATTAAAACACCACAAAATTTAAATTTGTCACTAACAAACGACCAGAACTTGAATATGGATTTAAAAAATTTCTCTCACTAATTAGTGAAGAATTTTAATTTCCTCACTAGTTAATAACAAATTTTAGTTTCCCTCACTAATTTAATGCCATATTTCACTTTTTCTCCCTAATATAATACTTTTTCAAATTCTATCAAATTTCTTTATAGATACATTTATTAACTTAAACAAAAATAGAAATCATACAAAAACATTTAATATGATTTTTTTAATTAAATCTATAATTATCATACATCAATCATTAAAATATATAAATAAATAATAATTAATATTAACATTGCTCTTAAAACTAATTTTACAATAAAATATAAATTATCAAAAGAATAAAATACAAGAGAATTGTTTTCCATAAATCAAATTAATTGCTCAAAAAAATGTGGTTCCCTCCTGTTCAATGTCCCTCAATACTAAAAGTGGATTTCCAATTATCACAAATAATACCCAGATGAAGAAAAGTTCCACGAATTCTCTATATACCTGATATTGTTTATAACATATACACTGCAAGCGTAGAAAAGAAGATTCATTGAACAAATCTAATGCATTTACTTGTAGAACTCTCCATTTTTAATAATGAAACAAAAGAGTTACTCCAACATGTATTTTATCACATCTCCATTATTTCTCATGAACATGAGCAATACTTGAAGAGTAGAATTCTGCATCAATACTTCAAAATCAATAAAAAAAACTCTAAATTAAATAACAATAAAGTGAAGGAAAATTACCAATATAAACGTAGCGGAAAATAAAAATTTCCCTTTAGAGATCCTTACGAATGGTCATGATCCGTGGTAGAAAAGTTACCTCTTGTGGCGATGAAACCTTTGAATCTGAATCGATGGATGATCACGAGCGATGTACGATGAACAACGTCTCTACTCAGTCCACAAAAACAGCTTCATTATGTCACAGTGCTAGCTGATTAGATTGAAGATTTTAGAGTTATGGAGAGGAAAAAAAGAATATGGTTAGGGTTTCAAAAACAACAACATTTAAGTTTCTGCACAAGGGCTCTATTCATAGAACTACTTGTGTGGACTTCGAGCTAAAAGCCCAACTCAATAATAATATTATTAAATTATTATAATAACTATTATTTTTATATTTTATAACTATTATAAAATTAATAATAACTATTATTATATCATATGTTAATTAAGCACATGGTACCTTACCATATTCCGTATTCCATTCTAGTGCACTGTACCTTACAGTGTACCTTATTTATTCTACTCATTCTCTAACAGTCCTTATGTGTGTGACCTTGTAGGATTTCGTGACGTTGACACTTATATTAAATCATGTATTTAACATAATAAACAGTGAGTGATATCTAGCAACACATCACTGCTACCAAAGTCACAAAATTGTCATGTGATATGACAAAACCTTTTGTGATAGTATTTGTGTGTATAATTACCCTTTTGCCCTTATGTCTATATTGAACATAAGGCATATACCATGTCATCCTTGTCTAGTTCAATATTGGGATCATATACATTTATCATGTTATGTAGGATGGGCAAATTCTATCTAGGTCACTCATGTCCCTCAACATGCTTTGTGAAATACCTATCAACTGTCTTTATGATCATCCAGTTATGGACAACGTTTGATCAACAATAAATTACTTGACTCTACATATAAGGTCCATATTAGTTTCAGATCAAAGGGTGGTATACACCATTATCACCGTGAAAGTAACTTATGAAACTTTGCATAACATTCTATGTAGTACTCTCATAATGGGTCAATCCAGTATAAATATTATTCTTAATATTCATACCTATGTCAAGACTTGATAACTTCTTATCCATGATCCATGAGATGTGATCATTAGTCTATCTACGTAATAGTCTTAATTCTTTAAGGCTATCTCATTTCACATTAAAGCTCAACTATGGATGCTTTAAGAATAGTGTCCTTATGTTTAATGGAATCTCATGATTAAGTTACACTTAATATTTCATTAAACGAACTAGATATTTTATGGACTTTGTCATTTTGGAAAAACAAACATAATAAAGAAATATATTTTATTATTAATAAATAATTCGATACAAGTACCAAAAGTACTGGCCTCTGGGGCTTACACCAGTAATCCCCCACTAGCACTAGAGCCAATCAGGCATACCCCTAATACCCATAAATCTAGTATGACCATCATGCTTCTGTTGCGCAAGAGGTTTTGTTAGTGGGTCAACAATATTATCAAGTGTATGTACTATGAATATCTTCATATCTCCATGATCTATTATCTCTCAAATAAGATGATAACACCTAAGTATCTGTTTGGATCGTTGGTGAGATCTATGCTCCTTAGCTTGTGCGGTGGCACCATTGTTATCATAATAAAGATCAATGGGATCCACAATGCTATGGATTATTCCAAGTTCACTAATGAACTTATTGATCCAAACAACTTCCTTTGTTGCATTTGAGGCAACAATACACTCGACCTTGGTTGTAGAATCATCAATTGTCTCTTGCCTTGAACTTTTCCAGCTCACAGTGCCACCATTTTAGGCAGAATACATAACCAGATTGCGACCTAAAGTCATCCTTATATGTATGGAAGCTAGCATTAGTGTAACCAATTACCGAGATATCTTCCTGACCTCCATATATCAAGAATGTATCCTTACTCCTTCTCAAGTACTTAAGGATATTCTTGACAACTACCCAGTGAGCATCACCAAGATCAGATTGGTACCTACTCGTTGCACTTAAAGCATATGAGACATTTGGTCGAGTACATAACATGGCATACATGATAAATCCTATTGTAGATGTATTTGGAATCTTATTCATGTGATCCCTTTCTTCCTTAGTTGAATGGGATTATGTTTTTGATAGACACGGGCCATGCTGCATAGGTATGAATCCTTTCTTGGAATCATGCATATTAAAGCGTCTCAACACTCTGTCTATGTATGTACTTTAACTTAGGACAACAAGTTTTTGTGATCTATCGCTATAGATCCTGATTCCTAATATATAGGCTGCTTCACCAAGGTCCTTCATAGAAAAACATTTCCCTAGCCAAGCTTTTACTTGTTGCAAGGTATGGATATCGTTTCCAATGAGTAATATGTCATTTACATATAATACCAGGAAAACGATCATGTTCCCAAAAACCTTCTTGTAGACACAAGGCTTATCTTCATTCTTTATAAATCCATATTATTTTACAGTTTCATCAAAACGAAGATTCCAACTTCTGGAAGTTTTCTTCAATCCGTAGATTGATCACTGTAACTTGCATGTCTTGTGGGCTTCTTCAGGTATGTCAAATCCTTCAGGTTGTGTCATGTAAACATCCTCGAGAAGATTCCCATTAAGGAAAGAAATCTTGACATCTATCTGCCATATTTCATAATCATGATATGCAACGATAGCAAGTAAAATCCGAACAGATTTAAGCAATGCAACTGGTGAAAAGGTTTCATCATAGTCTACCCATAAATTTGTTTATAACCTTTAGCAACCAGTCTTGCCTTATAGGTATGTACCTTACCATCCATATCAGTCTTCTTTTTGAAGACCCACTTGCATCCTATAGGATTAACTCCTACATGAGGTTCTACCAAGGTCCAAACTTGGTTTGTGTACATGGAATCCATTTTATATTTCATGGCTTCTAGCCACTTCTCAGACCCATGACCATTTATAGCCTCTTGGTAGGTTATAGGTTCATCTTGATCCATGAGTAATACATTACCTTGAACAGTTATGAGATATCTATATCTCTCTAGTTGGTGATGTATCTTGCTCGACCTACGCTGGTTTTGTTCTACTTGAGCAGGTTGCTCTTCCACAACTGTTTGTGATCCCTGCTCTAATTCCTCCATAGGTGTATCAATGCTTCGTGATTCTTGAATTTCTTCAAACTCTACTTTCCTCCCACTGATTCCTTTGGAAATGAAGTCCCTTTCCAAGAATATTCCAGTTCTAGTGACAAACAATTTGCCCTCAGAAGGATTGTAGAAGTAATATCCACTTGTTTCTTTAGGATACCCCACAAATAAGCATTTGTCAGATTTGGGCTTAAGCTTAGTTGAAACTTGTTGTTTCACATAAAATTCACAGCCCCAAATCTTCATGTAAGACATATGTGGTTTCTTACCACTCCATATCTCATATGGCATCTTTTCTACCTTTTTGGATGGAACACGGTTAAATGTGTAAGTTGTTGTCAGTAGTGCATGTCCCCCAAAGGAGTTTGGAAGATCGACATGACTCATCATGGATCGGACCATGTCTAACAAGGTTCGATTTATTCTCTCAGACACACCATTCCATTGTGGTGTTCTAGGAGGAGCGAGTTGGGATATAATCCCACACTCTTTTAGATGGTCATCAAACTCTAGGCATAAACATTCACCGCCTCGATCTGATCGAAGGGTTTTAATATTCTTACCTAATTGGTTTTGTACTTCATTCTTGAACTCCTTGAACTTTTCAAAGGATTCAGATTTGTGTTTCATTAAATACACATAATCATATTTGCTGAAATCATCAGTAAATGTGATGAAGTATTGAAAACCTCCTCTGAATGGTATGTTCAGTGGTCCACATACATCAGTATGTATGAGGGCCAAAAGATCATTTTCCCTTTCACCTTTTCCCGTGAATGAGGTCTTTGTCATTTTTTCAATTAAACAAGATATGCATGTATCATATGATTCGTAATCAAAAGATTTAAAAGAGTCCATCTTTATGGAGTTTGGAGATGCACCTCTCATTTATATGGCCTACGCAAAGATTCCAAGAGTCCATCTTTATGGAGTTTGGAGATGTGCCTCTCATTTATATGGCATACACGACAATGACAAAGGTAGCTTGGATTTAACTTATTAGGTTTCATCCTTTTAGTATTAATGTTATAAATTGGCATTTCAAGATCAAAGATATATAATCCATTATTCATTTGTACACTAGAATATAATATATCATTTAAATAAATAGAGCAATAATTGTTCTTTATTATAAATGAAAACCCAAACTTGTCTAAACAAGAAACATAAATAATATTCTTGCTGATTGCAGGTACATAATAACAGTTCTCTAACTGAATTATTAAACCACTAGGTAAATTCAAATCATAAATTCCTACGGCTAAAACATCAACCTTTGCTCCATTGCCAACTCATAGGTTAACTTCACCTTTTTCCAAATCTCTACTCCTTTTTAGTCCCTGCACATTGGTACAAATGTGAGAATCACATCCAGTATCTAATACCCATGATACAGAAGTAGATAAATTAATTTCTATAACAAAAATACCTGAAGTTGAAGTCTCCACTCCATTCTTCTTATCTTCCAAGTACTTTGGGCAGTTTCTCTTCCAGTGTTCGGTCTTACCCCAATAGAAGCAAGTGCCATTCTTAGTTATTCCTCCACTAGGCTTCAAAGCAGGTGCATTATGTTTGAATTTGGAAACTTCCTTGCCTTTCCATTTACCACCCTGCTTGGTGGACCTTTTGTTTTGTTTCTTTCCATTATTGACCATCAGAATGGATTTCCCTTTTGACTTCAGATTTTGCTCAGCAGTTCTTAACATGCTTATCAATTCAGGAAGATATTTTTCCATATCATTCATGTTGAAATTAAGGAAAAATTGAGCGAAACTCTTCGACAACGATTGCGGGATTAAATCAGTTGCAAGCTCCTTTTTAAGGGGAAAACTCAATCTTTCAAGATTCTCCACATACCCAATCATCTTGAGTACATGGGGACCTACTGGGCTTCCCTCAATTGGCTTGGCTTGGAAAAGGGCTTTTGAAAATTCAAACCTCTCATGCCTTTCCTGCTCTTGATAGAGCATCTTCATATGTTCGATCATATCAAACACTGCCATGTTATCATGTTGCCTTTGCAATTCAGAATTCATGGTAGCATGCATGAGGCAAGCAATTTCATTGGCATCATCTACATGCTACTTATAAGCATCTATATCGGCCTTAAGAGTAGAACTAGGAGGCTCCTCATCAGGAATAGGTGTCTCTAAGACATACAACTTTTTGTCATGTTTGAGGACAACCCTCAGATTTCGGTGCCAATCTAGAAAATTTGTCCTAGACAATTTTTCCTTATCAAGGATTGATCACAAAATGTTATTAGATGTGTTTGTTGTCACGGTAATATACAAAATAAAATGTAAAGAAATAGGTATCATTAAAACAACATATTTAATTAGGCCTTTAATTAAATATGCCCCCCTATTTTACTCAAAACAAATGACCCTCATCATTTGATTCGTAAAATCCCGTTGGAAGATTTTCCAGTGGATCAAGATCTATATTTCATTTTGCTTGAATTCAAAGTTAGGTTGATTACACAAAACTCAACTATTTAGGTAGGAACTCCTTCCAATTGCATCCAATACAATTCTCGAATATTTCAGTTGGGTGAATAACTCCTTATTCCAATCCATCATATGGATCATTCCCAACTTTTGCTTCTAAACGTATATAATCTTATTATATTTTGTTCAGTTAAGTTTGACCCATTGTTTTAGAACTTAGATATTACATTTATCTTATCGAAACTTACTAATATAGAACATATACATCTCGTTAGGCGAAACCTACAATATTTGATACTAGTCTTGATGAGTTCTAAAACTTGGAAAGCAAAAAACTTAATATTAGATTTTAGGGAATTTTAATTAGTTTGATCTCACGGCTTATTTATCATATAAATCGTTCCTCACACATGCATCAACATACATACAATATATATCAACATACATACAAATGAAATAGTTATGGCCCTTAGTGTAATTGTTCTCCCAAGCCAATGAGAGAACTTAAGCTAAACCTAATAATGATCTTCACTTCTCCAAGCAAGATCTCCAAGGTTGTCCTTATTTGTTTTGTAGTCTTCTCTTTCTTCATAATAACATATTACATAAAGGAAACTCATTTTACATACGAGGGAGTAAGATGAGAAAAGAAGTTACATGATGAAGAGAGAGGCACAACACGCATGTCGTATTTATAAAATCCAAAACAAAAAAAATAAACTAAGGTCATAACTGATCACCGCAAGAAAAATAATAAACAAATTTTATTATTATTAATTTAAATCCTGTTAATTAAATAAATCAAATTGATTTTTCGATAAAGGCATAACCTAAAACGCAAACTGCATTGACGCAACCCTTGCGCTGTCACAATGCCTATGACGACTGTCAAACTGCTGCTTATGACGACCATCACACTGTTGCCTATGACGACTGTCACACTGCTGCTTATGACGACCGTCACTTGTTTTATGGTGACCGTCACACTTACAGAATATGTGATTTCATTGACGACCTCATTGACGGCGCAACCCTTGTGCCGTCATGAACCCTAATGCAACAATTTCATACCATCAAAACACCGTGATTAATAATTGAGTATTATTGATTCGTATGACATCACTTCAACATACTAAATTCAGATTCTGAAGCAGATGACCACAAATTGCTCCAATGAATGATAATCATTATGTGATTCGATCTGAAGAAATAAAATAGTATATCCAATTATACCATCTTTGCATCAAAGTTAATCATATCACATATGAATTATATCAATCATATATGTGTAACTTATGGATGATTGACATATCGCTGCTTCACCATACTATTGTCGGATTCCGAAGCATAGTCAAATCAACCATCCAAACCGTACATAATTTGATGCCAAAAAATTCAATATTCAAATTTGATTTAATTTTTGTTTACATGTTTTAATCCAATTAAAACAAAATAAGAGAAAATAACCAATTACCAGACTCATGGTTTCGTAAGTGCCTCTGATACCACTGAAGGGAAATTAGCGATATAAACGCATCAAAAAACAAAAATTTCCCTTTAGAGATCCTTACGAAAGGTCATGATCTGTGATAGAAAAGTTACCTCTTGTGGCAATGAAACCTTTGAATCTGAATCGATGGATGATCAAGAGCGTTGTATGATGAACAACGCCTCTACTCAGTCCACACGAACAACTCCCTCCAGTCTCAGTGCTAGCTGTTTAGATTGAAGGATTTAGAGTGAGGGAGAGGAAAAATAGAATACGGTCAGGGTTTCAAAAATAACAATATTTGAGCTTCTGCGCAAGGGTTCTATTTATAGAACTACTTGTGTGGGCTTCAAGCTAAAAGCCCAACTCAATAATTATCTTATTATATTATTATAATAAACATAATTTTATTATTATTATTATATTTTATAACTATTATAAAAATAATAATAAATATTATTATATCATATATTAATTAAGCACATGGTACCTTACCATATTTCGTATTCCATTCTAGTGCGTCGTACCTTACGGTGTACCTTATTTATTTTACCCATTCTCTAACTGTCCTTATGTGTGTGACCCTATAGGATTTCGCGACGTTGGCAATTATATTAAATCATGTATTTAACATAATAAATAGTGAGCGGGTATCTACCAACACATCACTACTACCCATGTCACAAAATTGTCATGTGATCTGACAAAACCTCTTGTGATAGTATTTGTGTGTATAATTACCCTTTTGCCCTTATGTTTATATTGAACACAAGGCGTATATCGTGTCATCCTTGTCCAGTTCAATATAGGGCACTTAGACATTTATCCCATTATACAGGAAGGAAAAATTTCATCTAGGCTACTCATGTCCCTCAACATGCTTTGTGAAGTACCCATCAACTGTATTTATGATCATCCAGTTACGGACAATGTTTTATCAATAATAAAATACTTGACTCTACATCTAGGGTTCATAGTAGTTTCAGGTCGAAGGGTGGTATACACCACTATTACCATGAGAGTAACTTATGACACTTTGCATAACATTCTATGTAGTACTCTCACAGTGGGTCAATCCAGTATAAATATTACTCCTAATATCCATACCTATGTCAAGACTTGATAACTCCTTATCCATGATCCATGAGATGTGATCACCAGTCTATCTACATAATAATCTTAATGCTTTAAGGTTGTTTCATTTCACATTAAAGCTCAACTATGGATGTTTTAAGAATAGGTTCCTTATGTTTAATGAAATCTCATGATTAAGTCACACTTAATATTTCATTAAACGAACTAGCTATTCTAGGGACTTTATCATTTTAGAAAAACAAAAATAATAAAGAAATGCCTTTTATTATAAATAAATAATTTGATACAAGTACAAAAGTATTGGCCTCTATGGCTTACACCAACAATAAGAACAAAATGTTTGGAGATTAATATTCGTACTTGTCTTCTCTAATTTTCGGATCACCAACATTCGACTTTGGTTCCTCGAATTTGGCACTGCCTTGTCTATCAAATCTTTTTCAACACCTGATTTTTTTATATTTTCTAACTTGTTTTTAATCTTGAAAAAAATCCATAATCTACCACCCACATTTCAAAAACAAATTATCCTAAAGACAACCCTAATACATCAAAGATTTAGATCAGAATAACCTACAAATTACATCAAAACAAAGAGAAAATAGGCTATAAATTATAATGCTAGTTAGCAGACCAAATAATATTTATAGACAATAGGGTAGCTACAACCAAACCAACATTGAATTTTGTTATACAAATAAGGAAAAACTAAACCTGGGAACCTTTTAACTTATTTGAAGGCCTAAAACAACAAATTAAAATTGGGAAAAAACGTTTAATTTGTTTCAAGGTCTAAAATTTGATAATAAAGTAACTTACATTACAATACACTAGTGATCAGAGTAGATCACGATAATAACTGTTCAAAAAATGAAGGAAAAAAATGCGGGCAAACAAAATATCTTCAAAAGTTTTTTTTAAGTCTTAAATAAAAATCAGATGAAAATAAAGTAATATCACATGAATGAACACTGATAAAAATGAAAGATAATGCATTTTTACTTTATTGAGTAAAACAGTGAAATGTAGAATATTTGTAGAGACCAGAGAGTGACCAACATTAGAAGCCTTGTTTATCTATCTGAACCAGATTACAAATGCATGCACACTCTTTCTGCATTGAAGTTGTGAAGAGGGTTTGATTCTATAACAATAGAAATAGTAAATGATGTAAGGGAAAAATAGTTATTTTTGAAGTAGAAGAACCATTGAGAATGAGAAGAAGAAAGGAAGAGAAGAAGAAAGAACCATTGATTCTACAACAATAGTTATTTTTGAAGTGGTCTTAATATTCTTCTCTCTTATAGTTGGAAAGCGGACTGATTTAACATATGGAGTCTCTACATATTATTATTACTTACTGTAATTATTTTTTTCCCTTCAAATTGCCAAGTATGTAATATTGAATTATATATTATACTATATTACCTTAATATATTACTGTAATACAATATAATATTTTTTTCATAAGTTTATACATTACTTTAATATAATCTGGGTAATATATTACTTTTTGAGATTTTGTAAAATATTAGCGATCAGAGTAGATCACGATAAGGTATATTACCCACATTATTGGATTTTCGACCTTGAAACAAGTTAAACATTTTTACCTTAAAACTGGAAATAAATGTGGGTACTATATTACTTTTGAAATTTTGTAAAATATTAGATTGAAATTAAAATTGAATTAGAATGAGAGGGAAATTGAAAATTTTAAGTTATTATATTTCTAAATTATTAAATTTTTTAGGAAATTTGTGAGAGATTTTTTGAGACGGAACTATTTCCGTCATAAATTTCATCGCTAATATTTTCTCATTTAAATTTTATCAAGTATACGATATTCCGTCACTAAATCCCTCATAATTAGTGAGGTATTTATTTCCCTGACTAATTTATGTATCTAAATTACCTTTTTTTAGTGCTTGTTGGGGGTATATTCATCAAGTGGCAACCTCAACATTAAATTCTCATTGCATACAAGTCTTCCCCTTTAATATCCTATTTTATGATGTTACAAAAAAATTGGTATAAAAGCTTGCTACTACCATCATCCATCAATACAGAGTCGTCTCAATTTTTTGAGAGGCCCAGTGTAAAATAGTAAAGTTAACTTCATTTAAGTCGTGAGTTATTTTTAAGAGGCCATAGTAAATAAATTGTATGGAGGTCTTTTTTATCATAGTATAATAAAAATATGTGAGGCCCTGTAGTGTAGGTCGTTTTGCACGCCCTCAAAGACGACCATGCATCAATACCAAACTTGCCATGTTTACATGTCTGACATCTTTTCCAACCATTTTGACTATATTATGGTAGGAAGGTTATTTTTGTTAATGATAAAAAGTAATAAAATGGACAACATTTGACATAGCTATCCATCTACTACCGCATGTTACCATGAATCATGACATTGAAAATAGCTTATCAACGGGATTAAAGCATTTGTTTTAACCATTAGCCTGTAGGTAATAATCAAATCATGATAGAGATGTAAATGATATTTGCAATCCCATTGTTTCAGTTAGATAGTGTGGAATATTAGAACAAACCCTAATACGAATATCATGTCGTCGAAGTCCGCTTACATGCTGTTGTTTAATTGGGCCTTGTGTTATGGATCCAATTGTTTAAGTTAGCTTGTACCCTAAGTTAGCTTGTGATGGGTAATTGTTAAAAAAAAACTCATTAGGTTAGTGTGTTAGTTTTATTATAAATAGCATACTAGTCTTTCATCTTTTGCATAGGGGAAAATAGGAAGATAAAACCCTAATTCAAAAGTGAGAGGTGTTATTTGTTATTCTTGTATACTTATAATCTTGTTTTAAGAGAAAAGAAATAATAACAGTTTATAATCAATCCTTGTTATTATCTTTGGTAACCCTAAACCCTAACCCATGTGGGTTTCTTTATCATAAAAAAACCTATTATACTTTGTTTCTAAGGCATCCAATTCACAACAGATAGTAATTACACTACAATAAAATAAAGTAACTAAATGAACTATTAACTGCTACATGTTTATTCACCAAAACCATACATTTGATTTATCTAATTCGTTTATGCACCAAGAGCACAAAGACAAAAATGTTATTTAAAATAAATAGTAGCTGACAAATTGGTCCTCTCACTTTATTAAATCACAAAATATCCAAATCTACATTTTTGCATTGATTATTATTTTTATAAATAAATAAAAAAAATATTAGATGAATCAATACAATTACATAAATGAGTGTATGTTTGAAAAAATGGTGCATTAAAGAAAATCACATAAAAAAGTCACGTTAAGGTAAAAAAAATTATTTTTAGCTTTTAAATTTACACATCAAAATTGTTTCGGAACGCGAGAAATGGTCTACCAATGTTGTTCCAAGCACATATTATAGATTATTAATACAAGAATTAATACAATACATTATTTTGTTGTAATTTGTTATTACTTTAACAATTACATAAATAATACAATATAACCTTAAAAATAAAATATTGCATTATATCATATTTCGTTGCATTGGTTATTACCTTAACAGTTGTAAAATATAGTATTCAATAAAATAATGCTATGTTTGTATCTAAAGCACTTGCAAATAGATTGAAGGTTCAGTTAGACAAATGTGTGGTGGAGGAGCAATCAATGTTTGTGGAGGGACACTATATTCTTTATAATGCTATGATTGCAATAGAGGTTATCCATGCTCTAAAGAGAATAACGAAGGGTAGGAAGGCCCACCTAGATCTTAAGGTTGATATTAACAAAGCTTACGACATAGTGGATTGGGGTTTCTTGAGAGGTGTTCTCACTAGGATGGATTTTGTGGAACGATGGATTCATTGGGTTATGATGTGTGTTACTTTGTTGCACTATAATGTTCTCGTCAATTCAGATCGAGTGAGACCAATTGAACCACGAAGAGGCTTGAGGCAAGGGGATCCCTTATCTCCTTACATCTTTATTCTTATCTCTGAAGTAATTTATACTCTTATTAAGAGATATGTGGAGATTGGAGAAATCCATGGGATCCAGATATGCAAAGGGGCAACTAGTGTGTCCCACCTTTTATTTGATGACGATTGTTTTCCATTTTGCAGCGCAAATCTATCCGAATTCAAAAATCTTATGAAAATTCTCAACACTTATGCAAAAGGCTTAGGCCAAGAGATTAATTTGACTAAATATGAAGGACCTTGTTAGCATTATGAGTGTTCATCATGTGATTGGAACTGGAAAGTATCTAGGATTGCCTTTTAAGATTGGAGGGAGCAAGAAGGAAATTTTCTCCTTTATCAAAGATTGCAAGTGGAAGAAAATGAATCAGTGGAAAGGTAGATCTCTCTTAAAGGCCTGAAAAGAAGTCATGATTAAATCGGTCCTTCAAGCTATTCCGGCTTATATCATGAGTATCTTTCTTCTTCCTAATGTTATGTGTAATGATATTGAGAAGATGTTAAATTCATTTTGATGGGGAGGAGAGGTAATAACACGGGTATTCATTGGATGGCATGAGAGAAACTGGCTTGTACGAAGAAGGAAGGTTGATTGAGATTTAGAGACTTTAAAGCCTTTAATATGTCCATGGTAGCCAAACAAGGTTGGAATCTGATGTCAAAACCACATACTTTTGTTGCAAGAATATTCAGGGCAAGGTACTTCCCTAAAATGTATTTCTTTGATGCTAATCTTGGTTTTAATCCTAGCTTTGTATAAAGGAGTATTTGGAAGACGAATGATGTTTTATATTTAGGATGTAAATGGAGTATTGGTTATGGTAGCCACATTAAGGTCATGAAGAGCCCTGACTTTGGGGTAAAAGGGAAGGTTGCCTAAGTGGTCCCCGAAAGCAAGGTATGTATAGGATTAATGTTAGAGACCTTATGTTGCCTAATGTTAAACAATGGGACATACATGTTATAAGAGATTTGTTTGACATTGCATATGCTAAGGAAATATTACAGGTTAAGGAGGATATGATGATATGGAAGGAAGAGCAAGATGATATATACAGTGTGCGCTTTGGTTATAAATTATGGAGGAGCTTGTGTATGTATCATGACAATAGGCACGTGAATGAGGATTAGTGTATCCTATGGAATATAAAAGCTCCACCAAGATTCAAGCATCTTTTGTGGAGAATTTATAAAGTTTGTTTACCAACTCGCGTTAGACCCCGATAACATTTTGTTCCATGTCAGTCTAATTGTTAGCTTTGTGATAATAATACTGAAGAAGATTGGCATTTATTTTTTTAGTGTACCGAGGTTAACCACTGTTGGAGGGCAGCAGACTTGTCCTTTATTATAGACTCTCAATTACATTCTTTTAGTTATGTTAAGTCTCTTATTTTTTATATTTGTAGTAAGGAGGATAAGAGAATTGTTGGTAGATTTGCAATTATGATATATGTGATTAGGAAGAATAAGAAAGATCTTATTTGGTATAATAAGCATTTAAAAGCCCCTGAACTTGGTTGGTTAGCCTTTCACAAGTGGCAATAATGGTTTTGAGCCCAGCAAGTTCACGAGTCTGATTATGCTCACCATTATCTTTTATCTTGGGATCCGCCTATTGAGGGTTGGTTGAAATGCAATGTGGATGCAATTTTTAACATTCGCCATGGTATTACTAATTGAGGGTGGTGTATGCATGATAACCGTGGAAATTTTCTAAGGCAGGAGTGGCGTGGGATCCCAGTTCCTTATCCGTGGTTGAAGCGGAAGCTTTGGCCCATAAGGAGGCAATTCTTGAAGCGACTGACTTGAACCTTAAGCATGTTATTTCTTAGGGTGTTTCCCAATGAGTGGTCCAAGCCGTTTGTTCCAATCATGGAGGTGGTTTCGAGTTTTATTATATCATTTCTTCGATTAAAGCTTTCTTACTTAATTCTAATAACTTCGAGTTGAAGTTCATAAAACGCCAGTGAATTCAGTTGCTCATTCTCTTGCAAGGGCGGCTAATTCTTGGTCTAGGCGTAAAAGATTCAATTCAATTCCTCCTTATATTGAACAATTGTTGATTAATGAATTGCATTGATTTTGATTTGATAAAAAAAATATTACTTCAAATCATATCTTGTTAAGGTAACAATAAAATATTGCATTAAATTACAATAATTGTATTAATTCTTTTTCTAACCCAATAATTAATATAATATTTTGTAGCAATTTTATCCCTTATATATATATATATATATATATATATATATATATATATATATATATATATATATATATATATATATATATATATATATATATATATATATATATATATATTAATGGTCATGCAATGTCAGGGTAAATTCTTCTACACAATCAATCATAAGTATTACTTTAAATATATTTAAAATAAAAATCAAATGTGATTTAAAATCTGACAGTTATCATTCACTGACGGTGTAAAACTGTTTTACATTATCAGTGCATTCCCATTAAATTATATATATATATATATATATATATATATATATATATATATATATATATATATATATATATATATATATATATATATATATTGTAATTTATCAATAATTCAAAATATATTTTTTAATTATTTAATTTTTATTAAATCATATAAAATAATTTACTTATATAAATGTGTTTTGAAACGTGTATTTCTTTATTAAGATAGGGTAAAAGTGTTTTTTTTTTAAATATATGTAGTTAGTATTCGAACATGAGTTCAATGATCTAAATTTTTGTTAATAGATTGAAGATCGTTAAATCATATAGTCAAATGATATTTTTAATATTTTAATAAAATTTTACTGTAAATGTGTGTTTGAATTTTTTTTTTAATCAAATGATATTGTTAATAGATTGAAGATTGTTATATAAATGTGAATTTGATTTTGTTTTGTTTGTATTTACTACATATTTGATTAATTTTATTTGTTTATTATCACTAAAAATATTAATTAATCTATTTTTTAATTTAAATAAAATAAAATATTTATTTTTATCAAATTGAATAATAGTATATAGTAATCTATACAACTAACTTTTTTTAATAGATCATATTAGTATATTATCTATTTTATTTTAATTAATATTTGTCTCTCTGTTTATTGTTTGCAAGAATGCAATTCTTTTGATCATAGCTACAATATTAGTTATATTGTCAACTTCGAAACTAATTTTTTTGAAATGGAATGCAACTCTTTTGTCAATAATTTTAATTTTATTGATGTTGGTTATGTTTTCTCTGTTTATTTGAATATTATACAAGTATATTAAAATAATTTATTATTATTACAAATAAATTGAATCTAAGAAGATAAATTTAACGAGTTGAACCGAATTGTTCATTAATCTATAATAAGTTTAATAAATAAAATTATATCAAACTCGAACTCAAATTTAAATTAAATACATTCTTAACGAATCAAGTCAAGCTATACATGTTCGATTCAATTTGACTCATTTTCATCCCTACTTATGTTCTATTTTTTATTGCTTTTGTGTTATCAAGTCGGCACTACTATACTATGAATTGAATTGTTAATGAATAAATTAAAACAATTTATTAGTCTATTAACGATTCAATAAAAAATTTTCAAAAAAATCTAATCCATCCAATAAAGATAAAATACATCTAATTCAATTCATTCAAAAAATTATTATTTTTTATTTTCAAAAATAAATATATATTTTTTAAATCATTTTTTTTATATTTTTAAAAATATCCATTTTTTTTTAATTTTTGAAAATTATAGATTTTTTATTTTCAAAAATGTTAAATTTTGTATTTTTGAAAAAAATAATTTTTTTTTTGTATTTATGAAAAAAATGATTTTTTTTTGTATTTAAAAAATAACTGGTTTTTTTGGAAAAAAAATTGTTTTTAGTATTTTGGAAAAAAATTTGGTGTTTTGGTATTTTGAAAAAAATGATTTTTTTTAGTTTTGAAAAAAATTGGGTTTTGTATTTTTTTTTAAATCATTTTTTTTTAATTTTTGGGAAAAAAACTGTTGTATTTGTATTTTCGGAAAAAATATTTTTTTCGTACTTTTCAAAAAATTGATTTTTTTTTTGAAAAAAATCGGTTTTTCATATTTCGAGATTTAATGAATATGAAAATAATCTACTGATCGTAAAATATGTTAAATGAATTAGATTTATCTATACTTATCCATCAACTTATTTATTACGTGTCATAAATATTTTAATGAATAGGTTGAATACATTTTCACTTAATAAATTCAATTGTCACCCCAACTATGCGACAAGCAGCTGCTGATTTAATTTCCAATATATTTTTATTGCACTGTGTTATCAAGTCGGCACTACTATACTACAAGTAGCTGATTTAATTTCCAATATCTTTTTTGGGTGGTGTATGCCTTTTTATATATTCTTATTTGTCCTAATAAAAGAGAAAAGATATATGAAGCCAAAATTCTACTTTAACTAATATATATATACCAAGCAACCAAAGCATCCTCTTCATCATCTTATCTTTTATTTTCGTATATTTCATGCAACGAACTCTATATATTGTTTAAAAACGGTTAGTGAAAGTTACGTTGACGTTATTATGTATCTCACCCATCTGGCTAAACATAGGGCCAGTGGCTACCATTGACACACTTGGCATCAATTAGAAACCAACATTTAATTTCTATCATATTAATTAATCGTTCATTTACATCACAATTCAAATGAGCCACACACAACCGTCAAGCCACAATATCTATTTTCTATGCAATAATTGGCAAAAATATTTTCTATTTATTTTCATGGACTTTGAGAGTATAATAGGTTGAATCGAGTTAGACTTTGTCAAAATTAAGTTTGATCTATTAAGAAATTCAAAGTCTAAATTTGATCCGTAGCGTATCAAAAACTTATTTTTTAGCCTAAGTCTGATCTTTTCAAAAACCTGGTTAACCTATTAGCCTACTTAAAAAAGTTATATCATTCAAACATATGTAAATAACAAGTTTAACTAATATTTATATAAACTAGAGAATCAAAAGTACAATGAAACTAAATGTTTGTTTTCATTTATTTATCCGAGCTTACCTAATAACAAAAATTTTGTGAGATAAGTTTTTTAAAATAATTTATGAAAACATCTTATAACATTATTCATAAAATTTCTTTCAACTTATTTTCATAAGTTTTTAAATATAACTAAATTTTACTTTTGTATTTTAATATAAAAGATAAAATACAATAAATTCATTCATATTAATAAATAGACTAGTCGGATAGGTTTATAAAATTTTTGTATGACCTACGGTCTATTCTATTTAATTAAATAAACTTATAAAAAAATTTAAATTTTTATTTATTTAAGAAAAACCTAATCTGACATTGATATATGTAAACTATGTCGTAGGTCTTTATTGATTGGTCTGCCCTAACCTGATCTGATTTTGATCTATGAAAACTATGTCGTAGGTTTCTATTAGTTGGTCTCTCTGTTCCCACTCATAGTGATCCCAAGTTCTCAAGTGTATGGAAAATAAAATTATTTTGTGGCGAACATCCATTTTTGTGGGGTAACAAAAATAATTTGGTTTTATTTGATTAAAACTTGATATGTTTCTTTTGTAATGATGTCTAGATTTGAATGAGTCACGGCCAGGGAAATGCTGAGTAGTCAGATATACAGTCCTTATCCTAAGTGACGTTGCATGCATCCCAATCATATATACTTAGGTGGGATAATCACAATTACTATACTATGATATTTATGATAGTATTCAATTGGTAAATATGTTTGACTAAAAGAAAGTTTCAAAATCAAATACTATTTCTCTTCAATTTTTACAAGTATTTTTGAATCTCTTTGTGGTGTATAAGATGAAAAAGTATGTATGAGATAGGAATAGAAACTTTTCTCTCTTCTGATAAGCATAGGAATAGAAACATAGTATCTATCTGGTACATTAGGTATGAAGATTATGAGTCATCAGAAAGATGACCATTGAAAACAAAAAATATATCAACCACACAAAGATCTTTGTGGACAGAGACAAAAATGACAAAAATAAAATAAATTCAAGACAAACACTCTGTATCCTTCAATTAAATTGGATACTGATTCATTCGATTAATAAAAAATTATAATTTATTTTGTTATTTCATTTTACTTTAAAATAAATTAAAATTTTATCATAACTTATACTAAAAGTACTGAAACCTAACTTTGATTCATGAATACCAAAAAATATATAAAAAATAAATGGTCTTAAACAAAAATAATATATCAAACAATGTAAACAAAAACACAAGAAGAATAAGACAATATCAAATGAGAATGATTTATTTAATTTGATGAAACAAATCTATTCTTAAGAGAGAATAACTCTCTAGTTCACCATCTTTCAAGAACTATTACAAAAAAATTACAAATGAATTATAAGAAAATATTCTTTTCAATTTTGAAAAACAAACTCTATTTTCTATCAAATATTTCTCATTTTTTAAAAATCTTAATATATGAATCACACAAAATCCAAGATAATATGATTTCTCGTAGACAATGAAAATTCGTGTAATACCTTTACATCGACACATTTGAGCAATTAGAGTTTCGTCAGCTAGATTTGAGTCTATGAGATGGTAGAGATTTCTTGACTTTCAACAATTCCGCAAATCACCTTTGTCGAATGACGAATCTATAATTATTACTTTAAAAAAACATAACGAAAGACTCCATGGAGAATAACACATTTAACCTTAATAATCATGAAGAAGGAGTTAGATCAATCCTGAGCGGTAATCCAAAAGGTATATTGATCGCTGATATATGTTAGGGAGTCCAGGAGAGTCGGGAGTACCAATGAGACCAATGTTCTAGGACCATAAGACAGAGAGACACCACATCTCAACCAAAAACCTTAAGGTGTTAGGTAAATTGATCATATCTCTTATAAATCTAACATTTCAGTCATTCATAAGCAATGTGATACTTTAACCACTCACATTGCACACAACAATAATTTAGTCAGGTCTGTGAAGATAAGGGTCAGACTCCTTAATGAGGTAAAAGACACATTAATTAGATGGATTCAGTAATATATATCTTTTCAGTATTTCCCACGTAAATGTCTCACAATAACCTTGCCATATAAGACCTTTAGTATAACGCTGATCCCAACGACTGGTGTGAATCACAACAAAGGAAAATGCAGTCTAAAAAAATCCAAAGTTATCGTCGGCGTGTCCGGGGATTATTATACGCTTACCTTATTTATGAAGTGAAACACACAAGATGGATTTCTAAGGTTATATTAAGGGAATGGATAAACATCGCAGTCGATCACGTGTGTTGTTGTTTAGGAACATCTACATGGTACGACCAGACATATACACTCAAACATGATAAAGAGAAAACGTTGTTCATGGTCAAATAAACCAACCAGAACTATGTTGGTTGCATGGTTCTACCACTCAAACAAGGATGTGCAGTCACAACATATGAAGATGACATAGGATATTGGGATAAATGTCAATGGATTTGCATTATTCAGAAGAAAAATCGAGCGTTAGGCAACCAAACTCGGCCATTGAGCAAATTGTTCGGGGAACAGGCATCGATATCCCTTAGCTATGAAATTAATTGGGGAAATAATTGAAAAGAAATCATGCCCTACTTAACAAGATAAGTATTTCTTAAAGCTATTTGAAATTTGAACAAATAAATATTCTAACTATAAGAAATATTACGTGTGGGAACACCATTATATTCGTTGGAAATGTGGCATATATCGTGTTTAAGAAACATGATCGCTTTTGACGGAATGTTCTTGAAGCGCAGCTAGCGCACCCCCTCTTAGGAACTAACCTCTCTAAGAGCATAGGCGCTTGAGTCCATTGACGTCCACCCCGAATCAGGGAAAACCTAGGGGCGGGGACAAATGCCCTATCTTTATCTGGGAACAATTCCCAGGGACTAAGTTTGTTAGACTCGCAAGTCTACTCATACTCATAAAGGGTTTGTAGACTTGACTCGCGGACTCGTACAAATCCATGAAATATTAAAAATGACATTCAAAACTCTGTAAAGAAATTAAAATATAAATATAAAACATAGTTTTATTTAAAACATGTGATTCATCTAACAAACGTGATTGGTCGAAATGCACCGTACATTTCCCTCTTTATAGTTATTGGATATGTTTCTCCGCTTTCTTTTAGCATTGCTAAGAAATTTTGGAGTGAAGTTTTTCATTTGTTATATATGTAAAATTTGAAGTCAGATCGATTAATAGTTTTGAAGATCATGAAAGATAGGGACACGATTCACCTTTAAAAGGATGAACTCCGACTACTAGATGACTTGACAAAAATAATTGGAGAAGAATTTAAATTAAAAATTAATGGTATTATCGTGATTTTGTAGGAAATTTTGTTTTCTAACTATACTTTTAAGTTATTTATAATATTCTTAAAAATGATAACTGCAAAGTAGTAATAATAAAATTAATGATATTATGGTACAAAGTATATCAATTAAATAATTTTTAACAAGTGTGACAATTAAGATTTTAAATACAATTGCAAAACATACACATGATTAAGTAAATGGTTAAATATATTTTTGGTCCCTATAAATATCTCACATTTCATTTTTAATCCCGATAAAAAATAACATATTTTGATCCCTAAATTTTATTTATTTATGTAGTTTTAGTATTTGTTATTTTCTAAAATTTTAAAAACTATTTAATTATTTCATAATATTTTAAATTTTTAAATAACTTTTTCATACGTGTTCAAACTTTCTTTACCAGATTATATAATTTTCTAAAATGAGAAGAATTAAATATGAATTTTTTAAATTTTAAGAGATAATGATAAAATTAATGAAAATCTCGACTTATAAATCAAATTTTGAATTTTTTCCGAGAAACTTTGTATAACGTTTTAAACATATTGTAAAATAATCATTCAAAAATACATATTATTTCTACGTGCGTAATTATTTTATAGGAACCAAAATACATTATTTTTTTATAGAAACCAAAACAAAAACTGATAACCAAAATATGATTTGGTGGAGTTGAAGAGAAAACATAGTAGGGTGGATTTTGTGATAGGAGGTGACTTTAATGCAGTTTCTCATTCTAGTGAGAGAAATGGAGCCTTAGATGGGTATAGAAGGAGGGAATTAGTAGAGTTTCATCGTTTTATTGATGACGTTGGTTGTATCGATATTCTTTGTACTGGAGGTCCTTTTACTTGGTTTAGTAGCTCGGGGACAGCTATGAGTAGGCTGGATAGGTTTTTGCTTTCGGTCGGATTGGTCGAAGCGTGGAAGCTGTCGGGATAGTAAGTAGGCTCCAGGGATGTTTCTGACCATTGTCCCATTTGGATAAAACCGAATGACCAGGATTGGGGTCCCAATCCCTTCTTGTTTAACAATTATTGGTTGAATCAACCGAAGTTCCAATCTTTTGTGAAGAAGGAATGAATTTCCTTTGTTGTTAAGGGGAAGGGAGATTTTGTTCTCAAAACTAAGTTGAGTCTTCTTAAAGATAGAATTAAGGTGTGGAATGTCGAAGTGTTCGGTTGGCTTGATTTGAAGGTTGTGGAAGTTAATCAAGATCTTAACGATCTTGATAATGGGGCAGTTATGAGACATGTTTATTATTCAGAAGGGCTAGTAAAGAGTAGGATGAAAGTTAGAGAGGCTGTTTGGAATCGTTTGAAATAAAAGTAGGGTATGCTTAGGCTTAAAGTTAGGACATTATGGTTGAAAGAAGGGGATAAAAACTCCAGGTATTTCCATAACATTTCGAAGGGTGGGAGGAGGCGTAATCGTATTTCTTTTGTCAACATCGTTAACGGGAGAAAATAGGAGGTGAGTGAGGTCAAAGAATAAATTAGGAAACATTTTGCGGAGAATTTCCCTGATCACTGTTCAGCTAGTCCGACTGTAACACCCCGTAATTTATTTAACTCTCTGAATAATATTATTTAATACCAATAAGATTTCCAGTTTATTCTAAGAAATTTTAATGAAAAACCATTAGAGTAAATGGAAATTTAAGTTGGATAACTGATATTATTTATGCCGAGGTTTTATTTAAATTAAGGATTAAGAGACATTTTTTGATACTCTCTATTTTTGGACCCATTAGTAAGAAATTAAATTTTTTTTATATTTTGTTTATATAGAAGGAAAAATAGAGAAAAACGTAATTAGTAAGAAAAGAAGAGAAAGGAAAAAGGAAAAGAAGAGGAGAAGAAGGAGAGAAAACCCTAAAGCTCCAAATTCATCATTCTCAATCATCCGTCCGTCGAATCGACTCTTTTCTTTCGTCAATCTTCATCTCTCGAGGTGGGTTCATAGTTAGATACTTTTGTTTTAGTTTTTGGTTGAGTTTTGAAGTTTATGAGTTTATTTTTGGTAGAAATCTTGAAAACAAATGATTTAAACGGTTAAAAACTCGATTAAACCTAACTATGTTGCTCACGTTATGTCTATGAGTATGTTTAGTGTTGTTTACTATGTTGGTTGGTGTTTTGGATGATTTTTGTCTTGGAATGATAAGTTTCCCGTAAGCTGAGTTTTCTGGAAAACGCAGAGCTCGCTCAGCGAGAAATGCAGGAGGTTCCTCGCTCAGCGAGACCTGGAAGTTTCAGTTTTGTTTTTAATTCATAACTTTTGATTCGGGCATCCGATTTTAGTGTTCTACCTATCGAATCGAAGCTAAAAATATTTACAAATTGATAATGCCAAAAAGATGTTATTTTACCCGACTTTTATCGACTTTTTCAAATGACCAAAACCTTGTTAAAAATTTGGAAAGTGTGAGTTAATGGAAATAAAGAAGGTGCGACTTGTGAGGTGTCTAAGTTTCCCTTAAGCTAAAGTGAATCATGAATTATGTATTGTTTTAAGATCCTCCGTAAATTCTTGGTTAATTCTCTTCGCGGTTACCTTGTGTTTTACATGAGCGTCTGTAAGGACTTGAGGTACCGGTTTTTTTAAATGCGGATTGTGGTTTGACGAGTGTAGGTCACAAATCCTCCATAAGGTCCTGAGTAAGCCTTGAGGTAGGTTGCCCTTAGTCCCACGTGAAGCATTCGTAAGGACTTGAGGCTAGTGTTATACTATTTATGTGTTAATCTTGAGTAAGTCTTGAGGTGGGTTACCTTTAGTCCCACGGGAAGCATCCGGTAAAGATTAAAGAGAGTGTTATGTTGAATCCTCCGTAAGGTCTTGAGTAAGCCTTGAAGGGGGTTGTCCTTAGTCCCACAAGAAGCATCCGTAAGGACTTGAGGTAGATGTTTCTTTTATTGTATATTGAGATCATGTGCGGACCTTAGTTCCCCTTTGTTATCGGTCCTTGTGTGAGTTGGTTTGTGGAACTTGTGATATTTGTTTAGGAACGAACCCTTAGAGCCGAGAGAACTCTAAGATAGAGAACTCACTGAGATGTTTTATCTCACCCCCATGTTGATGTTATTATTTCAGGTACCTCAGGTTCCGAAAAAAGGGTAAAGATAAGGCGATTTGATTATCTTTACTTGTTTGATGGCTTTGTCTTCCGCTGTGGACTTTTGAGATCTTCGGATCTAGTTCTTAGACTTTTGTATTCCTTTGAACATCTTGTATAATTTTATAGCCTTATTTTAGTACCTTATGTTGTAGTGGCTATACTTATGCAATGTGTTGCTAAGAACTTGTGTATTTTAGTACCAAACTAGATTTTTATATATGAAAAATATGCTTTGAAGTATGTCTTTTGCATATGGGTATTACACCGACTGTCGAGGATTTGAGCTTGATGTCATTGTCTTTATCAGATAAAGTAAGCCTCGAAGCAAAAAATTTAGAGGGAGAAATCAAAGATGGTATTTGGAAAAGCAATGGGGTAAATAGTCCAAGCCCTGATGGCTTTTCTTTTGGGTTCTTTCAAGCTTGTTGGGATACGATTAAAGTCGACGTTATTTCCTTTGTAATAGACTTTTAGATCAATCTGAAACTCATAAAGGTAGCAACAACGCCTTTTATCGCCTTGGTTCCGAAAGTTAAGAATCCCCAAAATCTGAACAACTATCATCCAATATGCCTGGTGAGTTGTTATCAAAATATACTTTCAAAGATTCTTTCTGGGAGATTGAAGAAAGTGGTTGGCTTTGTGGTTTATGTTGAGAAGTCAGCTTTTGTGCCTAGACACTGTATATTCAATGGTGTTTTGGTGGCCAACGAGATATTGGACTTGGCTAAGAGAACGAATCATAGTTGTATGTTCATGAAGATATATTTCAAGAGAGCTTATGATTGTGCCTCATGGGCCTTTCTTAGATTTGTTATGAGAAAGATGAATTTCGGGAACAAGTGGATGTCGTAGATGGAGTCTCTTGTATTCAAAAACTCAATGTCCATTTTAGTAAACGGAAGTGCAACTCATGATTTGGTTGTTTCGAATAGACTTATGCAAGAAGACCCTTTATCCGATTTCCTCTTTATCTTGGTGAGGGGTGCTTTCTCAACTAGTCAAGAAAGTTGTGGATTACGGTTTGTACAAAGCGTCCAGCCTGGACAATTCAGTGTCTTACGGAATTGTGCAATTCACTGATGATACTTTGCTTATTAGAGAGGTGGAAATGGATGACTTATGGTGTATTAAGGCGTTGTTGAGGGGGTTCGATTTAACTTCAGGCCTTAAAATTAACTTTTGCAATAGTAGAATTGGAAGAATTAACACCAACCTGGGGTTTGTGGAAGCAACTTCGATTTTCCTTAATTTCGAGATTAGTCGGTTATAAATTTTTTGGGTATTTTCGTGGGTGGTAGTCCAAGGAAGGCTTGTATGTGGAAGGATGTGGTAGATTCAGTTAGAAGAAGACTTTCTTCTTGGAAGAATAAGAACTTGTCGATCGGGGGTCGAGTTGTTTTGATTAACTTCGTACTCAACATGATGCATCTCTACTCGCTCTCATTCTATAATGCACTGAAAAGTGTTATCAATGTTTTACGGAGTATTCAAAGTAACTTTTTATGGGGTGGTTGTTCGGAGAAGAGGAATATTCACTGGGTCGATTGGAAAACCGTGTGTACTCCTAAAGAGAGGGTGGGCTTGGTGTTAAGGATTTGGGTGATTTTAATTTAGCTCTCGTTTTGAAGTGGAAGTGGGCGTGTTTGGTCGAGAATAAAACACTTTGGTTCGATCTACTGTCATACAGATATGCGAAAGAGGGGCTCAGTTTGGAAATTATGAGTTGCGAAGGCGGAATCGATTCAATCATGGCTAGAGAAATTGAAGATTTATTGTCTGTTTTGGAATACATATCTCCTACTCAAGGCGTAACATACCTGTTAAAGTGGGATCTGACCTTGATTGTATTTTTTCAATTTCTTCTTGTATCAGTTTCATCTCTTCAGCAAAATTCTGTTTGTTACTGAGTGACAAGCAGAGGGATTTGGTTAAACATAATGCTATCAATTTGACTTATAAAACAAATATTCCATCTAAGAAGCAAGTATTCATGTGGAGATTATTCAAAGATCGGTTGGCAACGAGAGTACAACTTTGTAGAAGAAATGTTATAGCTGGAGGTTCTGCGCTGCAGTGTGCTTTCTGTTTTGGTTCGGAGGAGTCGAGTCTGCATCTTTTCTGTTTATGTCTGTTTGCTTCAGAGGTGTGGATGGGAGTTTTCCGTTGAGCAAAAATTGCTTTTCAGTCGGAAATCTCTACCTCTATGTCCTTGTTTTCTTTCTTATCTTCGGTCAGATTGAGTATAGGAGAGGCCAAAAGCTTTTTCATATGGGCGGTTGTTGCGTGGAGTTTGCGGTTAAGTCATAATAGTTTGGTTTTCAAGGAGGTTTTGCTGTCGGTTTTCGATACGATTTATTTGGTCAAGTATTTGTCTTGGAAATGGTTGTTCTCCCATTCTAGTAAGAACAACGCGTCGTTCTATGATTGACATTTTGCTCCTTTAGTCTGTTCCAGACGGAAATGATTTTTCGTTTCTTGTAATTGGGTTCTAGCACCCCTTGTGCTATTTTTATGAAATCTCATCGCTTATTAAAAAAAATTGTTCGGAATACGAATTAGTGTATTCTTCATTAAATAATTATTAAACTTGAGAAATTAAATACAATTATTAACTAGAGTAATTTATTTTAAATAATAAAAATATAACAGAAAAATTGTGAAAATAAAAGAAATATAAATAAATATTCTTATCATAACCGTACGAATTAAGTATTTAAGATTATTTTGCAAAATAATAAGAATTAAAAATGAATTTAATATATATATATATATATATATATATATATATATATATATATATATATATATATATATATATATATATACACACGCATCATGCTAATACACATCCACGTAGATATATATTAGCAACATACATCTCAATGTACTTTTTATGTGAGATCCATTATATATATATATATATATATATATATATATATATATATATATATATATATATATATATATATATATATATATATATATATATATATATATATATATAATGGATCTCACATAAAAAGTACATTGAGATGTATGTTGCTAATATATATCTACGTGGATGTGTATTAGCATGATGCGTATATATATATATATATATATATATATATATATATATATATATATATATATATATATATATATATATATATATATATATATATATATATATATATATATATATATATATATATATATATGGGTCATGCTAATACACATCCATTTAGATGTATATTAGCAACATTCATCTTAATGTACTTTTATGTGAGATCCATTATTTTTGAGTGAAACCCATATTAGAAAGATGGAGAAAAAATAAAGAAAATATATTTAGTGTATTTTTATGTGTTATCCACCAATTTGGATATGTGTTAATATATATATATATATATATATATATATATATATATATATATATATATATATATATATATATATATATATATATATATATATGAAAATGTTAACACACCTAAAATTAATAGACTCCACACAAAATACGCTAAGTATAATTTTTTATTATTTTTTTACTTCATCTTCTAATGTGAGTCTCACTAAAAAATAATAGACTCTACACAAAAATACAATAACTTGTATGTTGATAACACACACCTATATTGGTGTGTATTAGTATGATATATATATATATATATATATATATATATATATATATATATATATATATATATATATATATATATATATATATATATATATATATATATATATATATATATATATATATATATATATATATATATATATATGGACAATGGATGGGTCTACTTGACAACATTGGGATCAGCTGACCCCGCTTCTTTTAAGAAAAATTAATCAATAATTTAAAACTTATATGTTTTGACCCCACTTAAAATGTTGTGTTGCCCCATATTTCAATTAAATACAACCCAATCAAATCAATAGCATTAAATGTTTTGTTTTTTTTGTTTTCATTTTTAAAATAAAATTGGTATTTCGTGTGCATTGCCCCCCAAGACTGGTTTTTTATTTACTAAATAAAATAAACTTGAATTTTCTTTAAAAACAAGAAATGGATGTGGAGATAATACTTATACACACCACAAGTTCCAACAGTAAAATAAAATAAAATAAAATAAAACTATTATGATTAAAACATATATTTTTTACGTATCTCTCAACTTTTATGTTTAGACTCGATAGAATTATGAAAGTTCGAATTGTTTTTGTAGTTTATTGAGAGAGAAGAATAGTAATCTATAAAATATATAATTTTAATTAACTTGTTCATCTTCAATCAAGAAAATCACAACAAAATTTAAATAAAAACAACAAATAATAAAAATACTAAAATTAGTTTATCGAATAAAAGTTTAAATTAATAAACTAAATTTTTAAATCATGAAAAATAAATAATCATCAAACATGTTTTTTTTATAAATATAATATGTTATTTTTAAAGATTACAATTTTTTGTACACAATATTTTATTTTATTTTTGACGGGAATAACTTATAACATTACACTAATAATAAGAGTTTTGATATATGTTGTACATCACTAAAATTTTGAATACTAGCAAGATAATATTGACTTGTCTTCTAATGAACTTAACATGAAAGTTCCCAAAATGAAGACATAACAACGACTTACATTCCTTAGTGATAGCACCGAAATCCGAATCATTAGGATTCTGAACGTTCACACTATCCACTACACTTTTCACATCTAACTCAAAATCCACATTGCACATACCTAGCTCATGGACCCACTTAATTGAGTATAAGAGACCCAACGCTTCTCCCACATCTACTTCAGTAGTAGGCGAGAACCACCTTGTACTAGCAACAATAAACCCTTTTATCATCTCTAACACATGCCCATATACCAACATTGTTATTAAGAAAGAAGCATTAATATTACATTTAACCCGCCTAGTTGAAGGTTTGCTCCACTTGGAGTAAAAAATCACTGGATGATGGATAATAAGCCTCGATCTTATCTGTTGGGCATTTCTCCAACCTTCAAATAACTGAGAAGCACATCTACAAATGGATTATAGGAGCTCATCAATATGGTTCCATGTGAGATTATTCCTGCACTTTCAAATACTCCACAACATAGTTGAGAACACTGTGTTGATCCTGGCTAGAATCCTGTAAAAATGTGAAAATTAAAGAAGCAAAATCAACTTCGTTATTCAAAAGTTGTTGTAACCTGGACCACATACTCAATTTATTCCAACACTTTATACTCTTAGTGCACTAAAGGAACAAATGATCGTAATTCTTCACTCCTTCCCCACAAACACCACAACTATAAGGACAATCAACTCTTTTTTCCTTCAATCTCATCCTAGATGGAACACAATTCCTACAAAGACGCCACATAAAAGTTTTAATCCTTGAAGGAGTCTTCAAACTCCAGATCAAGTTTCGTCTTTTGTCAATCCTAAGATGAGAAGTATCAATAACCTCTTTAATGCAGAAACAATAGGCATTACAGACAAAAAATCTTCCATTCTTCTCCAAGTTCCAAATTAACTTATCCTTGTGTACAGAGCTAAATACAGAGTATTGAGAACCTTAGACGCATCACCTTCCCCTAGGAGAGAAACAACTAAATTGGTATTCCATTGTTTATCATTAACACCCAATAAATCTAAAACTTTTAGATTCACCACTTCCAGATAATTCAGCCAAGTGTTGTCCAATACCAAACTGTCATGCAACCATTTTTACCCCCAAACCGAAATACTTTCTCCTGATCTGATACTCTATCTATAACCTCCTTGCACCACAAACTTCGAACTCCAAATACTGCACCAAATATAATTGGGATTGTGCCCAATAGCAGAATCGAGAAAATCACAATTAGGGAAACACCTTGCCTTATAGAGATGAGAAACTAGGCTATAAGGTTTGGTCATAAAGTTATAAGCTTGTTTACTCAACATAGCATAGTTGAAAGCACTCAGGTTTTTGAACCCCATCCCTCGTTCAACTTTAGGCATAGATAAACGGTCCCAAGAAATCCAACTAATGCCTTTACCTCGATCTCACTTATGACCCCACCAAAAGGAATCCATCATTTTCTCAATTTCATCGCAAATAGAAGAAGGCAGTAAAAAGATACTCATAATGTAGGATGAAATATCTTGAAGAACTGATTTAATAAGAGTTTCCCTTCGAGCTTGAGAAAGACTCCTACTACTCCAAGAATTATTCTTTTTCCAAATCACGTCTTTAATGAACTTGAAAGTAGCTTTCCTGCTTCTACCTATCATAGATGGAACTCCAAGATATTTACCTGTCCCCAAAACATGTTGAACTCCTAAAGTGTCAACCAACTCATTATTAATAATTGGATCAACATTCCTACTGCAAAAAACTTCCGATTTTTGGAAATTAATGGCTTGCCCCGAAGCTTCCTCATATATGTTAAGGATATTCTTCATAACATTAGTATCATGAACAACCACTCTAAAGAACAGAAAACAATCATCGGTGAAAAGAAGATGAGAATCATTTTGCTTTTGCTTGCTTGTTAAGGAGATAAAGGGTCCCCTTGCCTTAGACCCCGTCCTGGAGTAATCGGACCAAC
The DNA here is from genome assembly GCA_963966055.1 of Lathyrus aphaca. Taxonomy (NCBI): domain Eukaryota; kingdom Viridiplantae; phylum Streptophyta; class Magnoliopsida; order Fabales; family Fabaceae; genus Lathyrus; species Lathyrus aphaca. Next base: position 569,331,827 of record OZ014522.1, read on the forward strand.
CATGTTTCCATTCATGCATACTGAGTAGTCAACAATTTTCACACATAACATAACATATGTTAACCGATTACACCGTCGAAGATTTCTCGCATTCACTTCCTTCACTATTTGCCTTGTGCCTTAGAGATGGCCCATAGTAGAATTTAATAACACTTATCATAAGTTTAATTTTACAATTTTGTATAACACTTTATGCATAATACAAATTTACTTTAAGACACACGCATAAATGTTATAATTTATGAGAATTAAAAGTCCAATTGGTGTGTTCCAAAATGACAAGAAAAGTGGAAGAGGAGCAGCACTTCGTGAAGTGTTGTTGCATAATGAAAATAGGTAATTGTTGGAAACATGATAACTTTTGGTTAAAATGTATCTTTTCATCAAGGGTCGCAACCTTGTGAAACAACACATGCAAGCCTATAAATACCTCATTTCGAAATTCAGAAAATATATTACAAACAAAATATTCTCTTGTACAAAATTTCAAACACTCTTCGCTACATAATCGAGTTTTCGTCGGTCTTGCGCAGACTAGATAAAAGGTTGAATTATCCTGGGTATTCCTGCGTTCCAACTCTAAGACAATTTTGAGAGTGTTTGAAATACTTTTAAGGAAAATGATTTTGTTCACGATTCCAGCCTCGGTCCATTCGAATTTTAAAGAATTTTCTAAGAATCTTAAAAGTATTTCAAATAATGGAAATCGAGGCTTTTGTGTCATGCATTACTTTCCGTGTAACTTCGCTGCTCCGACATTGAAGAAAGATCAATTAATCGTCTATGGTGATCAAAAACAAATAAAAAGCTCTCAATGCGTATATTAAATATTTTGTTTAATGGCTAAATGATAAGGCATAAAAAAAAGAAATTTTTTTAGATGAATTTGAAGGCTATTATGACTTTATTATATTCATGATAATGATGTATATCTCAAGTAGGAAGAGAATATAACAGGTTCATTTACAGAGACCATCGTAGAACGTTTCCAATACAATTGAGACGATTCTCAAATAGAATGGGAAAATATCAGGGAAAAAAAGAACGGAAGTATAAATGGTGACAGGTTGCATTGCTTCAACTACTATACAAATATACTATAGATCTTTTTGTGCCAATTTATTGTTGGACCAATGCTAATACCACATGAACCATTGCAACATTTGATCAATAGTTTCAATATTATCATAATATAATGGTTCATAATCAGATGCATAATTTAATATAAAAGGTACACAATTAAATTCATCTAATTTTAAATTATAATTTTTATGAATAGTTTGTGGATGTAATTTTGTTGGAGACATAAACATCAATGTTTATTTATTCATAATCATGGTGAAAGATACATATTTAATATTATATTTGCATACCATGCAACTATGGTTTCTAATACTTTTGGAACGTGGACAATTGTGTTCACTAGATAAGGTTCCAAGAGTCATATTTGCTTTTAATGACAATTGAGTTATTTTAGAAGGTTTCATGGCTCATATTTGCTTTTAATGAAAATTGTGTTATTTTTCTAAAAATTTCTTTGCGGATTGTTGAAACACAACCCGAATTTTGGACAAGCAAGAGAGTTTGAAGGGCTAAGGATCTAGGACCAAACAAAATCAATGATCGACTTATTTCTTATATCTAGTAGAAATAAATAATGAGAATTTTGTTCATAAGATTCCTCTTATTCTTCAAATGGAAGATGATCCAAGGACTTATACTAAAGCAATAGGTTTAAAGGACTCCTCTTATTGGAAGGATGGTATCCAAGACAAATGGATCCAACCATGTCATACCAAACTTGGAAATTTGTCAATCTACCTAAGGAATTAAGACTCATTGGATGTAAATGGTTGTTCAAGAAGGAAGTATCATATTGTGATGGTACACCAAACTCATACAAGTCTAGAATAATAACCAATTATTTTAGACAAAAGGAATGTGTTGATTATTTCGACACATATGTGCTAGTAGCAAGCATAACGAAATTAGAGTTTCATTTGCATTAAATTTCGTGCATGGTCGTATAGTTTCTGAAATGGATGTCAAAAACTACATTACAAAGTTGAGATCTTGATGATGAGATTCAAATGGAACAACTAGAAGGTTATGTGGAAATTAACAAAAGGTGTGCAAGTTTGACAAATCCTTGCATGGATTAAAAAAGCACCAAAACAATGATATCAAAAGGTTGACTTTGTCATTGTAAGATTCACCAATTAAGGGGAAACACACAAGTTAAGAGAGACTTTTCAATCATTATCAAAACAAGTATTAAACGATTTTGTCATCATCAAAATGGGGAGATTGTGAGGAATACATCTTATATCTAGTTCAATTTTGATGAAGACAAAGATTATCAAAGAAGAAAATAATCAAAAGTGTCATGCACATCAATGATGAAGTCGATCAAGAAGGTTTAACATAGAAATTCAAGTGAAGATTTGAGACAAGTGAAAATAACTAAGGTACTCATCGCAATTTATACTATATTATTTTAAATTGCTCAAAGTTTCATCTATCACTTCATCTAAAACCTTCTTGCATCATCATGCATGATTATCTAAAAACTTTCTTCATCTAATTCTTATCACAAGTGTTTGTACACAAATTTGTGTGAGAATATTGTGATATTCATTTGTCTTTATGTTGATTATATGATTGATCATTGACAATGAGATGGATAGAATTTTAGAAACAAAGAGGTTTCTAATTTCCACATTCAAGATGAATGATCTTGGACTAGTTAATACACTTTTAGAGATCAAAGTAAAGCAAAATAGTGGGGGGTTATGAACTTATTCAAACACACTATGTTGAGAAATTGCTTGATAATTTCAAACACTTATGGAAGAGTTGTGACTCAATTGAAGTATGCAAGTGTATGCAATGTACTAGAACCGTCATAACATTTGCAATTAGTAAAATGGGTATATTTTACTAGCAATCCAAATGGTGAGCACTGAAAGGTCATCATTAGGATTTTCGGCTATTTTATAAATAAATAAAACCTTGACCTCCATTATGGTAGATTTTCTTCCATATTAGAAGGATATACCAATGCGACTTGGATATCGAGTGTTAAATATCATAAATTTGCATTTAAGTTGAAATTTACACTAGTCGAGGGTGAAATTTCTTAGAAGAGCAAGAAATAAATGCGGATCACTCTCTAAATCATTGAATTAGAGTTCAATGCTCTTACTTCCACTAGTGAAGAAGTTGAATGGTTGAGGGATCTTCTGTTGGAAGTTCCATTGGCTAAAGAAAATGTTTCAAAGGTGTTGATACATTGCGGTAGTCAAACCACTTTAACTAAAACAGACAAATGTGTATAACAAAAGGTCTAGTCAAGTAGGATTTAGACATTCTTTCGTGAGAAAATTAATTAAGGATGTAACCATCCACATATATACGATCGAGCTATAATTTTCTTGATCCATTTACTAAACCACTGACCAAAGACTTAGTAAAAGCAACCTCGAGAGGCAGGAGGTTGAAACTCCTTGAGTAGGAGATTGCTTAAATTACATACAAATGTAGAGTACCTCTTTATTTATAATGAGATTGCTTAAATTACATCATACAATCCTAAACTGACTAACTAACTTCAACAAATTATTATTAAACTCTATCAAATACATGTTGCTTCGACATCGATTAGTTGTATTCCACATTTTGTCGAATACATTCACCTCATTCTCACATAAATTGTATTTGACATTCTGTCGAATATATGCATATTAAACTCTATCAAATACATGTTGCTTCGACATCGATTAGTTGTATTCAACATTCTATCGAATACATGCACCTCATTCTCATATAAGTTGTATTCGACATTTTGTCGAATATATGCATATTAAATTATTACAAATCAATTACTTCTCTATCGATTAATCGATTTCGAATATGTCAAATCTTATACTTTACAAATATGTTTAACACAAAGAAAAAAAATACATTAACACAAAAAATTACATATTTAACAAAATTCACTTTTACAATTTTATATAACACCTATAATACAAATTTACTTAAGACACACGCACAAACTCATAACACTTCTATTTTATTTGTTAATATTTACTTAAGATACATGCATAAACTCATAACACTTCTCAAAACACTTCTATTTTATTTGTTAATATTTAATTTCAAACCCAAGTAGAAAAAACTAAAATTGAGTTTTTTCTCTCCTCTTCTCTTTATCTCACTCTAAATCAATTCCAAGACTCTAGAAACTAATTATTTTATATTCAAATTTAAATAATTAAGGTTATTTTAATAACAATTATTTTTGGATCTATTTTAGTTAATATTGGATTATTAAAAAAAAAAATTACTCATTGTTATTATAAGGATGTCGCCTACTTATTCCTTCAATTTTATTTTGTCTTGAGCCACCTATTAATATCCTTTTACCTAGTCAAAACTAAAATGAGTCATGTCTATAATTATACTCTTTCTTTTTTCACCAAAACAAATTACACACGTTTTAAAGAAGTAGGGGTCACATTTTGATGTTGGGTAAAATCATGTATCCATTTCTGTTTTCTTTTTAAGCAACATAACAAACAAAATACACACAAGATTTTTTTTATCCTTCTACTTTTTCCTAGATTCTCAACAGAATGTTATTTATATAGTTTCTATTGTTTTCTTACATCCACAAATGAAGAAGAACCTCTTGTATCATAGAGGATTTGCACACATTGGCGGATAAATCCTGAAGAATGCAGTCTTCATACTCGTTCGTGTGATTGTTCTCGCCATGGTTGGAAATATCAATTGGACAACATTTCTAAAGATTATATTCACCTAAAATATCTATATCTCCACTTCACCACTTCATCATTATACAAACATGTTTTGCACAAATTACATGTTGATATACACACACAAAAATTCAAAAACTTCATTTTAAATTATTTTAGAATTATCTTCAATACATGATAAATACACCTTAAAAAGTGAGCAATTATTTTTTAGAAAAATAAATATGTTTATTTTAAAAACTATATGAAATATTATTTATTTTATTATTTCTATAAAATCATTATCTTTTTACCAAATTATGAATTGTTGACCTTTTTCATAATTTTCTTCTTTTAAAGGATATAAATACTGTGCATAATCCTAAACATATTCTAACTTATTCCAATTATAAAAAGAAAATTTAATTAAGCAAGGTTTACTTATATTATGAATGAATCAAATTTGTTTTGCTAACCTATTAAAAAAAAATAGAATTTTCCTTGTGTCAAATTTACAAAAATATTAAAAAAAATAAGAAGCAAAGTTGGCCACTCCTTCCGCTGGCACGTGAAAATTGAGAGATAAAAGGCCAACACTGAAACTTTATAACAATCATTTCTTCTTCTCTTCTCTCACACCAAAATGACAGGAGGAGAACACAGTGAAACATCAGCTTCCGACGATTCCAACAACAACAACAACAACCTGAAGGTCCCACTTCTTCCAGTCCAGAGAACACACACCAACCTCTTCACCCTCAAATCCATTTTCACCCTCAACAACTTTTATATTCTTCTCGGACCTTTACTCTCCCTTTTCATCTGTCTCTTTGTCAAACTCGATGCTCCCAAAACCAGTCGCAACATGCTCGCTGTTGTTGCTTGGGTTTTCACTTGGTGGGTTACATCTGCTTTACCTCTTCCGGTCACTTCCATGTGTCCCTTGTTTCTCTTCCCTCTCTTCGGAATCGCTTCTGCTGATACTGTTGCCCGCTCTTACATGGATGATGTTATCACCCTGGTTTTAGGAAGTTTCATTCTCGCCCTCGCCGTTGAACGCTACAACGTTCACAAAAGATTGGCTTTGACGGTATGTTTGATTTATTATAATCCAAGTCATTACAATGAAAGTGAAGAGAAGAACCCTTCTCTGTCATTCAATGTAAATAAAATTAATTTCATGTGATTATAATAATTTTTGAGGTGGAAAATATGGGTTATTTTAATTTTATTATTGTGAATGAAAATGATTGGTTGGTTATGATGTAATATGTGAAGGTGACGTCTGTGTTTTGTGGGGAACCGTTGAATCCAGCGCTATTATTATTGGGTCTATGTGCCACGTCATTCTTTGTTAGTATGTGGATGCACAACGTGGCGGCGGCGGTGATGTTGATGCCGGTGGCTACGGGGCTATTACAGCGGCTTCCGCCTTCCTCGGAGCAATCGGAGTTAGTGAACAAGTTTAGTAGAGCGGTGGTTCTGACGGTGGTTTATGCGGTGCCGATAGGAGGAATGAGTACTTTGACTGGGACAGGTGTCAATTTGATATTGGTTGGAATGTGGAAGAGTCTTGAGCCTGGAGCGAAGCCAATTAGTTTCAACACTTGGTTTTTTTATGCTTTTCCGGTAGCTTTTGTTTTTGTTATATGCTTTTGGTCTATACTTTGCTTGATTTACCTACGGAAAGGTACAGCCAGGGCATTATCGTCTTATTTGAATAAAGCACATTTGAAGAGGGAATTAGAAGCTCTTGGTAAGTTTTTCTTTTTCTGTATAATTATTAATTATTGCCTCTAATTCATTTCATGCAAAAATTCCTATTATTTCTTTTTTAAATACACGTGACCATTTTTTTAGGTATTTAATTAATAGTCATGATTGAATGGTTATCTTTGTGATAAGTCGATGCTTACGTGTCTTGATTTATTGCCACATGAGTCCATTGCAATGTGGAGGTGTATTGTGTCATCTGTTTCATTTTCAACCACTTACCTGGTACCTACAAAAACCAATAGGGATAGAGATCCTCGTGGTTCACATTATAAATTATTGAGTAAAATTAATTTAATGAAATAATTTATTTAAATAGTTAAATGATTGACTATATTTTTATGAATAAAATACGACTTTTTTATTTTAGAAAAAGTTCTAAATTTGAAGATATTCTAAAATCTACTTCTAAGTTCATTTAGGATAATTCCTGGACTATTTTCTCTTCTATGTGCTTTGGTTCATTGTGCAAAAAATGAGAAAAAATAAAAAAATAAAACAATTAGTGGTTGTAATGGACTTGTGTAAAATGGCTTGTCCCATTGAAATTGCTAACTGAATAAACAATTCAATGAACACACTTGCTAACTTTTTCCAAATTGTGGTCTTGTTGCAACACACTCATGTGAACATCATGTGAATTTATAGTATACTCTAATCCTTTCTTTTTTTAGCCAATATTTCAATATACTTTTTTGTTTGTAATTGGTATTTGCAGGTCCCATGTCTTTCGCTGAGAAAATGATCCTGTCTGTGTTTGGGGTATGCATCTCTAATTATTCAAATCTCACATATAAACAAAAATTGATCAAACACATTAAATAATAAGCAATATTGTATAAATGCAGTTGTTGATCATATTATGGATGACAAGAAGAATCACAGATGACATTCCTGGATGGGGAGCTTTTTTCAATGGCCTTGTTGGCGATGGAAGCGTTAGTGTAAGTACCACCTATATGTGTTAGTGTCGTGTTACGTGTCACACTATCTACATCTGTATTAGTATCATGTTATATGTCAGATACGTGACGTGACAGTGTCATGTTACGTATCAGCGTCTATCTTTCTTAGTGCCGTCGCACGTTACAATTAATTAAAACTATTCATTTTTTTGTAATATAGGTTATGGTTGCTGTATTATTATTCATCATTCCTAACAGGAAAAAAGAAGGTGAAAAGCTAATGGATTGGAACGAATGCAAGAAACTACCATGGAGCCTAATTCTACTTCTTGGAGCTGGTTTCGCATTAGCCGACGGAGTTCAAGCTAGCGGTCTAGCCGATGTACTTTCAAGAGCAATAGATTTCTTAGAAAATGCTCCATATTTAGCCATAGTTCCTGCAGTTACTCTTATAAGTAGCATTATAACTGAGTTCATAACTTCAAATGATGCTACTGCCACACTAATTATCCCACTTTTATATCACATAGCTAGAACTATGCATGTACATCCTCTTCTTCTTATGATCCCAGGAGCAATGGCAACTGAATTTGCTTTCATGCTTCCAACTTCAACTCCATCAAATGTAGTTGGTTTCGGCACTGGTCATATTGAAATTCAAGATACACTTAAAGTTGGTTTGCCACTTAAGATTACTGGAATTGCTGTGCTTTCAATTTTCATGCCATCTCTAGGTAAATTATTTGCAAAATTATTCTTCCTATCTCTTAATTTTTTTTCCAATAGACTAAAAAGTTATAATTACCAGAAACTCACACATATAATCTTCAGTATCAAGGTTCAAACCTTGGTAATAACGTTCAATCTAGCAATATCGATTTATGTCAATTGAAATAAGAAATACGATTTGCGGATTACCTAACAATAGTTTAAGAAAATTACTCAAATTGAAAAAGGAGTCTGATGTATATTAGTATTTGTATTGCAGGAGCTTTAGTTTTTAGAACAAATGAAGGTGTTCAAGGGATGCAAAACATTCCTTTGTTGAGAAATTGATTTCTTCTTCATTTGATTTCTACAATGCTTAAGCAATTTTTGGTGTTATTTACGATTGAAACATTTTACACATTAATCTTCCTTCTTACCACAAAGGCCAAAGAATAGAGAATGTGGATATGCTGTATATACCAGGCAAAGGAGGAGGGATAAGAATATATGTCTATTTGCTTATTGATTTTTTTTTTAGTCATCTTGATCAGAGATTTTATTAATTTATATTGTAAAATATTTTCCTTCAATAATTATTGAAGGAGGAGTGATTATATGTTTCTTTTCTTTTGTTAGAGGATTGATTATGTCTTTAAATTGTGACTTTCTATCTTTTGTGGGTTGTAATATATTGATTATAAAAAAAATGTTTACCCACACATACTTTGGATGCATTTCACTTTTGATTTTGAACAAAAATTGTAATTTGACTTCTATTTTTACTTAAAAATATAATTATTAATTTAAAAAATAAATGGTGTAGGAATTAAACCCAAGATTTTGAGTAATTCCAAATCAATCTCTATGAACAAGATTCAATCACACCGATCGAAATCTCTTGTACTTCATTTGAGTGAATCAACCAACCTTGATTGCAACATTTATCTCTATACAATGACAATGAAATGAGAGAAAATGAGTAAGAAAGAAGATTAGGGTTTGAGGGAAATTGGGGAAGAAGAAGATGATTTATGTAGAGTCTCTCTCTATTCACAAACCTATGAAATTTTTTATTAATTTTGCAACTGCAAGTGATTACAAGATTATTTTCAAAATAGATTCAAAATAGAGGTTATTTCTTCTATTTATAATTGAGCTAACTTGCTCCTTAAGCTAAAGCTCAAGAAATCAAAAGCACAAAATACCTATTTTGATTTAAGTCGAAATTCTGTGTTAAACAACCTGCTCCAATACTTCGACATAATACTACTCAACACACATTACAAATTTTAACATGTCCTTATTTCTTTCGAGCATTGTCTTCTTCAACATAAATAATTGCAATTTAACAAATAAAATACATAAAAAACAATATAAATTCGACTTAGTTAACTTTTTTTAAGAAGATAATTATGAAACTAATTGTATTGAATAGTAAAATATTTATAACGATAGTAAAGATATAATTGTTAAAATATTAATAAATATACAATTTCATGTTAATTATTTATAAATATAACAAATTTAAAATGACTAAAATATCTATAAATGTTACCATTTTCAAGTTGAATCAAATCAACATTTCAAGTTAATTATTTATGGTTGGATAGTCCCCTTTGTCCGTCAATCTGCGGATAGTGGGCAGAACTCAACTTCAACTTGGTTTTCAAGGCTTCCTGCAAACTCTCCTAGAATCTTGATATGAACCTTATATCTCTGTCTGAAACAACACTTAAAGGAATATCATGCAGTTTCACAATTTAATTGATGTAAATCTCTGTCAGCTTCTGCAATGGATAAGTGATCTTTATCAGAATAAAATGAGTCGACTTAGTCAGTTTATCAACGACAACCCAAATCGAATCACTTCCCTGGGTTTTCTTCGATAAATCCACCATGAAATCCATAGAGATGTTATCCTAGTTCCACTCTAGAATACTCAAATATTACATTAATCCAAGCAGTTTCTTATGTTCGATCTTCGGCTTCTGACAACTCAAACATGAATGTATATACTTAGAAACACCATTCTTCATACCTGACCACTAAAACATCTTCTTAAGATCTTGATGCATCTTTGTAGCACTAAGATGGATACTCAAACCACTTATGTGACCTTCCTCAAGAATTTTCTTCTTAGCACGCAAACTCTATTTTGGAATCTCATGACTCCATTATTATCGAGTATGAAATTCACTTTTTTACCTTGATTGATTAACACCATTCGACCAGTTAATCCCAAATCTGATGTTTGCCCTTCTCTGATCTTTTCTATAACACCGATGGTCAACTTCAGTATATCCAACATCATACTCTATAACATCATCTCACACACCAAGATAAGATCTTTTAACTGCTCAATCAAATCCATCTCTTTAACCATCAATGCCAACATTTGTAAAGACGTTCGACTTGAAGCATATGCTACCACATTATCTTTACGAGGATGGTAACTCAACTCAAAATCATAGTCCTTCAAAAATTCAAGCCTCCTCATCCGCCTCATATTCAACTCCTTTTCAACAAACAAATACTTCAAACGTTTATGATCACTGAAAACCTCAAACCTCAAACCCTACAAATAATGTCTCCAAACCTTAAGTACAAAGACCACTGATGCAAACTCTTAATCATGGGTATGATATTTTGTCTCATGAATCTTCAACTATCTCGATTCTCGAAGCATACACTACCTGAAGATTCTGCAAAGCACACCACCTAACCCATTTTAGAAGCATCGTAATACACAATAAAGGATTCCTCCTCATACAACAATATTAAAATTGGCGTCATCTTCAACCTTTTCTTAAACTCTTGGAAACTTTCTTCACACAAAGCATCCCACATATAAGCTTGACCCTTAGCGTCAACTGAGTTAAAGGCAAAGTCAAATTCGAAAAGCCTCATAAAAACCTTCTTCAGTAACTAGCCAAACAAAGAAAATTTCTAATCTCAGTAACAGACTTAAAAGTTTGCCACTGCAACATTGTGCCTACCTTAGATGGATTAATTACTATACCACCGCTGAAAATCATATGACCAAGGAAAACCACTTCTCACAACCAGGGGCGGATCCATATACAAGTTGATAGGGGCTAGTGCCCCCACTATTTTTTTCTCCCATTAAACATAATTAAAATATCTTGCCCCACAGTTTCGAAGTTTTATAAGTTTTGTTTAAACTCTATATTATCTCCTATTTTATTTAGTCTTAATAAACAATCTAATAATTATATCATTTTTATTTTATTAAACACTATTCCTAAGTAACAAAGTTTTTTATCATCAATTATCAAATAAATATTTAGTTATTTTCTTCTAAGTTATTAATATTATATTGATCAATTAAATTATGTGTTAAGTTTTAGTCCCTTTATAGCCCTAATATAAACTTATTTTAATAGGTAGTATAAATTTTATTGATGAAAAAATTGAGAGAGGTTTAAATTATATATTTATAGAAATTAATAACTTATTTAATTCATTTAATTTTTTTTTGATAAATTGAAATGCATGGTAACATTTATAGCATAGTTTTAATAAAATATTTATCTAAAAATTATTTTTAATAGTTATTCTTTGACTCATTTAACACACTTTTTTTTAAATTCCTGGATCCACCACTGTTCAGAACCATGGTTAAATTTGCATACAATTTCTTATCTTGCAAAGTATACAATACAACTTGCAGATGTCTTATATGCTCTTCATTTTATTCAGAATACACCAAGATGTCATATATGAAAACCACAACGAAGTGATCCAAGTAAGGATGGAATATCTTATTCATATATTCCATGAACACAATCAATCTTTGTGAATACAAAAGCACCAACCAACAGATCCATAAGGTCATCAATCCTAGGAAGAAGATACTTATTCTTAATCGAAACCTTATTCAATTATCGGTAATCAACACATAGTCTCAGGTTACCATTGTCATACCCCAAATTTGTCCTACCTTTTCGAATTCTCATGATATTTGGTAAATTGGTGAAGATGTTGCTGTGAATCATCATTTGGCTTCCGACCATGATTTTCAAATCATGAAGTTCTTGTTTATGCTAAAGTCAAGTGCTGAATATGTGAAATTTGATCATACAGTGATTATTGTTAAAATGGGTGTTGTCCCTTTGCAAGTTTTAGGGTGTTTGGGTTAGTATAAAGCCTGAAGGATATTATTGAAAAGATGAATTTTGGGATCATTTACGCAGGGAGCCCAAGTGGCAAAGGTTAATATGAAGATAAGAGTTTATCGCTGCTATGGCTGATCAAGACCTTGAGTACCATGTGCTAACACTTATTGTCCAAAATATATTTGTATGATTTATCAAGATTGCTTATTAATCATGGGTCAATTAAGGTTTGTTTAAGAGAGGATTGAAGCGTTGAAATGGGGAGTTGTTTGCTTAAAATTACTTGGCCCATACCAGGAACATGTTTGAATGGACATCCAAATAGAGATAGGATTTCACATGGCTAGCTGAAATCATTTATTCACAAGTCACCAAAATTCAAAACCAGTTGCAATACAAAGGCCCTGGTACATAGTTGACATCAAGAGCTTTACGAAAAGAATAAAAGGTTTACAAGAAATAAAATACTAAAGCTTCAAATTTTATGATCAACTAAATCCTACTTTTGACCGTTGAACACATGCTACACACGGACAGGTCTTTCATTGGTTTTAGTGTGAGCTATTGGATATCCTCCTCTTTTTTCCTTGACTACGTGCATTAATATGCTGCATAAGGCCACCGGATTTCTTCCTTACGCCAGGTCCCGTTATACCTCAGGTTTGTGCCAAAGGTATCATTACACCAATGATGGGTACATGAAAGCCAAAGTAAAGCAACAATTAGTGCAAGAATAATACAAACAATCCATGGAAATGAATGCTACACAAAATACAGTTACAAAGTCATCACAAGCAACAAAAAGGTTCATCCACACAAACATCAAAGAAAACAAGCAAATCAATTATTAAATATATCCAGCCCCATCAACGAGATAATACAAATTTGCTTGCAGCAGCGGTCCGGGCTTACCATAACAAGGTTCCATGAGATAAGCTTTCACTCAGAATGTATGCAACTCAAACTACCCCAAGCTTCCTTTGACGGTTCACTTTAAAAGACCGGTTACGAACAAGTTGTTACCTGCAATGAATACTGTTATTGGTTAGAAATTAAAGCAATGCTCAAGCCAGTAACAATTGGTCTATCAACTCCCTAAGTTCTATTGGAATCCATCAGTTTGAACCAAAGGAACGACACTTCAGTTATTAGTAACCTGAATAATGGCTTTCAAATCTGTCAAGTTTTGAGGAAAAGTATTCAGCCATAGGGTAGCCTAGTAACACGCACCATCCAGCCAACTTGATCACTTGTTCAGGACATGATTTCTTGAGACTCCTCGTGTGATACCAACCTGTTTCACGTTAATCCAAGAGAATAAGTTAGCCAAAAGTCACAAGAAGGATCAAATACGCAAAGGCAATATAGAATGAAATAACACGCGATGCATATTGATAAAGCAAGCAATGAGAATCATGGGCTCGGGTTAAAGCTTACCAAACTGCAAAATTTGAACTAATTCGTGCAATCAGTGTTCATCAATCCCAGCTCAGCATACTAAGGTCTCACCACTGCTGCATTCATTCTGTACTAGATGGTGATATTACCCCCGGTGTAGCAGGTCTCCCAACCAACATCTTGATGAGCACTGCATCACAGGATATTACCCAAGGTTTGCCCATTAGCTGCAAAAACAACTCAAGTGTTAGTGTGCCAAGTATTGATAAAGCGGAATTATGTTAGTCCAAAATCATTGATCTCTAAACAAGCAAAAATCCTGGAGATTTTCAATCTGTATTAAAATCCTCAGCTGTTTGTGAGAAAGTTGCAGATGGTGTCAGTGAGAGGAATAAAGTCCCAATGGTGTTGATGCCAATGGTCTTCCAATTTGTATTGAAGTAGTTCCCAATAATAATCCTGAGATAGAGTCTTCAGGGCCAGTGAAGCTTGATTTGCAGGTTGATCAAACTGAATAGAAAATGAAGCAAGGAATGTCAAGACAGCATACAAATGCGGATAAGAAAACAAAAGTTCAAGACGACATTCAAAGATTGAAATTCGCATCAAACTTACAAGGTTCTGCATCAACTATACAGTAGAGCAATTCTGCAAACATGTAACATAGATCTATGCCTGGTTTATCAACAACACCGCGAAACGTGTTAAAATCAATTCAACCAAGTAATAATGTAGACAATGCTGAGTTTAAGCAAGAACAAGGATGCATTCAAAACAGAAATTTCATTAGCAAATAGAAAATATTCAAACAGAAGGAAACAAAGCCTCATTGGTAACCAAGAGCCTAAATTGAAACTAACACTCAGAATTTGATAACTCAAATAAGGGCAGGAATCGATTTACCTCAATTACTTTTCGAAACATCAAACTAACGCTTTAATCCGCAAGTTTTCTTCCCATTTACATACACCAGGCCTGCGAGCAACAACACAAATTTTGTCGTATCAGTACAGTTCAAGTGAAGAATGATGTTGACAGTAGAAAACTTCGCGTGACCATGATAAGCCCTACCTCATTGGTAGCCATACAAGGGCTCTCCCAAAGCTCAATCTATGCCATCCCTCATATCCTGTAAAGAAGTGATGAAAACAAAGATCCTTGTTATGTGAGCACCATACGACAAAAACAAATAAGCAAGTAGCAGTAAAATCATCTTTTCACAGTCAGTGAAAACCAGGGAAACTCATATTGGGGACCACAAGCCCAAGGCAGAAAGGACAAAACGAAGATTTTCGTACATCAAAAATCCCACAAAATCAGTGTCATCCTAAAAATTTCTAACGGAATTCATCACGCAGATTCACACTCTCACGTACGAGTTCACAGCAAGGAAAATTTCACACGTATCATCTCTCCTATAAAGTCAACCATTGGTAATCATTTTGGGGAGGCAGATAAAAAACCCTAGAAAAGGAAAAAAGGCAGAAAACGAATTCACCCTCAGAAACCCTAAGTACTAAAGCTCATTACGTTTAATTCAACTCTGATTTTCACATTGAAAACCAGAGATTGAAGAGCTAGACCTCACCCACCACACTCAACAAACAACAGTAGTAGAATAACGAAAGGCAATCACGAGGGCAAAAAACGGAAGAAGAAGGGAATAGAGGAAAAGAAAACAAAACCATACCTTGAAGCCGATCTGAATCACGTCTTCCCCGTTGAGGTAGTTTTCTTCATCTTCATTTACTCGCTCCTGAATCTTTCTCTTTGTTTATACGATGTAATCATCAAAATCATAGTGAAAGGGGGTTGGGTTCAATGTTTGATTTAGGGTTTGTGCGTGTGATTTTGGGGCTGTGAATTGGGGATTTGAAAACAGGTTTTTTGAACTTTTAGTTTAGGTATAATGATCACATTGATGGTATGGGTACCGCTGTGGGTGCGAATGCCGGCACGGCGATGACCCTACCCGAATCTGAGTCGCGGTGAGGGAGATGATGTTTGAGAAAGAGAGAGAGACAGGTTTAAGAGAGAGATGTTTCCATTTTTTTCGATACGATTGAAACTTGAGTGTTTTAATTTGTTTTTATTAAAAAGAACTCCACCCTATTTCCATTAAAACGCTGCCATAACGCCAAGCTTTTATTCGTTGGCCAAGAGTACCGGTGACACCTGTCATCGGTTGAATTGTTTTCTTAATCACACGCGCGTGCGTACATCTCCTGATTCCTAATCCAAACAACCCTTTTCATTTAATTTTATTTGGTTTTGTTTAATTTCTTTTTTATAAAAAGTCTAAAAAAACTAAAAAAACATTTTATTAATTAATTATTTTTAAGTAATTTTATTTAATCTAATTAATTTATTAATTAATTTATTAAATAATTTTATTTAAATTAATTAATTAATTATTTCCTCTGGATATAAAAAAAATTCCTTAATTAATTCAAGTTTTGATTTCTTTCTTATCTTTCGTTTAATTTCTTCATTTTCGTTTATTAAAAAAAGATCAAAACATTTTCGTTGATTAATTATTTTAAATAGTTTTATTTAATTTGATTAATTAATTTGTTGATTAATCTAATTAAATAGTTCTATTTAATTTGATTAATTAATCTTTTCACCTTTGTTCGATTTTATGTGTGTGGTATGAGTTTTGTGTATGCTCGATCCTCCTTGCTTGTGATATGATGATATGACTGCTTGTGTGATTACTTTTGCATTTTTGACGATAAATTGCTAAGTAAAAAACGAACGCACATTAAGATTATTCATTTCAAAGATAAACGAAATCTTTGGTCCAACGCCAAATAAACATCCATATGCACTTCACTTCATACACACACGTAAGTCGATCGTTCCTCGATCGCCATCTGCACGAACTTTGCACCTTACACTTTTAGCAACATTTTCCAACTTAACGAATCAACGCATTGCGCTTGTTTTCCATAGCTAGTCTTTAGCTTGTTTCCTCAACTTTGCGAGTCGAGCACATTGTGCCTCGCTAACAAACCAACAAATAAACCTCCACTTGCATTTACCTTAAACTTCAAAAAACCGAAATGTTACTTCTTAGATCCAAACCCTTGATCCAACATCAAGCGGTCTTAGGAACAAAACACTTCAATAAATACGAGGAAAATTGCACGCCACGAGCCTTAAGCGATAGAAAGGGGGATAACGAGCTTTCGTTACTCGCTCCGATTATTTCGACGCAGGACACTCGTCTTGTTGGGCGAGATAAACTATCCATAGTCTTTAGTGCAAATGGACTCTTAAATCCTTTCATCAAAGAAAGGTAATAAAAACGAACACCAATACCGGTATCAGGCCGAACTACGAAGCTCTGACTTTCCCATTGCACAAGGGAATACGTAGGCACGAGGATCTCAATCCTTGCCGAGCCCCTAGGATCAATAAACCCTTTAGTTCAACAAGTAATCATAAGTATAGACATCCCTTCGCGCGTGACAATCTAGATGGTTCCCATCGAGTACGATGGATGTAGGAGGTGCTAATACCTTCCTCCTACATAACCGACTTCCGAACCCCGACAATGGTTTGCAATGACCTTGTTTTATCCCTTCTTGGTGGTTTTATCTATATTTTCCATTTCCCTCTTCGGGAATAAATAAAATTAGGTGGCGACTCTCAAGTCAGCCCAGCCGCGACCGCGTTCGCGAGGGATCGTATTTTTCGAGGTACGACAACCATCATTCTTCTTAACAAACAACATTGTGGTCCCTACGACAACACAGTAGGTCTGACAAACTTATTCTCAAGCAGATCTTCTAACTGATTCTTCAGCCCACTCAACCCTAAAGCAAATATGATATACGGTGGAGTCAACACAAGTCTAATACCAGGTACTAAATCTACGGAGAACTAAACTTCTCACTCCGGCAGCAAGTTATAAATATCCTAGGGAAAAACATTAGGGAACCCACACACCCTTGGCATATCACCATCCATAACATCCCTCTCCTCTCTCAAAGAAATGAACATCACGAGAACCAGATCATTCACCCTCTAGGATATCTAAACTTGACAAGCGGACACTAATCTCAAATTTGTACTCTCTTTGGATTCGAGAAAGAACAAAGCTTAAACTAATAAGCACTTCTACAACAATGTCAACTATATACAAAAAGAGCTTAAATTAATAAGCATTTCTACAACAATGTCAACTATATACAAAAAGAGCTTAAATTAATAAGCACTTCTACAACAATGTCAAATATATACAAAAAGAGCTTAAACTAAACAGAGATATATGGATTTCGTTCTTGCCCTAAATAGAGAAGAAACTTACCAAAAAATGAGACGGTGTACGGTGGAGGAAGGAACACGATGACAACTGTACACTTCACAGAGGAGCACGGTGGTGGACGACGGTGGCGATTGAAGCTTCTGTTAGGGCGAAAATGGCATTCACACGGTTCGTTCGCAAAAAGGGAAAGAAAGAAATGAAAATAGAAACAACGAATTTTTCATATAATTAGACCTTAGACAGCGCTTTGGTGAAAAATGTTGTCTAAGGGAGGCCTTAAACAGCGTTTTTGACAAGCGCATGTCAACCTTAGACAGCGCTTTTGATTTTAATTTTTTTTTAAATTGAAAGTCTTTAGACAGCGCTTTTGAAAAAACGTTGTCTAAGATATACCTTAGACAGTGTTTTCTAAAAGCGTTGTCTAAGGTATATCTTAGACAGCGTTTTTTCAAAAGCATTTTCTAAAATATGACTTTTAGCTGCGCTTTTATTATTTTTTTGGACCAGTATCTGTGTTTTCTTTTAATTGTAACTTATAACAGCGCTTTCTTTATAAAGCGTTGTCTAAGGTGCGCTGTTAAATGTCATTTTTGGTATAGTGAGACTAAAAGGGTGTTTAGAGTTAAGTATCATTGTTCTCCAATCGAAAATGATGAACTTGTTCATTTCACTAACATGCAACTTCAAAACAACAATGTAAGAACTCATGTTCTCAATACTTAACATGTATGGTTCTTTGACTTCAATTAAGTTACCCTGATCACATTGATTAATGTTATTTGTTCAATCCTAATTTATCTCATAATGTTTTATGAGATTACTACATGTATGGTCGAATATGATGTAAAAAAACTAATTTGTATGATTTATGATCTTTTATATATAATTGGAGATTTTAATTATTTATATTGGTATTTGACAATGTAACATGTTGAATTTCACTTAATTTAATAGAATTTTTACATACAGTGGCATTTTTTTATGGAGTCTAAAATTCAAAAAACTGTTTTGTCGATTCTATGAATTTTCAAGAGAATTAAAAAAAAATAGTGGAACAAGAAAAAATCATTGGTTTTCTTTTGTCCAAATTAGATCATTAATTCAACATTGGATCATTGTCATCCATGTGTACTTGGGCCCGAGGTTTGAGACAAGTCCAATTTATTAATATCATTTTCAACAAAATAATTGTTTACTTCAAATTATTCAAAATTTATATTATTAAAATATTAAACAAGTGGATCTATGTGAGATTAATTATATTAAAGGGAGTCCCTACATTCCTTTTAATTATTGATTTTTGGATTTTGTTTAGTTGTTTTAATAGTTGTTTCTAAAATTCTAATGAATATTAGTTAGTATAGTTTTTTCAAACCATCTAAAACTATGTATTATAGAAAGATATGAAATATAAATTATATCATTAAAAATTGATTATGTTTATTTGGTATCTTAAGAAAGAGACGTATTGAAAATGAAAATATTACTTATTTCAATAATAAAATTTTAGTTTTGATTCTTTAAGTTGTAGTCTCTCAAGTCTCAACACAAGTTAGGGGATCTAGCCCAGCTAATTTTGATATTCAAAATGAAAATGCTTTCCATCTGTAGTGTGGGGTACAGCAAGGCACCTCTTTAAGAGACAATCCCAATTACAATAACGTGGCAAGTCACTTTCATCATTAAATAACTTACGTGTTTAAACAAACAATCGATCAAATCAATCGATATATAAATAACAACAAACTCGCCAAGACTTAACCATTTCTAAACCTTGAAAAACAAAACAGTCATGAAACTCCAAACCCTAACTCTTGTCACAGTTCTTCTAGTGGCCTCTGCCGCTGCAGCAAGGAAGCAATATCCGCTGGGTGGTTACAGCCCGATCACAAACATCAACGATTCTCACGTCATTGAGATCGCCAAATTCGCCGTCACTCAGTACGACAAGCAAAGCGGTGCGAAGCTCAAGTTTAAGAAGGTAATCAAAGGTGAATCTCAGGTTGTTGCAGGGACTAACTACCGTCTCACGCTCTCCGCCGGCGAAGGTTCGGTTTCGAAGATCTATCAAGCTGTTGTGTGGGAGAAGTCATGGCTTCACTTCCGGAACCTTACTTCTTTTAAACCTCTACCTGCTTAATATTGCATTATTCCTCTCTAATGTATTTGTTATCTATATCAATAAACGTTTATACCTAGTCAATTAAATTGTTATTTTTTATTTGTTTATATCATTAAATTGGAATATTATTTTTTATTTTTTATAATTGGAGATAAGTGTGTGACTCCGCCGTGGGCAATCGCTTGCATTTACAGTTCACACAGTCACATAGATGTCATGATTAATAAAGATTGGTAGTAGTATCTTTTAAATAATATGATAAAAATTAAATATATTTTGTAAGCAACGATGTTATGAGGGTGTGAATGTGTGATTGCATGAAAAAACTGACCCCGTTTATGAAAATAATATCCTCTCCGTCATAGTTATAATATTTGTTAAAATCCAGTGTTAACTCAATTTTATTCGAGTTTATCCAATTTCACTTAAATAATGTGGATGGGACAAAAATAATTGATAGTAGAGTGTTCACGGATTTAAGTGGACCTACAAACTTATAGATTTAAATCGAAACAATTTATTAATTACTCTAAGTCATTCATTTATGAGAAAACATATTTTGACACCATTAAGGTGTCTGACACCGTATTTGAATATGGTTGTGATTTATTATATTTTGTTTTTGTTTTTTTAAATCATAATTTCTAAAATGGATAAACCTTATTAATGGGGTATTCACATAGGGTGTGTATACGATGCTTAATTTTGTATTATATTCGTATTTTATTATAATAAGTCGTTTTAAAAATATATTTTGCATTACTGATAAATTATTGATGTTATTTCTTTTATTATATCTTTAAATATTTATTATTTTCTCTTATTTCAATTATCGATGTTATTTCTTTTATTATATCTTTAAATATTTATTATTTTCTCTTATTTCAATTATGTAAATTTGTCTTTTCATTTTTTTATTATATTTTTAAATACTTATTATTTTCTCTTATTTCAATTATGTAAATTTTTCTTTCCAATATGATTAATGAAGGATGATTTTATAAAATCTTCGTAATTTATCTTTTCCATACCATAATTATTATATTTCTTAATATTTTTTCTATTATATTATTAAATATTTATTATTTTCTCTTATTTTAATTATGTAAATTTTTCTTTCCAATATGATTAATGAAGGATGATTTTATAAATCTTCATGATTTATCTTTTTCATATCATAACTATTATATTACTTAATATTCGTGAAAAGTCAAAAACGACTTATAATAACATTTATTTATCAGATCTCTTTATTTATGAATATTATTATATTTTAGATATTGAGTTTGAGTTTCTTTAAGTTTGTGTTCGTTGACTCAATTTATTGGTGTGAAATTAATAATTTTTTAATTTTTAAATAAAAGTAATAATATATAACTATATACTATTATTTTTCCCTAACTTTTCATTCAACACCAATTTGTTCCTAGACTGATATTAGACCAATGATTTTAAGTAATTTTAAATTAA
Organism: Lathyrus aphaca; assembly: GCA_963966055.1. NCBI lineage: Eukaryota > Viridiplantae > Streptophyta > Magnoliopsida > Fabales > Fabaceae > Lathyrus > Lathyrus aphaca. Next base: position 569,353,369 of record OZ014522.1, read on the forward strand.
GTGTTGCTTATTTGGTTTTGTATCATTTTCAACTAGTTGATTTTATGAAAATGGTATATTTTGTGGAATTTGTTATTACTATTCTTAAGTGTTATACATATAAATAAATTTTATTTGATTATAAAGTTTTGGGGTAAGATTTGTTCACCAGTGTAGTGTACTACCGACGACAGTGTCGATGGTTATCTTATTGTTATAGAGAAGTTCATTGTAAAAGGTGTGGATAATCTGACATTGTTATAATTCATGGTGTGGACAAAATCTTAATAGCTCTATAGATCTCTCTAAACATCGAAAAGAGATTCGTCGTCTTGTTGGGTAAACCTAGTTATTTAGTTTCGTAGGACATCAGTCTTACTTGGTGGAAAATATCTAGCAAGGAAAACTTTCTTAAGGTCATTCCAAGTGGTTATTGAATTTGGTGGTAAGGAATCTAACAAAGATCGTGCTCTATCTCTAAGGAATAAAGGAAATAGTCTTAGACGTGTTGCCTCAGAATGAGCATCATTAAATTTTAAGGTATCCGCTAATTGGATTAAAACCTTTAAATGTTGGTTCGGATTCTCATAATGGAGACATACGAACTGATTTTGTTGCATTATTTTTAATAGAGCGGGTTTTAACTCAAAGTTATGAGCTGGAAAAGTTGGGTTCAATATACTCGAGTGAGGTTCTTCATTAGAAGCTATGACGAAGTCCTTAAGAGGTCTTTGATTATGTTCTTCGGTCATTGCTCTTCTAATCTTTTGAAGCAAAAGATGTGGCGTGTGTGTCTTTCGGGTTCTTCTATTGGATATGCTAAGTTACCAGTGTTGTGAGCTCTCCGCATTGACCGAGAAAAAGGTGCCTAAATCTAGACGATGTAACAATAAAGTTGATATATTTGACGTAATTGGTCCCCGACAACGACGCCAAAAACTTGATCGGCCTTTTCAGCGAGTATATAATCTAATTGCAAGTGCATAGTCTATCGTGTAGTTTTAAAAGATATCGATCCCACAGAGGTCAATAATAAAAAAATCTATTGTTCCTAGTTGTTATAGTGTTTATCTAAGGTCAATGAAATACTTAGAGGGAAAGAGATGAAATAAATAAATTAATAAAAACAAATAAATAACAATGTTGAAATGTAATTCACATCAATCAATCATGCTCTGATTGTCTCTACTAAGATTACTCATGGGGCAATATTTCCTATTCTAGAAAGAATCAATTTAACAGGAACTATAGTTTACACGCATTCAGAATCGAGTTTACTCTCTAATTAATGTCATCCATTGTCACTTATAGAAAGTGTTTATCGCATTAAAGTGTTTTTTATTGGAAAAGTTAACTAAAAATGGCTCCTAACTTTCGTTAGGGAACCGGATCCTAAACATATAAACGCGTCCGCAGATAGTTTTAAAACCTCCTTCTAGAAATGTTAAATCTTCCTAATTAACTAACAAAGTGCTTTCGCGGTATTTGTTAACTAAAACAAACCAATTTTAGTCTTTATTGTCAGACGACTTTCGAACTTACTCGACGTTTTCACTGCGTCATTATCATGAAGGCAGATTAAAGTAAGTTCAGAAAAATTGTGTTTAAATCAAAACAACCTACAAAGGTAATCTTAAAGAGACAACATGTAGAACACAGTCTATTGACGATCTCACATCTCAACATTTAGTAAATTAGCCAGTCATGTTTAGGGAAAACAAAACATAAATGGTTTTGAGTGCAAAGGTAAACATAATGGTGGGTAAAGGAATGCTTTTAAATTAATTGAGATAAAGAGAATAAATGTGAGTAAATAAAGCAAGGAAAATAAAGGCAAGACGAATTAAAAGTAAATGTTGAATGAATTAAAAACTTGTTCCAAACGGAGTCTTGGATCTGATACAAATTGTGATATCTTGAAATATATCTCGACGGAATGTAAATGACGGAAATTAAGTGCTACGAAAATAAACTTGTACGAAGGTGCTCCAAACTTGATACAGACTCGATCGATTGTGCAATAATCCTCTGATGTGAATAGATTATTGCTTTATAATTTGACAGTATATGACTTAAGCTTGCATAAGATTGGATGCCCTGGAAAATGGCATGAAAAGGGTATTTATAGGAGTCTAAAACCTTAGTAATACCAAGGAACCGCTTCAAAGCCGTGGAGAAAAAGTTGGGAGAATTTGTGGAGACTTGGAGACTAAGCATGACTTGTTTCTACCCGTTTGAGGTTTCCAAAGGGTGGTGACTGTAACACCCTTTACCCCACAACATAATAATACGAAATTATTCAATAAAAATTAGAGTTCTCGTCATAAAGGGTATCACATATGAACAAACATCAATAATAATCATCATTGTGTCCTGACCCGTAACACGGTTTACAACATGCATCATAATTAAAACAACTTTTATACGCAACAGTTCATGATTCAGCAACTCAATTACTCAAATATAAAAATAATTCAAGTTTTGATTCCAAAACATCCTTAACTAAAAATAAAATAGACAAAAAAAACAACAAAACTTCCAAGCGATCCCGATGTTACATGACACAGAGAAGGACACCACCTTAGACTCTAAACGGAAAAAGGACATAAACTCCAAGCTATATCCACGCACCGAGCTTATTCTTGAGTATCTGAAGGATGGCATAATAGACCATCACCAAAGGCAGGCAGGGTGAGTAAATTCACGTTCAATATAAATAATATAAAGAAGGATTTACCAGACAACATACATCAATAGATAAATCATTTTAAGTCTCACCAATATACAACAAACTTATCACATCATCACAAATATACAAATGCAATCATTTTATGTCACCAAGAATGAAACGCAATCCTTATAATATGCATGTGGTACCGAATCATCATCGTGGATGGACACTGGGCCATCAACCATCCACAAGGGAGCACAACATAAGCAACATATCACTTCAATCCGCATGATGGGATTGAAGTTACCGACAGACCGAAGTCTCATCATATTTATACCATGAATGCAAGACTCAATACAATCATATATCATCAAAACACATCAACTATTGCATCCGCATTCATCATCATTCCTCATTCATCGTTCACGCATATAATACTTTACCTACTCATATTATCAGTTGCTACATATCGTCATAATATAACTTAAAGTCATCTAAACATCATTTCATCATCTATTCCTACACATTTATCATATTACATCATGGCAAGAATTCACAACAACATCATAGCAACTTAAGACAACAAAATAAATCATTTCAAATCCTTTAGAAGAAGAAAACATTTTTCAAAAAGTGTCAGGTCTCGCTAAGCGGGCGTCGAGCTCTCTAAGCGACCTGGTCTCAAGTTACGGGAATTTCAGAATTCCACTTGCTCGCTAAGTGAGCATCTGCTTGCTAAGCAATACGGCGATTTCTGGCAGAAAAACCTGCGATTTCCGGTATGACTCGTTTGCGACAAATTTCATGGTTTAACAGCAGAAAAACACATAATTCATTCCTATAACCTACTATAATCATATATTCATCAACTACAACATCGAACAACAACATTTGGTCAAACTCTTCTAATAATCTTCTTAACCCTAAGATTTCCCTAAAAAAAAAAACCCTTTCTCATAAGACTTACCTTTACATTATAGACATCGAACAGAAAATTACTCCCCATACCTTAGTCAAATGAACTCTTTCAATCTCCTTTTGAAGAATCTTCAACCTAGCCTCTTTGGTTCCTCAGAACAACTTCTCCCAACTTCAGAATACGTGTTCTGAGAAACTATCTCAATTCCCTTATCTTAACTTTCCAAAAAACAAAACTATCCTCGAGACCTCTAACTCCCTTATTTTATTTTAGTATTAATATTTAAATATTTAATAATTCTAATATCACTATCGAAATAAAATAATTCATTCACCACAACACCATAATATGCCACACAATACCACATATTCATAAATAATTAGTAAATAATTAAATTACGAATTCCAGGACGTTATAACTCTCACCCACTTTAAGAATTTCCGCCCTCGAAAATGTACCTGAAACAAACAGAGTCGGATACGACTCCTTCATCTGATATTCATAGTCCCAAGTCCAACTTTCACCAGCTGGTCCATCCCACAATACCTTTACACAGTCAATCTCTTTTCCTTGTAACTGTTTCATTTCTCGGCCATTTATCCGCAATGTTAATGCCTCAACAGTAAGATTATCTCTTACTTGCACGTCATCCATCTGAATCACATGCGATGGATCACACACATACTTCCTCAATTGCGACACATGAAACACATCATGCAAATTCGCAAGCGATGGTGGTAGCACAATCCGATATGATACCGCTCCGATCCTTTGCGAAATCTGATACGGACCAACAAAACACAAAGTGAGCTTTCTAGACTTTAAAACTCGTCCAACACCAGTCACTGAAGTAACTTTCAAGAACACATGATCTCCCTCTTGGAACTCTAGAGCTTTCCTCCTCTTATCATGATAACTCTCTTGTCGACTTTGAGAAACCTTCATTCTTTCTTGTATTATCTTAATCTATTCATTTGTCTCCTACACGATCTCATGTCAAAACACTGCACTCTCGACTGATTCATACTAACACAAGGGAGTCCGACATCATCTACCATACAACGTTTCATACGGTGCCATTCCAATACTAGCATGATAACTATTATAATAGGTAAACTCAATCAATGGCAAATGACTATCCCAAAATCCTTCTTGATTCAACACACAAGCTCTCAGTAAATCCTCTAAAGATTGAATAGTCATCTTTGTTTAACCATCTGTTTGTGGATGATAAGCAAAGCTCATCCTCAACTTAGTACCCAATGCATCTTATAAACTCTTCCAAAACCTTAATGTAAATCGCGGATCTCTATCCGATACAATACTCGACGGTATCCCATGCAACTTCACAATCTCTTCAATGTACATATCAACTAGCTTCTACATAGAATGATTAATCTTCATCGACAATAAATGGGATGACTTAGTCAATCTATCCACAATCACCCAAATCAAATCATTTCCCTTAGTAGTCTTTGGCAAACCCGTTACAAAATCCATCGAAATGTTATCCCACTTCCATTCTGGAATATTCAACGACTGCATCATACCTAACGGTTTCAGATGTTCAATCTTTTACTTTTGACAAGTCAAACATGCATATATAAATTCCGCAATGTCCTTCTTCATACCTGGCCACCAAAACAATTTCTGCAAATCATGGTACATCTTTGTAGCACCAGGATGGATACTCAATATACTTCTATGTCCTTCTTCTAAAACACTCTTCTTAATTTCTGGAACATCAAGAATACACATTCTATCTCGATATCCCATCACACTATTCTCATCAACTCATAATTCACCTCAGTTACCTTGGTTAATCAAAGTCAACAGATCAACCAACTTCAAATCAAATTGTTGTCCTTCTCTGATCCTTTCTAAAATTTTACTGGTCAACTTCATCATTCCCAACTTCACACTATCGGAAGTAATCTCACACAATAAACTCATGTCTCGGAACTGTTCAATCATTTTGAGTTCTTTCACCATAAGCATAGACATATGGAATATTTTCCTACTCAGAGCATCTGCAACCACATTCGCCTTACCAGGATGGTAATTCAAGTCCAAATCAAAATATTTCAACAATTTCAGCCACCTTCTCTGCCTGATATTCAGTTCCTTCTGATCAAATCGATACTTCAAACTCTTATGATCACTGGACACTTCAAATTTCGAACCAAAGAGATAATGTTTCCAAATATTCAACACAAACACCACAACTGTCAACTCTAAATAATGTGTAAGATAATTCCTTTCATGAACTTTCAATTGTCTAGAAGCATAATCAACCACTTGGCCATTATGCATCAAAACTTCTCCAAGTCCTATCTTCAACGCATCGCAATACACTACAGACAACTCATTCGGATTTGGAAAAATCAACAATAGAGCAGTTGTCAACTTATTCTTTAACTCTACAAATCTCTTTTCACACGCAACATCCCACACATAAGCCTGACTCTTTCGAGTCAACTAAGTTAAAGGTAGCGCCAACTTCGAAAAGCCCTCAATAAACTTTCGGTAATAAGCTGTTAAACCCATAAAACATCTAATCTCAGTAGCAGAATTAGGAGTCTCCTGCTGTAACACTGCATCAATCTTCGACGGATCCACAACATTTCCACAACTGGAAATTACATGTCCAAGGAAACTCACCTTTTGCAACCAGAACTCACACTTTGACATATTCTCATACAACTTCTTCTCTCGCAACACTTGCAGCACAATCCTCAAATGCCCTGCATGTTCTTCTTCCGTCTTGGAATAAATCAGAAAATCATCAATAAAAACTACAAAAATTTATCCAAGTACTCATGGAAGATTCGATTCATATGCTCCATGAACACACAGAGTGCATTGGATACACTGAACGACATCACCGTGTACTCATAATGACCATATCTCGTCCTAAAAGATGTCTTCGTAATATCATCAGACTTAATACGAATTTGATGGTAACCAGATCTCATATCAATCTTGATGAAAAACAAGCTCCCACCAACTAACCCATCAAGTTGTTGATCCTCGGAAGTGGATACTTTTTCTTAATAGTAAACTTGTTCAACTGCCGATAATCAACACACAACTGCATACTACCATCTTTCTTCTTGACCAACAACATAGGAGCACCCCACAGAGAAACAATAGGTCGAACAAACTTCTTTTCTAACAATTCTTCAAGTTGTTTCTTCAACTCACTCAATTCCAAAGCAGATATCCGATATGGAGACATAGACACAGGACTAGTATCAGGTAATAAATCCACTGCAAATTCAACTTCACATTCTAGAGGCAAATCACTTATGTCCTCCAGAAACACATATGGAAATTCTTGAACAACCGGTTCTTAAACACTCGAAGTATTCCCTTAGACTTGCAACGATGCAAACATTGCAAACATCTGAGCTTCGTCTTATAACAATTCATATACTTTCTTAGCCGTCAAGAACATCAATTCACCATGATCACCAAGTTCAGGAAACTCCATAGTCTTCACATAATAATTGATATGCACAAAGTTGAACTCTATCTAGTTCATTACAAGAATAACATCAATTTGGTGCAAAGGTAAGCACACCAGATCCATCAAGAAGTCCCTCCCAAAAATAGTCAAAGGACACTTCAAACACACAATATATATTTTTGGTATTTTTCGTGTTTATAGCAAACGCACGCGGAATGCTTGAAATGAAATGACAAGTAAAAAGAATAAAGATAAAAAGGCAAGTAATTTAAATTAACTTGAAATCAAAATGATTTGAAACACAAAAGGTGTTTGGACTCTATCATACATTTGAGCAGGGGGTTAACTCGTTTCTCTGACACTCAGTACTGTGAGTGTGTCCCCTTACAATGTGAAGAAATGCGACATTTACTAATGAAAGTGAAATCTACTTATATATACAAATAAAATAATTGTCATACATTTTTCCAACAAATCAGGCTTTGAGACCTGTCAACCCATTCTTCTGATAACCACCCACTACTTCGTACCACTACTTTGAGTAGTTTCTTTTCCGTGTCTTCCTAAATGGACATGTCGAAATGCCCTAGACATGGTGGTATATGTGGGTGCGTCGAAGCTCTTCGACTCATTTCTAGATTTTGGCTTTTGAGTGTCGACCCATAGCTGACTTCTCCTTCTCCTGGGCTAAGTCGAAACCCTTCTATCTGACATTCTCATGATGTTGCTTTCAAACCTCCAAGTCGAAATCTCTAGCCAACAGTTGCTACCTTGTGTGTCTCTTACATCATCTCTAATCATTCAATTCATCAAACCTCAAGGTAATAATATAAATTATATCCTTTCGATGATATCATTTTGGTTATCTTCTCAAATTACATTCGTCAATCCATCATGACTAAACTCAACTCTGATTTTGCTATGAAAGATTTATGCCTTTATTAGTTACTTTCTTATTATTTGTGTTACTAGACACCCATGATATTTTTTCCTATCATAAAAGAAATATATCAAGGAAATTATTGGGCGTGCAAGTATGTAATCTTGCAAATCATCTGTTACACTAATGGGCACACAAACTAATCTAAATAAATCTTCTGATATATATATATATATATATATATATATATATATATATATATATATATATATATATATATATATATATATATATATATATATATATATATCATGATCCTATTGAGTATCTAGTATTATTGTAGCACTTTAATATTTAACGATCTAAAAATACAACATATGTGTGCCTTTAAACACATCATTCAATATATTCAGGGAACTCTTGATTTTGATTTACATACAGGCCCAACCCTGTGCAGGAGCAGTAGACTCTACATCTCATGACCCCAAATTTTGGAAGGCTAAAAAATAATTTTAATTAAATTTTAATTTTATTAATATATAATATTTCATTTTTAATTATTATAATTGTTTTTTCTTTATAAAAAATTGGTCCATTTTTAAATTGGGCCGACCTTGTCTACATATATAATATTCCCCCATTGATAAGCTCATCACATATAGTAATGTAGTCTGAGGTGGATGTCCAGACATAAGAAGGCCCACATATGAGTATTGTGTATATCTTGAGGACAACATCATCTTATGGTTAATCAAACGACAACCTACATTATATTGTTCTGTGTTAAATTTAAATATCGTAGAGTTGTTAATGTGGTATCAATGTCATGTTGGATTAGGAATATTTTTTTAAAACAACATTACTCTGTCTCGAAGGTCATGTTAGTCTATTGTGATAACGTAAGTGCTATGTATCTCTTCGACAATATCATTAAACATCAGCACACAAAGCACATTGAGATAAATATTCACTTTTGCGTGAGAAAGTTATTAGTGGCCAAGTTCATATGTTACATGTCCTTTCATGATACCAAATAGTCGACTTTTTCAATAAGGGCTTTCCATGACAATTTGATAATTTTTTACATCTGACAACCTCTAGTTTCGAGTACAGAGGTGAGGTGTATTAGAATATATATAATTATATTTATATTTAGCAAATATCTTTTTGTGAAATATTGGAACAAATTCTAGGTTTAGCATGTCGTCGAAGTCTGTTCACATGCTGTTTAATTGGGCCTTGTGTTATGGATCTAATTGTTTAAGTTAGCTTGTACCCTAAGTTAGCTTGTAATGGGTAATTGTTAAAAGGCCCATTAGGTTAGTGTGTTAGTTTTATTATAAATAGCATACTAGTCTCTCATATTTTGTATAAGGGAAAATAGGAAGATAAAACCCTAATTCAAAAGTGAGAGAGCTTATTTGTTATTCTTGTATACTTGTAATCTTGTTTTAAAGAGAAAGGAAAAAATAACAGTTTATAACCAATCCTTGTTATTATCTTTGGTAACCCTAAGCCCTAACCCTTGTGGGTTTCTTGATCATAAGAAACCTATTATAATTTGTTTCTAAGATATCTGATTCACAACAAATTGGTGTAGTGAGCGTGGAGAAGATAACTTCAACAAAGTATGAGATTGAAAAGTTTACTGGAGTGAACAATTTTGGTCGGTGGCGCTTGAAGATGAAAGCCCTACTTGTTCAACAGGGTTATTTGGAAGCGTTGAAGGGAGAGACGTCCATGAATGTTGCATTGACGACAACTGAAAAGACGACCATGATTGAGAAAGCACGCAATGCAATATTGTTGAGCCTTGGTGATAAGGTTCTTCAACAGGTATCAAAGGAGACGACGGCGTCAAGGTTATGGTTGAAACTTGAAGGTTTGTATATGACCAAATCGTTGGTGAATCGACTCTACCTGAAGTAAGTCTTGTATTCATTCAAGATGAGTTAAGACAAAGTGTTGGCTGAGCAATTGGAAATGTTCAACAAGTTGATTCTTGAACTTGAAAATATTGATGTGAAGATCGATGAAGAAGATCAAGCATTGTTGCAGTTATGCGCTTTGCCCATAACACGTGATCACTTCAAAGAAACCCTCTTGTATGGAAGAGAGTCCCTGACCTTTGAAGATGTTCAATCTACCTTGTACTCCGAGGACTTGAATGAACAAAAGTAGCATAAACCTTCGACGATTGGTGAAGGTTTGGCTGTTAAGGCGAAATTCTTGCGAAAGGATGGTAAGTTCGCCAAGAAGAAAGGAAAAAGTCAGCAGAAGTCTTATAGTGGTGAATAATCTGGTGTTCGATGCTATCATTGTAAGAAAGAGGGTCACATTCTAAAGATGTGCTCTGAACACCGGAAAGATCATGGAGGTAAGGATAATGGCAACGTGGCCATTATTCTAGATGATTTTGAATCATATGATGTTCTTGTGGTTTCAAGCGGCGACTCAAGAAAAAAATGGATTATGAATTCAGGTTGTACTTGGCACATGACTCCAAACAAAGATTTATTCGAGGAATTATGTGATCAAGATGGTGGATCAGTGTTGCTGGAAAACAAGAAAGCTTGAAAAATTGCAGGTATTGGATATGTGAGATTCAAGCTCCATGATGAGTCAATAAGGTTATTGATTGAAGTTAGGTATATACCTGACTTGAAGAGAAATTTGATTTCTCTTGGGGAATTCGACAAGAATGGATATGTTTTACAAGAGAGAAAAGTATTTTAAGAGTCATGAAGGGGTCGAAGGAAGTCTTAAGAGGCGTGAAGAAACAAGGCTTGTATACCCTTGAGGTGAAGTTGTAAGTGGTTCGACAAAAGTTGCATCCACGAAACTATTGTCGAAGACAAAATTATGGCACACGAGATTGGGCCATGTCAGCGAGAGAGGCCTGGTCGAACTGGGGAAATAAAACCTACTAGGTGGTGACAAATTCGAGAAGTTAGAGTTTTGTGAATCTTGTGTATTTGGTAAATCCTGTAGGAAGTTTAACAAAGGTAAACAAAGAACACATGGATCCCTTGATTACATCCATGCCGATCTTTGGGGGCCTGCAAGGAATCCTTCATATTCAGGTGCAATATATTTTCTATCCATAGTTGATGACTATTCCAGAAAGTTATGGGTATTCATTCAGAAGACGAAGGATGAAACTTTTGAGAATTTTAAGAGTTGGAAGGTTCTGGTCGAAACTCAAACTGACAGAAAGGTTAAGAGACTGAGAAATGATAATGGCCTTGAATTCTGCAATAAAGCTTTCGACATTTACCGTGTCGAGTCTGGGATTGCAAGGCATAAGATTGTAGCAGGTACTCCTCAACAATATGGTCTAGCTGAGAGATTCAATCGAACAATTCTTGAAAGGGTTAAATGCATGTTGGTTAGTGCTGGATTGAAGAAGGTGTTTTGGGCTGATGCTGTTTCGACAGCAACATATCTGATAAACAGATGTCCTTTGATTGTGTTAGATATGAAGACACCTGAAGAAGTTTGGTCGGGACATCCATCAGATCTCGACAAACTGAGAGTATTTAGCTGTGTAGCCTATGCTCACATTAGGCAAGACAAGGTCGAACCTAGAGCTCTGAAATACATGTTCATGGGATATCCTAAATGAGTCCAAGCTTATAGGCTATGGTGCCTAGAGTCAGGTCACATAAGGTGTATCACCAGTCGAGATGTAGTTTTAAATGAAGCTGAGATGGCTTTCAAGAAAAATGACGATGTTTTCGAAGAGCTGGAACAGGGAGAAATTCCTATTGAGGCGGAGCCTAGTGATGCTAAATTGCACGACCCAGAAGAAGAAGCAGAAACTGCTGTCAAAGATGATGAGACTGATATGACTACCTGCTAGAAAGAGATAGGTCGAGAAGAGTCATCAAGCCACCTCAGAGACTTGGGTATGCAAATCTTATAGCTTATGCCTTAATCTCTGCAAATGGGTTTTAGACGAAGAACCTAGAGATTATAAGGAAGTTATAAGAATTCGAAATAAGACCGAATGGTTGAAGGCCATGGATGATGAGATGAAATCTCTTCATGATAACAATACTTGGGAACTGATCAAGAAACCTGCTGGAGCCAGGTTAGTCAGCTGTAAATGGATTTTCAAAGTTAAGGAAGGAATCAAAGGAGTGGCGTCGACGAGATACAAGGCAAGGTTGGTTGCAAGGGGGTTCACTCAGAAAGAAGGTGTCGACTTCAATGATGTGTTCTCTCCTGTTATGAAGCACATGTCCATTCGAATGTTATTTGCCATGGTGGCACAGTTTGACCTCTAACTGGAACAAATGGATGTTGCGTTCTTGTATGGTGATCTTGATGAAACAATCCTGATGAGGCAACCTGAAGAGTATGTCGAAGAGGGGAAGGAAAAGTATGTGTGCAAACTGAAAAGATCTTTATATATGCTGAAACAATCTCCTCGACAGTGGAATAGGAGATTCGACAAGTTCATGACACGCATAAGTTTCATCAGAACTCAATTTGACCTCTGTGTTTACTTCAGATTTCGACCTGGTAATTCATTTGTTATTTTGTTGCTTTATGTGGATGATATTCTAATAGCAAGCAACAATGTTGAAGATGTAATGGGGGTGAAGGCTGAACTCAATAAGGAGTTCGATATGAAAGATCTGGGAGTTGCGTCCAAGATTCTTGGGATTGGCATCCGGAGAGATAGAAAGCAGTCGAGATTATGCTTATCTCAAAAGGCATACCTGAAGAAGATTCTCGATAAGTTTGGTATGTCGAATTCAAAGCCTGTTATGACTCCAACAAACCCTCAATTCAAGTTGAGTATAAATCAGTGTCCCAGTACTGATGTCGAAATACCTTATATGAATAACATTCTATATGCTAATATAGTAGGTTCTTTGATGTATGTTATGGTATGTACTAGACCTGACATAACATATGCAGTAAGTCTAGTAAGCAGGTACGTGGTGAATCTTGGAAAGGCTCACTTGAAAGCATTGAAGTGGATTTTAAGGTACATAAATGGATATATGAATAGAGTCATAATTTATGGTGGAGCCTTGGGTGAAGATAATAAAGCAGCAATCGAAAGATATATCGACTCTGATTATGCAGGTTGTATGGATTCTAGAAAATCTATTTTTGGATATGTTTTCACTGTGTTTTACACAATAATTAGTTGAAAAGCAACACTTCAGAAGGTTGTTGCCTTATCAACCACTGAAGCGGGATATATCGCTCTAACTGAAGTTGTAAAGGAAGCATTGTGGCTTGAAGGGTCTGCAAAGGAGCTGAAACTTCAAGGTCGAAGTATCACTGTTAAATGTGATAGTCAAAGTGCAATGCACCTGTCGAAGAACTCAACCTATCATGAGCGAACCAAGCACATTGATGTGAGGTTGCATTTTTTCAGAGGGTTTCGACAAATCATAATGTTGTTGATATGATCACCAAGACGTTGTCCAGTTGCAAGTTTTTTTCACTGTATGCAGTTGATAAAGTTGCATAAAGAAAGCTAGTTTGTTTCTTGTTGTTATAGAATTTGTTCCAAGGTGGAGATTTGTAAAATATTGGAACAAATTCTAGGTTTAGCATGTCGTCGAAGTCCGCTCACATGCTGTTTAATTGGGCCTTGTGTTATGAATCTAATTGTTTAAGTTAACTTGTACCCTAAGTTAGCTTGTAATGGGTCATTGTTAAAAAACATATTATGTTAGTGTGTTAGTTTTATTATAAATGACATATTAGTCTCTCATATTTTGCATAAGGAAAAATAGGAAGATAAAACCCTATTTCAAAAGTGAGAGAGATTATTCGTTATTCTTGTATACTTGTAATCTTGTTTTAAAGAGAAAGGAAAAAATAAGAGTTTATAATCAATCTTTGTTGTTATCTTTGGTAACCCTAAACCTTAACCCTTGTGGGTTTCTTGATCATAAAAAACCTATTATACTTTATTTCTAAGGTATCTTATTCACAACACTTTTATATTTAGTATATGTTGATGTGTATTTATTTAGCAAATCAATCTCATTAGTTGAGAGATTACCATTATGATTTAGTAACAATTTGAAAGTCTAAGATACTTTTGTAATATATAATTATGCAATAAAAAATACAAGACATGTTTTTTTTACATGATATCAAAATCTATCAATAGGATCATTCGTCATCATTGTTAATATCCTAAGACTAAGTTGAATTTTATTGAGTGTGAGAAGGTATAGTAAAAAAAATCTCAAAATTACGTATTACAAAATGATAGAACTTTTAAATGATTTATATAAGATGATATTTTTCTCACTTCAAAACTATTTTACAGGTTGTGTACTTGTGTTAGGCTCAATTGGATACTCTTATAATGAGTGCAAATTAAATTTTTGTCAATATTGGGGGATTGTCATCATAGGAAATATGGGCTACTTAATAATAACAATTTTGTTTTCTTCAAATTATTCAAAATCGATATCATTAAAATATTAAACAAATGGTTCCATACAAGATAAACTATAGGAGTATTTTGAAGTGTCGGTTTGATTCTTCTTCTACTTTTTAATCATCGTTTTAATTTAACATTAAAAGAAGTAACTGCAGCACATCGATCTAACCCACCTAATAATTTCACTGTGGGCTACAACAAAGCACAACTTATTACACTAGTCCTTCCCAACAACTTATTTAACTTAACATTGAAGAAAATCTTTATGGTGCATCCCAAATTACGATGACGTGGCAATTTAATGCAATCTTTAAACACTAAGCAATCTATATCTATCAATATATAAATAACCGTCTAAAGGCTTAACTACCCAACACAACACCATCTCTCTCTGAAGCTTGAAAAATAAAAGAGAAATCATGAAATTTCAAACCCTAATTCTTCTCACACTTCTGCTAATAGCCTCTGCGTCTTCGAGGAAACTATCTATGTCGCCGGTTGGTGGTTATACCCCGATCGAAGACATCAACGATCCTCACGTCATCGAAATCGCTAATTTCGCCGTCAATCAGTACGACAAGCAAAGTGGTGCGAAACTGAAGCTTAATAAGATAATCAAAGGTGAATCTCAGGTTGTTGCAGGGACTAACTACCACCTCACACTCTCCACCGCCGAAGGTTCGGTTTCGAAGATCTATGAAGCTGTTGTGTATGAGAAGATATGGCTCCACTTCCGAAACCTCACTTCCTTTGAACCTGCACAAGCTTAAATTATAGAAAATTAGTTAAATGTTGCTCTTATTTCTTTATAGCATGATTCCCCTATAGTGTAATGTATTATTATTGTCATTATTTATATAAATAAATGTTTATGTCTTGTAAAATACAGGTTCCTTACAACAAGGAAGGATTAATTAGTGTATTTTATTTTGGTTTTTTTAAATGACTTGTAATGCAGAACTTAATGTAATTTGACATACATTTTGGATTCCTCTGGTTTACTTTTTAATACATTATGTAACTTTTAATTACTGTTGAGATTATTCTAATAATTCAGAATGCAAAACTTGTTTCTTGGTCCAAAAGCATCCCCTCACAAGCAACTTCTTTCTTTTGTCGGTATTCTATTTGTGTTAATCAATAATGCAAATGATTCAAAATAAAATGAAATTGAATTTTCCTCTAGTCAAGCTTTTCTTATGTACTCACGGTCAAATCAAAATAATAGAGTGATGGTCAAATCAAAATAATTGGTGAACTTTTTTGGTGTGTTTTGGTTCTGTTATAGGATTTGGAGGTTTCATTGTGGATACTTTTGTATGATTTTCTATGGTCCATGATATACAATGTTTAATATTGGGGAGTGGATAGAGGTGAGAAGGAGGAATTTTCAAACCAAACCTTTATGTTTCTCGGTTTGGAAAGCAAGAAGATGGAAATCAAACTAAAGATTGTTCAGAGAGAGAAGTTAAAGGGAAAACGGTTAACTTTATCTCATCAACACTCCATTTTCAACACTTGGCATCCATAATTTTTTTTCTTTCACTTATGGTTCTTGAAAACAACCCAACAGTAAGAAAGGTTTAAAAGAAATGGATTCCTTGTACGATACCCTTCTTTTATCTCAATATCTCTTAGGACACTAAATGTCCTTTCTTATTTTAACAAAATATCAAATAGTTAATATAAAAATTAACTTATAATATATTTAATAATATTTTAATATTTTCATTGCATATATAACCATTAAACTACATTTAATTATTTTCATTACAGCAGTTAATGTGAGTGAAGTATCGTATTTCATTACCGTTCTTCATAAAAATTTATTGTTGCATCTATATATTCCTATTTAAATGTTCTATTTAACCTCACAACAAATTTCTAAATAATCAAATTATGTTTATAATATAGCTAACAATTAATGAATTGTGCCAATTTGTAAATAAAATTTTCAAGATCGGTTGTTATGTTTAGGTAATTTGTATTTTGTTTTAGCCCGGTAAAAATTAAATTTTCGAGTATGAATACAATAAATTTTAGACTCTAAATAAAATTAGCAATACAAACAAACTTATTAAAAAAATGTTGACAAAAAAATCAAATATGTAAAAAATATAATAAATTATGCTTGTTTTAAAATAATATTTGGAGA
Source organism: Lathyrus aphaca (assembly GCA_963966055.1). NCBI lineage: Eukaryota > Viridiplantae > Streptophyta > Magnoliopsida > Fabales > Fabaceae > Lathyrus > Lathyrus aphaca. Next base: position 569,369,866 of record OZ014522.1, read on the forward strand.
TTTTATAATAGATTCATATCGAAAATATGTATAAAAAAATACCATTTGAAACACAATATATAATAATCATGAAACTAAAATTGTTCAAATAATATCATATTTTATGAAAAATTTCTCGATAAACAATATTAATAGCTGAAGTAGAAGATTGATCACTATCATCCGTTATCAAGATCTTCAAACTTTTTCTAGTTTTCACGCGAGATATCACAACATACAATTATCCATGTATAAAAACAGGTATTGGCAAATATAGCATCAAAATGCACTAATTTGTAACTCATTGAGTTGGGTTGGAGATCTCTAGCTCTCCATTTCTATAAAAAAACTTGTTTATAAAAAAAAATACTGACAATTTGATTTCATTCAGACGATTTAGAAAAAAATATATTTAATTTTTTAAAAATTATCAGCATTAGTTAGAGTTGTCCGATTTTGATCAAATGAACAAATACACATGAATGCACGATTTGACTACAGAAGATTTGAGTTGATAAAAGAGGGTGGAAAAGTATAGAAAATTGTTAGATAGGTAAGAAAGTAATAGGAATGAAAGTAAACGAGAAGTGAGAGTGGTATTTGTTTGGTATAAAATGAAGGAAGAGGAAAGAAAGTTGACATTTTTATATTCTTTTATTTGATTAAATTTAGAAAAAGAAATTGTTAAAAAAAGTTAATGCATAATTTACAAAATCTAGTAGGAAACTACGCACGAGTTCTGGTTAGACCACGGATATATGATCACCAGTTAGGTTATGAAAAAAAACAAAAAAATAATTGTAAATATAAGTTTAAATAGTAATACATATAAAATAAATTTAATCGACATTATCTTTTTTCCGTATATAAATATCATTTTGTTTTGATAAAAAAATAGTAAAATTGTTCCCTTTTTAACCATAGTATCTTTGACCGGCATTTGTTTGCAAACTGTCATAAAATTTGAAAGTTGAAAAAAAAATTAAAAATAATAATAAATTTAAGTTGAAATAGTAATAAATATGAAGATGAAAGTTAAACAATAATATCCTTAATATTATAATTAAAAAAATTATTGAAACTTGTATTAAATAAATTAATCGTTTTTTTAATTAAGATAATTATATTATAAGAGAGAATACAACGGTCGATAAATTTATATTATTCAATATTTGAATCAGTAATAAAGTTGATCCCGTTTATAATAATAATATTTGTTTTTGTATATAAAAATATTTTAATCAACAATATATTATTTTTGTTTTAGACAATATTTATAAAAATATTTGAATCAATAGTAAAGTTGATCTCGTTTATAACAATAATATTATATCCCTTGTATAAAAACATTTTAATCAACAATGTGTTTTTTCACGTATATAAATATTAGTTGTGTTTTGATATTATTTATAAAAATATTTGAATTAATAGTAAAGTTTTCCCCGTTTATAGAAATATTTAAATCAATTTATTTTTTGACAATATTTATAAAAATATTTGAATAAATATTAAAGTTATTTCCGTTTATAGCAATAGTGTTTTCTCCCGTGTATAAAAACATTTTAATCAACAATCTATTTTTTCTCGTATATAAATATTAATTTTGTATTGACACTATTTATAAATAAAAAAATTGAATGAATAATAAAGTTGTTCCCGTATATAAAAATATTTGAATCAAAAATAAAATTGTGCTTGTTTATAACAATAATATTTTTTTTGTATATAAAATTATTTAAATCAAAAGTAAACTTGTGTCTGTTTTCAACAATAATATTTTTTCGTATATAAAAATATTTGAAGCAAAAGTAAAATTTTATCCGTTTATAATAATAGTATTTTTTTATATATAAAAATATTTGAATCAAAAGTAAAGTTGTGTCTGTGTATAACAATAATATTTTTTCGTATATAAAAATATTTGAATCAAAAGTAAAACTTTGTCCCTTTATAACAATAATATTTTTTTCATATATAAATATTATTTTTGTGTTGAATTATTTATAAATATATTTGAATCAATAGTTTGATTAATAAATTCATATTTCTTTTAATTTGGTGTTGAAAGAAAAAGATAAATTATGATTTGGTTAAAAAAATACACTTGAATAACTATACAAAATAAAGATATGATAGGTGACAAAAAAGTAATACATTAATCATCGATTTTTTTTTGTCTCCAGCGCAATTTTAAACTATTAGATTAATCTTATAATTGAACAATAAAAATAAAATAAAAAGGGCAATTAAAAGAGAGAGGAAAATAGATAATTCATTTAAAGTGTCGTACAAATGTAAGCAGAAATTTTCATAGTCTAGCATGCCCCAAAAATTTTAAAGTGGTATCTATATCTTAATTAAAGCTGCATATATTTTCATAAATTAATTCCAACTTATTTTTGTTGGAATAGTAGTGATGAATGCATATTTAAAAATACACGTCTATTTTTAATACATTTTAATATAATACATATAATCATATAAGTTAAATGGGTGGTTCGGATTCAAAATCTAAACCCAACAGTAACCGCATCCGCCCATATATATATATATATATATATATATATATATATATATATATATATATATATTAGTGATTTAATAGTTACTTTTCAGAGTTAAAGACAATTTTATATTACATTAGTAGGATATGCACTCATTTAATTAACATTTGATGCTGGAAACTCCACTAGGTTCTTTAAATATTGTATTATGAAGCTTTATTCACATCAATGCCGTAATAAATAGTAGCTGACTGTAAATTAATAGGTAGCTAAACAGTAGAAAAATAAAACAATTTCATTTAGATTAGAATTATTTATTTTACATAAGTTCTCTTTGTAATTATAATAAACATTATTTCACATTCTTTTCCAAATCAAGTCAGAACGTTGTTTTACAAGACCACATAATAAAGATGATCAAAATCACTTTCTCCCTCGTTCTTCTTTTCATTGTATGTATCTTTTTAGTTACTCATATATTTTGGGAAGTGTTGGTAACACTTGTGCTGACAAACTTGATTTACATGTATATGATTTTACATGGTGGGATGTAGTTTATAGGGATATTCTTATATAGGAACTTTATAGGACTCCCTAGTTATAGAGTTTGACATTAAGGGATTTTGGTTTGATCCCCTACTTTTCTCTTTGTATCTACATCTTCTTCTCTAATATATTTTGTGGTGGTTTTTGCCACCTTTCATAAAAAAAATTGTATGTATCTTTTTTTAGTGCACCAATTTTTATATTTTGTTATTCTTTGATTAAAATTTTTGTGGTTGTTCGATTAATATTCAAAGTTTGATTAATATTTAAGTTCAATAACTAGGGATGACAATTGAATTCATCCGCAACGGGTACCATCAAAATTTATCCGTAATGGGTAGGTTAAAAATTCACAAAATGGGTACGAGTTTGGGCACGGACAATTACCCATTAAACTAAACGAATTTGGGCACGAGTACGGGTACATTAGTTACCACCACGCCCCATACCCACATAATATATATTTATGTATTTTTTTATTTTTATAATTATTTATACAAGTTAATTTATCAATTTTATTAAATACATGGTTATTAAACTTGTATGTATTTTTATATAAATGTTTGTTTATTTCTTAATTCAACAATAATATTATTGAATTTTTTTCGTTTTATTAAAAACATAAAATTACATGATAAATAATAGTTGATCAATTATTTTTATTAGAAATGTGGATAAATGAGTATGAGTACGAGTACTTAGGTATCTATAGGGTATGAGTACAAGTATAAATATTGATGTCCATGCGGGTATGAGTTCGGGTACGAGGATTTTTTTTAAACTGCTGGATATGGGGATGGGTACTATAGTACCCTGCCGATTGACATCCCTGAAGAAGACTTCAGCGCGCGCGTTTTCTATATTTGAATTTTGGTTTTCTTTTATATATTATCATTATTGTTATATTGACACAGATGGATGGATGACCTAGTGGTAAGGTGCATAAGATATGTGTCTGAGGGTGTGAGTTTGAGCTTGACCCTCAGCATGTTTTTTTTTCTTCAAATTAATTCATTTATCCTGTTTTATTATATAATGATTTATTCCTGACTTCTATCATCAATGCATGCGCAACCTAGTGGATAAGTATAGAGTGTTGTATGATGAAGGACGTGGGTTCAATACCTAACATCAAACAAATTTTTTATAACGCGTTTTATGTTTCAGGTTTATTTTATATATTATTTGTCTCATCATATTGTTACATATGTACAAGTGTCACAGTGGCTAAGACGTTGCTTGATGAAGGTAAGGCCATGAGTTTAAACCTTGACTCTAACATATTTGGTTATTTTCTTTTAATCTCTTGTTATTATTTTCACTTTTCTAAAAAAACAAAAACCTATTTTTTTAGTATTTATGTTTTCATAAACATTTTTTATAATTTAGTTATTTTAGAGTTATGAATGAAACTTATTTTTTTATTATAACTCTAAAAAAAATCTTTTCTAACTTTTTCATTAAACCTTAATTTTATAAACCTAAATATGTATATTTTTTAGTTATTAACCTTAAAAAAAAATTTAAACTTTAAACCCTAAATTATTTACTAAACCTTACAATTTTTCATAAACCCTAAAATATTTTTTTTTCAAACCTTACACCTTTTCCTCTTTTATGTTATTCATATAACCTGCCTTGTTATTGTTGCTCTGATATTTTTCTGCTTCGCCATCATAATTATGTAAATGTTTCTCACCTGTAAAATTTTTTATATATTTTATTTTTCGTCTCATAATTATGTAACTGCCCCGAAGCATTGTAATAGTTTAGGAAGTTCTTATTTTTTGCCATTTATTCTTATATCTGTGTGGTTAGTAAATAGGGAGTGACAAAACCTAATTGAAATTAATATAAACTTAGATAATTTAATAAAAAAATTAAATATCTTAATAAAATCACTCACACACGTAAGTCGATCTACGATCGCTGTCTGCACCTCCTAGGGTTACCCTTCTTAAAGTTGCCTTTATATGGTCAATTCCCTCAAAAATGGGGGTGTCTTAAGCAAAACGACCCTACAAATAAAAATCATTTTGTCCCTCCCTAGTTTAAAAGGTCAAGTCCCTACGATGTTGCCTAGGATGTTACCTTCGGTAATGATCTCGTCCCTTCGATTTAAAAGATGATAGTCCCTCCCAATTGCTAAAGACACCCTCTAGTTGCCTTCATTGACCATGCGATGACCCTACGCCCGTCCCTTAAATATCCAAGGTAATGACTACCTACTCCTTAATAGTAGGGACAATCTTACCCTTAAAAGAAAATAAAAGAGCATGAAAGACTAGTCTAGGGTAGGTACCTCTTAGTTACTTGCTCACATTTCAAAAAATACTTTTCATATCTAACTATTTTCAAACATTTTCAAAACAAAGGTTTTGTATACATCCATACGAGGATCATTACAAAGTACTTAGAAAATTATCTAATCACACACTTCACATTTTTAAAACAATTAAGTGAGCTAAGTAACTAAGAGGTCATGGATAACCATGGATATAAAGGGTGATAACATCTTCCCTTTATATAACCTACCCCCCGAACTTAAGTCTTTTAAAAATAGGTTTTTCCTGTTCTTTTATGTCATTTCCACTTGGATAAAACAAAAGTCGGTGGCGACTCTTGCTATCCGCAACATTTATAGAAAGTCAGTTCTCGCACCGTGTTACACTCCCCAACCGATAACATTCTTAAAATAGACCTCGTCCGAGTGTAATATCGCATGACAACCACCTTAGGTTTACACCTAGATAGTTTCCGCACTACGTTCCTAAATTGGCTTGGATGGGTTAAGGGTTCTACGGTCCTCAGTATGATCAGCTCAAGGTCGTAAACTAATGCCACGTATGATTACTCATCATGACATTGATAATCCAAGAGATCTTAACCGAGTGGAGATTATCAAATTGATATCGCTTTGGACTACTCCATCACATATCACTTCGAATACTGCCGTCCTATCATAAGTTCAACTCAGATCCGGTTTAGAATCTATCTCACTCAAAGAGGATCACCAAAACCGAAACGGAACAAACAAATAACAAACAAATAAAACCAAAGCAGTAAATAAATCAAAGTAGGCCGAATCCACCTAGAGATTGACTCCCCAGCAGAGTCGCCACTTTTATGCAGAGGTAAAATCATGAGTGTAAGTTATTAGTTAACTTAACTCAAAGTAATCAGAGTCGCCGCCGTGCTTTTATTTTATTCGAAAAAGGAAAAGGAAAAAAGAGCGAATAAAACCTAATGAATCTAAAAGCAAAAAGCTAAAAGAATCAAGCAGAGAGCCGATAAGGGGATAGGTTACAAATTATGAAGGTTTTACGCACCCCAAATGTCTGTGGTACTCCACGGGAGCCCTTTGAAATATTTATTGCTTTTTGGTTTGAAAAAGGTTTGTTTAAAAGAGATTGAAGAGATGAGAAAATAAATGTTTTTTAATATTTTTGTGTTTGAAGAGACGTCCATCTCATGCCTATGTACCCACAAAGTGCAATGCAAGATCAAAACCTCGTAGTTCGTGGTACAAAATGTGAAAAGAAACAATGTGTTGAATTGATTCTAAAATGTAAAGATAAGTCGTCATTCTTTAGCGAATAATTCCGCTAAAAAGAATGAATCATATCTAAACATATGAAAACAATTAAAAAGAAAAGTGCACGAGGGCACAAAAATAATTTAATGAGTTTTGAATTTTTTAAAGTCTTGAAAAAAAAAGTCTCGATATGCTTATGTGGTTTAACATTTTATTAAGAAACAAAATGAAAAGGTAAAACCGTTTTACCTAAGTCAAGGTTTGATTATGAAAATGTTATGAAGTTTGAAAACAAAGAAGGTTTATGAAATAGGGAGAAGATTTGAAAATTTAAGAAGTGGGAGGAGATGAAGTGACTATCCTAAGACTTAAAGTAAAAGTTAAAGGAAGAACGATCAAACCGTATGGTGAATATTCTTCGAAACAATAGGACTTCTGTCTTCATAAACAAATGAACCAAATCGGCTAAGGTCTTCAATCCATAATAACTCAATCAAAGGGCAATATCCTAAAATCTAAGTCCAAAACTCCAAGTCCAATGCTAAGGATAGTGGCCATAGTTCAAGATCAAAGTCACAAGTCTTTTAGATGTTTAATCATTTATTAATTTTTTTTTGTGTCCAAATGGACAAAGGAAAAAATCACAAGAATATGAATATAAACATAAACAATATGATGAATGATATAGTATAATAAAAGCATAATAAAAGAGATAAGTAGCAAGAGATTAAAATAAAGAGGATAAGGTGCGAGAATGAATTAAAATGTTAGTATATTAATAGTATAATAATATTTATATAAAAATGGTATGGAGAACTTAATCAACCACATCCAAAAAGAGATAACCAAAATCGCAAGGCAAACGGATCCAATTGGATCTTATTCCGAATTTGGGACAAGTTTAGGTCTATGTTAAGAAATCGTCGAGTAATTTACGAAGTAATTACCCTACAAATGAGGCCGGCCACCACCAATTAAGGTGGAAAATATTTGTGCTAATACAGGTTAGAGAAATTATATAATGGATCATTCTCCGAAAACATGTCACACTAAAAGAAAAAAGTGGTAACGGTTTAATCTTAATCGAGATTTCACATTGATTTATCAAATGCAACCTATCATGATCCAAAAGTATGGAGAATGATCCAAATGATCATTCATCCATAGATTTGAAATAATGAAGATTAAACATCTTCGAAAATCAATAATCGTTGAATCAGAGATCTCATCGACCAAAAAGAAAAATAAGAGATGAAGAAAGTGGATCTAATATTTATGATCCACTCAAAAATCAACAAGTGACGCAAAAATAAAATCAATAGAAAATGTCATAAAGAAAATCCAAATAAAAATTACTAAAACATTTAAAAATAATTAAAAGGCTTTATCCATAGAGAAATCTATATCAATTTTCTTCTAAAAAACAAAAAAAAACAAATAGAAATGAAAAAAAGAAAATAAAATGTCAACAAAATAAATAAAGAAATTAGAAGAGAGGGGGAGGTTCAGCGCAAGAAATGGATCAGAGATTAGCAATTGAGAATGGATCCATTAAGCCCAAACACAAATCTGGTTTTTATTTATAAAAAAAACAAAAAGAAACAATAGAAATTATATAAAAACAAAACGCAGAAGACATGTAAGCTTTTTCTTCTTCGTTAAACAAGGCACCGATCCCTCATTCACGGTCTCACCTCAAAAAACGTGGCGGTAATCTCACTCGAAAATTTCCGATGATCTCCTCTCTCAAATCGTCGGCTTCACTCTTCTTCGTCTCTTTCACAGTGTTGTTCCTCAAATCCTCGACGGCTTCTTCGATCTCTCCTTTTCGTTTTCGACTTGTGATGTGGATTTATGGTGGTTCGGATTTATGAAATTGATGTTGTTGTTGTATGAATTTAATGAAGTTAGGAGATGCGATTGTTGAAGAAATCTTCAATTGAAGGTGAATTGAAGAACTTGTGTTATGTGTTTATGGTTTTCTAAGATTGAATTTGGATGAAACTTTGCTTTTATTTTGGCAGGGATTTGAAGGCTCTCAAAGCTTCCAATTGAAGGTGGTGGTGGGTCGTATTTATAGAGGAGAAGCTAAAAATGACGTTGTCGTTTTGAATTGTTTCGGAAGCGTTTTGAAGTGTGTAGAACGCGTGACTCATTCTGAGTTTTTTGGTCCTGAGTTTTGCGTTTTAATTGTTGGCAATCTGCGTTATGAACTCACGAAATTGGCATGTTCCTGCTGTGTGATGCTTGTCGCGTTTCACTTGCAGGGTGCGTGTGTTTCGGCTTGAGAAAAATGTGTGTGGAAGGCTTGTTGACTTAGTGTGTATCAACTTATTGTTGCGTTTTATGTTCACTTCTCTTGCGTTTTGGTGTGCAGTTTTGATGCGTTGAAACGGATGTGATGCTCAATCCGTTATGTTGCGTTTTTCTCCCAATTTGACGCCGTTTTGGATCATGGTTTTCACGCCTTTTTGCTTTTGCGTTGTATTATTTGTGAAATACATTTTGTAGCAGGTGTGTGATGCGTGGAAGGCTAGATGGGAAAGTAGTTCACGTGTTTGACAAGCTGAATTGAATGTCACGTGAGGCGGAGATATGTTTGGATGGGCTGAATTGTAAAGAAGTTGGTGAACCAATTGTAATGTGGCTGATGGGCCTTGTTTATTTTTTCACTTTCTTTTCAATGTATTTTTTTCTATAAAAAGAAAAAGGGCTCTATATTTTTTTTTGTGATAGTTTAAAAAATGGAGATAGAAATAAAATGTTATGGGTTTATTAATAAAAAAATGGATATTGAATAAAAGATAAAAATATGGGAATAATAAAAAAAGATAATTTGGATAATTGGACAAAAAAAGGTATGAATCGGATAATCGAGAAAAAAATGGAAAAATGGTTATATAAAAAAATGGATATATGGATAATTTCTTTAGCCCAAAACCAACTCTTGATTTTTCTTGAACAAGCCACTTGATAATAAGGAGTATAGTCAATCCCGAATCACTGAATAACTCGAACCTCTAGTCACAACCATCATCTGAAACTTTCCTTGACTATTCAGATACACGCTGAGGAAAATAAATTTTCACACACAACACTGCTCGATAAACTGATGCCTTCCGCACACAACACAACTTGAACTTTTGAATACGCACTATAACACCCCCTTTCTATACCCCCAAATAATCAATTAATCATTTAGGCACATATTAAAAATTCATTAGAGTATAATTTAAACATAGTATAAAAGAGGTATGTCACATTATACATGAAATTAAAACATCCAACTTTTGCTCAACAATAGATATGCAACAGTGGAGTAGTTAAATACTTGCATCCACAACTCAATCTTTTAGAATAACAGCGGAAGAAACTAAACATTGAACAACATCAAATATATATATATATATCATCAAGTTTGATCCACCACATAATTCATGTTTACATAAACATTCATCACCAAGATACATATACAAATGCATCACAAAAAAGCATCAAGCCAACCCTAGCTACCCGGTGCTACATATCAGAGCCGACTGACCAAAAGAATGAAGACACGCTTCACAAAAATACCTCCAGCAAACCTACTCTGCAATGCCTCGTAGAGTATCATAAAACAGCAGAAGGGTGAGAAATATTATCATAATAACAATGCATATAATTATATATCTTAACATAAAAATACACATATACATATTCTCACCATAATTCATCATTCATCACACATATACATCACAATGTATATATACAAACCAAACATATTCATCATGCACAATTTCACCATTTCACATCATTCTACATAAACATATACATTCATGTTTATTCACCAATTTCTATCACTCTGCATAAACATACATTATTCATGTTTATTCACCATTTTTCAATTATAGATGATAAATGCAAATCATAGAGACCGACTCACAACTCTATGCAAATGCAATACGGTACCGACTCAATCATCTCAAGTTCACTCAGGAACTTATTGGAACCATCGCTCGTAACCTAAAGTAACTCCCCGTCGGGCATACGATGTTCACCCATTGCTCACACCCCACATGGGCACACAATGTTTATGGATTGTTCACACCCCACCCGGGCACACAATCCGATTTCTCACACCCCACATAGGCACACAATCATTTGTGGTTAAATCACCCATTGCTCACACCCCACACGGGCACACAATGTTTATGGATTGCTCACACCCTACACGGACACACAATCTAATTGCTCATACCCACACGGGCACACAATCATGTTGTAATCATCGCTCACACCCCACATGGGCACACAATGTTACAACCGATTCACATAGAATCCCACAATACAAGAATGCATACATTATGCTTCACATGCAAAATGACTCACAATATTCTTGAAAATGCATACATATTCACAATATAATTATGCATTCATCTCATAGAATCACAAACAAACTATACACATTCACATCAATTACGCCAAATGGCAACGAACTCTTTCACTATCAACATGCATTCATATTCACTTCATGAAATGCATTTATTTGCCAAACGACCACTATACCACAATCAATCCCACAATTCCTTAACTAACATAATTACGTTTTATCAAAAAAGTCGGGTAAAAGTCGGCTAAAAATTAAATATTTTAGCATCATTAGTTTCTACATGTTTTTAGCTTCGAATCAATATGTGGAACGTTTAAAATAGATACTCGGATCAAAAGTTATGAATTAAAACACAAAATTCCAACTTCCAGCTCTCGCTGAGTGAGGAGCGTGCTCGCTGAGCGAAAATGTTTCTGGAGAGCTCGCTGAGTGAGAACTGCGATTTCAGCAGCAGCTCAGTCGCGCAACAGTCATACCAAAGGGTTCCAAAACCCCACCAAACCTCAACAAACATGATCATTAACATGTATTAACTATCATACTTCGATTATATCAAGTTTCAACCGATTAATCTACCAATTTCTTAGATTTTCATCAAAAACCCTAAAACCTCATATTCTCTAAACTTCTCCAAAACAAAAACCCAATCAATCTAACACATACATAATCATACACAATGATAAGATAACAATATTTCACACCCTTTCCCGATTGTTTCGATTCCTAGGAGCTATCTTGAAGAATTTCCAAACTTTCCCTCTTTTCCTTCTCTTTTCTCTTCTTCTCCTTTTCTTTATTTTCTATTTCTTTCTATCTCTCTTTTTCTTCTCTTTTTACTCTTATATCTTTCTATCTATTTCTATTTCTATTTTTCTACCAAATATCATTTTTCTCACAAAATATAATTCTACATAATTTCTAACTTAACATTAATTAGCAAATGTCTAAAATACCCTCCAATCTAATTTTACCCGAAAATTCTCAAAACGGTAAAATAATATAACATATCAACATATCACATAAACACACCAAGTTCATAATTAAAACAATTATCACTCAGTTTAAATAAAAGACTCAACAAAAATGGAATAATCGAATCGGTGTGTTACAACTCTTCCCCACTTTAACAATTTTTGTCCTAAAAAATATTACCTGATTCAAACAACTCCGTATATGACTCTCGCATCCCACTCTTTAATTCCCAAGTCACATTGCCTTCCGAAGCGCCTCCCCGCGCTACTTTCACAAGCGCAATATCCTTGCCTCTTAGCTTCTTGACTTCACGGTCCAAAATCTTAATCGGTAAAGCTTCAACCGTAAGGTTATCTCTCACTTCAACCTCTTCCATAGGAATAACATGTGACGGATCCGGAACATACTTCTGAAGTTGCGAAATATGGAACACATCATGCAAATTCAAAAGATTTGGAGGCAACGCCACACGGTAAGCCATAACGCCAACTCGTGCAGTAATCTAATACGGTCCAATAAAACGAGAAGTCAACTTCTTCGACTTCAAAGAACGACTGTAAACACCCCAAATTTGCCCTCACCCATTCACACCATGGCTTGTGATCCCCTCATATGCATTAAACTCAATCATAGCATCTCATATCACATTTTTGATTCACTGCATAGCTTCAAGGTTATCTGCATCTAGGGTTTGTGATCTGAGCAAATCAAGAGCTTCTTGAGCCACTCCAAAGGTCATCAATCACTTCCAAGGGGTCCATGTATGTTCAAACATCATATTATATTCCCTCAAAGTCAAGAATGTCAAAGAATCACAAGAACTGAGAATGGCATGAAAGCAGAGCCAGGCTTAACTGCACAGATGACATAGAATTAGGGTTTTGGTTCCAAAGGCCATAACTCCAAATTTTTTGGTCATTCTTGTTTCTATTGGTCTCTATATGGTATAGGGATCATGCATATCAATTTTCATGAAGAAATTCAATGGGGAAGTCATCTGATCAAGGGTTGACTTTCTAAGCAAGTCAGTGCAAAATCAGGGCATCTGAGGCCCCCAATGACCCAACCAAAGGGTGTTCATCATCATTTTGATTGTGTATGATCTTTATTTGATCATAGAAGATGTTGTAAGTTCACAAAATTGAAGAATTTCAAGTCATTTGCAAAGTTGACTTTTTGGGAAAGTTGACTTTTAATGAAAATTGCCATTTTGGGAAATTTTTCAACCCTTGCTTTTTGATTCAAAAATACTTCAAATGGAAAAACTTTGGTCATGAAAGTTGTAGAGTGGATCATTACCTTTTCAAAAAGTACAAGAACATGACCTAATTCATTTTGGATCAAAAGTTATGGCTTGTCAAAGTTGGCTAAAATCACAAAATTTGAAGTTTTCTACCAAAGAGGTATTTTGCAAAATGGCATGATCAAGTGTTCTAAAGGCCTCAAATGTGTACCATTTATTCACAACATGATCATATGACATCTAAAATTCATAATGGGCCAAGGGATCACTCATTTTCATGACTTGTGGAGCAAGAATTCTCAAAAGAAACAAAAGTGAAGCAAGTTGAAAAAACTCACTCAAGTTTGAATCCACTTGCTTGCTGGCTTCATAATCAATCCTAGGGCTCTCCACACTTCTTGCTGCGCAGGACACCCCATTTGTCCTTGGCTAGCTAGTAGCCCATGCCTCTCTTACACAAATTTGACATTTTGGCAACTTGAGCCATACCAATCACAGCAGTACACATCAACTCATCTGACCAATCCCATTTGTTTATACAAACCAAAAGCAATCCAAAGCACATAACACACAAGCCTGAAAGAAAAAAGAACACAGCTCTCTCATTTTCCACCCCATTTGCAAAACTCTTCGAAACACTCTCCACAAGCTGCAAACACACAAACAAACTTCACAAACAAACTCAACATGCTTCACTGATCAAAAACCACCCATCACCATAGCCTGAAGGTCACTGAAACCAAAACACGATCACCACCCTCTCTTGAACAGAAATTCTGCCATCTCTCAAACTAGCCATCATCAAGAGTTGTAAAGCATTCCATTGAGCTCAGGGGGACCAAAGGAGTGAGTTTGCATAGGAGAAAGGGTCAGAAAGCTCTTATTCGAAGGACTTCAGTTCAGGTATCCATCAAGAACAAATTTTCCAGAACTCATTTTACTTGTTATAAATTGATTCTATATGTTATCCTGATCATCATGATGTGTTTAAAAATGAAAATGGTGGAATATTGAACATGTATGAGCTGTCTGAAACTTTTTGCCCTAAATGAGTTTTGCTTCGATTTGCTTGATTCATGGATGAAAAATGATTTTTGTTTGGGGGTTTTGATTCAGTGTTGAATGGGGATGAATTCTGGGCAATTAGATTTCATTTTCATGGCGTTTTAAGAAAGTTAGCAACTTTCAGGTGAGGGTCTGGCCGGAGAAGACGACCGGAAGTCTTCTCCGGCCACCTGAAAGTGATTAGGGTTTAATCTGTGTAATTATGAGAGTTTGAATGTGGAGCGTTGATTTGTCTGACTTAGTCAATTCCCGCGCGTGTTCAATGGTCCAGATTCTTCACTTAGCCCTAATCTCACTTAATTAATTTAATTAATCAATATTAGCCAGTTTGAATGTCAACCCTTGGATCTGGCGCGCAGTCTTTCCCTCCTTCCTGAGTTTGAATCCTGGCCACTGGATGCGCATACTTTTCATTTAATTCATTTTATTTTCTTTTTATTTCGTTTGTTTTCTACATTTTATTTAAAATAGTAAAAATTGTTCAAAAATTCTGAAAATTTTTATGCAAGCTTTTATTAATTTTCAGAAACCAAAAACATTTTTATTTTTATTTTTTGAATTTAAAAATATTTTTTAAATCATTTAAAAGATTATTTTTAATTAATTAATGAGAATTAATTAATTAAAAATACTTTTAGGTATTTAAAAATCACCAAAAAATTCATGAAACATTTAAAACCATTTAGAAACATTGTCCAACTCTCAAACCAAATTTCTTTTTTGATCTTGATGTCTTTTGACAATTTTCCATGGAATTAATTTCATTTCAAAGCATTATTTTGATCCAATGTTCAAAAATTCATTTCTACCTAGCCTTTAAGAGTTGGACTTTGATTATTTTTGCATTGCATCTTGTATAGCATCTAGTTTATAGGATTAAATTGGCATGAATTGATCTTGCATTTTCATTTTGTTTGACATTTTTCTTGACAAGGTACCTTAAAACCCTAGCAATCTTAGAAAATTCATAACTTTCACTAGGTTAAGAATTGGATCCCCTCCTTTGGGCAGTGAGTTTGTATAGGTTTAGGGTTCTTTTGGATGCATTTTCAAATTTTTGTCTTGATGTTTGCTTCTGGTTTTGATTTTTGTTTTGTGCATTGATCATAAACCCTAATTTGGGCTTTCATTTGCATCCATTTTCCATTTGCTTACATACCATGACTTGCCATGACATTTTGTGCATCCATTTGATTCATTAGACATCTTAAGACATATTAGAAGCATGTTTGATCATTGCATCATTCATTTGCCTTTTTGTATGTCATTTGCATTCCATAACTTTTCATGTATGTTCATGGTTCTAAGCATGTTCCTTTTGCATCCATATGTTTGTATGATCATCCCCATGCCTTGTTTCATATGTGCATCATCTCTTAGCATCATTAGCATCATGTTTATGCTCCTGGTTTTGGTTTGCATCATGTCATTTCATCTCATTTTGCATTGCATTGCATTCCTTTCATTAACTTTTCAGGTGGTAAGTTACTTTGAGAAGTGAATTTGCCTTCACTTCTCACAATCTCTTTTCATCTCTCTTATGCATCATTGCTGAATTTTGTCTTGTGTTTGAGTTTGAGTTTTCTCTTTCTTCTTCATCTTACTTTCTTTCTTCAAGTGACTTGTCTTCTTAAATGAAGCAAGTTACTTTGCTTCTCTTTGCTCCTTTCATTTGCTTCCTGGTGGTTTCTCTGAAGATCTTTCTTGTAAACCTCACAAACCTCAGGAACAACCAAAGCATGACAATAATTAGGGTTTTGATTAGTCCCCCATTTAGATTTTACCTTTGTGTCTCATTGAGTCTTCTCTTCTCACCTCATAATCAAGGACTAAGCCATAAAGGCTTTAAGGCTTTGTGATTAAGCTTATGCCTGCATCCTTCTATTAGGATGGAGTGTATAAATTTAATCCTAAGTGTTAAACCCTTAATGTGTTTAAATCCTTTAATCAATTCATCTAATAATCATCAAGACATCAAGCTTGTAACTTGGGCCTTGCATTAGGGTTCTAATTCTTCCTTAATTGGTTAAGAAGGACTAACCCTAGTGTTAATGGACAAGTCCCCCTCAAGTTGTCTTACAAACCATAAAACTCACTTCATCATCTTATCATTAACTAAAATCCACTTAATAAAGGCTTTGTTTTGTCATGGGTTTAATCCCTAATCATGGATTAAGTTGAGGGGCTTTCCTCAGCTTAAACATTCTCATCTATTATCCTTCTATTAGGATGGTGTAATGAGTCTGTTTAATCCCTGATTATGGCTTAACCTCATTACTTAACACTAAATAAAAACAACAAAAACATCTAATTAATCACAAGTAGGTTAATGATCTTAATCCTACACCATGGTGTTTAAGTGTGAGAAGCTGACTTCACACTTAAGGTATTCTCATTACCCCTAATCAGAGGGAAGATGTGATGAGTTTACTAACCCATTGGTTTAGGCTTAAGCTCATTAACTTATGACAAACTTTTAAAAGCAATAAAAGACTGAAAACTCAAAAACAAACAATAATCGTCTCCTTCGGGATTCTTCTCTCATCTCATCTCACTCATAAACAAGAACTCGCTTCTTCCGTCTAATGCAAGACAGTTTGCACCTGAGCCAGACAGGTCATACACTTGAGCATTGACAAGTAAGCAGTTCACAAGTCAATTCATCTTTCAGTCTCTTTGGGTCGAACTACGGTGTTCTGACTTCCTCATTGCACGAGAGGATACGTAGGCATAACTTAACAGTTATCGAACAAAAGTCTCTGTATATTCCCCCTCCTTCCAGCATTGTTCTTAGCCTCATTATCATGAGCATTTCACTCTTGTCCTTACACTGACACTGTATATATATTACACTTCACACTTCTTTTACACAGACACCTGTACATCCTTTTCCAGCTCCTTATACACAGATTGCACTGACACCACCCCTTTAAGCACAAACTTTCAAGCGTGGATCCCGTCGGGTACGACGGATAATCTGGGTGCTAATACCTTCCCAGGTTGTAACCAACCCCCTTTCTCAGTTTCTTTGGTTCGCGACTGTCTTATCCATCTTTTTCTAGGTTTATGCAGCATTACCTTTCCTTCGGGATAAAAATGCCTAGCTGGCGACTCTATTCACTTCATTTCATTCTCTCCTTTCGCCGACAGTTCGCGTCTGTACCCTATCTGACCAGGTGTCTTTTCGGGGGAGCGACAGCTTGGCGACTCTGCTGGGGAACCTTATACTGTAACCAGGGCTTCTGGTTCTTTTTGTGGGTTCCTCCTAGCGCCTGTTTGATTTGTGTTTACTGGGGTGTTATGTGCTATTTGTGTTTGTATAATTGTTTTACTTATTGCTTTATGTACAATTATTTATTGCTTTCTTTACAGCTTTATATACATCATACTGTCATACTATTTTGGCTGGATCTGGTTTTATTGCTTTGGTGGGTGGGGTTCTACTGAGAGTTAAGGTCCTATACCTGGGACCTGAGTGACACCTAGGCTAGAGTGGTTCATGTTCTTTCCCATTCCATTTCGGTCTGGTGCGGGAATATGAAACACGGTTCAGATATGGGTTTCTTCTTGAGAACTCTGTGCTACAGATCTCCTGTAGTGCTAGGGCTATCTGGGAAGCCTGCTAAGTCTGGATGACCTTTATTATGACCTTCAGAAACTGAGGTGAATTAGAGGTGGATCTTTTATGGTTATTGTAAACACTGTACCTCCGGGTTAGAAGTGTTTACACTTCTCATAACTGATCCAAGTCTGAGGATCCTTGTTTTAGAACACCACCTGTGAGGGGGTTGGGCTGTTTACAGGTTTGCAGGTACCCTTGACCTCAGCATACCCTGTTACTTTGTTTTGGTTAAGAATACTCCACTTTGGACAGTTCTTGTGATTTAACCCCGGACGTGTGACTCTTTATTTGAGTCCCCCACCTTGGTTACTGGACTTATGAACCTCCATCTGGATTTCTTGAACATACATGGACTTATATCAAGGCAGTAATCAGATCCAGCTTGATCACAAACCCTTGCATATCATTTGCATACATCATCATTGCATCATTTAACATTTGCTTATTTGTTTTTCAGGGTATCCATATTATATTTTGGCTTGGTTTTGACCCCTTCATCAGCATAGACCCCTGTTCACCAGCTATCTGCTTCAGCTACATTCATCAGCTATCTGCTTCAGCCATCTACATCAGCTGCCTGCTTCAGCCATCTATTGTCACCAGTCTCAGCCTGTCAGTGGCCCACCATCAGTGTTAGTCTTCATCAGCAATTACTTTCAGCTCTTCAACAGCAGTCATGGCACCCAAGAAGAGCAACATCTCATATCATTTCTTTGAGCCTGAGCTGACTGGCATCAGGAAGGTCCAGGCCCTTATCACTCCAGACCATATACCACTATTTAGAGAACATTATGGAGGCATCCTTGATGTGGTTATGGATTTGGACCCTTCTCAGAGGAGCTTAATTCACACTTGCCTACAATTCTATGATCCTCCTTTGAGATGTTTTACTTTCCAAGATTTTCAGTTGGGGCCTTTATTAGAGGAGTATTCATCACTAGTTGGAGTGCCTGTTAGGGGTGGTATCCCTTTCAACCCAGAAATGATTTTTCCCAGCAATGAAGAAGTGGCAAAGGCACTGTATCTGGAACCTTTTCTGATTGAGCAGAACATGACAACAAAGGCTGACATTCCTGGCCTACACTTGGATTTCTTGACTTCTCAGGCTGTTCTGAAGGCCTCCTTGGGAGAATGGAAGGCAATCTGTGCATTGTTAGCCCTCAGCATATATGGGGTCATACTTTTTGCAGATGAGCCCAAGTTTATTAGCAAAAATTCCATTCATCT
Source organism: Lathyrus aphaca (assembly GCA_963966055.1). NCBI lineage: Eukaryota > Viridiplantae > Streptophyta > Magnoliopsida > Fabales > Fabaceae > Lathyrus > Lathyrus aphaca. The sequence goes on from OZ014522.1 coordinate 569,388,928, forward strand.
TTTCATTCTGAGGAACCCAGTACCCATCTTACTGGGAGATTTCTACTACTCTGTTCACCAAAGGAATGAAAAGCAAAGAGGGAGGTTAGTAAGATGCTGTGCTCCTCTATTTCATACCTGGCTGCTCAAACACTTGCCCAAGACTGATGCATTCTTAAATCCTCACCAACAGAAGAATTGGGCTAGGAGGCTTGTTGCTTTGACCTCAGATGACATCAGGTGGTGCACCCAGAGCACCAAGGGCAGGGACATCATTACTAGTTGTGGGCAGTTCCCCAATGTACCTCTGATAGGAGTGAAGGGTTGCATCAACTACAACCCACTGTTATTCAAAAGACAATTGGGCTATGCATTGGTCCACCCTCCTAGAGCACAAGACTTGGCTGAAACCCTTTATTGTGAGATTAAGCCTAATCTAGTTGTTGTCAGGCAAGCATCCTGGGCTTGGGACAATGTCCAGACCAAGGGGATGGCCATTCTTGGGAGATGCAACAATGTGGCCTCAGCACAGTATCATGAATGGTCTCATGCCAGGGCTCAAATTTCTGGGATGCCCTTCACCATTGAGGATACACCTGGACCATCCACAGCACCACCTCCAGCCACTGTTAGCCTGGAAGAGTTTGAGAAACTGAAAGAGAGGAATGAGAACCTGACTCAAGCTCTGCAAAAGACCCTCTGGGAGAGGAGTGATGGTCGTCTGGACATTGAGAGGTTGGAGAAACTTAAGGTGGAGCATCTAGCCAGGATTGAGAAGTCAGAGGACTACATTAAGAAGTCAAGAGCTGGGGAGCAGATTCTGAAGAATGCCTGTAAAGAGGCCCAGTTCCAAAAGGCTAGGACTGATCTCTATCTGAAAGAAAGCCAAGCTAGGTGGGTCAGGATCACTGAAGCTCGCACTCAGGAAGATAAGAGAACTCAAGACAAGATTGAGCAGTTGGAGGCTAATGCAAAGGAGCAACAGGAAGCCCTACTAGCAGCCCAGAAGGAGATCTCAGAATTAAAGCTTAGGGCTGGTGTGAAGAGGTCAAAGGACCAAGGCAGACACAAAAAGCTAACCACTGCTATCACCACCAGGAATCTCCTTATCAGGAACCTCACAGAGCGTCCAGCTGATCCGGTAACTGAAGCACTTCTGAAGGAAGTTAAGGAGGATAAGTTTGGTCTTGGTGTCTGACTTTTGCTTGTTTTTGTTTTCATTCCATGTACTTTTCTTTTTTATGTTGTATTTTGACCCCTCAGGGGCATGTATTGTAAGAAACAAACTATGTATTATCTCCTGTTTGTAATATATTTATTAGTTGGTTTCGTTTAAGTCTCTATCTTTCGAGCAACATCAAAGCATCTTCCTCAGGGTCTGGAAAGGTCAAAACCAAATGCCAAGCCGGATACTTTGGAAACAAATAAGCATACTGCATTGCATACTAACTTTTGTTTTGTTTTGTAGGTTTTTGTTTTGTTTGTTACTAACTCTGTTGTGGTTCAGGAACTATTGCTCGCCGTCTGGTGTTCCCACTCAACCGTCCGCACAGATATCCCACTCGCAACAACCTTCCAGGTATACAGATGGACCAGGTACAACAGGATCTTACAGAAGTCAGGACTCAAATGGCCAATGAGAGGTTGGAAATGAGAAATCAGATGACTCAGTTCATGGAAGTGATGAATGGTTTGGCTCAGAGCCAATAAAGGTTAAGAGCATTGGTAGAGAGGCAGACCCAGGAAGAGCCCCATCTGGGGACTGGAGGAACGAGCAACAATGAGAGGGTTCAGCCTCATGTTAACCCACCTGTGTATGGACCCCATCTTCACCCAGAAATCAACATCCCTGCTAATGTGCAAGGGAATGCTACTACAGGCAGAGTACTACAAGAAGACCCCCAAGAAGATCAATTCACTGTGATGGGAGCTGGGGATGAAGCCTATGATAGAAGGCTAGATGAAATTGCTGAGAAATTAAGATCCTTGGAGTCTCAAAACTCCTTGGGTTTTGATGTCATGGACATGGGCTTAGTGGACGGGGTCAGGATTCCCCACAAGTTTAAACCTCCGTGCTTTGAGAAGTACAACGGAACCTCCTGTCCACGAACCCACTTGCAATCCTTTCTGGGGAGGTTGAAGGCATACACCATGGATGAAAAATTGTGGATGTTTTATTTCGAAGACAGTTTAACAGGAGCTTCAAGGGAATGGTACTCTCACTTGACCAGAGCGACCATCAGATGCTGGAAGGACCTAGCTGAGGCATTCATCAGACAATACCAATATAACTTGGACATGGCTCCTAACCGGACCCTCCTGATGGGAATGTCCCAGTCATCCAGAGAAAGCTTCCGGGAATACGCCCAGAGGTGGAGACAGCTTGCTGCTGCTGTCCAGCCACCCATGTCGGAAAGGGAGATGGCCGACATGTTTATGAACACCCTCCAAGGGACATACATTGATAGGCTAGCTGCCTTTTCTTCCACCAGCTTCGCTGATGTAGTCATAGCTGGAGAAAGAATTGAAAGCCTATTGAAGATGGGCAAAATTTCTGACAACGGTGCGAGCTCGTCCAGCAACCCAAGAAAGCCTTTTGTGGGGCCTAGAAGAACCAACGAAACTAATGCTATCCATGCCAGCAGGGGCAGACCCCAGTGTGTTCATAGGTTAGTGGCAGCCGTCACTATTCCCGCTCCAATTCAACAACAACCAGCGTACCAACCACAGCAACAACCCCACTACCAGCAACAAGCTCAGTATCCACCTCAGAGAAGTTATAACAACAACAACACCAGCAACAACAATCAGCAAAGACCTTTCCAACAGAGACCATCGCAGGCCAATAGGGTGATTGATCCAATCCCTATGCCCTATGCCGCTTTATTGCCACAGCTCCTGAAGCTCAACTTGGTTGAGTTAAGGACGTTGGCACCACCAGATCCTGCCAGTCTGCCCAGAAATTATGACGCCAGCGCCAGATGTGCTTTTCATTCCAACGCACCTGGCCACAGTACAGAAAAATGCAGAGCTTTGCACATGAAAGTGCAGGATCTAGTGGATTCCAAAGCTCTAAACTTTGCACCCCCGCCAAATGTCAGCAAGAACCCCATGCCCAACCACGGAGGACCCAGAATTAACGCTATTGAGGAAGATAAGCCGTCTTTCTTAATAACCAGTGTGGGGCAGATTCGGACACCCCTGGTAGAGATTAAAGCTCAACTCCTTGAATGCCAGATATTCCCCGGGTGTGAGCTCGGGTGCGGTTATTGCAACATTTCGGTAAATGGGTGTGATAACCTGAGAAGCGACATAAATGGTCTCATCCAGAGTGGCTTACTTCAAATCACAACATCAACACCTACAAATCCAGCAATCTCCTTAACAACAATTCCTGAGTCTTCTACAACTGCAACAACAATTGTTCCAAACAACTCTTCAATCTCATCAACAAATGCTTCATCTGTCACTTCAACGGACCAAATATCAACATCTATCTCTTCTACAACTTCAACACCCATCCAGTCAACAGTGCCTCCTACAACATCAACAACAATTAATGAAAGTGTCTCAACGGTTACAATATACTATGATCCTGCCAATGTTCCTGCTAACAATTCACAAAATGCCACTCCTATCAGAGCACCAGTTACAATATACTATGATCCACACACTATTATGGTCCCTTCTGCAGCTGCTATCAGTCCAGTCACTATCACAGTGCCTGGGTCGGTTCCTTACGAAAGCAGTAATGCCATCCCTTGGCATTACGGCTCAGATCTATACTGCGAAGGGCAGAAAATCACTCTGGAATCATCAACTTCTTCACCACAAATAGACAATGTGGGGGGAGGCGGAGACTTCACTCGAAGCGGACGTCTCTTTGCCCCGCAAATTCCAAGACCCATTGCTGAAGCAGAAGCTGCTGCCAAGGCAAAAGGGAAGAGCATGGTGCAAGAAGAACAAGTTGCTAAAGAAGTTTTAAAGACTCCTTTTGACCAAGAGGTTGATGAATTCATGAGAATCATCAAGAAAAGTGATTACAAGATAGTGGACCAGCTTCACCAGACACCTTCCAAAATCTCCATTTTATCATTGCTAATGTGCTCCGAGGCTCATCGGAACGCGCTATTAAAAGTCTTGCACGCAGCTTATGTGCCAGAGGAGATTACCGTCAATCAGTTAGAGGCTGTGGTTGGAAATGTCAACGCTAGTCATGGACTAGGATTTACCAACACTGATTTGACGACGGAAGGTCGCAATCACAACAAGGCTTTGCACATCACCTTGGAGTGTAAGGGTGCAGTTCTTTCTCATGTATTGGTGGACACAGGGTCATCCCTCAATGTCCTACCTAAGAAAGCCCTTGTGAAGCTGGAGTATGAAGGATTGGCATTACGCCCCAGCAACTTAGTAGTGAGAGCCTTTGACGGTTCTAAGAGATCAGTTCTGGGAGAGATTGAGTTGCCTATAATGATTGGCCCACAGATTTTCAAAACGACCTTCTTTGTGATGGATATACAGCCTGCCTACAGCTGTCTATTGGGTAGACCATGGATACACGCCGCTGGTGGCGTGACGTCAACCCTTCACCAGAAGTTAAAATACGAGTGGGAGGGCCAAGTCGTTACTATTTGTGGAGAGGAAGATATCTTTGTTAGCCATCTGGCTACATACAAATACATTGAGATGGATGGGGAGATCCACGAAACTATGAGTCAAGGGTTTGAGGCCTTGAACATAAATGAAGCATCCGCTGTACCTGGAACCTCAATGACATCTTATCAGCAAGCCAGGAAGGTTGTTGAAGAGGGGACTGCCCAAGGGTGGGGCAAGTTGCTGCCCGTAGAGAAGAAGGAGGATAGATTTGGGTTGGGTTACAAACCAACTCAACAAGATCAAGCAGAGGCTGCTAAGAAGCCCAATTTTGTCTGTGGGGGGATGCTCACCCCAGATGCCGTGAACAACTTGGAAGACGAGGATGAAAGCAACCGCAACCTGGAGAGCTGGATACGTCCAAGGATCCCGGGGAGCAGTATCTCAAACTGGTCTTCCCAGGAAATTATAAGAGTTACTCCTGCAGAGTAATTATTATTTCCTGTATTTTAAGCATGCATCAAGTCTTGCATCTTGCCCAAGATGACAAGACTCATTTTGTAATCGGGCCATCTGTAATTTTGTGCAAATAGATCAATCAATGATAATCGGACATCTTTTGCAAATGAGTCTTTTTTCTTTTCCGCTCACTGTTTTTTCCATTTTTTCTTTTTGTACAAAAAATAAATGGCAATGTTTTCAAAATGATAACTTCATTTCACTCTTTCTAAACAAGATTAAAATCAATAACTAAAATGAACAAATCTGAACCCTTGCAGAGAGTGCCTTTCAGACCGCACCGACAACAGCACGGCTACGACTTCGTATGACTTTGACAATCCAATCAATCAAGCTGATGAAGGGGTTGAAGAAGATTATGAGCTTCCTGAAGAGCTAGCCAGATTGTTAAGGCAAGAGGAGAAAATTATCACTCCTCATCAGGAGGAGGTCGAAACGATTAATCTTGGTACAGATGAAGATGTGAAAGAAGTTAAAATCGGGGCCTGCTTACAAGACTCAGTGAAGAGACAACTGATTGACCTGCTTCGGGAATTTGTGGATGTGTTTGCTTGGTCTTATCAGGATATGCCAGGGTTGGACACCAATATTGTTATGCACAAGCTGCCATTAAGAGACGATTGCCCGCCGGTTAAATAGAAACTGCGCCGTACTCGCCCAGACATGGCAATGAAAATCAAGGAAGAGGTACAAAAGCAGTGGGACGCCGGGTTCCTTGCTGTAACTAGCTATCCACCGTGGGTTGCTAACATAGTACCTGTGCCTTAGAAAGACGACAAAGTGAGGATGTGTGTTGACTACCGGGATCTGAACAGAGCCAGCCCAAAAGATGATTTCCCATTACCTCACATCGATGTATTGGTGGATAACACGGCTCAGTTCTCGGTATTCTCCTTCATGGACGGATTTTCAGGATACAATCAGATCAAGATGTCACCTGAAGACATGAAGAAGACAACCTTCATCACACCCTGGGGCACGTTCTGTTACAAGGTGATGCCATTCGGACTGAAGAATGCTGGTGCAACATATCAACGGGCTATGGTGACATTATTCCACGATATGATCCATAAAGAAATCGAATGTTATGTGGATGACATGATTGCCAAGTCCCTCACCGAAGAAGACCACCTGGTAAATCTGCTGAAGCTATTCAAGCGTCTGAGGAAGTACCAACTGAAGTTAAACCCCAACAAATGCACATTCGGGGTGCGATCTGGTAAGTTGCTGGGATTTATTGTAAGTGAGAAAGGGATTGAAGTTGACCTTGATAAAGTCAAAGCTATTCAAGAAATGCCTGCACCGAAGACAGAAAAAGAAGTTCGAGGGTTCTTAGGTCGATTGAACTACATTTCACGGTTCATATCTCACCTTACAGCAACCTGTGAACCATTGTTCAAACTGCTAAGAAAAGAACAAACGGTCAGGTGGAACGAAGACTGCCAGAAGGCTTTTGACAAGATCAAGGAATAGTTACAAGAGCCTCCAATCCTTATGCCTCCAGTTGAAGGAAGACCTCTAATCATGTACTTGACAGTATTAGAAGAGTCAATGGGGTGTGTGCTGGGCCAGCATGACGAGTCTGGTCGAAAAGAGTATGCAATATACTACCTAAGCAAAAAGTTTACCGACTGTGAACAACGTTATTCACTGCTCGAGAAAACTTGTTGTGCTTTAGCGTGGGCTGCTCGCCGACTAAGGCAGTATATGTTGACCCACACTAACTTATTGATCTCAAAGATGGACCCAGTTAAGTACATATTTGAGAAGCCAACACTAACCGGACGGGTTGCAAGATGGCAAATGATCCTCACAGAATATGACATCCAGTACACATCTCAGAAAGCCATCAAGGGCAGTGTATTGTCTGATTATCTTGCTGAGCAACCTATTGATGATTACCAGCCTATGAGATTTGACTTCCCTAATGAAGACATCATGTTCATAAAAGCAAAAGATCATGAAGATCCTGTTCACACTGAAGGGCCTGACCCGGAAGAAGAATGGACTATGATGTTTGACGAGGCTGTTAATATGAATGGTCGTGGTGTTGGTGCAGTGCTCATTACACCTAAAGGGGTTCACATGCCTTTCTCGGCAAAGCTCACATTTAACTGCACTAACAACGAAGTTGAATACGAAGCTTGCATTATGGGTCTTGAGGAAGCCATTGACCTCAGGATTAAGACATTGAATGTATTCGGAGATTCAACTCTGGTAGTTAATCAAACCAACGGCAAATGGTACACACACCAGGATCATCTGATACCTTACAGGGATTATACAAGGAGGTTATTGACTTTCTTCACAACAGTCAAGCTTGAGTATATCCCTCGGGACGAGAATCAGTTTGCAGATGCTCTGGCTACCATTTCATCCATGATCAAGGTTCAAGCTGCCAACTTTGTACCTCAAATTTCAGTGTCCAGACTTGACAGACCAGCATATGTGTTCACAGCAGATGTTGTTAAAGATGATAAGCCTTGGTTCCATGACATTAAGTGCTTCTTGGAGGATCAAACATACCCACCTGGGGCATCTTCCAATGATAAGAAGACTTTGAGAAGGCTTGCTGGTAGTTTCTTCCTGAATACTGATGGTTCCCTGTACAAGAGAAACTTTGATATGGTACTCCTCAGATGCGTTGATAGAACAGAGGCAGACTTGTTGATGCACGAGGTGCACGAAGGATCCTTTGGTACCCATGCTGGAGGACATGCAATAGCCAAGAAATTGCTAAGATCAGGTTATTACTGGATCACAATGGATGCCGACTGTTGTGCTTATGCCAGAAAATGCCATAAATGTCAGATTTATGCGGATAAGGTGCATGTGCCTCCCAATCCTTTGAATGTGATGTCTTCACCTTGGCCCTTTGCTATGTGGGGCATTGACATGATTGGCAAGATTGAGCTAACTGCTTCGAATGGCCACAGATTCATCTTGGTTGCCATTGACTATTTCACCAAGTGGGTCGAAGCAGCTTCCTATGCAAATGTTACAAGGCAAGTGGTAGCTAGATTTCTGAAGAGAGATATCATCTGTCGATACGGAGTTCCCGAGCGAATCATTACTGACAATGGTTCCAACTTGAACAACAAAATGATGGCAGAGCTATGCCGGGACTTCAAGATTCAACACCACAATTCTTCTCCTTACAGGCCAAAGATGAACGGCGCGGTTGAGGCAGCTAATAAGAATATCAAGAAGATTGTGCAGAAGATGGTAGTCACCTACAAAGACTGGCATGAGATGTTACCGTTTGCCTTGCATGGGTACCGCACGTCAATCAGAACATCCACTGGGGCAACACCGTATCAGCTTGTGTATGGTATGGAAGCAGTCCTGCCAGTTGAAGTTGAATTACCCTCCCTACGGGTACTTGTCGCTCCCAAAGATTTGCATCCTGGTACAAGCGCGAACGGTCGGCGAAGGGAACAGTGAAAACACACAGCCGTGAACTCACTGGAGATGAAAAGAGTCGCCAGCTAGGCATTTTTATCCCGGAGGAAAGGCAATGCTGCATAGACCTAGAAAGATACGGATAAGACGGTTGCGAACCAGAGAGACTGAGAAAGGGGGTTGGTTACAACCTGGGAAGGTATTAGCACCCAGATTGTCCGTCGTACTCGACGGGATCCACGCTTAAAAGATTTGTGTTTTAAAGGGGTAGTGTCAGTGCAATTTGTGTGCAAAATAGCTGGAAGAGAAAATACAGGTGTCAGTGTAAGAAGTGTGAAGTGTAATAAATGTACAGTGTCAGTGTGAGATCAGGAATGAAATGCTCATGACCATGAGGCTTAAAAGAATGAAACTGGAAGGAGGGGGAATATACAGAGACTTTTGTTCGATAACTATTAAGTTATGCCTACGTATCCTCTCGTGCAATGAGGAAGTCAGAACACCGTAGTTCGACCCAAAGAGACTGAAAGGTGAATTGACTTGTGAACTGCTTGCATGTCTATGCTCAAGTGTAAGACCTGTCTGGCCCAGGTGCAAACTGTCTTGCATTAGACGGAAGAAGCGAGTTCTCGTTTATGAGTGAAGATGATGAGAAAAGAATCCCGGAGGAGACGATTATTGTGTGTTTTTGGTGTTTTCAGTCTTTTATTGCTTTTGAAAGTTTGTCATAAGTTAATGAGCTTAAGCCTAAACCAATGGATTTAGTAAACTCATCACATCTCCCCTCTGATTAGGGGTAATGAGAATACCTTAAGTGTGAAGTCAGATTCTCACACTTAATCACCTTTTGATGTAGAGTTAAGATCATTAACCTACTTGTGATTATTTAGATGTTTTTGGTGTTTTTGTTTAGTGTTGAGTAATGAGGTTAAGCCATAATCACGGATTAAACAGACTCATTACACCATCCTAATAGAAGGATAATAGATGAGAATGTTTAAGCTGAGGAAAGCTCCTCAACTTAATCCATGATTAGGGATTAAACTCATGACAAAACAAGCCTTTGGTTAAGTGGATTTTTATTTAATGATATGATGATGAAATGATTTTTAGGGTTTGTAAGACAACTTGAGGGGGACTTGTCCATTAACACTAGGGTTAGTCCTTCTTAACCACTTAAGGAAGAATTAGAACCCTAATGCAAGGCCCAAGTTACAAGTGTGATGTCTTGATGATTATTAAGTGGATTGATTAAGAGATTTAAACACCTTAAGGGTTCAAGACTTAGGATTAAAGTTATACACTCCATCCTAAGAGAAGGATGCAGGCATAAGCTTAATCACAAAGTCTTAAAGCCTTTAGGGTTTAGTCCCTGATTATGGGATGAGAAGAGAAGACTCAAGAGAGACACAAAGGTAAAACTAATGGGGGGAGACTAATCAAAACCCTAATTCATTGTCATGCTTGGATGATCCTAAGGTTTGTGAGGTTTTCAAGAACAAATCTTCAGAAGAACCACCAGGAAGCAGATGAATAAGATCAAGAGAAGCAAAGTGACTTGCTTCATTCAAGAAGTCAAGTCACTTGAAGAAAGAAAGTGGGAGGAAGAAGAATGAGCAAGCTCAAACTCAAATACAAATAGGAATGCAGCAATGTATGCAAGAGAGATGAAAAGAAAAGTTATGAGAAGTGAAGGCAAATTCACCTCTCAAGTTTACTTACCACCTGAAATGTTAGAAAGAAATGCAATGCAATGCTAAATGAAATGAAATGACATGATGCTAGACAAAACCAGAAGCATGTTGATGATGATTATGATGTTATGAAGTGCTGCAAACATGAGGCAGCACATGGAGATGTTCATACAAGATCATGGATGCAAATGATGCAAGTTAAGGAGCATGAATGAACATGAAAAGTTATGAAGCATACAAGACAAATGACATGGCAAATATGTAATGCAATGATCAATCATGCTTCCTACATGTCTTAAGATGTCAAATGGATCACAAGAGTGCACAAAATGCAAAGACAAGTCATGTTATGCAAGGGAATGCAAGAAGGATGCAAATGGAAGCCCAAATTAGGGTTCATGGATCAAACATCAAACAAAAACTCAAAACAGAAGCAAACCCTAAGATAAAAAATGGAAAATGCTACCCAAAGAAACCCTAAACCTATAATGAACCAATGTCCAAAGGGGAGCTCTCAACTCTCAACCAAACTCAAGCTATGAATTTTACAAGTTATTAGGGTTTTTTAGGGTTCTTGACAAAAGAAATGCCAAACAAATAGAAAATGCAAGATCAAATCATGGCCATTTTACCCTAGAAACTACATGCTAAACAAAACACAATGCAAGAAGAATCAATGTCTCAACCTTCTCCAATAGGCAGAAATGAATTTTTGAACTTGTGATCAAAATAATGCATAAAAATGATTTAATTCAATGAAAAATTCTTAAGATGCATCAAGATCAAAAAAGAAATTTGGTTTGAAGGTTGGACAATGTTTCTAAATGTCTTAGAACATTTCATGAATTTTTTTGTAATTTTTAAATACCTAAAAGTATTTTTAATTAATTAATTTCCATTAATCAATTAAAAATAATCTTTTAAATATTTAAAAATACTTTTTGATGATAAATAAAATAACAATATTTTTGGGTCTTAAAAATTAATAAAACTTTAAAGAAAAAGTTTCATAATTTTTATGTATTTTTTGCTATTTTAAATTAATTATGCAAGACAATTGAAAAGAAAATGAATAAAAATTAAATAAAAGTGAAAGTATGCAGCATGGAGGGCCAGGATGCGCCCAGGGTTCAAACGTGTTGACTGGCGCGTTTTTGAATGGCCAAGATTGCTTCTGATCAAATTAACTTAAATATGTATTAATTAAATAAAACACGTGGATTAGGGCATAATGAGCACATCTGGGCCGTTCACACGCGCGGGAGGTCAACACTTTCAACGCATCCAAAGGTCCACATTCAAACTGGAATTAATTACATGATTAGGGCTTAAACACTCTCAGGTGGCCGGAGAAGACCTCCGGTCGTCTTCTCCGGCCAGCACCTCACCGGGAAACTCACCAACTCCCTCAAAACGTAACAAAAATGAAAACTAAGAATTGGGAAATGATCTCCAACCCCTCACGAATCAAACCCCTCTCTCAAAACAAATTTATTCTTCCTAAACAAGCTGAATCGAAGGAAACAAGTTCTAGGGCACGCAAGCTTCAGAGACAAATTAAACTCTCAAATCTAAGCCATTTTCAAAACCAATGATACCAGGATGATCAGTGAAGCAAATAGAACAAGTTTGTAACAAGAAAAATGATTTCTGGAAAAATTAATTTCGAGCTACCTGAGATTTGGAGCTTTCAACCTGAGAACTTTCTGGCCACCTCTCCTTGTGAAATCCACTCCTTAGGACCTCTTGAAGATGTTTGAGTGCCTTAGAACAATTTATGCTGGCTGGATAGTGAGATTCGACAGCTTCTGCTCAAGCTTGATCAGAAATGGCAATGGAGTTTCTGGAGGTTTCAGGCCATGGTGATGGGTTCTATGTGATCCTGAGGATGAATGGAGAAGGTCTGGAGGGTTTGTTTGTGTGTTTGTGAGCTAGGATGAGAGTTTTGAATGAAACTGCAGAATGGAGTGAGAAATGGCAGTGAGATGTTCAGGCTGTTTCAGGTTTGTGTTCTTGGTGCTGGATGGTCTATGGAGCAAGGTGACTTGAATGGTGAAGATGGTTGAAATGTTTTCAGGCTGTGGAGAGAAATTCGAAGGCTTATGCAAAATGGAGTGTTTTTGTGAATGTGTTGAATGTGTGAGCTTCAGCCTTGCTTCTGGTTATGTTTGGCTAGCAAATGAGAAGTATAAACAATTGCAAGTGGCCAGAGGATGTGACATGGCCTGTGGTGATTGGGATGTTTGCTTTTGCCAAAAGTCAAAAATCTTGTAAGAGAGGCATGGGCTTGGTACTAGCTTGGTACAAGGGCTAGGGCTGGCGCAGCATGGTGTGGTGAGAGAGCCAGCAAGGTTCAAAGGCCAAGGCAGCAAGTTGAGGGAAGTGTCATGAGTGTTTTGCAACTTGGTTACTTTATGGATTTTCATGATAAAAATGTCTTGTTACATGAACTAAACACATGTGAACCTTGGTCAAATTCTGATTTTTGTGACTTAGAGAATGCTTATGTGCTGGTTTGATACCAATTAGAAGTTGCATTTTGACTTAACACATGATTTTGCAATTTTCACACTTGGTGCATATCTTGAAAATAAGTGATTTTTGCCAACTTTGCATTGCCATAACTTTTGATCCAAGAAGAGTTTGATCATGTTCTTGTACTTTTTGAAAAGGGAAAGATGAGATCTACAACTTTCATGACCAAAGTTTTTCCATTTGAAGCATTTTTGGATCCAAAATCATGGCTTGAAAAATGACCTAAAATGAAGCATTCTTGAAAAGTCAACTATGCCCAAAAAGTCAACATTTGCAAAAACCCTAAATTCTTGATTTTTATGAACTTCATCCTTCTTCCATGATCAAATAAAGATCATATACACTCAAAATGATGAAGATCACCCATTGGTTGGGTCATTGGGGGCCTCAGATGCCCTGATTTTGCACTGACTTGTCTGAAAAGTCAACCCTTGATCAGATGACTTTCCCATGGAATTTCTTCATGAAAATTGATGTGCATACTCCCTATACCATACAGAGACCAATGGAAACAAGAATGACCAAAAAATTTGGAGTTATGGCCTCTGAAACCAAAACCCTAATTTTCAGTCAACTGTGCAGTTCAGCCTGGCTCTGCATCCACTCAAACCCTAGTTCTTGTGATTCCTCTGTAATTTTGACTTTGAGGAGATGGAATATGACATAAGAACACACATGGACCCCTTTGAGTTGATTAGTGGCCTTTGGAATGGCTCAAGATGCTCTGAGGTTGCTCAGATCACAAACCCTAGGTGCAGATGCCTTAGAAGCTATGCAGTGAATCAAAAATGAGATGCGAGATGATATGATTGTGTTTATGCATATGAGATGATCACAAGCCATGGTGTGAATGGGTGAGGGCAAATTTGGGGTGTTTACAGCTGCCCCTATTCAAACATGAGTTAGCTGTGCAGGTTGTAAGCGACGGCTTAACAGGCAAACAAGATAACTTGTGGTTGAATACCAAAGACAGTCCAAAATTTGCACTCACAGAATGAAGAAGAAAAGGGATATAGATTGTAAAGGAAAGTAAAGTATATTGTAAAGTATAGGCGACGGAGGACGACCGTCGAGCAGAGGACGACTGCTGGGTAAAGAGCAATGACGGGGACGGCCGACATGCTGGGGATAAAAGTAAAGCCAAGACGGGGACGGCCGACTAGCTGGGGAAGATAAAATTATGATGGGGACGGCCATCGAGATAAAGTTGTAAGATTCTCTGGGGATTAATGAAGCATGACGGGGACGGCCATCAAGCTCATAAAGGCAACCAACGATGGGGACGGCCACCGGGCTAAAAAGAAAAGGAAAAGGGACCACGACGGGGACGGCCATCGGGTTAAAGAATAAATGAAATAAACAGATGATGGGGTACGGCCATCAAAGGTGAAGGACGATCACCTAGCAGGGGACGGCTGCTCTGTTGGGGATAAAAGAAATATGATGGGGACGGCCATCAAAGGTGGAGGACGACCACCTGGCAGGGTACGGCTGCCGAAAATATCAACGATGGGGACGGCCATCGGATAGGAAAGGTCGACGATGGGGACGGCCATCGGACAGAAAAGGTCAACGATGGGGACGGCCATCGGACGAGCATGATGGAGGACGACCATCAAGAAGTGGAGGACGACCACTCAGCAGGGGACGGCTGCTCTCGAGGTTTATCGTAACACAGGACGAGTGTCAGACAACCAATATCAACAATGGGGACGGCCATTGGATAAAGTTGATGAAGGACGATCATCAAAAGGTGGAGGACGACCACCTAGCAGGGGACGGCTGCTAAAAATATCAACGATGGGGACGGCCATCGGATGAGCATGATGGAGGACGACCATCAAGAAGTGGAGGACGACCACTCAGCAGGGGACGGCTGCTCTCGAGGGTATCATAACACAGGACGAGTGTTAGATAAAAAGAAAATTTGTTGGTGATCTACTGGGGATAATGTAAACACGGACGAGCGTTTACATCCAAGAAAACAAAAGGTATAAGTGCTTGGTTTTGTGTATAGATTTAAGATGCGGACGAGCATCCTCAAGACTATGATACGGACGAGTATCATGTAGAAACAAACTGACACATGCTCAGAGATGATGATACGGACGAGTATCGACTAGTTAACAAAGAACACGGACGAGTGTTGCATCTGAAAGAATCCTTCTGGGGAATAGTAGACACAGACGAGTATCTATATTCAAGAAGACATAAGTGTTTGACATGGTGTATGGATTAAGTATGCGGACGAGCATCCCTAAGACTATGATACGGACGAGTATCATGTAGAAACAAACACTAGACGCAATGTTCTGAGATGATGGTACGGACGAGTACCAACTGGTTAACAAAGAACAAGGACTACTGTCGAATCTGTGGGGATATGAGTGATAATGTATACAAGGTACGGACGAGTATCTGTATAAGTATACCATGAGTAATGAGCATTGTATGAGTGTTTTAACTGCTGGGGAGGGTGACACGGACGAGTGTCAAAAGGAGAAAAGTATAATAATAACAAGTATCTGATATACAAAGTCTAGGCGACTGCGCTGGGGATATGACACGGACGGGTGTCAAGAAAAGTGTATGTATAGGTATATGTGAGTGCAAAGAGGACCTCTTTGGCTTTCTGCTGGGATATGACACGGACGGGTGTCAGGACGTATCTGTAATAAGGATGATTTGTTTGTAAAGAGTATTCAGGCGACTTTACTGGGGAAAGATGGCACGGACGGGCGCCAAAAGGTGTATATACTGGTGTTTGTGATTTGTGAGGCAGCTGCTTTTGCTGGGACTCTGGTGGGGACTCTGGGGGAAAGTAATCTGTGTTCTGATGAATGGTTACTAGTCACAAGCGTTCAATTCACAACATGACTTATGATTATGCTATGCATTTGATTTTTGCCGTAATGCTCCGTATTAGACGGAATGCTACGCTCTGAGGGTATAATATGATGCGAATGCTATGATTATGCAAAGAGGCACCGATCCAGAATTCGGATCCCATTGCCGCGAAGATTTCCTGTTGATCTGCTTGAAATGAACATCCCAGCTGGGGATGAGATCAATGGTAGATCTAATGATGTATCTGTCCGGGGATATAGGTCACTGATTGACATATCCCTATAATACGGGACCCAGCTGGGGTTTGTAGAAGCTTTTGTACTCTATTGTGGCCTCTTCGTGCGTTGCTCTTCTGAATAGAGGCTGGGGATTCTGTGGGGAGATGATTCCCTGATTCTTGCATCTGCTGAGGAAGAATGGTTGGTACTACAGCTGGGGAATGCTGCTGGTAACTCAGCCGGGGAGAGCAATGGGAGGCAACTCGGCTGGAGAGAAAACATCCTGAGTGTTAGACCTGTTTGTTGATTTGGCAACTTTGCTGGGGAAAGCAATGGGGAGCAACTCAGCTGGGGATAGAGCATCTCGGATGCTGATATCTTTTGTTGATTAGCCAGCGTGCTGAGATGTAACTTGCATGCCCCAAGTTGCGTTCTGGATACCTGCAATCCTGCAAAGATAAGGAAACGCACAAAAGGTCCCGAGGTATCCCTTACTGGATTCCGTCATAGGAGTTAAGTACTTTCGAGAGTAATCATATCCCCTGTAAGCATGTGTTTTTTATCTTTTAGAGAAAGGCATCTGTACTTATGCAATTGTATTTTTAGAGATATCAGACAACTCTTTGCAAAACATAAATGTAAAAAACGAAACATGACCGAAAATTTGATTTTATTAATTCATGTGCCCTGAATTGGCAAGATACAGTCAAGGAAACATATCTCCTGAAATGAAGAGACTGTTACAAATTGAGAAACAAAATGCTGGCAGGGTTGGCGACGCTTTGAGGAGCTTCCTCTTCTGCTATGACTCGTATGACAATGACGTTCTTCTCGTCTTGCTTTCTGAAGAAGGTTGATTCTGATTGAAGCTTGATCCTTTGAAACTTACCAAGTTGTAGGTGATACAAACGAATTCAGAATGCAGTTGTTCGCTTATTCCCTTATTTTGCATGGATCGCCCTTTCGGGTTTTCAATCCATCGGGATACCCATTTTTGCCTGAGCTGTCCAATGCGGCTTTTCAACTCAGCGGGTGTACATTTTTATTCATTTTCCCTTACTTTTGCCCGAGTCTTTTATTCTGTTTTTGACTCGCCGGGATGCCCTATTTTTGCCTGGACTTACATTCTGTTTTTATGTCCAGCGGGTCATTTTATGCGAAGTATTTTTTAACTGCATCTGAATTCACAAGGGACGGGAAGTCTTCACCATCCATGGCGCTGAGCATCAGTGCTCCACCAGAGAAAACTTTCTTTACAACGAATGGTCCTTCATAATTTGGAGTCCATTTTCCCCTGTAGTCTGTATGAGGAGGGAGGATTCTTTTCAACACAAGATCCCCTACTTGGTACTCTCGGTGCCTGACTTTCTGATCGAAGGCCCTCTTCATTCTCTTCTGATATAACTGCCCATGGCAGATTGCAGCCAATCTTTTCTCTTCGATCAGACCTAGTTGTTCGAATCGGGACCGAACCATTTTGCTTCACTCAGTTTAACATCCATTAATACCCGTAACGAGGGTAGT